>JAAALK010000290.1:41043141-41643141 GCA_019279435.1 Zizania palustris | reverse complement strand
CGCCCTTGACCGTGGGCTCGGCTTTTCGAAAAGATTGAATTACTCTGATCAGAGATGTACCACTGTACCCACAAGGCACGCACTCATCACTTACACCGAAGTGTAACGAGATGACCCATTTCACGGGAACTCGTGCCAAAACCTTCCATATGGTCCTCTCCGACTCCACAACACCCTCTTATGGGTTTCGTATCGTGTCTCGACGCGTCGAGTGCTCACCATACCCCCCCTTGAGCCTTCTTTGGTACAAGTCGCCCGCAGGCTAGCCCCTTGTACCCCTCCACTATGGTGCATAGAGCCGAAGAGTTCCACACTTCCAGTTAGGACTTACCCATTAGACTTGTGGTTGGTACGGAAGTGCTTTGCAACAGATCCCGCAGACCGGTCCTTATAGTGCCCCGGGTGCGACAAACCAGTGCCCGAGCTTGCACCCGGAACCCACCATACTTATAACCTAGCCAACTCCAACAGAGTCCAGAGACGAGAATAACAGGGAAATTCATATACAGAAATCCAGCTATCTACGACTCGTTCTTTTTAACCTATAGCAGATGTGCCGGTACATTGGGCACTAGCTAATATATTTAGAGTAGAGTGACAAGGAGTTAAGGCTCAATAAGCATGGCTTGGGTTTACACACAAGGACGGGGATCTAATAAATATAAGTGTAAGGCTTGAGTATTTGACTAATGCAATATTAACCTATGGGTTATAGCGATAAGTTATTAAAACGTGGGCTCAAATATGATCAACTGTTTCCACAGAGGTGGTCGATGACTTGCCTTGATCCGTGAATGGTGAAGGTGGAACCTTGGGATAAATCTCCGGATCTTCGACGACGTCGTAGTCTTCTCGATACGGAAAAGTAAATAAAGCATTCAATAAACAATCCAAAACAATCAATCATTCTAACATACATGTTTATGTTGGATAGAGTCTTAATTTTTAGGGATTTGTTACTTAAACATTTAAGATTAATTTTTAATGAGATTCCTTAATTTTTATAGCTTGATATAATTATTCTTCCTAAGGGGGTTTTATTTCTCCCTTTTTAAAGTTGAAGTAAAAAGTTATAAAATGACCTTAATGTTTTTATGGCATTAATATAGTGACATTAGGTTATTTAGATCTTCTGAAGTTTGTTATATAAGTTTTAGGATAGTTTCATAAAGAGTTGACTTTTTCTTAAATGCCTTAATAAAATGTCCTAAAAGGGCCTTTGCAATATCATTTAATGGAATAAATTGGACAAGATGAATATTCTATTTTTATTAAAAATAGTGCACTCAAGTGGTTAGGTTTTTCTGAAGTTATTATATAAATTGTCATGACATTTTTATAAAGTGTTTAACTTTTATTATATGAATTACTTAATTTATCCTACAAGGGCTTTTGCAATATTAGTTAATAGATCAAAGTGGGCATAGTGAACATGTTTATTTTTGTTATATTAAAACAGTGGAATAAATTCATTAAGTCCTCTGAATTTATTGAATAAGTATTCATGATATTTTTGTAAAGGGTTGCATTTTTATCATATGAGTTAATCATTTATTTTAAAGGGCCTTGAAAATGTTATTCAATAAAATGAAATGGGCAAAATGAATCATTATATTTTGATTGGCTTATCAACAGTGTAAGGGAGTCATTGTGTCCCCAGAAATTAATATATATATTTTTAAGGGTTTTTCTGGATTATTTAAATGTAATATAATTTAAATCCTAAAGGGGACTTAGAAATGTAATTAAATAAAATGGCATGGATAAAAATGGTCATTCCATTTTTATTATATTAATAATAGTGAAATGGAGCTATTATGTCTTCTGGAATTAATTTATAAATTTTTAAAGATCTTTCTGAATTATTTATTTAAAGTATTAATTAAACCCTAAAGGGAAATTTTCTTTATTATTTAATAAGGTTATTATGTGCCAAATAAACATATTGTTTTTATTGCATAAAAGTGTAGAGAATGAAAAGACAAATTTTCCAGAACTAAAATGGTGAAATTTGGAGTTAATTTGAGCAAGATATGAATTTTGGAAGTTTAAACCATTTTTCTGAATTTTATTTAATCCTGCAAACAGCTGCGGGTCCACGGTGAGCCAGGTCCACCATGGACCCGCGCACTGTGCGCTGCACCGGTTGGATCAGGACCGTTGGATCCAGATCCAACGATGACTGGTGAGGCGGGGCGTGTAAGTGAATCTGGACGGCCCAGATCACTCCATACCCCTTCGCCGGGATGGGTGGCTGAGATCTAATCACTTAAGTGATTTAATCTCGGCCGTCCATCCACGATCGCACGGTAGAACGCGCGTCCGGCACGCTCGCGGCACGGGGGAGCCAGGAGGCTTCGTCCCCAGCGCCGGCCGAACGACGGCGAGCGCCCACCGGCGATGGCGATGGCCTAAGGCCTCGGGTGACTGCAAAAATGGGTAGAGGGGAGTGAGGGGAGTGCATCCGTACCAGAGGTGGCGTCGGCGGGACAGAGGCGGCGATCGGCGGCGAGAAGAGGCGGAGGAGGCCTTCGGGTCCGACGACGGCGCGGCGATCCGGCGACGATCCGGCCCAACAGAGGTGGGGCCGAGGGAGTGTGTGTGACGGCGATCGTGACGGTGGCCTTGGCGAGGGTGGCGGTGGCCCGGAGCACCGGTGAGGTCCTGCCGGAGAGCGACCAGGGGAAAATGGCGAAAAGCGAGAACGGTGGCTCGGGACGGAGGGGGCTTGGGTGTTTTCGGGGTGTGGTGATCGGCGGAGGTGGAGAGGGTTAAATAGGGGTGGCTGGAGGCGAGAAAGGAAGGCGATTTGGGGGAAACCCGAAACGATTTCCCCTCAACGCCGGCGAGTCCTTCCAAAGCTCGGGTTGGCTTCCAATCGGGTGAAAGCGCGTTGATTTTCGGCGGAAGGGGATCGCAGGCGCTACGGGAAGGCGATCCGGGGCTTGATCTGGCGGGAGGGCGACGGCCGGCGGCTAACGGCGGAAAGGGGGTCGTCGGGATGGAAGGGGGAGATCCCCTTCCATCGAAGAAGAAAGGTCTGACAGGTGGGGGCCACCTGTCAGTCGGTGGGTGCGGGAGAGGAGGGACCGACAAGCGGGCCCGGCGTGACAGTCGGCGAGAGAGGGCGTGGAAGAGACTGGCGGGTGGGCCAGAGTTGGCAGCGGGAGGGCGCACACGCGGTGGCTGACGTGTGGGCCTGGCGGAGCGCGTGGGAGAGGAGAGAGGGGGATGGCGCCGACAGACGGGTCCCACCCGTCAGAGAGAGGGGCGGTGCTGGGCTGGGCCGAAAGGCTTTCGGAGGGAGATTTAGGGTTTTGGCCCAACTAGATTTAAAATGTATTTTCCATTAAATTTAATTCCAGAAATTCAAATATTTGCTTAAGGCTTTAAGATCTGTTAGAAAAATTTTGTAAAAATTCTCAAAAATATTTCTTGGCCTCTAGTTTATCCCATAAAATTTTCAAGTCCAAATTTTGAATATTTGTCTCTGTTTGGCTTTAATAGGGCTCTTTTAGGGTTTTTATTAATAACAAAATTCAGAAATTCTTTTATTTATTATATTTCTTTTATTTTATTCCCTTTTAATTTTGGGGCTGTTACAGTGCCTTTGGAGAAAGGACCCAAGAAAAGGATGGCTGAAGCCGGAGCTTCGAGCTCCGCAAGGACTCCGGTGAAGAAGGTGGCTTGGAAGCCAAAAAATCTCGCACCTTCGAATCCTGCGCCTTCGAGCTCAAGAACCTCAATCTCCGGTTCTAAAGAAGATGAAGGTATATTATTAGTGAGATTGATTGATGAAGATGCAGCTCAACAAAATATTCACATTGAAGATACTGCAGGTATGCCGGAGCCTCAAGCTAACATTGAAGAAGTGAGAGCTCCGGATACTCAAGAGGAGCAAATCGAAGCCCCTATGGGCGAAGATGAAGTTGAAGTTCCTACAACTTCAGTTGTGGATGAAGGGAGGACTGCTCACGGAGATACTCCGGCAGCAGAAATTTTAACTATGGATTCAGATGATGACTTCACCTTTGATCCTCCGAGCAGTCCAGTGCTCGATCTCCCCCAGAATGTCCAAGGTAAAAATCGCATAATTCTCTTATTATTTTTTGCAAAATTATACAATGTATAATACTTTTGCTTTTGCAGAGCCCCCTTCTGAAGAAGTACACCACGAAGACACAATTCAAAGGCCTTCGACAACTTCGGAGCCGCACCTGGAGGTCACTCAACAGGGGCCTGGAAGGGGTAAAAGACACATAGAGCCTCTCCCTACTCAAGGATCAACTTCGTCTGAGTCAACAGATGAAAGTGAATCAACTGAGGGGGGGCCATCTTCGGAAGTTCCAAGGACCTCAGGAGAACGCTCCGGAGCTTCGCCAAGCAGGGATGACCAAAAGGCTTCGGCTCTGCTCCCTCTTTTAACTCCTTTTTTGGAGCAAAGAAAAGGGCTTCGGACTTTGCTCAAACCTTTAGGTCGAGTAAGTCGCGAAGTCGGGGAGACAGAGCTGGTAGCAAAATTAAGCAGGGCGAAGAGTTCGGAGCTTAACGTTGCCCTGGAACGAGCAGCCTATCAGGTACGGAGCACCTTCGAACCAATATCTTTAGCGAATTATATTGGGTTCGGAGTATATCTTCGAACCAGTAGCAAATTATACGTGAATAATTTCTTACTTTAGTTTTTTCTCTTCTCAGCAAGCGGTTTTGGCCCGCGCTGCAACTTTATCGAGCGAGAATAAAATTTCTCAGCTTCGGGAAGAAAATGAAGCTCTTAAACGCAACTTATCTTTCTCCGAAGCTAGAGTACTTCAAATGGATAATGTAATTTCAACGGAGCGTAGGGCCAGACAGGGCTTGGAGGCTGCTAATAAGGAGCTCGAAGCAGAAAGAATCGTGCTTCGGGCTGAAATTGAAAAGGTGCGGTTGGAGCATGCTAGTGCTGGGTCCGAACTTGTAAGGCTCCAAGAGGAAGCTAGCCAACTCCTAAACCAGAAGAATATTTTAACTACGGAGAATGCTAGGATTTCCGGAGTTTTGGCAGAAACAACTTCGAGCAAGGATGCACTAATTGAAGAAAAGCTTAAGTCGGAGAAGGTAGCTACGGAGGTCATCAAACAGATGCTAGGTGTTCTGGAGTACTTCGGTACTACTGGATCACTTCCTTCGGATGACAACGTGACTCTGCTGCACCGGTTAAAAAGGATCCAAGGAGCAGCGAAGCAAATGAAGACGACAGGCATTCGTTATGGAGAACTCTCCGGACAAGTGTCTGCCCTCGGACTACTTCGTTACTACGAGGATTTGGGCCGAACAATCACTCTGAGCGCAGAGGGCTCCATTACCTTCGACGACGAGCGGCTTTTGAATCCTTCCGAAGGCGTGACTGCCGCCTGGCGAGCCTTTCAAACCTCATGGAGAGTCGAAGGTCGCTCCGCGATCAAGGCTTGGATCGACGAAGGCCAACGCCAGAAGCAAGTTCGGAGCCAAGCTTCGAGCAGTCAGCCTCCTCCGAACCCGCAGGTTTAGGAATTATTTAGGATTTTTTGACTATGTAAAGCTCATGCTTGTAAACATTTATCAATGAAAATCTTGTTTGTCATATTTTTAGGCTTTGCCTCTTATGGAAGACATCGAAGTGTTAGAGCTTAACAACGAACTTCGCTCATTATGGAACACCTTCGAACTTCTAAAGAGTTATAAGCGTCCTCGATTTCTTATTCCTCGAGATGACTCCGGCATAATTGCGCCCGAAGTAATCAAAGACGTATTGTCTTATATTAAAGAGGAAGAAAAAGAGGTTAACGCAAACACCTCGTCTTCTGAAGACACTAATTGGTCTGAAGACGAAGGTGAAGCTCGAAATAAAAGATCTGAAGATCTTAGAAGCTGGGAAAGAAGCCCCGAACGGCTTCGAACTTGGGCCGAGCTTCAACAAGAGCAGAAGGATTTTAGAGCTTCGAGGGGGAGGAAAAGAGTTAAACGTAAAGTTCTTAGAACTTCCGATGTTGGAACTAGTCGTTCCTCCCCTAGCTCTCGGGACCGAAGAGGTCTCCGATTCCTTCTTGGTATAGATACCAATTTTTCATAGTGTGATTTGTAAACACATTTATTTCAATAATGAATGCCGATTTAAAATTGTCTCCATATTTACTAGCCCCTCTTTGGGTATAAGCAACTTCGAAATGTATTCAAAGATGGTTATGCGCAAAGAAAAAACTTCGGAGTACAATTTTTTTTGGGGGGTTCGGAGCCCCTCTGTTATTTAAAGATCTTTTAAAATCTTATGAAATGTCTTCGACTATTTGTAGTCAGAAGAATGGTAATTTAGTACCTTTGTTTTATGAAAGAAATCAGTTGAGATAACTTTCAGGACACTTTAGTGTCTTAAAAAATTTGTCACTTTGGACTATGTTAACAGACATTCGAAGCTCATGGCTCAAATGCTGTTTTGCTTTAGCCACCTTCGGCTTGTCTTTGCGATCTCTGACGAACCAATGGTTCGGAGTTTGCAATGGTCTCTTTGGACTCCTTTTATGGATGTCTACCAGCCAATGGCTTGGACTCCGTATAATTTGGCCACCTTCGGCTCTTTTTGCAGAAGTCTACCAGCCAATGGCTTGGACTTCGTAGATTTTGGCCACCTTCGGCTCTTTTTACGGAAGTCTACCAGCTGCAGCTTGGACTCCGTAGGTTTTGGCCACCTTCGGCTCTTTTTACGGAAGTCTACCAGCCAATGGCTTGGACTCCGTAGGGTGTGGTTTTGGGCTCTTTTACGGATGCCTACAAGCCGGTGGCCTGGGCTCCGGATTATGTCAGCCCCCACGTCGGATGCTTCGAACTTTATGGGTTCGAAGTCCGAAAATACAACCCAGCTTAATGACACTTCCCTCTCGGTCGACCCCGCGGTTCCAGTGCGTCCACTCGGAAGCTGGAAGTCTATGAGGGGAAGGCAACTATCAGGGTCATATGCTTTATTAATTTAGAAGATGATTACAAGCGAATTACAAGGAGCCCTTATGCGAAGTATCGCTTTAGGTGCTCCGCATGCCAAGTATGTGCTAACTCTTCACCTTCTAAATTAGCTAATTTAAATGAACCAGGGCACCCTGAGCGGACAATTAGGTATGGACCTTCCCATTTATTGCCTAACTTCCCTGGTGCTATAATGCTTCGTAGAACAAGATGACCCGGCCTTAACTCATTGAGCTTAACCTTTGGGTCATACCAAGTCTTCGTCTGCTGATGATACTTTGATAAATTAGCTATAGCCCGAAGTCTTGTTTCTTCTGACAAATCTAACGAAGCTTGTCTTTCTTCTTCAATGTCCGGTTCGGTGCTGCGAAATGATCCCCCTTTGAGCTCCGTTGGAGTCATAGCTTCATCTCCGAATAGTAGTCTGAACGGAGTAAAACCTGTGGACCTTGTTTGCGTAGTCCGAATGGACCATAGAATCTTCGGAAGCTCTTCGGTCCACAGTCCCTTTGCTAATCCTACTATTCTTCGATTTAGCCTTGATAAAATATTTCCATTGGCTCGCTCTACGGCTCCATTCGACTGAGGATGCCTCACTACAGCAAAACATAGCTGAATGCCTAGGTCTTCGCAAAACTTCCTGAAGGGTTCTGCGTCGAACTGTGTTCCATTATCAACTGTGAGGTATCTAGGCACTCCGAACCGGCAAATAATGTTCTTCCAGAAGAATTTCTGTACATTATTCGAAGTGATAGCTGTTAAGGGTTCTGCTTCTACCCACTTAGAAAAATACTCAATAGCTACCACTGCGAACTTCAGATTTCCCTTTGCTAACGGAAAGGGACCAATTAAATCCATACCCCATCTGGCCATAGGCCAAACCGGAGCAATGACTTGAAGAGCTGTTGGTGGGCGATGACTCCGTCGACCCATCCACTGGCACCCTTGACAAGTGCGGACCAAGCTTTCCGCATCAGCTGTTATTGTGGGCCAATAAAGCCCCTGGCGAAGTGTTTTTCCTGCCAAAGCTCTAGGGGCTAAATGGCTTCCACAAAGGCCTTCGTGAATTTCTCGAAGAATTTCTTGGCCTTCGGCTTGAGATATACATCGGAGTAGAGGGGAACATACTCCGGCCTTGTATAATATACCGTTGATTAACTGATAGTTTCTGGCTCTGAGCTTTAATCTTGACAACTGGGGCTCTTCGGGCAAATTTGTTCCTCCTTGCAAGAGTTCCATGATCGAATCTTTCCAATCTGCACTAGGAATGCAAAGAATCTCCGCAGAGGCAATTTGTGGCACCGAAGGTATATTGAGCTCCTCATAGAAAGCTTCTTCAGGCACATCCACAGCTCCGGCTGCAGCCTTCGCTAAAATGTCCGCTTGCACGTTTTCCGCTCTTGGTATACTCCGAATGGAAATACCCTTGAAATGTGCTTCAATTTTGCGGATTTCTTCTAAGTACTTTGCAAGTTGTGGATGCCGAACTTGAAAACTTTTGTCAACGTGCCCTGCTACTATTTGAGAATCTGTCTTTATAATTATTCTTGTAGCCCCTAGAGCACGTGCTTTCCGAAGTCCCAATAAAATCCCTTCGTACTCCGCTATATTATTGGTAGACTTAAAGTTGAGTCTTGCGGAGTACATTGCTCTTTGCCCTGACGGTGAAATCAACACTGCCCCAATGCCTGCTCCGGATGCTTGGAAAGCCCCATCGGAATAAACAGTCCAAACTCCGTCACTTGATTTCTCCGGAGTCAAATTCGCAGGTGGAGTCCACTCTGCTACGAAGTCTGCTAGGACTTGGGATTTGATAGCTGTCCTTGCCAAGAAAGATATGCCGAAGGGTGCTAGCTCGACTGCCCACTTTCCAATCCTTCCAGTGAAATCTTTGCTTCGGAGCATATCTCCTAAGGGATATGAAGTTGGTACAATTACATTGTGAGCCAGAAAATAATGTCTTAGCTTCCTCGAAGCCATTATCAGAGCGTAAATGAACTTCTCAAGTTCGGAGTATCTTGTCTTCGCTCCTGATAATGCTTCGGATACAAAATAAACAGGATTTTGGACCAACTTCCCATTGAAATCCACTTCTCTGACAAGGACTGCGCTGAGAGCTGAACCTGTAGCTGCAAGGTACAGGAGTAAGGTTTCGTCCGCAGTAGGCACCGTGAGTGTAGCAAGATTACTGAGATAATCTTTAATATCTTCGAAGCTTCTCTGACACTCCGGTGTCCATGCAAAATCTTCGGACCCTTTCAAAGCTTTGAATATCGGCAAGCTCCTCTCCGCAGACCTTGATAAAAATCTGCTAAGTGCGGCCAGACGCCCAGTCAGCTTTTGCACTTGTTTTAAATTCTCCGGAGGAGCCATCTTCTGCAGCGCAGTTATTTGAGTAGGGCTAGCTTCAATTCCCCTGCTTGAAACTAAATACCCTAACAACTTTCCAGCCTTAGCTCCGAATATACATTTTTCGGGGTTAAGACGGATCCCACATGCACGAAGGCTATTGATTGTTTCTGCTAAGTCTAAGCTATGTTGGTGCTTTAAAGCACTCTTTATTACAATATCATCCATATAGGCCTCCACATTGCGACCTAGTTGATGACCTAGAGCCTTAACAACTAATCTCGAAAAAGTAGCCCCGGCGTTTCTTAGGCCGAAGGGCATTCTTACATAGCAGAAGACTCCCGAAGGAGTTACGAAGCTTGTCTTGATTTCATCTTCGCGCTTCAACCATATTTGATGATAACCAGAATACGCGTCGAGGAAGCTTAGTAACTCCGAACCTGCGGTGGAGTCAACCAGTTGATCAATTCGGGGCATGGGGTAGGGCTCATGTGGGCATGCTCTATTCAAGGATGTGAAATCAATGCACATGCGCCACTTGCCGGAGGACTTCTTTCTGACGAAGACTGGGTTGGCTAACCATTCTGTGTGAGCCACTTCTCTGATAATCCCAGCCTTCAACAGTTTTTCAACTTCGTCCTTAGCTAGAGCAGCTCTCTCTGTGGACATCTTCCTGAGTCCTTGTCGAACAGGCCGGGCCTTCGGGTTTACAAGTAAATTGTGTTCAATGATATCCCGATCGACTCCGGTGATATCTTCGTCAGACCAAGCGAAGACATCCAAATTTTCTTTTACCACTTTTTCCAAGGAGGTTGCAACTTCAGCAGGTAAATCTTTACCAAATTGAAAAGTGTACTCTTTACCATCTTTAACAATGACCTTCGTTGCAATCTCTCTTTCGGGACTTGGTCTCGGAAAGGACTTCTTCGAAGCTTCGGAGGAGGCTGAAAAAATTTCTTCATTATCCTGCACACTATTTACTTGCCTCGGATCAAGAGGGGGACCATGACCATATTCCGCCCTCCGAGCAATGGCTTGATCTCCGAAGATCGTAAGGACTCCTGCTTGTGTGGGCATCTTCATGCACAAGCAATTGTGATGCGCCACAGCTCCGAACTGGTTCAACATGCCCCGTCCGAAGATGACGTTATAAGCATACGGGGCATCTATCACATCAAAGATAACTTCTTCAGTCCGGGCTAATAAACCTTCTCCGAAGGTAACTTCCAGGCCTATCTGGCCAAGTGCATCAAGCGGAGGTCCTGCGAAGCCTTGCAGAGGACGAGCCGCTGGAAGGAGATGCTTCCTGGAAATGCATAACTGATCGAAGGATTGAACAAAAATGATATCTGCCGAACTACCTCCGTCAATTAGCACCCTTCGGACTTCAGTCCCTGCAATATCAGCAGTGATAACCAATTGATCTGTGTGCGGGAACTTAATACCAGCTGCATCCTCCGCAGAGAAAGATATCGGAACGTGAGACCACTCCGGCATTGCAGCTGCAGATGACGAAGTCCCAATATGACCTACTTCCCGAACGTACTCTCTTCGCTGTCTCTTGGACATGCTTCCGAGGGTACCTCCTCCGGAGATAGGGAGAACTACTCTTTTTCCTCTATCTTTCCCTTCCTCTTGCTTCGGAGGTGGCATAACATTGGCCACCGGAGGGTGCCTTACAGCATCAAAATTTTCTATCCGCGCCACAGCCTGGACCGGCTCTGGGCGCGTTGCTGCCGGACTTCGGTCGGTACTGCCTCGACCCGAAGTTCTCTCTAAGTATTCTCCCCTTAGGGTAAGGATAGCCTTGCAAGTGTCAGTTGCATGGCTTCGATTTTCTCCATGAATGCAGCAGAAAAGGGTCTGGCCCTTGCCAGCCGTTTTCCCTGGCGGCCTCCAGCCGCTGGCCTTGTTCCCCGTAGACTGTGGAGCTCTTGGTGCAAACTTCTGTGGGGGTGCAATATTCAAGACTTCAGAGCGAGGGTGCTTTTGCCCTCTTCTCCGATCATGTTGCACTTCGAAGACTGGTTCCTGCGGCTGTGCCGAGGTTTTCACTTCTACTTTGACTTCTTGCAATATGGACGAAGTAGTAGCAGTCCTCCGAAGCCAACCCTCTTCTGACCTCGCATACTCCTCGAAGTATGACATCAATTGAGAGACCGAGGAGATGCTTTTCCGATGCAGCTTATCCAGAAGGCCTTGATGACTGACACCTTCCCGAGCAGCATCAACCACTGAAGATGTGGACAGCCCCCGAATTTGCGACTTTGTATGAGCGAAGCGCTTAAAATACTGCCTCAATGTTTCTCCGGGGAGCTGTTTCACCTGGAAAAGGCTTCCTGTAGACATAGGAGGCACGAAGGTGCCCTGAAAGTTGCTTATAAACTTCCTCTTCAACTGCGACCATGAATTGATTGATCCTGGCTTCAAAGACCAGAACCATCTCAATGCCACTCCTTGAAGAGCTAAAGGGAAGCACTTCGCCATAGTGTCTCTAACTCCGCCGCTAGCTTCAATCGCTAGGGCATAAGAACGAACGAACTCTTCGGGATCTTCATCTCCGGCATACTTACAGAGCTTCGAAGTTTTAAACTTTGGATCAAAGCTAACCTTCTGCAGCTCAGGATGCAACGGAGATTCATTGTCGCAAGAGGCGTTCTCCGGGGCTTCGGGATAATCAAGATCGTCGTCTTCAGGCACTTCTGGGATGGTTGGGGTGGCTTGAGAACGAA
The DNA here is from genome assembly GCA_019279435.1 of Zizania palustris. Classification (NCBI taxonomy): domain Eukaryota; kingdom Viridiplantae; phylum Streptophyta; class Magnoliopsida; order Poales; family Poaceae; genus Zizania; species Zizania palustris. Next base: position 41,631,088 of record JAAALK010000290.1, on the reverse strand, counting down.
GCCTGCTCGCAGCTTCCTGTCGCCACCTTGCCACTTCAGCTTGAAGGTTGGCCATTTGACTGGCCATATCTCCAAGATTATTTTCATTTCCTCCGGAAGGATCTTCCGGGTCTTGAGAACTGATAGGATCAGTTCGAATCGGAATGGAGGGTGGAGAAGGGACTCCGGGCTGTCGGAGTATGGAAGGGGTTGGCGGAGAAGCTTCGTATACTCGAGGGATAGAAGCCCCTTCCGGAGTTTGTGGAGGGAAAGCCGAAGACCCTCCGACTTCGACTGTGTCGAAGGGTATCTCTCCGGAGATCCGAGAGGACCTCCGAGTGGGATTGCGGGGTGCGCTCCGCTTAGGAGGCATGATGTAAAAAGTTGGTAGAGAACGAAGTTTTTCGGACTAGGTTCCCCACGGACGGCGCCAACTGTTGGCGTAAAAGATTACGCTAACAGGTTTCTGTAGAAAAGAAACTAACAAACGAAGTGTTTGTGAAGCAAACTGTTCTAAGCCTCCGAAAGGATAATAACTTAGAATAGTTCGAATGTGTGTATTGAATAACTTGTATTTGGTCCCCATTACAGGGTGAAATGGGGGGTATTTATAGGCCCAAACATTAAGGAAAAGACCTATTTACCCCTCTATTACAACCGACATAGTGGAAACTATTCGGTTCCCTTAATAGGGCAATAACCCCGAAGATGAGATATTTTCCCCCAACACTAATCATGCTAATGTCTTAAGTTTGTTATGTTTCTTCAGATGCTTAATCACATTGTTGTATGTGATGTCATCTTGGATCCAGGTGAATATAGTTAAATATCTACTAAGTTTGTATGGTCACTATATGATGGTCTTAACTGTGAACGTTTTTGGAGTAATCTGTGTATCCATAGTACCTAAACATTCATATATATATATATATATATATATATATATATATATATATACGGGAACGCTATTCTACACTATGGGTGTAGAATGCTATTCTACACCGATCATCCCGTGCTCCCACACCCCACCCAATCCCAACCCCCTCCATTCCACGTCGGTGTAGAATAGCATTTGTATATATATATATATATATATATATATATATATATATTGATGTCCATTGTTGTGTACATGTAGTACATATTAACCTATTAATACTACCCACCTTATATATGCCAAAAACTATGATATCTCTTTAGTGCTGATACACATTGATTTCTTTTGAATTGATAGTTTTCCTCCCACCAAACTAACACTCCAGTATGACTCTTCTAAAGATTTCATTCAACATTCACCATGCCATTATTTGTTCCATACATGGTAAATTAGATCATTTAAGAACCACAATGTTGATGAAGGATTTTACAATGCCCAAGCACTATTTGAGTATTTTACAACCATCAAATGATCGTTGCTTGTCATACACCTCTTGAATTAATTGGCTCCTATTTTTTTAGTACCTAATTTCTTCCTTTTATTTCTGCAACATGTAAAGGTTCTGGCAGTCTATTGTTTGCTGGCAGTTAGATGCGGTTTCTTCTGATGTCATTTATTGTCCGTACACTGATGATAGCGATTTATTTGCATGAATCCATGTGAGCTCTTCTAAGTTTACTATCCTCCCTTTGTATGGATTCTTACTGAGTATTTCTCGGATAAATTGTTTACATTTTGACATACCATATGCCGCTATGCATGAATCGTTCAGCCATCTGCTAAAATATTTATTAAAATAGAATTAAATATATATTCAGCTGAAATAAAAACAGTTCATGTGACCATTATTGGAGTATTTAAAAATGGATTGAAGGCGTGAAGTAATATGAAACTAATCTTATCTCTTAGTTATTCCTATTGGGTAAAATGCTACGGAAGTACTTCAATGCTAATTCGTGTTCCTCCCTCTGTAAAATAATATAGTGTGTTGTGTCAACCATCAATAGTGTAGTGTACTTGTCTATGATTTGTCGTTCATTCTTTGCCAACTCAATTCTCTATTTTACAAGTGTTGCTTATCTTTGGTCCTTTGTAACTTGAGGCTAAACTTCTGCCATCTTTTCTATTGAATTGGCTCTCACTGTTTGAGACTCATGATAGAGCTCAATATCTTCACGGGATAAATTACTTGATGGAACCTTTGACTTGCCTTTTGCTTTTGTCTTAGCATCCTTTATACCTTGTGTACGTACTTCCTGAAAAAGTATTGAACTTGTCAATTCATTCACTATAAGTAGAGTACAGAAACCATGGTAAAAAATTATGTAGCCCAATTTCTAACTCAATATTAATAAGTCAAAATTCTCACCTCCATAGGTTCAAGCATATCTTTGGATGCATCATGCAGCCTAGTATTCTTATTTTCATTTTCAGCATATATCCTAGTCCACTTAGGTTGTTGTCATACTTCTGTCCACCAGTAGTAAAGTGTGAAATGTTGTTTTGTTTCATCTTTGTACATTTGGAGGGTCTTTTCCTTCAACATTTCAACATTTTGCCCACTCACATATACTCCTTTTAACCTACAATAAATTCCATTGAAATGCACAACCTTCATGTTAATCTTTGCCTAGTGATCTTTAGAGTGCTTTGTTTCATCGTTGTAGTCCTTAGTTATTTGTCTCCAATAGATGTCTCCCTTCTTGGAGTTCTTGTCAATATATAGGATCGATGGAATTATTTAACCACACACTTAGCTACAATGTCATTAGTACATGTTAATTACTAATCATTTAGTTCAGCGACCATGAAACAATATCTACAAAATTACTGGTTTTGCTAAGATGAATAACTTAGCTACAAATTGGAGAACTCTCAATATATGTCCTAAAACTGAAAGAAATTCTAGATGACTGAATTAATCATGTTGTGCATAATTTTACTATACATACAAAGATAGACGTCCTTTTAGAACTTTGCATTTATTTTACATGTAATTGTTTCGTAGATAGCAATGACATGGAAACATACTAGTTGCATGTTGTCATCTTCTGTTCATGCAAAGCGCGATGGACCCTTTTCCACATCATAATTTTATTCATCCTCATCATCTTCTTCCGGTTCTTTGTCTTCACCAACAATGCATGGAGCTCCTGCTATTGGAACTGGGACTGATCGAAGACATTTGCTTCTTCTTTGATTACCTGTTGAAAGATGGTGTATGTGGTTAGAGCCAACATCATGATGCGGTTGGGAATGTTGTTGCTGTTCTCGATGAATATCTTCAACATAATTTGGTGATTAAGTGTTTAGCAAATCAAGGAAAGTAGCACTTGATTCCATGGATATGAAAGCAAGAAGAAAAGAATGTGTAGTTATTTGAGTTGGGGGCTATTTTTTACAAGTAGGATGGTGTGCCGTCGTTTGTTGCCGCATGCTTGTGCTTGTAATGTTTTTGTATTGCCTGGTTTGTTGCCGCATGTGTATGCTCATATTGTGTGGTTTGTTGCCGTATGTAGGGATGAAAACGGAGTAGAAACAGACAGAAATGAGTACTACCATATTTGTTTCCATGTTTTTTCATAGAAACGAAAACGAATACGGATATCCCGGAAACGGATACTATCGGAAATGAATATGGGTCGAATAAAGAAAGGAAACGAATACGGAACTGAATATCTATCGGAATTATAAAAAACCCTTAATATATGAAAAAAGTGCGATAAACAAATAAATAAGTTAAATTTACACCCATATTAATAAATGATAAATACATATAATAAAGTAAAAAACAAGTTTTATTTTAGTTGTAATGAATATAAATTATTTATTTTTAGCAAATAATTTTATATTAATTTAAATTAAATTTTTTAATATTTTATGAATAGAATATAGTTTAAATTTTATATAATGTGAAAAAAGTAAAAGCTAATATTCTATATAATGCAGTTAACTGAAACTTTCTGTTTTTGTTATGCGGAATATTCCATTTCCATATCCGTTTTTGTTTTCGTTTCAACTTAAAAAATTTTGTTTCCGTTTTCGCTCTGAAATTTTCCGTATCCGTTTTCACATAATGTTTCCATTTTTTCCCGGAATGGACAGAAATTTTCCACTCCGTTTTCATTCCTAGCCACATGCATGTGCTCGTGTTGCATGGTTTGTTGTCACATGCACATGCAATTCTAGCCGACGCACAGTCTTAAAAATTTATTGGTTTACTCCGATTTGCCTGCTTGCAACATTTTGTTCTTGGTTTTGTGGCAAGCATCGATTTCAAGTTGTATTCATTTTTTGATCTAGACGTTGCTGAAGCATCGATTTCAAGTTGTATTCAATTTTTGATCTAGACGTTGCTGAAGCATATGCTAAAAATAACGCCGCTTCCTGTGTATCCGGTCTAAAATAAAAAAAACAAAAAATGGTTTTTCTTGCATAAGCAGCTCTACAGGAAACGCGTTGGAGGTGGCGTAACAGTTGCTGCAGGAAACTGCTTTCGCGTGGCGTTGCTTTGAGGATTAACTCCTTCCGTAACGCTTCCCTTTAATCGAAAACATCATGACCAATAATATGATTTGATTCGATGTCGAAAGAGAAAAATCAGAGAAAATCGATGGCATATCTTAATTATATTAATATTATCTTATTAAAAAACTTTATAAGAAAACTTGAGAGTATAAATGAGTTATATTCTAGAAGAGGCTCCCCTAATTTTATAAATCTCCCCTAATTTTGCAAATCAGGCATACCAATTACTCAACACATTTTTGGAATGTCATAAATCTATTAGATTTTTACATAATTTTTGTTTGCAAAATATTTATTTCTATATTCTTTTGGAGCTCACGTGAAAAAATTAGGAGCAATAGTCTTAGTTATATTATTCTTAATATAACATATTTGTATTTAAGTGATGCATGTAACATTATCTTTATAGATGATTGTAAGTGATTTTGATGAATTAATACACATGGTTCTTGAATATGATTAATTAAATTTTAGAATGATAGGTAACAACTATAGTTTGCTTTGATAATTTCCGTAAAAACAGTACATATATATATGGAAACAAACCCATTTTATAATCTAGTGTTATGCAAATCAGACATATAGATAGCATTCATATATCCTATATGATTATTTTTTGAATAAACTAAGATTCCGTGTACATATCTAAGGATTTGTTTTATCCTAACTAAATGTCTCTTAGTTAAAGAGCACTATGACTAGCCAACAAATTAACTTAATAATTAGATATAGAACACAAGCCTCAATATTTCTTCACATTCTTTCATAAATGAAAAAAAAAACTGCGCGCCATCAAAACTTGCGAGAATCACAGACCGTAGGGATCGAAATCCTACCAAAAACTGATAGAAATAAAGCTTGACAAGTTTTGACGCAGCTAAATAAATTTAGGTACGAGATCGATTTGGTTCGGTGCCAAATTGAGCCGACAAGAGACAAAAAAGTGTAGCTGATGTTAAAAAAACTTTAATAACACGGTTTTGATGGGGTGTTTGGTTTATCAGGCTACCAAGATTATTTTTGTAGAGTAACAAACCAAACTAGCCCTCAGACACTGCGGCCATTTTCATTTGGCAGGACGACATTACTGATTCCCTACCTTTTATTGTCATAGCATGAATGAGATCAGTACTCAGGATATAAGAATTGCAGTAAGTTAGAGGCTTACATCCTTTAAAACCTTACAGGTGCCTACCATCAATGCATGAACAAACAGTGAAGCAGAATTTTCGGTTCTTTCAGCAGCAGCTTCACACCGAGAAACATATATCATATATGCCTTGTCATCTCCATTGGTGATTGGAGAGATCGTGCCTTAAGCCCTGAACACAAAGCCATTCGGGCAATGTACTTGATCAAAAGCTCTTGCAACAGTGCTTGCAAGCAAAATTTACGCCGCGACGAGCTTAGTGTGGGGATTCTGCTTCATCTAACTATATTACAGGCAATTGTGGGTTTTGCAAATATTCACACTAGCGCGCTCTGTCTTTAAAATTTCTCATAATTTTCCTTCAAAATCCCATAAACCCGAGGAAGAGATGGGCATAACGGCCATGTGGTAAAATATCAGGCTCTTGGTTCATGAAAAAAGGAATAAAAATATATTAAAACTCAACAAAAAGGTTATATGAATAAAAATTGGAAAATTCCACACGTCATAACAATTTTCAAAAATTTGAAGAATGACATGTTAGTGAATGTGGTAACACTATCTAACACACCAACAACATATGTTCCTAGGTCTACGTGGAGAGGGGTCATTAAACTATGCCCTATGTTCCTAGAAATTTCTAAACCAAATGTAAGAGATGGGGCTATTATCTCATTTTGGTTCAACCAATGGTCTTCTCCGTTATACCAAACTACTCCGAGGCTATTCACGTTCACAAAAAATGAAAAAGGATCGATTAAAAATTTTCTTCAGCAACCGGTATTACCGCGCCTCTTCTTTCTGCCACTTTCCCCTAAAGCGCTATCAGGACTTCAGGCCCCGCAATTACTTATCACCACACGACAACGGGAGATGGACAGAGCGGATTATTGGGATTACATCTGGGGCTCTTTATTCTTCACGCCAAAGAAATTTTACTCTCACACATTTGCAGAGTTGGTGGTCTCACCGGTCTTCAAATGACTATGGGAAAGTAGATGCTCCAATACATTGAAGTTTTTCTGGTTACTAACACAGGACAAACTGAACGCGAAAGATATCCTAAGGAGGAAGCATCGACTTAACGGGGAGGATGACAGTTACTACATTTTGTGCGAGGAACAGGAAATTGAGACTACCATGCACCTTTTCTTTGAGTGTCACTTCAGCTCCACTTGCTGGGCTGGTCTCTACGTGCACTAGCAAGCGGCGAATTCTAGCCTAGACAAAATATTCTACGTTAAAGAGGACCTTAACTTGCCTTATTCTATGGAGATTATTATCACAGCTGCGTGGACTCTGTGGATTCACTGAAATAACTGCATTTTTCGTCAGAATTCCCCCTCTGGCAGGGTGTGGCTTACCCCTTTCAAATCCCTAATCCTTTTGCAAAGCCACATATGCAAACCTGTGCTAAAAGAAGCACTTCTAACTTGGCTAGCGCGGTTGTAAAGTCCTTGAATTTTGTTTAATAACTGAGTTTCGCTCTTATTTTAATATAACCTCAGTACTCGCTCAAAAAAACAACATATTTTTAAAAATGTGAAGATTATAATAGCTTATTCCCAACTTCCGGAAAAAATGGATGTTGCCCATCAATACTTCCATACTCATAGATACATGGAAAGAATGGAAAATGGGTTAAACCAAAACCTGCCATTTAACGTTGAATTCCAAAAATTCTCAAGTCATGTATTTGGAGCCCATTTTGCTGGAATCTGTAGAGCATCATAATGACCAAAACCATGATATAGAACTTGGATTGGATATTCTTTCCCATACTGTTGGCCATATTCAGCAATTGCTATTAAACCACCAGCATCTTCATCATGCATATAAACCGTTATTGGCATCCTGTGAACATAATACTGATCTTAGTTCTCGATAAGATCACAGCTGAAGATGGTAAAATGTATGACGGACCCAATTACTTACTGAAGAACATGTGAGGCCATGAACAATTCTGGCTCGCCACCCCACACATGTGGATACCTAATTTGAGAGACATACATATCGAAATCTCCCTCAACAAACCTGCAAATTGGCATTACATCAAAACACCGCAGTGGAAATATATCTGTTACGGTGCAGCGGCACAATTAGTTAGGATTAGTTAGATTAAGACAAGATTTGTTATTTCTGTTTTAAAGATAGAGATAAGTTTAGCAGATTAGATTGTATTAGGATTATAAATACTCCATAAGGGTTATGGAATAAATCAAGCAGAAGGAATTAATTAATTCTCTACTGCTCCTACCAGTATCAATGATAACAACTTGCAGCAACATAAAAGTGATGAAACTACATAAACAAACAGGGTGACAAGAAAGGGTATCAACTAACCATTCCGACTCTTCCCGTTTCTTAACAAATTCATCAGCAACCTAAAATGATGAAATTATATAGGAGTTTTAGAAAACCGACAGCGCTAATAATCAAAATTCAAAAATATAACTATCCACAAGAAGCAAGCCAGACCATTGCTCTCAATTCGTCAGCTAGCTTTCTCTGAAGATCTTCATTAGGTATGGATCTTCCTGCCCTAATGCATGCCCCATGAACCACTGAGCGGAACAAACATCTTCCATCTCCAGGAATTCCTAGGGGTTTCATGTAAACAAGTCACACGTTGTCAGCTAATGTTATACTTTCACTGTTTCACCATTCCCAGAATCCCAGGCTCTAAATTAACCCAACATATAGCAAAATTGCTAGAACTAAAAAAATGAACACTCACCAGTCACTGAATATTCCGTGTAGACTTTCTTCCCATGAGGTGAACTGGTGGATGCTGCCGAAGTTTCGGCATTGTTGACGCTTCTCTCCACTGGAATCTCAGCACTTTCTATTCCAGAAACTGAAAAACCTAAGCAAAGTCCACCGGCTGTACTGCCAATTTTTTGATGCAAGCCTCTCCAATTCCAGCTAATACTAGAGAAATTTTGGCGCAAAGGCATGTCGAACTTCATACTTAAACTACCCTCTCTGGATGACAGTCCACAACGGAATTGCCGGCCCACTAAGCTGACAAAGTACCTCAGACTTGGCCGATCAGAAGATTTTATATTCCTATTAAGAGAATAATCTACAAGACCCAGCTTCACATGATAGTTTGTTGAGTGTGACCGTGAATGCTTCCGTAAGGCCATACTCTGTGTGAATCCTCCCTGAAACTGACTGTAATGGGGATACATGCTACAGTTAGCAGATCGCCGCAAATCGTCTGCAGATGAGTAGAGCCGCATCCAGTTGAAGCAGTATCACCTGTATTACTGTATATGAATGACCAAATTAAGTGTAGAAACTCGTGGAACATGGCGCCATTGTTCTTGTATTAATATGAGAACACAAGCCGGCCAGTGCCCAACAAAAGTTGATCAATACTAGTTACTAGATTCCTAGTCCAGCACCACTCCGCGCGATGTTTTTCACCCAAAACATTATCCACACAAAAATGAGATGATAATGTAAGTTGCAAGGCGTACAATCGAGAGCAACAAAAAAAAAAGTAAAAAAGTTGTTATTTACGCACATGGATTTTGCTAGATAAATCTGATGCATCTCAAACATCAAAAAGCCACGGATCATCACAATGCCGCGCAACAATGCAACATTCAGGTCAGGTGGCACCAATTTCTTAGCACAATCTCACTATCTCAGCGATGGCCGATGGCATACAAGTATACAACTAACACAGGAAGAAATTGTAGATGAGAGATGCGTACATACCTGCGAACGGTCCAAATCCAGCGGGGAAGGGAAATTCCCCAGACGCCGCGACGAGAGAGCAGGATGAGACGCGGAGACGCCCGGCCTATAAGATCTCCTCCCGCCCTCCTCCTTTCTTGGGTGGAGAGGAGAAGTGAAGGAGAGGTGAAAGGAGTGCTGCTTCGACGGGGCGACGCAACGGGTCGATGTCCGGCTTCTGCATCGAGGCGGAAGAAGAACGATATCGCGAGGGAAGGGATGCCATTGGTGGGCGGAAGCGGAAGGCTCAAGTCCCCCACCGGCCACGCTCGAGACGATTCCGGAACCAGCACGACCGAGGACGGCAACTATGGGCCTTATAGGCCTCGTGGACCAATCAGGTTTGAATTGGGCTTTCGTAGGCCCATCGTTTAAGCTTTTATCCCTAATAGGCCTTAGGTTTGTGCTTTGATGGGCCTAATGAATTACCGGCTAATGGACGATGGATAATAGGATTATTATCTGATTGTTCGTGAAATGCATTTAAAGCTACGATTTCTCTCAAAAATGTTTGTATGCTATCTATTAACTATATAAAAATCGTTTTTCTCTAAAAGTCTAATTCACCACTAAAGTATCAGGGTTGTTCTACTCAATTTTAATATGAAAGTGGGTATTTTAGCCCTTGGACTATAAAAACTAGTTTAAATGATTTTTGGTGTGGTTTTGGCACGTCGACTATAGCCGAGACAATGACACAGTGATGAAGTCAGTTAATAATTTTTTTAACAAATGTAAAAACTTAAAATGTGAATTCCGCAGGAAACGGCACCTTGATCTGGATCCACCTTCATGTTAATATAAACGTTGCCAATAGCCGACAACAGGATGTTACACTAGATTACTCGTATGTAATCTGGACTTTGCTAAAATGTAAAACAAAGAATATCCTGAAGATAATTATTGTATCTATTCTAACTAACCTGATAACATACGGTTTACATTGATATGGACAAGGGACGAACCTATTTTCCTAACACTCTCCCTCAATCACAACATTCCAAGTTGAGGTTGAATTTAAAGTTCTCTAGTTGTTGCACCGGAAATATCTTGGTAAAGCCATCAGCAACCACTTGTTCTTTAGTTGGGACAAACTCAATTTCTAGCAATCTTTGTTGTACTCTTTCACGTACAAAATGGTAATCAATTTCAATATGTTTAGTCCTAACATGAAAAACTAGGTTAGAAGAGAGATACTTGACACCAAGATTGTCACTCCAGAGTCTTGCTACGAGTGGACTTGAAATCTGCAATTCTGCTAGAAGGGTTTGTATCCACATAATTTTAGTTGTAGTGTTTGCTAGAGCTTTGTATTCAGCATCTGTGCTTGATCTTGGTATTGTAGCTTGTTTTTTGGCATTTCAAGATACTAGATTATCTCCTAGAAATACTGCAAAGCCTGCTGTTGATCTTCTATCATCCATACATCTTGCCCAATCAGCATCTGAAAACCACTAACCTGTGTAGATTCTGACTTATTGATACTGAGGCCTAAGAATTCTCTTTACTACACTCCAATGAATAGTGATGGTTGACTGAAGAAATTGACAAACTTTATTTACCGAAAAAGTTATATTAAGTCTAGTCAAAGTTAAGTATTGTAAGGCACAAACAACACTTCTATAATTAGATGCATCATCATGTCCTAATGGATCTCCATCGTGTTTGGTCAACTTCTCGCTATTAGACAATGGTGTATTTAAAGCCTTAAAGTCTGTCATCATAACCTTTTTCAGTAAATCATTAGCATACTTTCCTTGAGTTAAAATAATAACTTTATCGGTTTTGTTTACCTCAATTCCGAGGAAGTAGTGCAATTCACCCAAGTCCTTGAGTGCAAACTCCTTGTGTAGATCCTTTAGAAGTGCAAGTACTCTTTATTGCCTTGAGCTTACCACAATTATATCATCAACATAGACCAGCAAAAACATTGTAACACAATCTCTGTTATAAAAGAATAAAGAAGTGCCTTCTTTGGACCCCTTAAACCTCAATGGACACAGTTTTTGACTTAACCTATAGTACCATGCTCCGAGGGTCTATTTTAGTCCATATAGAGCTTTGTCAAGTTTGTAGATGTAGTTTGGATGTCTTGCATCTTCAAAGCTAGGTGGTTGATACATGTGTACCTATTCTTCTAATAATCCATGTAAAAAGGCATTCTGAACATCTAACTGACGTAGAGTCCATCCTTGTGAAACAGTAATTGAAAGAACAACCCTGATTGTGGCAACCTTGACAACAGGACTACATGACTAAAAATATCTTCATAATATATACCATACCTCTGCTTAAAGCCTTTTGCAACCAGTCTTGCTTTAGATCTATCAAGACTACCATCTTGCTTCCTTTTAATTTTATAGACCTATTTGCATCCTATAATATTTTTACTACTCTGAGGAGGAATTAAGTGCCATGTCTTATTTCTCATTAGAGCTAAATATTCTGCATCCATAGCATCTTTCCAATTTTTATCATTTAAGGAATCATGAAGATCTCTAGGTTCATCGGTTGAGGTAAGAAAACCATATTTAATAGTACCATTTGTATATTTTTTATTTGGGAAATTTGGATTCATGCCATTACAATTTTGCGACTTTGGCGAAATGCCATTACAATTCACGTATTTAGATTTATGCCATTACACATTTAGAAAACTCCGAACTATACCATTACAAATTTAGAAAATTCTGAAATATGCCATTACAATTTTAGAGAAATCTGAAATATGCCATTAGATTTTGTGAGAGCTGCAATTCCGAAATAGCATATATTCAAATAGACGAATTGTAATGGCAAATTTCCAAAGCACGGTAATTGTAATGACATATATCTAAAAAACCCTTTTTATTTTCTGATACCTTGTTGGAGTCTTGTAATAGGATGTTTGTGACGCCCCGATTTAATAAATCGGGACATTATTGAATTTCCAAAGAAAAACAATAATACAAGAGGTTCATCATGCGACAACGTACAAACGACAAATATTCGTGGTACGCAGACCACATTATTACATAAGAGTAAAATTAAAATAAACAATAAAAATAAACTGCATGACGAACGCCCTCTTCAGGATCTTTCTTCTTGACTGGGTCGCTACTCCAGACCATCCTCATAGTAGGCATCCTCGGAATTGTGTGTCCAACGGGTATGAGTACAAAAAGTACTCAACAAGCCACCGCAAATGCAAATAGTAATGCAAGGTAATAACAAAGGAGGGACAATGACTAATAGTGCAGAAAAGTACATCTTTCAATTATTGCATTTAATGTAGTCCAATTTTAATCATGCGGAATAATAAACATGAGCATCATAATACCATCTAACTCGATGAGTATGTTTTCCCTCCTCGCGCAACAGTCCTTACATGTCAAATCATCATGCACACTTATTATAAGTAAACTAACTATGGGATGTCACGCAACCCGCCCTTGACCGTGGGCTCGGCTTTTCAAAAAGATTTATGAATCTGATCAGAGGTGTTCTACTATACCCACAAGGCACACGCTCATCCCATACACCAAAGTGTGACGAGATGACCCATACCACTGGATCTCGTGCCAAAACCTCAACACGAAATGCTGCAAGGTCACGTTGGTGCGGTGGCCGAGGTCGGGGAGGCGTCGACGGTCATGTTGGTGTGGTTGACGAGGGTGGAGGAGGACTCCGGTGATGGCGAGCGGCGGTTGGAGCGAGGGCGGCGGTGTCGCGTTAAAGTGAGCGTCATTGGCATTCTGGTTGGGTTCGTTTCGAGTGCTAGCGAGGGGTGCACGCGGGGGTACTAGGGGGCTTAAATAGGGTCACCGGCGGGGGCAGAGGGGGCGTAATCGGGGGAGGTTGAGAGTAAAAGCGCTTCAATGCCGGCGAGCCTCTTTCCATGCATGCGAATGACGGTTCCGTGGCGATGACGCGGTGGAGTAATGGGGGAAACGGGCGGCGGGACGCGGGGAATTCAATGCCGGCGACGGATTAAAGGGATGGGACTGGTGGGGGCGGATCTGAGGCGGGAATAGTCCTTCGGTCAGCGAGGGGGGATTTGGGGGCGGATTCTGTGAGGAAGATGGATCCGACAGGTGGGGGCCACTGGGCAGCGGGTGCGAGCGTACGGGTGTGGCGATTGACGGGTGGGGTCGGGCTTGGCCGAGAGAGGGAGTCGGTGCCGACAGGTGGGGTCGGGCGGTCGGGCGCGTGCACAATGGGAGAAGGGGTCACTGACAAGCGGGGCCCGGGTGTCAGTACGGGCGTGGGGAAGCGAGTGGGCTGGGCCGGCCGATTGAGGGAGATTGAGGGAGGGAGGCCCGTTACTGTTTCAATCACTTTCTGAATAAAAATAATTGCAAAAATTAGTCTAAAATATTTGGGCTACTTTCATGGGTGGTAAAAATTCTCAAAAATGTATCTTGGCCTTGGGATCACATACAAAATTTTCTAGCCTCTGGTTTTGTTACCTCCTCTAGGTTTTAGTTCATTTGGGCATAAATGACATTTAAGGAATAAAATAATCCTTTTCAGAGAATAAATATAATAAAAATGTATTTTTATTTCTTTTGAAAATTTAGGGTGTTACAAACCTATCCCCTTACAAAGAATCTCGTCATCGAGATTGGGAAGTTACTCGAATAGTTTAGGGTATTGGGCTTTCAACTCGTCTTCTTTTTCCCATGTGGCTTCTTCAACGGGGTGGTTGTCCCACTGGACTTTGCAGAAAATGAACCACACGGCTCCTGGTTACTCTTTCCTTAGTTTCCAGAATCTTGATGGGTTTCTCAATGTAGGTCAAGTCCTCTTGGACGTTGAGCTATTGGAGGTCGTCCTGTTCGGTGGGCACACGGAGACACTTCTTCAGCTGAGAGACGTGGAACACGTTATGGACTCCTGCCAAGGATGGAGGTAGTTCTAGCTGATATGCCACTTCTCCTTGCCGTCGGAGGATCTAAAAAGGTCCGACGTAGCGGGGTGCTAGATTGCCTCTCATGTTGAATCTTTGAGTGCCACGGAGGGGAGTGACTCGAAGATAGACATAATCGCCCTCCTCAAAGGTTAGGTCTCTCCGTCGGTTATCGGCATAGCTCTTTTGTCGGGACTAGGCTACCTTCAATCTGTCCCTGATGATCTTGACTTTCTCTTCGGCTTCTCTCAATATATCCATCCCGAATAGTTGTGATTCTCTGGTCTGATCTCAGAGTAACGGCGTTCTGCACTTACGCCCATAAAGCGCTTCAAACGGGGACATTTGCAGACTAACTTGATAGCTGTTGTTGTAGGAGAACTCCGCATAAGACAAGTTCTTATCCCACATTCTGCCAAAGTCTAGAGCGCAAGCTCTAAGCATATCCTCCAACACCTGGTTGACCCTCTCGGTTTGACCATCGGTCTGTGGATGATAGGCGGTGCTAAAGTTCAGTTGGGTGCCAAGTTCTTCTTGAAGGTTCTTCCAAAATTTGGAGGTAAACTGACTCCCACGGTCAGATACAATCTTCTTCGGCACTCCGTGCAGGCACACAATCCAGGTCATATACAACTCAGCCAACTTTGCGACGGTGTAAGTTGTCTTGAAGGGGATGAAGTGAGCCACTTTGGTGAGTCGGTCGACGATCACCTAGATAGAATCATGACCAGCTTGGGTCCTGGGCAGTCCCGTGATGAAGTCCATTCCTATCTCTTCCCACTTCCATTCGGGGACCTTGAGGGGTTGCAACAGTCCGGCAGGTCTCTGGTGCTCTGCCTTGACTCGCCAGCATGTGTCGCACTTGGCCACATACTTAGCTATTTTCCTCTTCATGCTGACCCACCAATATTTCTCCTTTAGGTCTTGATGCATCTTTGTACTCCTGGGATGTATGGAGTATAGAGTGTCATGGGACTATTGAAGGATGAGAGCCTTTAACTCAGGCTTGTCGGGTACGCATATCCGGTTTCCGAACCAGATGGTACCATGCTCGTCCTCGGAGAATCCGGGGGCTTTACCTTTTCGCATGTTTTGTTGGATCTCCAAGATGTCCGGGTCTTTCTTCTGTGTCTCCCGGATCTGGTCTATTAAGACAGGTCTAGTCTCTAGAGCAGCGAGATACGCTCGGGTGGCGATCCCCAGGTTCAACCTTTCCATATCCTTGTATAGTAAAGGGGCCTGGTCCTGTATCATGATGGCATTGAAGTACCCTTTTCGACTTAGGGCGTCTGCCACCACATTCGCCTTGCCTGGATGATAATGGATACCCAAGTCATAATCCTTGATCAACTCCAACCACCTCCTCTGACTGAGGTTCAGGTCTAGTTGGTTGAATATATACTTGAGGCTCTTGTGGTCGGTGAAGACCTCACACCGATTCCCCACAAGGTAATGCCTCCATATCTTCACGGCATGAACCATGGCTGCCAATTCCAGGTCATGGGTCGGGTAATTCAGCTCATGTGGTCTCAGCTGACGAGAGACGTAAGATATCACCTTCCCATCTTGCATCAAGACACATCCCAATCCTTGGCGGGAGGCATCACAGTAGACATGGAAGTCCTTCCGGATGTCTGGCAGGGTCAGAATTGGGGCTGACACGAGCTTCTTCTTAAGGGTTTGGAAGCATTCTTCACAGTCTAGAGTCCATTCAAATTTTACTTCCTTCTGCAACAGCCTGGTCATAGGCTTGGCTATCTTTGAAAAGTTCTCGATGAACCGGCGGTAGTACCCGGCCAATCCGAGAAACTCCGGATCTCGGTCACGTTCGTGGGTTGTAGCCAATTGGTCACTGCTTCCATGGTGGTTGGGTCCACTGCTATTCCTCTGGCAGATATGACATGACCGAGGAACTTCACCTCAGACGACCAAAACTCATACTTGCTGTATTTGGCGTACAATTGATGTTCCCTTAGCTTTCTGAGGGTCAGACGGAGGTGGGTTTCATGTTCTTCCTTGGTCTTGGAGTAGACGAGGATATTGTCGATGAATACCATGATGAACTTAACCAAGAACTCCATGAATACATTGTTCATCATGTTCATGAAAAAGGCCGGGGCATTCGTGAGTCCGAACGACATCACAGTATACTCGTAGAGTCCATAGCGGAAGGTGAAGGCGGTCTTGGGGATATCTTCTTCCTTAATCCTCAATTGGTGATAACCTGATCTGAGGTCAATCTTGGAAAACACTGAGGATCTTTTCAGCTGATCGAACAGGTCGTCGATCTGAGGCAGTGGGTACTTGTTCTTGATGGTTACGTCGTTCAGGGCCCTATAGTCCACGCACATCCTTTTAGTCTTGTCCTTCTTCATGGCGAAGATGACCGGTGCACCCCAGGGTGAGGTACTCGGTCGGATGTATCCTTTTTGTTCCAGTTATTCGATGTTGCTCTTGACTTCGGCTAGTTCATTGGCAGACATCCAGTATGGGCGCTTGGAGATTGGAGTGCTCCCGGGGATAAGCTCGATTCTGAATTCGATGTCCCGCTTGGGAGGCATTCCTGGCAGGTCCTCTAGGAAGACGTCCATGTATTCCTTGACTACGGGCACTTCCTCTGGGACTAGTGAGTGGAGAGACATCTCACGGGGTTTGCGGTTGGTCATCCGAAAAGTGATGGCTTCGCCTTCGGGGTTGGTCACAGTTACGGACTTGCTGGCGCAGTCGATTACTCCCTTGTGCTTCATCAACCAATTCATCCCTAGAATGAGGTCGAGTCTGGTACACTTAATGAGGACTGGCTCGGCCCGGAATAATATTTCTTGAATCTCTATTTTTACCTTAGGGCTGAACAGGTGGGCTAAGGTTTTATTGCCTAGGGTGGCAATCATCATGGGGGCTGGTAGAGGGAGCACTTCCAAGTCGTTGGTTTTCACAAAGTCTTCCGAGATGAAGGAGTGTGTTGCTCCCGAGTCAAACAGTATTATAGCTAGTATGGAATTGGCAGTAAACGTACCGAGTACGACTTTAGGAGCTTCCTGAGCTTCCTTCGCGCTAATGTGGTTGACGCGGGCACGAACCGCCTGGTTGGGTGTTACGCCTTGTGGCTGCTTGGGGTGAGGACACTGGTGCGAGTAGTTCCCTTCCTTCCGGCAGTTGTAGCAGACGACTGGCTTCCCTTGGCGATCCCTCACGATCGGGGCCTTGGTGGTGGGCATTGACTGAGCGGCCGGAGCTGGTGGAGCGGGACGAGAATGTCCGGTGTTGGATCCATCAGCGGCGTGTGGTGGCCTGAGGACAGGCCGATGATGGTAAGCGGGCGCTGGTGGTGGAGGGACGAAGCGGGGCCTCTGAGGGTTTGCCTGATGATTCTTGAACGCAGTCATCTTCCTGTTCTTGAGGTCCAACTTATTTTGCTCAGTCTCTTGGATGAGCGCTTTATTCACCAACCGTTGAAAGTCGGCGTAGTCGGTGATGAGGGCAGGGGTTTCCCGATCTTTCGGTGAGTAGGGGATAAGATAAGTTTGATTAGAGAGAGATGACGTTGACGATCCGACTACAACCATACAAGACGTTTGTGTTGCGCCTTAGCGATCGATACACCAACTCCAGAGGTTGCCATGTCCTTGCGGCAGCACGATCAACCCAACCACGAGGGTATTTGTTCATGCAAGCAATCGAAGAACAAGCAAGAACAAGATAAACAAGCAACTCAGATTAATAATAAGGTGGAGTTCTGTAACGTTTATCCGGCAAACTAGACGATCACAGGATTACACGGCAAAGTAGCGAGGCTAAACTTTGATCTAAACAAAACCCAATATAAAAGTGGCAGCCAGGGGGTATTTATAAGGCTTGGGACGTGTGGAGGTCGGCCAAAGGTAACCCTAGATGAATACAACTCGGTTACAAGGCCCATGGGCTTAAATGGTTCTGACTGGAAAAGGAACACGTGTTGTTTTGATGATTGCGATCTCCTCGGATAGAATCTGGAGGTGTGGATAGATCGGTTGGAAAGAGGACTTTGCAAGATTTCCAACACGTTCAAGATCATCCAAATTGGAGCTTCCATGTAATAGTTATGCATGATTGAATCTAGTGTTATCTCAGCAGTCCGAGTCCGAATTGAAAACGTGTAGAACTTTATCTCCACCTTCTCTTGGCACAAAAGTGACATCCCAAACTTATATTCTATCTTTGGATGGCCTTTACTTGGTCCCCAATCAACTTTCATTATGTTCCATTCCCTTGATGTACTCTCAATATGTCGCTTGATCCATGTAAGTATTTCTGTAATTGAATAGCAACACATTTCATGGTGTAGCATACATTGTTCAAATAAATAAAATATAAATCTAATATAGAATGCATGCACCTTGTCTTGTTTACTATAATGCATAAGCATGGTCATATCCTAGCCATTGATGTCCTCATTAGTCGGTGGCGACGAGCTGAATGGACAGCTCATCCTTAAGCCCTGGAGGAACTTAGCCTGACGGAGGGCGTTGGTTCTCACCTCTTCTGGTGCGTAGCGTGCCAGACGGTTGAACTCATGGAGATACTCCATGACAGTCCGGCTGCCTTGTTGCATGTCACAGAACTCCTGCTGTTTAACCGCGATGACTCCGGCGGGGACGTGGGCAGCGCGAAAGACGATGGTGAACTCCACCCAAGTCACCACGTAGTCCTCTGGTTGGGACTCACGGTAGTTGTCCCACCATTCTATGGCGGGACCCTAGAGCTGATGAGTGGCGAACGCCACTCTCTCTCGGTCGGTGCAGGGGAGGAGGTCCAACTTCTTCCCGATGGTGCAGAGCCAATCTCCGGCCTCCATGGGGTTTGTTGTGCTGGAGAAGATAGGGGGTCGCACACGAAAGAACTCCGAGAGTTGAGGCGCGGGTGTGGGGGCTAGTGCTCATGGGGCGGGCTCCACATTCTGCAGCCGGTCCAACTGCGCCTGTTGGTGCTGCATCTAGGTGAGGAGGGCGGTAATCAGCTGGTTTTGATTAGCCATCATCTCCGCCAAGGTGGGGTGGTTGGCGGATGGTGGCCTAGTTTGACGTTGACCCATTGCGCTCTAGTTGGGTACAACACTTCCGGGCAAACCGTTGCTTGCCCGTTCTCCATTGTTGGACCCGGTGTTCTGATTATCGGCCATCTTCTGAACATACAAGATTTTTATTCATAAGAGAAAGGTTTGTGAAATAGATATTTAGCCAAAATAGCCCAGAGGGGCTCATATACATAAAAGTGGTATAAAATGTTCATTACATCAAGGTTCTTATTTTAATCCACCTACAACACAAGTAGTTGCAGCTTACCACAATCACCAAAATTATTAAAATCAAACAACGATAACTACCACCTACTCATCGTCCGGGGCGGTCTCCGTGCTCTCGGAACCATGAGGGTCCTGAGGGACAGTGGGCTCGAGAAAATTCTTGATAATGGGGTCGGAGACGATGGTGGGGCGCGAGGCAGGAGCGCTATGTCCTTCTGCAGCTGTATGATCTTACGCTGCAGCTCGCCATTTTGTTGGATAGAAAATCATTTCCTGGCGAAGGAACTTGACCGCCTCGTGGTGCTCCTCGGCGTCAAGCACGGCCTCGGTATGGAGATCATCTGTAACACCCCAAATTTTCAAAAAAAATAAAACTAATATTAAATTCAATTTCTTGGAATATATATTTCTGAAAATACTTTAAATACCTCTTTATACCCTTTTTAACTACAACATAGAGTAGATGGCCAAACTAGGAGGTGAAACTTTTTGTGTATGATCCTAAGACCAAAATATATTTTTGAGAATTTTTATAAATTTTTAACAAGCTTGGAAGTAGCCCTAATATTTCAATCCAATTCCTGGAATTATTTTTATTCAGAAAAGCTTTAAAACAGTAATGGGCTCCCCTCCCCCCTTCCCTCTCTCCCGGCCGGCCCAGCCCACTCCTCCTCGCGCGAGCGCCACCTGACAACCGGGTCCCACCCGTCAGTGACCCCTCTCCTCTCTCGCGCGCACCCGACACCGTGGCCCCACCCATCAGCCCCCTCTCTCGCGCACTCGCACTCGCTGACCACCCCGGCCCACCTGTCGGACCCGTCGTCCCCGCAAGATCCGCCCCCAAATCCCCCCCCCTCGCCGACCGACGCCATTACTCGCCTCGGATCCCTTGCCCCCGACCCCCTCCCCTCGAATTAAGCCCGGCAATCAAACCCCCGCGTCGCGCTGACCGTTTCCCCCCCATTAAACTCGACCGATTCGCGTCCAGGTTTGGTGAATCGAGCTCAACCCGAGCTCGCCGGTGCTTAAACGCGTTTTAATCCCGGCCACCGCAGACTACGCCCTCTCTGCCCCCGCCGATGGTTCTATATAAACCCTCCGGCCGTCCGCAACGCGCCCCCACGCTCACACGCTGCGAGATCCAACTGAGCCCTTGCATTCCGCACTTTAGCGCGCCACCCCCGCCCGTCCTCCAGCCGCCGCTCGCCGTCGCCGGAGCCCCTCTCCGTCCACGCCGACCGCACCGTCGTGACCGCCGGAACCTTACCGACCTCGGCCACCACTCCGTCGACGACGAACCTCGCCGGATCGCCGTCGCCGCCAAGGACCCGAACGCCTCCACCGCCTCCGCTCGTTGCCGGCCTCACCCCGTCGACCTTTTCTCACCGCCGAGGTACCCTCGTGATCCCCGTAGCACCCTCGTTCCGTTTTAGGCCTTAGACTCGGTCGCCGTCGCTCGCCGTGGCCGCTGGCCCGCTCGCCGTCGTCGGAGAAGACGACCGGCACGGGTCGAGTACCCGTGCCGTGTCGGATTCACGCACGACCGTGCGATCTGGATCCGACGGTGATGATTAATCCCCGCGTGCGGTTTAATCTGATCCGTTAGATCTCGGCGAAGGGGTACATTTTAATCTCGTGCGTCCGTTAGTTTTAAAACCCCGCGATTGATCTGGATCGCTCATCGCGTACCGGTTAGATGTTTTAATCCTGGCCGTCCACGTCGACTTACGCGTCCCGCCTCGCCCTCACGCGTCGGATCTGGATCCGACGGTCCAGATCGACCTGGCGCACGCGCACAGTGCGCGGGTTCACCGTGAGCCTGGCTCACCGTGGACCCGAGAGGGTTTAAAATTTGAAAATAAATTCCAGAAAAGGTTTAAAACTTGTAAAATTCATTTCTGGCGCTTCTGAACTCTAAAAATTGCCATTCCAATTTTAGAAAATCCATAATATTATTCTCTACATGTTTATACAATAAAAACAGTAGGTTTACATTGGACATTTCATGATTATTTAAATGAATGTTTAAATACCCTTAGGTTAAAAATGTAAAATTTAATTATTTAAATTCCAGTAAAATTTATATTTATTTATTTCCTGTTGATATGAATAAATCACTAGGTTTTCTATGGAATCTTCAATTTTAAATTTATTAAAGGACTTAAAATTGAGAATAACCCCTTTTAGAACCCCTCTCTAAAAAGTACTACTTTTCAAATTCATTTAAAATTTATTTAGGAGATAAACCACAGGACCTTAACAATTGAGATTATTTTATTTATAATCAAACCAACTTTAACTTATGTGTTCATAATGTAATGTTATATTGTTTGATTGAATGTGTTCTTTTTATTTTACTTTATATTAAAAAGACTACGACGTCGCCGAGGAGCCGGAGTACTTCCCCGAAGTCCCTCCCTCTCCTTTTGCTGAACAAGGCAAGTCACCAAACCATTCTTTTGAACATATTGAACCCATGTTTGAATTGACTATCGCTAAAATACATAGGTTATATATGCATTAGTCAAATGAACCCTTACATTATATTTATTTAGGATCCCCCGACCTTGATGTGCAACCCAAGCCATGCTATCTCGCCTAACCTCCTTGTCACCATATGGTCAATGATATTAGCTAGTGTCCAATGTATTGACATGGCCGCTATAGGATAAAAATGAGTCGTAGCAAAATGGTTCTATTATATGATCCCCGTTACTTCTTATCCTTGGAAATTCTGTTGGTGATGAGTCATGTTTGTGAGTGTATGCATGGTGGGTTCCGGGTGCAAGCTAGGGCATTGGTCAGTAGCACCCGGGGCACTATAAGGACCGGTCTGAGGGATCCGTTGCAATACACTTACGTACTAACCACAAGTCTAGTGGGTAAGTCCTAACTAAGGTATGGGTTGTTCCAAACCGAGGCCACCATTTGGAGATGGGTCAAGTTGCACCTGCGGGTGACTTGTACCAATGTGGCGCAAAAGGGGGTGCGACGTTAGCCGGGATGCGGCCCGGCGCGCCGGCGAAACCTAGAGCGGGTGGTTATCGCTCGGAACATCTCATATTGAGGTTTTGGCACGAGTTCCCGTGAAATGGGTCATCTCGTTTGGGATGAGTGCGTGCCTTGTGGGTACAGTAGTACATCTCTGATCAGAGTCTTAAATCTTTTCGAAAAGCCGAGCCCACGGTCAAGGGCGGGTTGCGTGACATCCCCCAGTTAGTTCACTTTGAATATGAATGTGCATGATGGATTGACATGTAAGGACCGTTGAGCGAGGTGGGGCTGACTGTACCCCTCGAGTTAGTCGATGTTGATGATGTTCATGTTTACTTTCCGTATGATTAAAATATGATTACACTAAATGCAATAACTGCAACTGCATTATTCTGCAATGTTAGCCATTATCCTTCCTTGTTTATTACCCTGCATTATTATTTGCATTTGCGGTGGCTTGTTGAGTACTTTTTGTACTCATACCCGTTGGACCCCACAGAGGATGTTTACTTTGAAGACGGTCTGGAGTAGCGACCCAGTCGAGAAGAAAGATCCTGAAGAAGATGTTCGTCATGCCGCTGTCGAATTATTTTATTTACTGTTTTTATTAAAACAATGATGTAATAATTATGGTCTGCGTACCATGGATACCGTCGTATGTACGATTGTCGCATGATGAACCTCTTGTATTATTGTTTTTCTTATGAAATTCAATAATGTCTCGATTTGTTAAATCGGGGCGCTACAAGATGGTATCAGAGCCGACTCGACTGTAGGAAGCCAAACAGACCCGCCTAGCCATCAGCCACAGGAAATTATTTCTCGAAAATCTACTTCATAAACTTTGTTCCTCTCCTCACTTTTATTCAACTTGCTGTTTTGTAGATGCCTGTCTACCAAGTCCACAGCTACTGCCGCCACTACGAGGGCTTCGTCCGGGAGCTCCGCATGATGCTCACCTTCCTCGGGTTCCTCTTCGAACCCGAATTCCAAGGAGTGTACCCCGACGAGTTCGCCGGGCCTTGCGACGTCTCCCTCACCGTCCACGGCTCCAGAGAACACCTGCCGCCCTACACCACCGCACTTGGAGGCCCGACTTTCGATGTCGCGTGCCAACGAGTCGCCCTCCAGGCCCTCATGGAGCTGAGGATGATCTACGACGATCGTCTTCAGAACTCGTCCTTTCGGCTCGTGCCGAAGCGCACTCCCGGAGCCCACCATAGCATCTACCTCGGAGTTCACTCCGTGCGTGATCCGGTCATGGCCCGGCAGTCGCGTCTTCTGCAGGCCATGGATGATCTCCACACCGAGGCGGTGCTCGACGCCGACGAGCACCATGAGGCGGTTGAGTTCCTTCGTGAAGAAACGAAGAACTTGATCCAGCAGAATGGCGAGTTGCAGCGCAAGATTATGCAGCTGCAGAAGGATATAGCAGAGATGGTTCCTCTTCTTCCAAGGAAGAAGAAGCCCATCCGTGAGCCCCTCCCTCGCCCCAAGAGGATCCCGCCACGACCCTCCCCCGCCAGGCCCTCTACCAGCGCCCCTACACCACGCCCCGGCCTCGTCTCCGACTCCATCATCGAGAATTTTCTCGAGCCCACCATCTCTCTGGAGCCGCGCACTCGTGGTTCCGAGAGCACGGAGACCGCCTCCGGTGGCGAGTAGGTGTTAGGAGTCGCTATTTAAAATAAAAAGCATTATTTTGTATGTGGTGCTACCCACGACGAGTGTGTTGTGGGTAGAATAAGAGCTTGATTGTAATAGACACTTTTACCACTCAATTTATATGCTTGAACTATGTTTGTTAATTGTGTTGTCAACTTTTTACCTTATAACCTTATGAATTCAGAAGATGGCCGACCACCAGAACACCGGCTCCAACAACGGAGCAGGAGGAAGCCGTGATGCGCCTGAGGGTGTTGTACCCAACTGGGGTACAACGGGCCCACGTCAGTCTGGGTCGCCTTCTGCCAACCACCCCACCTTGGCAGAGATGATGGCGAATCAGAACCACCTGATCACCGCCCTCCTCACCCAAATGCAGAACCAACAAGCTCAGTTGGACCGTCTGCAGAACGGGGAACCCGCCCCTCGCGCACCAGCACCCGCGCCCGCTCCGCAACTCTCTGAGTTTCTGCGCGTGCGCCCGCCCATCTTCTCGAGCACCACCAACCCGATGGAGGCCGGAGATTGGCTTCACACCATCAGAAAGAAGCTCGACCTCCTCCCCTGCACCGACCGGGAGCGGGTGGCCTTCGCCACTCACCAGCTCCAGGGTCCCGCCGCTGAATGGTGGGACAACTACCGTGAGTCCCAGCCAGAGGGCCACGTGGTGACTTGGGCGGAGTTCACCATCGCTTTTCGCGCTGCCCACGTCCCCGCCGGTGTTATCGCGGTAAAACAGCAGGAGTTCCGCGACCTGCAGCAAGGCAACAGGACCGTCATGGAGTACCTCCATGAGTTCAACCGCCTCGCCCGCTACGCACCGGAGGAAGTGCGCACCGACGCCCTCCGCCAAGCCAAGTTCCTCAGGGGACTTAAGGATGAACTGTCCATCCAGCTCGTCGCCGCCGACTTCGCCGACTTCCAACGGCTGGTCAACAAAGCGCTCATCCAAGAGACTGAGCAGAACAAGCTGGACCTCAAGAAGAGGAAGATGATCGCCTTCAAGCATCAGCAGGCGAACTCTCAGAGGCCCCGCTTCGTCCCTCCGCCACCAGCGCCTGCCTACCATCCTCGGCCCGCCTACAGGCCGCCTCACGCCGCCGGTGGATCCAACGCCGGGCATCCTCGCCCCGCTCCACCAGCTCCGGCCGCTCAGCCGACACCAGCCGCCAAGGCCCCGATCTTGAAGGATCGCCAAGGAAGGCCGGTAGTCTGCTTCAACTGCCGCAAGGAAGGGCACTATGCACACCAGTGTCCCCACCCCAAGCCAGCTCAAGGCGCGGCACCCAACCAGGCAGTTCGTGCCTGCGTCAACCACATCAGCGCGGAAGAAGCTCAGGAGGCTCCTGAAGTCGTGCTCGGTACGTTTACTGTGAATTCCATACCGGCCGTCATATTATTTGACTCTGGAGCAACCCACACCTTCATCTCGGAAAATTTTGTGAAAACAAACGGACTGGACGTGCTCCCTCTACCCATTCCCATGGTGATTGCCACCCCCGGCAATAGGACCTTAGCCCACTTATACAGCCCTAAGGTCCAAATCGACATCCAAGGAGTACTGTTTAGGGCCAAGCCAGTCCTCATCCAATGCACCGGACTTGACCTCATCCTAGGGATGGATTGGTTGATGAAGCACAAGGGGGTGATCGACTGTGCCAATAAGTCCGTCACGGTGACCAACTCTGAAGGCGCAGCCGTCACCTTTCGGATGACCAGTCGCAAACCACTCGGAGCATCCCTTCGCTCAATAGCTCTTGAAGAGGTGCCTATAGTCAAGGAGTTTGCGGATGTCTTCCCTGAAGATCTACCCGGAATGCCTCCCAAGGGGGACATCGAATTCAGAATCGAACTTGTCCCCGGGACCACTCCAATCTCCAAGCGCCCGTACCGAATGGCCGCCAATGAACTAGCCGAAGTCAAGAGCAACATCGAAGACCTAGAGCAGAAAGGTTATATCCGACCGAGTACCTCACCCTGGGGTGCACCGGTTATCTTTGCCATGAAGAAGGACAAGACCAAGAGGATGTGCGTGGACTATAGAGCCTTGAACGACGTAACCATTAAGAACAAATATCCATTGCCTCGGATCGACGACCTGTTCGATCAGCTGAAAGGATCCTCGGTGTTTTCCAAGATTGACCTCAGGTCAGGTTATCACCAGTTGAGGATTAGAGAAGAAGACATACCCAAGACTGCCTTCACCTCCCGCTATGGACTTTATGAGTACACCGTGATGTCGTTCGGACTCACGAATGCCCCGGCCTTTTTCATGAACATGATGAACAATGTATTCATGGAGTTCTTGGACAAGTTCATCGTGGTATTCATCGACGATATCCTCGTTTACTCCAGGACCAAGGAGGAACATGAGACTCACCTCCGTCTGACCCTCGGAAAGCTAAGGGAGCAGCAACTGTACGCCAAATACAGCAAATGCGAATTTTGGTCGTCAGAGGTGAAGTTCCTCATCCATGTTATATCTGCTGGAGGAATAGCAGTGGACCCAACCACCGTGGAAGCAGTAACCAACTGGATGCAGCCCACAACCGTGACCGAGATCCGGAGTTTTCTCGGATTGGCCGGATACTACCGCCGGTTCATCGAGAATTTTTTCAAAATCGCCAAACCTATGACCAGACTTTTGCAAAAGGAAGTGAAGTTTGAATGGACCCCCGACTGCGAAGAAAGCTTCCAGACCCTCAAGAAGAAGCTAGTGTCAGCTCCCATTCTGACTCTGCCAGACATCCGGAAAGACTTCCACGTCTACTATGATGCCTCTCGTCAAGGATTGGGATGCGTCTTAATGCAAGAAGGGAAAGTGATATCCTACGCCTCCCGGCAGTTGAGACCGCATGAGCTGAACTACCCAACCCACGACCTGGAACTAGCAGCCGTGGTTCATGCCTTGAAGATATGGAGACATTACCTTGTGGGAAATCGGTGTGAGGTCTTCACCGACCACAAGAGCCTCAACTACATATTCACCCAACCAGATCTGAATCTCAGGCAAAGGAGTTGGTTGGAACTGATAAAGGATTACGACTTGGGCATCCATTATCATCCGGGCAAAGCGAATGTGGTGGCAGACGCCCTTAGCCGAAAAGGGTACTGCAATGCCATCATGATTCAAGACCAAGCTCCTTTACTTTACAAGGAGATGGAAAGGCTAAACCTAGGGATCACCACTCGAGCGTACCTCGCTGCCTTGGAGTCTCGGCCTGTCTTAATAGACCAGATCCGAGAAAAGCAGAAGGAAGATCCAGACATCCTGGAGATCCAGCAGAACATGAGGAAGGGTAAAGCCCCCGGATTTTCCGAGGACGAGCATGGTACCATCTAGTTCGGAAACCGAGTATGCGTACCCAACCTACCTGAGTTGAAGACCCTCATCCTTCAAGAAGCTCACGATACTCTATACTCCATCCATCCCGGGAGTACAAAGATGTACCAAGACCTAAAGGAAAAATATTGGTGGGTCAGCATGAAGAGAGAAATAGCTGAGTATGTGGCCAAGTGCGACACATGCCGGCGAGTCAAGGCAGAGCATCAGAGACCTGCCGGACTACTTCAACCTCTCAAGGTCCCTGAATGGAAGTGGGAAGAGATAGGAATGGACTTCATCACGGGACTGCCCAGGACCCAAGCTGGTCATGATTCTATCTGGGTGATCGTCGACCGACTCACCAAGGTAGCTCACTTCGTTCCGGTCAAGACAACTTACACCGTCGCCAAGTTGGCTGAGTTGTATATGACCCGGATCGTGTGCCTTCACGGAGTTCCTAAGAAGATCGTATCTGACCGCGGGAGTCAGTTTACCTCCAAGTTTTGGAAGAACCTTCAAGAGGAACTCGGCACCCGGCTGAACTTTAGCACCGCCTATCATCCACAGACCGACGGTCAAACCGAAAGGGTCAACCAGATATTGGAAGATATGCTTAGAGCTTGTGCTCTAGACTTTGGCGGAATGTGGGACAAGAACTTACCATATGCAGAGTTCTCCTACAACAACAGCTATCAAGCCAGCCTGCAAATGTCCCCGTTCGAAGCACTCTATGGACGTAAGTGCAGAACGCCGTTGCTCTGGGATCAGACCGGAGAGTCACAACTGTTTGGGACTGATTTATTAAGAGAAGCTGAAGAGAAGGTCAAGATCATAAGAGACCGATTAAAGGCAGCCCAATCTAGGCAGAAGAGCTATGCCGACAACCACCGAAGAGACCTAGCCTTTGAGGAGGGCGATTATGTCTACCTCCGAGTCACTCCCCTCCGTGGCACTCAAAGGTTCAACATGAAAGGCAAACTAGCACCTCGCTACATCGGACCTTTCCAGATCCTCCGACGACAAGGAGAAGTGGCATATCAACTTGAACTGCCTCCATCCTTGGCAGGAGTTCATGATGTGTTCCATGTCTCTCAGCTGAAGAAGTGCCTCCGTGTACCCACCGAACAAGCCGACCTTCAGCAGCTTAATGTCCAAGAAGACTTGACCTACATAGAGAGACCCATCAAGATCTTGGAAACCAAGGAGAGGGTAACCAGAAGTCGCGTTGTCCGCTTCTGCAAAGTCCAATGGAACAACCATCCCGCCGAAGAAGCCACTTGGGAAAAAGAAGATGAACTGAAGGCCCAATATCCCGAATTATTCGAGTAACGTTCCAATCTCGAGGACGAGATTCTTGTAAGGGGGATAGGTTTGTAACACCCCAAATTTTCAAAACAATAAAACTAATATTAAATTCAATTTCTTGGAATATATATTTCTGAAAATACTTTAAATACCTCTTTATACCCTTTTTAACTACAACATAGAGTAGATGGCCAAACTAGGAGGTGAAACTTTTTGTGTATGATCCTAAGACAAAAATATATTTTTGAGAATTTTTATAAATTTTTAACAAGCTTGGAAGTAGCCCTAATATTTCAATCCAATTCCTGGAATTATTTTTATTCAGAAAAGCTTTAAAACAGTAATGGGCTCCCCTCCCCCCTTCCCTCTCTCCCGGCCGGCCCAGCCCACTCCTCCTCGCGCGCGCGCCACCTGACAACCGGGTCCCACCCGTCAGTGACCCCTCTCCTCTCTCGCGCGCACCCGACACCGTGGCCCCACCCATCAGCCCCCTCTCTCGCGCACTCGCACTCGCTGACCACCCCGGCCCACCTGTCGGACCCGTCGTCCTCGCCAGATCCGCCCCCAAATCCCCCCCCCCTCGCCGGCCGACGCCATTACTCGCCTCGGATCCCTTGCCCCCGACCCCCTCCCCTCGAATTAAGCCCGACAATCAAACCCCTGCGTCGCGCTGACCGTTTCCCCCCATTAAACTCGACCGATTCGCGTCTAGGTTCGGTGAATCGAGCTCAACCCGAGCTCGCCGGCGCTTAAACGCGTTTTAATCCCGGCCACCGCAGACTACGCCCTCTCTGCCCCCGCCGATGGTTCTATATAAACCCTCCGGCCGTCCGCAACGCGCCCCCACGCTCACACGCTGCGAGATCCAACTGAGCCCTTGCATTCGCACTTTAGCGCGCCACCCCCGCCCGTCCTCCAGCCGCCGCTCGCCGTCGCCGGAGACCCTCTCCGTCCACGCCGACCGCACCGTCGTGATCGCCGGAACCTTACCGACCTCGGCCACCACTTCGTCGACGACGAAACTCGCCGGATCGCCGTCGCCGCCAAGGACCCGAACGCCTCCACCGCCTCCGCTCGTCGCCGGCCTCACCCCGTCGACCTTTTCTCACCGCCGAGGTACCCTCGTGATCCCCGTAGCACCCTCGTTCCGTTTTAGGCCTTAGACTCGATCGCCGTCGCTCGCCGTGGCCGCTGGCCCGCTCGCCGTCGTCGGAGAAGACGACCGGCACGGGTCGAGTACCCGTGCCGTGTCGGATTCACGCACGACCGTGCGATCTGGATCCGACGGTGATGATTAATCCCCGCGTGCGGTTTAATCTGATCCGTTAGATCTCGGCGAAGGGGTACGTTTTAATCTCGTGCGTCCGTTAGTTTTAAAACCCCGCGATTGATCTGGATCGCTCATCGCGTACCGGTTAGATGTTTTAATCCTGGCCGTCCACGTCGACTTACGCGTCCCGCCTCGCCCTCGCGCGTCGGATCTGGATCCGACGGTCCAGATCGACCCGGCGCACGCGCACATTGCGCGGGTTCACCGTGAGCCTGGCTCACCGTGGACCCGAGAGGGTTTAAAATTTGAAAATAAATTCCAGAAAAGGTTTAAAACTTGTAAAATTTATATCTGGCGCTTCTGAACTCTAAAAATTGCCATTCCAATTTTAGAAAATCCATAATATTATTCTCTACATGTTTATACAATAAAAACAGTAGGTTTACATTGGACATTTCATGATTATTTAAATGAATGTTTAAATACCCTTAGGTTAAAAATGTAAAATTTAATTATTTAAATTCCAGTAAAATTTATATTTATTTATTTCCTGTTGATATGAATAAATCACTAGGTTTTCTATGGAACCTTCAATTTTAAATTTATTAAAGGACTTAAAATTGAGAATAACCCCTTTTAGAACCCCTCTCTAAAAAGGACTACTTTTCAAATTCATTTAAAATTTCTTTAGGAGATAAACCACAGGACCTTAACAATTGAGATTATTTTATTTATAATCAAACCAACTTTAACTTATGTGTTCATAATGTAATGTTATATTGTTTGATTGAATGTGTTCTTTTTATTTTACTTTATATTAAAAAGACTACGACGTCGCCGAGGAGCCGGAGTACTTCCCCGAAGTCCCTCCCTCTCCTTTTGCTGAACAAGGCAAGTCACCAAACCATTCTTTTGAACATATTGAACCCATGTTTGAATTGACTATCGCTAAAATACATAGGTTATATATGCATTAGTCAAATGGACCCTTACATTATATTTATTTAGGATCCCCCGACCTTGATGTGCAACCCAAGCCATGCTATCTCGCCTAACCTCCTTGTCACCATATGGTCAATGATATTAGCTAGTGTCCAATGTATTGACACGGCCGCTATAGGATAAAAATGAGTCGTAGCAAAATAGTTCTATTATATGATCCCCGTTACTTCTTATCCTTGGAAATTCTGTTGGTGATGAGTCATGGTTGTGAGTGTATGCATGGTGGGTTCCGGGTGCAAGCTAGGGCATTGGTCAGTAGCACCCGGGGCACTATAAGGACCGGTCTGAGGGATCCGTTGCAATACACTTACGTACTAACCACAAGTCTCTTGGGTAAGTCCTAACTAAGGTATGGGTTGTTCCAAACCGAGGCCACCATTTGGAGATGGGTCAAGTTGCACCTGCGGGTGACTTGTACCAATGTGGCGCAAAAGGGGGTGCGACGTTAGCCGGGATGTGGCCCGGCGCGCCGGCGAAACCTAGAGCGGGTGGTTATCGCTCGGAACATCTCATATTGAGGTTTTGGCACGAGTTCCCATGAAATGGGTCATCTCGTTTGGGATGAGTGCGTGCCTTGTGGGTACAGTAGTACATCTCTGATCAGAGTCTTAAATCTTTTCGAAAAGCCGAGCCCACGGTCAAGGGCGGGTTGCGTGACATCCCCCAGTTAGTTCACTTTGAATATGAATGTGCATGATGGATTGACATGTAAGGACCGTTGAGCGAGGTGGGACTGACTGTACCCCTCGAGTTAGTCGATGTTGATGATGTTCATGTTTACTTTCCGTATGATTAAAATATGATTACACTAAATGCAATAACTGCAACTGCATTATTCTGCAATGTTAGCCATTATCCTTCCTTGTTTATTACCCTGCATTATTATTTGCATTTGCGGTGGCTTGTTGAGTACTTTTTGTACTCATACCCGTTGGACCCCACAGAGGATGTTTACTTTGAAGACGGTCTGGAGTAGCGACCCAGTCGAGAAGAAAGATCCTGAAGAAGATGTTCGTCATGCCGCTGTCGAATTATTTTATTTACTGTTTTTATTAAAACAATGATGTAATAATTATGGTCTGCGTACCATGGATACCGTCGTATGTACGATTGTCGCATGATGAACCTCTTGTATTATTGTTTTTCTTATGAAATTCAATAATGTCTCGATTTGTTAAATCGGGGCGCTACATCATCCATGGCTTGAAGAAGATGCGTCTGCTGGGCCATGACCAGATCACGATCGGAGTGAACTCCGATGTAGATGTTGCGGTGGGCGTCGGGAGTGCGCTTCGGCACAAGCCGGAAGGACGTGTTCTGAAGACGATCATCATAGATCATCCTCAGTTCCATGAGGGCTTGGAGGGCGACGCGTTGGCACGCGACATCGAAGGTTAGACCCCCAAGTGCTGCCATGAAGAATGACAGGTACTCGCCGGATCCATGGATGGTAAGGGAGACGTCGCAGAGTCCTGCGAACTCTTCCATGTACACGCCATGGAACTCGGGCTCGAAGAGGAACCCAAGGAAGGTGACCATCATTAGGAGCTCCCTGACGAAGCCCTTGAAGTGGCAGCAGAAGCTGTGCACTTGGTAGACCGGTGTCTAACAAAACAACAAGTTGAAGGAAAGTGAGGGGAGGAACAAAGTAATAAAGTAGGTTTTCGTGAAATAGTTTTTATGCAGCTAAGGGCTAGGCTGGTCCGTTTGGCTTCCTATAGTCAAGTCGGCTCTGATACCATCTTGTGACGCCCCGATTTAATAAATCGGGACATTATTGAATTTCCAAAGAAAAACAATAATACAAGAGGTTCATCATGCGACAATGTACATACGGCAAACATTCGTGGTACACAGACCACATTATTACATAAGAGTAAAATTAAAATAAACAATAAAAATAAACTGCATGAAGAACGCCCTCTTCAGGATCTTTCTTCTTGACCGGGTTGCTACTCCAGACCATCCTCGTAGTAGGCATCCTCTGAATTATGTGTCCAACGGGTATGAGTACAAAAAGTACTCAACAAGCCACCACAAATGCAAATAGTAATGCAAGGTAATAACAAAGGAGGGACAATGGCTAATAGTGCGGAAAAGTACATCTTTCAGTTATTGCATTTAATGTAGTCAAATTTTAATCATGCGGAATAATAAACATGAGCATCATAATACCATCTAACTCGAGTAGTACGTTTTCCCTCCTCGCGCAACAGTCCTTACATGTCAAATCATCATGCACACTTATTATAAGTAAACTAACTGTGGGATGTCACGCAACCCGCCCTTGACCATGGGCTCGGCTTTTCGAAAATATTTATGACTCTGATCAGAGGTGTACTACTGTACCCACAAGGCACGCACTCATCCTATACACCAAAGTGTAACGAGATGACCCATACCACAGGAACTCGTGCCAAAACCTCAGCATGAAATGCTCCAAGCGATAACCACCCACTCTAGGTTTCGCCAGCGTGCCGGGCCGCATCCCGGCTAACGTCGCACCCCCTTTTGCACCACGTCGGTAAAAGCCACCCGCAGATGCTGCTTGACCCATCTCCAAGTGGTGGCCTCGGTTTGGAACATCCCATACCTTAGTTAGGACTTACCCACTAGACTTGTGGTTAGTACGGAAGTGTATTGCAACGGATCCCGCAGACCG
The DNA here is from genome assembly GCA_019279435.1 of Zizania palustris. Classification (NCBI taxonomy): domain Eukaryota; kingdom Viridiplantae; phylum Streptophyta; class Magnoliopsida; order Poales; family Poaceae; genus Zizania; species Zizania palustris. The sequence continues at coordinate 41,597,355 of JAAALK010000290.1, read as the reverse complement.
GTCCTTATAGTTCCCCGGGTGCTACCGACCAATGCCCTAGCTTGCACCCGGAGCCCACCATGCATACACTCACAACCAAAACTCTATCACCAACAACATTCCACAGATGAGGATAATGGGGATCATATAGTAGATTCCAATCACTACGACTCATTTTTAATCCTATAGCAATCGTGTCGGTACATTGGACACTAGCTAATAGTACTAATAATATGGTGACAAGGAGTTTAGGCTGGATAGCATGGCTTGGGTTGCACATCAAGGTCGGGGGATCCTAATAAATACATTGTAAGGGTTTCATTTGACTAATGCATGTATATTGTTGGCGTAAAAGTTACACCAACAGGTTCTTAGCAGTTAAGAACAAACAAACAAGAGGTTTGTGCTTTTAGGACACACTTGAGCCTCCGTAAAGGATAACAACTCAAGAGGTCCGAATATATGTGCTTGAACCACTGGTTCTGGATCCCTCTTACAAGGTACAATGGGGGGTATTTATAGGGAAAAAGGCTTAAGGAATAGACCTATTTACCCTTATATTACAAATGACCTCCAGTATTATAAACAAGGTTATACACGGTAAAGTGCTGTAGGGTAGATGGATAAGCAGGGCATCCAATCAGTCACGTCTGCCTGCTTCGAAGCCTCCTCCTTCCCTTCGGAGGGTCCTTCGAGATTTTGCATAGTGACACCCTTCGATCGTGCTGACGTATGCTTCGAGCATTATTCAACCATCTTCGGGATCTCCTTGGAGCCCTCGGAGGATTAACCTTTAAGTCCTGGAAATGAAGTAATTTCCCCCAACAGTAGCCCCTCGAATACGCCTTTCTGTAGATAACCTATTTTTTAGAAAGAAGGCAGTATACGAAAGGAACATTTTTAGTTTCTGAGGCTTAAAGGGAATGCAAAGATGCTGTGATTCAGCCCAGAATATTGGACCCAATATTCTAAAACGTTCGTCTCCGAGCTTCGGCATAGTGGGAAAACTCCCTGGTAATAACATGGTTTCGGTGTAGGAGTGTTACGAAAGCGGTTACGGAGTGTGAGCGTCGTGCAAGCGGTTACGAAGTGTCTTTCATCGTGGCGACGGTTACGGAGTGTGAACGTCATGGGGTACCGTCAATATGACCGTTACGGCGCAAATAGCCGTTACCCGCTGTGAAAAAGAAGTAACGGTCGATTTCTTCAGCGGTTGCACGCCGTTCCAATTACCAGCCCCACCTGTCGGCGACGGAAGCCGAACCTGCAGTGTGAAACTTCTCGAAGAGCAGTATAGGTTGTGCGGTTATAAAAGGGGTAAAAGGGGATTACTGGAAGTTTTTTACCGCATTCACCGTTCTTGCAATTCACCTTTCCCCTCAACCTTCCGCCCCTTCGAGCATTTGAGCGCAATGGCGAGAACCAGCCACACAACTCCCTTGGCGGCCAACACTCTGGCGTAGCGGCAGGCATGGGCTGCATCAGCAGCCACGACAATGGCGGGGGGTCCGGGCGGTGCTTGGCCCAAGAACCCTCAAGCGCTCCGCCCGCCCTCCAAGAAGAAGATGGCTCAAAGCTTCGTCATTGGTCAGTCAGTGAGCACCGCGGAGTCCATTGAAGAGGCAGTAGACGGGAAGCTGGGAGCCGGAATGAGGACTCGAGTCCCCGGGACAGAGTCGACTCCGCGGCCTCGGCGCGGAGAAGTGGTAGTCTTCGAGGCGTTCTTCGAAGCTGGTCTGGGGCTACCAGCCGTGGATTTTCTGGCAGAGGTACTAGACCTGTTTCACATTACTCTGCCTCAATTGTCCCCCAACGCAATCGTCCGCCTGGCCGTCTTCGAGTGGGCTCTTCGGGCGGAGGGGTGTGAAGGGCGCTCCGAGATCTTCGCAGCGACCCACGAGGCTATCTGCCAGCCGAAGCCTCAAGATGGGCCCGGAGACTCGAAGGTGACAGTGGCCTTCGGCAGTGTTAATTTCCAGCTACGGCGGGAGCACGCTCTTCATTTCCCTGCGAAGGCCATAAACGATCGATGGTATACAAATTGGATACTTCGGTGGTTTTACGCCGAAGTAGGAGAAGACTCCCCCCTTTCGGGCCCTCTTCAAGAAATCTGGTTCCGGAAGGAAGCGGACATCTCCCCGAACCCTAGCCTGCTTACGACGAGGCTAGGGTTGCTGGCTTCAGTGGCTCGTCGCATGAGTATGCGCGACCTGGCCGAAGAGTTCGTAGGCCTTCGGATCTCACCCCTCGGAGCCAGTTGGCCAATCTCCATCCCGCAAGCCTCGGAGGGGGACCTCCGAAACATAGGTACGTCTTTCTCCTGCGGCATCATTTTACATGAACACATTAATTATACTTATGCTTCTTATACCTTTTTATTTTCAGCGGCGCCTCTGGCCTTAGCCCCGGACGACATAGTCCGGGCTACCGAACGAATTCTCGGAGCCCCTTCGGTGGCCGAGAGGCAGAGGAGGCTGGAACTGGTGGGGAGTTGGGAGCGCTCGAACAGGGTGTGGAGAGCCCTCGGCATGGAGCCCCCGCAGCTTCCCGACTTTGCCCCAGCTGGAGCGGCGGCTCGCAAGAGAAAAGCAGCGACCGAGCCCTCTAAAAAAGCTGGCAAGCAGCCTGCTCAGAAGAGGGCAGTGAAGCAGCCTCCTCACTTGACACCCGCTTCATCTTCTTCGTCGCCGGATGAGCGGAGCCCGACTCCCGAAGAGGCAGAAGACTCCGGAGGTGCTACAGCGAAGGCCTTCGAAGACTACCTTCTGATCGATGAAGATATGGGGGAAGTCCCCACAGACCTCCCCGATAGGGAGGGTGTTAATGTAACTCCACCGACTCCTCCTGCGCCTGTCAACGTGCAAGTGGAGTCAAACTCTACCTCCGACTTGCCTGCACCCGAAGGGGTTCCTGCGGAGGTTGCGGCCCCGACGGACGAAACCGAGGGCAGGGCTTCGGGGGATGACTTCGACAACATCCTCCGGATGTACGAAGTCCTGGAGGATCCGGCGATCCTTCCTCAAGCGGCTCTTGGAGGTATTTTCCCGGAGCTCTTTCTTTTTTCATCGGCATTCGCTTGCTATCTGTAGAATATGTTAATTAACCTTGATATTTGAAATAGGTACCTCTTCGGGTATCGAAGCCTTGGTGGCGCCCGACGTCCCTACTTCTTCGGAGACGGTCACCCGAGCAGACCCTCCGGCTCCCCTGGGGGCTCCGAGCCCGGTGGCGGAGAACGTATCCTTCGGAGCGGACGATGTGCTCCCTGGGACGGAATTGGCTCCGACCGTGGCGACCTCGACTACTGACGGTGCCTCCGACAACTTGGCTCCGACCGAAGATGTGGCGGCCGAAGGTCGAGATGTTCTTGCCTCTCCCCCTTTTGTGCCGGGGAGGGGTAAGAGTATTTCCAGCCTGGGCCTTCGGGTTGACCAAGCAGCGCCCTCCGTCGGCAACTCAGAGGACGAGGCTGCAGAGGACGACGCCCGGGCCTTGTCTTGGCTCCCTCTTCTGGCTCCTTTCTTGGAGCATCGGAGCGGCCTTCGAAGGCTACTGGAGCCCCTGGCTGAGAAAAGCCAGGATATTGCCAATTCGGAGTTGGTCTCCGCTTTGAGCGAAGTTAGGGCTTCGAGCCTCAACACGGCCCTCGAAAGGGCTGCCCTTCAGGTATGAAAAAGACACCACTGTTGCTGTATTTTAATGGTCAAAACTTCTTTAGCACTTACCTTGTTTTCCTTGCAGCAATTCGTCCTTGCTAGAGCGGCAGCGACTTCCAGCGAGGTCGAAATTAACCGACTTAACCGGAAGGTTACAGCCCTTCAAACAGCTCTTGATGACTCCACCGGGAGGTCTCTCAGGCTGAATGAAGAACTCTTGGAAGAACGGAAGGCTAAGGCCGCGTCTGACGAAGCCCTTGAAGCCCTCCGCTCTCATGCCGAAGAAGCCGAGGCTGAACGAGTGGTTCTCCGTGCGGAGGTCGAGAAGCTTCGCCAGGATGCGGCTGCTTCGAACGGACATCTGGTGGAACTTCAAGGGGCTCTTAGCCAGGCAATGGCTCAGAAGAGTTCCATGATGCTCCGGGTGGCCGCGTTGGACGCAACGGTTGCAAGCCTGGAAGTAGCAGATAGAAAGAATTCCAGTACTGCTGACCGTACCTTGGAAGCTCTTCAGGGTACGTTAGAGTACTTTGGCACCATGTGCCCTTCGACCTCTGCTGCAACCTTCGAGCCGCTCGACCGGAAGCTGACGAGGATCCAGGTAGCTTCGTCGCTGATGAAGAATTCCGGAGTACGGTACGGAGAGATCTCCGGACAGTGCGCCGGCATCGGGGTTCTTCGCCACCTCGAAACTCTTCGGATTCCCCTCGATTCGGTTAGTGGTTCGTCTCCTGGAGGCTTCGCGGATGATGACCTGCTGCGGCCGTCTTCGGAGGTGGCTTCGGCTTGGGAAGCTTTCCGATCAGTATGGAAGGCGGACCACAAAGTTGCTGCTAAGGCTTGGATCGACGAGGCCCGCCGGCAAAAGCAAGCTCAGGCGAAGCCACCACTCCCGACTTCGCCAGCGCCTTCGGTCCCAGCTCCGCCGACTGACCCGCAGGTCTAGCCGCTTAGGGTTGTTGTGTACCTGTGGTCTTGTAAACTTTGTTTAATTAATGAGAAAGTTATAAACAGTACTTGTCTTGGGTGTTCTGCTCTTTTTTAGGTTCTGTCATGCCCTTCGAGCCCTGACCTCGTACTTTTGGAACCTACTGCCGAGCTTCGCAAGGAGTGGGCAGTTCTTGAGAGTTTGAGACCTTATCGTCGCTCTCGCTTTTCTGTTCCTCGCGGAGACGGGGGGGAAGTTACCCTTGAAGTACGAAGGGATGTTTTGTCTTATATTAAAGAGGAATAAAAGGAAGAGGGGTCTTCGTCCTCCGAGCCCGTCGACTGGTCTGACTCGGAGTATCAAGCCGAAAACCTTGCCGAGGCCGGCTCCGAAAGGCTCTTGACGTGGGCCGAACTTCAGGAGGAGCAGAAGAAACTGCGAGCCTCGAAGAAAAAGAGAAGTTCCCGGCCTAAAAAGACTTCAAGCTCCGAAGGGCAAAGTAGCCGCAGGGGTAGCTCTAGGGGTCGAAAGGGTCTTCGTTTTTATTTGGGTTTAGATAACAATTTTTCCTGATGTATGAATATAATACTTTAATGTGGAATGCTTCGACAGCATGCTGTGTGACTCCTATCCTCCTACCCCCCTTGTGGATGGCGGAGCTTTTATCTTATATAAGGGTTCGCTAGGCACAATGATTGCCCGAGCACCTGTATGCTTCGAATTTTTGCGCATGTCACCATCGATAAGTAGACAAAAAATTTAAAGTCCTTAGACTCTTCTACGGATCCTAACAAGCCGGAGCCTGGGATCCGTAGTTTGGCCACCTACGGCTCTTTTACAGATACTTCGCACCCGGAGGCTTGAAATTCTGTCTTGTTTAAAGTCGTTAGACTCTTCTACGGATCCTAACAAGCCGGAGCCTGGAATCCGTAGGTTGGCCACCTACGGCTCTTTTACAGATACTTCGCACCCGGAGGCTTGAAATTCTGTCTTGTTTAAAGTCCTTAGACTCTTCTACGGATCCTAACAAGTCGGAGCCTGGAATCCGTAGGTTGGCCACCTACGGCTCTTTTACAGATACTTCGCACCCGGAGGCTTGAAATTCTGTCTTGTTTAAAGTCCTTAGACTCTTCTACGGATCCTAATAAGCCGGAGCCTGGAATCCGTAGGTTGGCCACCTACGGCTCTTTTACAGATACTTCGCACCCGGAGGCTTGAAATTCTGTCTTGTTTAAAGTCCTTAGACTCTTCTACGGATCCTAACAAGCCGGAGCCTGGAATCCGTAGGTTGGCCACCTACGGCTCTTTTACAGATACTTCGCACCCGGAGGCTTGAAATTCTGTCTTGTTTAAAGTCCTTAGACTCTTCTACGGATCCTAACAAGCCGGAGCCTGGAATCCGTAGGTTGGCCACCTACGGCTCTTTTACAGATACTTCGCACCCGGAGGCTTGAAATTCTGTCTTGTTTAAAGTCCTTAGACTCTTCTACGGATCCTAACAAGCCGGAGCTTGGAATCCGTAGGTTGGCGGAGCCACTGAACCAATGGTTCGTAGCCAGCCCCTTGGGTTTTTTCGAAAAATGCTTGGCTCTGCTAGCATCACCGACCTTCGAATGCGTCCATCCGGAGGGTGGGATGTTCGAAGGGCAAAACAAATCTCAACCCTTAGCTTTATTCATAAAAGGAGTGTTACAAGTGATTACAAGGGAGCCTTAAGCGTAATATCTCTTAAGGTGCTCCGCATGCCACGCATGTTTCAATTCTTCTCCTTCTAAATTAGCTAATTTAAACGATCCGGGGCGTCCTGAGCGTAAGATAACATATGGTCCTTCCCATTTGTTTCCTAGCTTCCCCGGAGCTATTACATTTCGCAACACTAGATGACCTGGTTTTAACTCAGTTAACTTGACCTTGGGGTCATACCATGTCTTTGTGTGCTCTTGGTACTTCGTTAGGTTGGCGACAGCTCGAAGCCTTGTTTCTTCTGACAAGTCTATTGAAGCACTCCGATCATCTTCGTCTTTGTGCTGAATTACGCGAAGTGACTCCCCTTTGAGCTCCGTAGGGGTCATGGCTTCGTCTCCGAAGAGCAACCTGAATGGCGTGAAGCCGGTTGATCTAGTTTGCGTGGTTCGGATAGACCATAAAATTTTAGGTAGCTCTTCGACCCATAGGCCCTTGGCCAATCCCACAATTCGGCGATTTAACCCGGAGAGGATATTCCCGTTGGCTCGTTCGACGGCTCCGTTGGATTGCGGATGTCGCACTGCTGCGAAGCATAGCTTGATGCCCAGCTCTTCACAGAATGTTTGGAAGGTATCGGCTTCGAACTGGGTTCCGTTATCCACCGTTAATTCTCTGGGGACTCCTAACCTGCATATAATATTCTGCCAGAAGAACCTTTGCACGTTCTTTGATGTGATGGCTGTTAGCGGCTCTGCTTCCACCCATTTTGAGAAGTATTCTATCGCTACGACCGCAAATTTCAATCCGCCTTTTGCTGGTGGAAAAGGGCCTATGAGGTCCATGCCCCATCTAGCCATCGGCCATACCGGGGCAATAACTTGAAGTTGAGCTGGTGGGCGATGGCTCCTTCTGCCCATCCATTGGCAGCCTTGGCATGTTCGAACTAGGTCTTCGGCGTCTCTGACGATTGTCGGCCAATAAAAACCTTGCCGGAGCGTCTTGCCTGCTAGCGTTCTAGGAGCTAGATGACCTCCGCACAGCCCCTCGTGGATGCCTCGAAGTATGTCTTGTCCTTCAGGTTGAGAGATGCATCGAAGCAGTGGTGAGCATACTCCGGCTTTATATAGTACTTCTCCAATAAGTTTGTAATTTCGAGCTCTCGTTTGCATTCTTCGAGCTTCTGGGCCTTCCGGAGGGTCATTGCTACCTTGCAACATAGTTATTATTGGAGTTCGCCAATCCGTAGCTTCAATACTCATTACTTCTGACGAGGGTATTTGGTCAGCTGCTGGCTGCTCTAACTCTTCATAGAAAGCGCCCTCCGGGAGGTCTACTGCTCCTGCTGCGGCTTTTGCAAGAATATCTGCAAGTTGATTTTCTGCTCGCGGTATGCTTCGAACTGTAAACCCTTTGAATGCTGCTTCTGCCTTGCGGATTTCTTGAAGGTATTGCGCGAGATGTGGGTTTTTTGCTTGGAAGCTTTTATCAATATGCCCCGCGACGACTTGGGAATCTGTCTTGATCATTATCCTTGTAGCTCCGAGTGCTTTAGCCTTTCGGAGGCCTAGCAAGATTCCTTCATACTCGGCGACGTTATTAGTGGTTTGAAAGTTAAGCCTTGCAGAGTACATTGCCTTTTGTCCTGATGGTGACAAGATTACTGCCCCTGCTCCGGCACCTGATGCTTGATAGGCTCCGTCGGAGAATATTGTCCAGAAACCATCGGAGGGTTCTTCCGGAGTCCATACTGCAGATGGAGTCCACTCTGCTACGAAATCTGCTATAATTTGAGATTTAACAGTCGTCCTTGCTGTGAAGGAGATTTCGAAGGGTGCTAGCTCGACTGCCCACTTTCCAACCCTGCCTGTGGAATCTTTGTTTCGGAGCATATCTCCAAGAGGATACGATGTAGGGACAATAAGGTTATGCGCCAAGAAATAATGCCTTAGCTTTCGCGAGGCCATTACTAAAGCATAAGCAAACTTTTCAAGCTCGGAGTATCTGATCTTGGCTCCTGATAATGCCTCCGAGACAAAATAAACTGGGTTTTGTACCAGCTTGTCTTTGAGCTCGACTTCTCGGACCAGTACTGCGCTTACTGCTGACCCTGTCGCTGCAAGGTATAAAAGCAATGTTTCCCCTGGAAGAGGAACAGTTAAGGTTGATAATGTTCCAAGGTAGTCTTTTATTTCTTCGAAGCTCTTTTGGCACTCTGGCGTCCAGCTGAAGCTTTCGGAGCCTTTGAGTGCCTTGAAAATTGGGAGGCTTCGCTCTGCCGATCTGGACAGGAACCTGCTGAGTGCTGCTAGCCTTCCTGCTAGCTTCTGTACTTGCTTCAAATTCTCGGGTGGAGCCATTCTTTGTAGTGCACTTATTTGCGTTGGACTGGCTTCGATCCCCCTGCTCGAAACTAAGTACCCTAGAAGCTTCCCTGCTTGTGCCCCGAATATACATTTTTCGGGATTGAGGCGTACTCCACATGCTCGGAGGCTCTCGAAAGTTTCATCTAAATCTATGCTATGCTGATGCTTTTGAGCACTTTTTATTACAATATCGTCCATGTAGGCCTCGACATTGCGGCCTAACTGATGGCCTAAAGCTTTAGCTATTAAGCGAGAAAATGTGGCTCCGGCATTCCGTAAACCAAAAGGCATTCTTACATAGCAGAATACTCCCGAAGGAGTTATGAAACTTGTCTTGGCTTCGTCTTCTTGCTTCAGCCATACTTGATGGTACCCGGAGTAGGCATCGAGGAAGCTTAATAGTTCGGAGCCGGCTGTGGAATCTATTAATTGATCTATTCGGGGCATTGGGTAGGGGTCTCGCGGGCATGCTTTATTTAGTGATGTGAAGTCAATACACATGCGCCATTTGCTGGAATCCTTCTTTCTTACAAAAACAGGGTTGGCCAACCACTCGGTATGGGCCACTTCCCTGATAATGCCAGCTTTTAACAATTTTTCCACTTCGGCCTTGGCTAAATTTGCTCTTTCTGTTGATAGCTTTCGGAGCCCCTGGCGCACTGGCTTGGCCTTCGGGTTGACGAGCAGACTGTGCTCGATGATGCTTCGGTCGACCCCCGTGATATCTTCGTCGGTCCAAGCAAACATGTCTAGATTCTTCTTGACGACTTCTTCTAATGAGGCGGTTATCTCCGGAGATAGCCCCTTGCCGAATTTTATTGGGTATTCTTTGCCGTCTTCTGAGATTATTCTTGTCTCGACATCACCCTCCGAGCTTGGTTTGAGCGAGGATCCCTTCGGGGGGCTCAAGGCTTCTGGTACTTCTTTGGCGCTCTCCGCCACATTATGCACTTGTCGAGGGTCCAATGGCTGCCCGTGGCCATATTCTGTCCTTCTGGCTACAGCTTGGTCTCCTGAAATAGTGAGCACTCCACCTTGTGTGGGCATTTTGAGACAAAGGTAGTTGTGATGCGCTATAGCCCCGAATTGGTTTAACATCCCTCGTCCGAAGATAGCATTGTAGGCGTAGGGGGCATCTACCACGTCGAAAATCACCTCCTCTACTCGGGCCAGCGGCCCCTCTCCGAAGGCAACCTCGAGGCCTATTTGGCCGAGGGCATCGAGAGGCGGTCCTGAGAAGCCTTGAAGTGGCCTGGCTGCAGGGAGTAGATGCTTCCGGGGTATACACATCTGGTCGAAGGCTTGGACGAAGAGTATGTCTGCGGAGCTTCCACCGTCCACCAGGATCCTCCGAACATCAGCCCCTGCTATATCGGCAGAGATGACTAATGGGTCAGCATGGGGAAACTTCACCCCTACTGCATCGCTGGCTGTGAATGAGATGGGTACACGGGACCATTCTGGCATCCCTTCAGCGGAACTTGAAGTCCCAATGTGCCCAACTTCGCGGACGTACTCGCGGCGCTGTCTCTTGGACATGCTGCCGAGGGTCCCTCCTCCGGAGATGGGTAGGACCACTCTCTTGCCGCGGTCTTGTGGATCTTCGTGCCTTGATGGTGGCATAATACTGGCCACCGGTAGCCGTATGGGGGCTTCGAGGGCACCGGCTCGGGCCACAGCTTGAACAGGCTCCGATCGTGCCGTAGGTGGAGCCCGGTCCGAAGTACCCCTCCTGGTATTTCGGTCAATGTATTCACCCCGAAGGGTCAATATCGTCTTGCAGTCCTTCGTGTCATGGCTTCTATTATCGCCATGCACGCAGCAAAAATGACTCTGGCGCCTTCCAGGCACCCTTTCTTGAGGTACTGACGGCCCAGCCTTGAAATTTTTTACCTGCTGGAAACTGGCAGGTGCCTTCGAAGCTGAAGGTGCAATGTTTAGTACTTCCGAACGGAAATGCTTTTTTCCTCGCCTATACTCGCTAGGGCGGCTGTCTTGTGGAGGTTGTGGTGGAGCGGTGGCCTCTGGCTCCCTTTTGACTTCCCGGAGGGTGGGTAGTGCTGCCTCAGCTCGCCGAAGGCATCCTTCCTCTGCCTTGGCATATTGCTCGAAGTATGCCATGAGCTGTGCTACGGATGTTACCGGCTTCCGATGGAGTTTGCTGAGGAGGTCGGGGTTCAGCACCCCTTCTCGGGCAGCATCAACTACCGAAGAGGTAGTAAGGCCCTTGATCTGTGACTTGGTGTGGGCGAAGCGTGTAAAGTACTCTCGGAGGGTTTCTCCCTCCCGCTGCTTTACCTGGAACAAACTTCCCGTGGACATTGGGGCTACGAAAGTGCCTTGGAAGTTGCTCACGAACTTCTTTTTGAGTAGCTCCCATGACTTGATCGATCCTGGTTTTAGGGACCAAAACCACCGGAGCGCCACACCTTCGAGAGCGAGTGGAAAGCATTTTGCCATGGTGCTTCGTACCCCTCCGCTTGCTTCTATAGCTAGGGCGTACGAGCGGGCGAACTCTCCGGGGTCCGACCCCCCGGAGTACTTGTGCAGCTTCGAGGCCTTGAACTTGGGGTCGAAAGGCACTCTCTGCAGATCAGGGTGCAATGGAGACTCATTGTCGAAGGACGCATTCTCGGCCTCTTCTTGGACTTGTATAACTTCTGGGGGGTTGCGGGCTCCATCGTCTTGAGGCCCCCTTGGAGTTTCGGTGGAGGCTTGAGTGCAGAGTCTGTCGGCAGCCTCCTGCCTCCATCTGGATACCTCCTCCTGAAGCCTGGCTAGCTGCGTAGTCTCGGTTTCGGGAGGGCCTTCGTCTTCGTCGGAGGGAACTTCAGGGTCTTGGCTTGCTGCGTAGTCGGTCTGAAGCATTGTAGGGGGGGGAGAGGGCCCCGGGGCGCTCGACGCCCATCGGTTCCGGCAGGAACCGTCAGATTAGCTGAGGGTCCGGCTCCGTTGGTCCGAGGGGACCTTCGAAGGGGACCTGCAGCTTGATCACGCTTCGGAGGCATGGTTAGTCGATGAGGTGTTTTGGAAATGGAAGACTTCGAAAGACCCGAGGGGGTCGAGGGAAGGCCTTCGGGCTGCACTAAGAAGTCCTTAACTGAAGGGTGCGCGGAATCTCAGGATTCCGAGGCTCCCCCCGTAAGTTTCCTTTAGAGTGCAGTCAGCAGTAGAGAACAAGCTTTTAGAACTTGATCCCCACGGACGGCGCCAACTGTTGGCGTAAAAGTTACACCAACAGGTTCTTAGCAGTTAAGAACAAACAAACAAGAGGTTTGTGCTTTTAGGACACACTTGAGCCTCCGTAAAGGATAACAACTCAAGAGGTCCGAATATATGTGCTTGAACCACTGGTTCTGGATCTCTCTTACAAGGTACAATGGGGGGTATTTATAGGAAAAAAGGCTTAAGGAATAGACCTATTTACCCTTATATTACAAATGACCTCCAGTATTATAAACAAGGTTATACACGGTAAAGTGCTGTAGGGTAGATGGATAAGCAGGGCATCCAATCAGTCACGTCTGCCTGCTTCGAAGCCTCCTCCTTCCCTTCGGAGGGTCCTTCGAGATTTTGCATAGTGACACCCTTCGATCGTGCTGACGTATGCTTCGAGCATTATTCAACCATCTTCGGGATCTCCTTGGAGCCCTCGGAGGATTAACCTTTAAGTCCTGGAAATGAAGTAATTTCCCCCAACATATATCCTATGTGTTTTAGCGATAGTTTAGTAAAATATGGGTTCAATATGCTCAAAAGATTGGTTTGGTGACTTGCCTTGTTCAGCGAAAGGCGACGGGGAACCTCTAGGTAATATTCCGGCTCCTCGGTGGCGTCGTAGTCGTCTTGATATAAATAAATTAAATGTAACATTCAATTAAACAATCCAAAAACCACACAACAGGTATATAAGTTTTGATTGGTTTGAACCAAGGAAAATAAAGTTGTTAAGTTTCTAAAATTTATTTTATGAATATTTTAAAATGAACTTAAATGGAACTATGGCCTTTCTAAAAAGGAAAAATAATGTAAATTAATGTATTTTAAATTTCTAACCACTTAAAATAGAGAGTTTAGAATGAACCTAGGGTTTCACTTATACTAGTATGAAAAGAATAAAAGATAAATTTTATCTTAAGTTGAAATGGACAAATTTGTAGTTTATCCTAAAGTGCATTTGAATATTTTATTAAATAAACATGAAATATTCAAAGTAAACATACTGTTTTTATTGCACTAGCATGTAGAGAATAAAATTATAGATTTCCTAGAATTGAAATGGTTAAATTTGGAGTTAAAATGAGCAAGATATTAATTTCCAAAGTTTAAATCAATTTCTGGATTTTTATTTAAATTGAAAACGGTCTAGGGTCCACGGTGAACTGGATCCACCATGAACCCGCGCACTGTGCGCGTGGTCCGGCCCATCCTGGACCGTTGGATCCAGATCCAACATGTGTGGGCGAGGCGGGGACGTTAAGTGGCGATCAACGGCCCACAACGCTCGATACCCCTTTGACCATATGGATGCGCGGGATTAAACATCGCAAGGGCTTTAATCTACGCCGCCGAATCAAGATCGTGCGGTCAGGATAGAATCTGGCATGGCACGCGTCGGGAGGGGTAAAGTACCCTTCTTCCCCGACTCCGGCGAGGCGACGGTGAGTGATTCCGGTGACGACGAGGACTACCCGAACTAGCTAGGGCTAAAAATGGAAAGAGGGAACTACGGGGAACACGAGGGTACCGGCGGTGGTGGCGACGGCAAGCTGACGGCGACCGGCGACGTAGAGGGGCGATGGAGCTCCTCGGGTTCTCGTTGGCGATGGCGTTCCAGTGGGGTTCGTCGTCCATGGTGCGGTGGCCGAGGTCGGGGAGGCGTCGACGGTCACGTTGGTGCGGTTGCCGAGGGTGGAGGAGGACTCCGGCGACGGCGAGTGGTGGCTGGAGCGAGGGCGGCGGTGTGACGTTAAAGTGAGCATCACGGGCGTTCTGGTCGGGTTCGTTTCGAGTGCTAGCGAGGGGTGGACGCAGGAGTACCAGGGGGCTTAAATAGGGTCACCGGCGGGGCAGAGGGGGGCGTAATCGGGGGAGGTCGAGAGTAAAAGCGCTTCAACGCCGGTGAGCATCTTTCCATGCATGCGGACGATGGTTTCGGGGCGATGACGCGGTGGAGTAATGGTGGAAACGGTCGGCGGGACGTGGGGAATTCAATGCCGGCGACGTATTAAAGGGAGGGGGCGGCGGGGGCGGATCCAAGGCGGGATTAGGGCTTCGGCCGGCGAGGGGGGATTTGGGGGCGGATCCTACGAGGAAGACGGATCCGACAGGTGGGGGCCACCGGGCAGCAGGTGCGAGCATACGGGTGTGGCGACTGACGGGTAGGGTCGGGCTCGGCCGAGAGAGAGAGTCGGTGCCGACAGGTGGGGTCAGGCGGTCGAGCGCGCGCGCGAAGGGAGAGGGGGTCACTGAAAAGCGGGGCCTGGGTGTCAGTACGGGCGCGGGGAAGGGAGTGGGCTGGGCCAGCCGGTTGAGGGAGATTGAGGGAGGGAGGCCCGTTACTATTTCAATCACTTTCTGAATAAAAATAATTGCAGAAATTAGTCTAAAATATTTGGGTTACTTTCAAGGGTGGTAAAAATTTGTAAAAATTCTCAAAAATGTATCTTGGCCTTGAGATCACATACAAAATTTTCTAGCCTCTGGTTTTGTTACCTCCTCTAGGTTTTAGTTCATTTGGGCATAAATAGCATTTAAGGAATAAAATAATACTTTTCAGAGAATAAATATAATAAAAATGTATTTTTATTTCTTTTGAAAATTTAGGGTGTTGAATAGGAGGACACTGTTGTAGTATTTGTTCTCCTCCTGCCGCAGCGTTCTCAGGTGAAGTGGCCCTGTCGACATATGGTTCACTGACAGGATCTTCAACTCGGTTGGTGGCAGCGTTGTAGACCACCTGGGGATCGACAGTGTTAGAGTTTTCAACCGCTTGAGGATCGACAGTGCTATTGTACGTTGGGGAATTGATAGTGACAGGATCAATTTCTTGGCCAGCATCTCTGGTTTCGCTTGTTATTGCCTATTGTTCTGCATCAACAATGTTAGACATATTTGCAATACAATTACTCACATGATCATCCGATTGTATATCCCCAGAATTAAGGTGAATATATTGGTCAGGCGAACAAACTATTTCTGGTTCAGTACTGGTACTATTTTTGTGGTGCTCTTGAGAAAAGGGAAAGATGTTTTCATCGAATATGACATCTCTAGAGAGATAGAGACGACTTATTGACGTATTTAAACATTTGAAGCCTTTGTGAAACGGTCTATATCCTAGGAATATGCACTTTTTGGATCGAAAGTCCATCTTATGAGTGTTATAAGGACAAAGATTAGGCCAACAAGCACATCCAAAAACTCTAAGGTTTTCATAGTCAGGGGTTTGCTTGAACGATATTCAAGAGGTGTTTTGTACTAAAGGAGTTTTGTAGGTGTTTGATTGATTAAGTAAACAACAGACATAAAGGCTTCATCCCAGAACCTAACTTCAACAATATGACGATGTTTACATTCTGCTGACCCATTTTATTGGTGTGTGAGGGCAGGAGATATGATGAGTGATGCTAATGTTCTAGAAGAAGGTGTGAAGTCTTTGGTATTCGCCCCCAATCAGTTTGCACTATTATTATTTTACGATTAAAAATCCGTTCAACTAGTTTTTGAAACTCTTGAAACTTTTGGAAGACTTCAGATTTAAACTTGATGAGATAAATCCATGTGAATCTACTATAAGCATCAATGAAACTCACATAATATTTTTTTTACCAATAGAAATAGGGCTAGGTCCCCAAACACCAGAATAAATAAGTTCTAAAGGATGCTTAAACTCACTAATAGATCTAACAAAAGGAAGTTGATGACTCTTAGTTTACTCACAGGCATCACAGATAGACCTTTTATTGGACTCACTAGAACATGGTAGGCCATATTTATTGACCATTTTCTCAACTATGGAAAAAGAGGGATGACCTAAGCGATTATGCCATTGTTCAAGGGATGGCTTGAAGGCGGTGTTGACTTCGTTTGATTGACCAACTTGATTTGTTTCTGCATGTGGCAAATGGTAGAGACCACCACGACATTGACCTTTAAGAAATGTCTTCTTCGTGACCTGATCTTTGATAAAGAAGTGCTTAGGATACAATTCAAGATAGGCTGAGTTATCATATATAAAGCGATAAGACGAAACAAGATTTTTACTAGCTTGGGGAACATAAAGAACATAATTTAAATGGAGATTTCGATATGGGGTATTAACGATCGAATGACCAATGTGACTAATTTCCATACCTTCTCCATTTGCTGCATGAACTTGATCGTCTCCTTGTACTTGTCATAAATGGTTAGCTTCTCAAGTTCTCCAATCACATGATCAGTAGCTCCAGTATCTATATACCAATTTGAATCTATACCATAAGACATAGCAACTGCTCCTGCATATTTTTCCTCAAGGATAAAATTGTCGTCATACCTGTGCCAACAATCAATCATTGTATGCCCTCTCTTGTGACACAATTGACACTTGGGTCGACTGTCTGTACTTGAGTTCCCTTGATTGTACCCTGACTTTTGTCCTCTAGTAAAATTTCTGCCTCTGTCACGTTGTCCACGACCTCTTTGTCCATTGTTGCCATGTCCACGGTTTGGAGGAGTAGTTCCTCTGCCATGCCCCCTATTCATCAAGTTTGTTGAGATTTGATTTTCTGCTTGTCTGAGTGTCCATCGGCTTTCAAAGTGTAGGAGCTAGGAGTACACTTCACTGACCGAAACTGGTTCAACTCTTGATACAAGTGAAGATACGATTTAATCAAAATCTTCATCAAGACCGGTCAGAATATATGAGACCAAGTCTTCTTCATCAAGCGATTTGACTAATGACATCATTTCATCTACAACTGCACACATCTTTCCAAGAGATCACCTTTCTTCATTGTTGCTAATGCAATTCTGGTATTTATTGATCTTGCTTTTGATACTGAGAAAAACATACCTTGGACTGTTTTCCAAGCATGCACATAATTCTTACAGGGCAGCAACATGTACAAGAACTTCATGGCTCATGGTTGAAAGCATGTAACTGAGCACTTGATGATATATGGCTTGCCATTTTTCAAATTCTGGATTCACGATCATCATCTCCTTGTCATCCTTCTTGACAGCGACGAATTCATCTAATGTTGTTGCTGTGCCGGTGAGGAATCATTTCAACTTGGATCCTATGATCACGGCAAGCACTTGTTCCTTCTAGATGACATGGTTTACTTTGCTCAATTTCTCCGATACTACCATACCAGCAAATGGATTGCCGACCGAAAGTTTTGGAAGACTGGCCATCCTGTGACCTTCAGGTGACTGCGGACTCACGGCGAGGTCTCAATCGGCTCTAATACCATGTGAATTATGCGGGAAACGACACCTTGATCTCGGTCTGCCTTCGTGTTAATATAAGTGTTGCTAATAGCCGGTAACAGGGCGTTATAGTAGATTACTCGTATGTGATCAAGACTTTGCTAAAACAGAAAACGGAGAATATCCTGAAGATAATTATTGTATCTATCCTTACTAACCTGATCACATACAGTTTACATTGATATGGATAAGGAACGAACCTATTTTATTTCCTAACAAAAAGAACCATATTAATATCAATATGTAATTAATGTGATTGTCAATAATTAAGATAAATAATCGGTTAGGTTAAATTAACTAATGTATGTACCATGAATACAATATAAGTGTCATGTATACAACATAAGTGCCATATGTATCATCTACATAGATAAACTATCTACAAAAACACTTTGTAGATTATTTAATCAGTTTGCCTTTTCGTAACACCCCATATTTTCAAAGAAATAAAAATATTATTTAATCCAATTTCCTGAAATTTATTATTTTGGAAATACTTTCAATACCCTCCTTTATCCTTTTTAACTACAACCTAGATGGAATGGCCAAACAAGGAGCTGAAAATTTTTGTATATGATCCCAAGGCCAAGATATATTTTTGAGAATTTTTACAAATTTTTATCAACCTGGAGATACCCCAAATGATTTGATCTATTTTTTGCAATTATTTTAAATCAGATACCCCCTCCCTTTCTCTCTCTCCCAGCCGGCCCAGCCCACTCCTCCCCGCGCGCGCCATCTGACCAGTGGACCCCACCCATCAGCGACCTCCTCTCCGCACGCGTACCCGGCCCCACCTATCGGTGCCAGCCTAACCCCTCGCGCCCAACCGCTCGACCCCACCCGTCAGTCCCCTCACTCGCGCACTCACGCCCGTTGGCCAGTGGCCCCCGCCTGTCAGGACCGTCGTCCACCTCGCGCCACCCCCCTAACTTCGCCGGCCGATGACCACGCCTCGGATCCACTCGCCAGCTCCCCCTCCCATTAAACCGACGCCGGCATTCAATCCCCCGAGGCCCGCCGGCCATTTAAACGCGTTAAGGCACGCGTTTAAGCCCCCGGATCGCGTTTACCTGCATGGCGAGACCTCGCCGGTGAGTAAATACCCCCCTCAGCTTTCCATGCATGCGACCCCCTCTGACCCTCGCCGGCACCTCTATTTATACCCCTGGCCTCCACCGCGTTCGACCCCCACGCTCTCGCAGCCCAGGACCAAACAGAACGTCCGCTATTCGCATTTTAGCGCACCTCTCCTGCTTCGCCTCCGGCCACCGCTCGCTGTCGCCTCGGACCGCCTCCATCCACGCCGTCGCCACCGTCGTGACCGTCTCCAACCGCCCGACCTCGGCCATGCCTCCGTTGGTCAAGAAGACCACAGGATCGCCGTCGCCGTCGAGCACCCGAGGAACCCTCCGCGTCTACCCTCACCACCGATCATCGTCCGCCGTCCTTCATCGCCGTCAAAGGTACCGTCGTGACCGCCGTAGTCTCCTCTGTCCGTTTTCGCATAGAACTAGGACCTAGCCCCCTCGTCGGCCCCGTCGCCACCGCACCCGAACCCCGCCGTCGCCGGAGACGAAGGGGGTACAAGCCCCTTAGCGCGTGCCGTGCCGAATTTAATCCTAGCCGCACGATCGCGATCGGAGCGCTCTGATTAAAGCCCTACGAGATTTAATCTCCGCCCTTGATCCGGTCAAAGGGGTACCAGACCATCTAAGTCGTCGATCACTTTTTAAAACCGTGAATCAATCTCGTGCGTCCACGTTGTATCCTTTCGTGTGTTTTAATCGTGGCCGTCCAATATAACTTAACTCCCCCGCCTCGCCTGTGACCGCCCGATCGCGATCCAACGGTGGATCTCGATCCGGCGCACGCGCATAGTGCGCGAGTTCATCGTGGGCCTGGCTCACCGTGGACCCGAGGCATTTTAAATTTAAAAATAAATTCCAGAAGCGGTTTTAAACTTGCAAAATTCATATCTAGCGCATTTGAACTCTAAAAATTGTCATTTAAATTCCAGAAATTTTGTAATTTTATTCTCTACACATACATTCAATAAAAACAATATGTTTACTTTGAAATTTTCATATTTATTTAAATAGGTGTTCAAATGCCCTTAGGGTAAAAATGTAAATTTAATTATTTAAATTTCAGTAAAGCTTATATTTATTTATTCCCTGTTAGAATGATGAAACCACTGAGTTTTCTCTGAACTTTTCATTTTAAATTATTTAGAAAACTTAAAATGAGATTATTCACATTTAAAACCCATCTCTACAAAGGACAATATTTCATCATAAGTTCATTTTAAATTATTTATAAAATAAATTTCAGAAACTTAACAACTTGGTTTTCATTAAATTATACCAATTTAAACCTATGTGCTTGTTGTGTGATTTTATATTGTTTAATCGAATGTTGTATTTATTTTATTTTTACTTTATTTATATTGGGAAGACTACGACGTCGCCGAAGAGCCGGAATATTACCCGGAAGTTCCTCCCTCCCCATTCGCTGAACAAGGCAAGTCACCAAACCAATCTTTTGAGCATATTGAACCCATGTTTTATTAAACTATCGCTAAAACACATAGGCTATACATGCATTAGTCAAATGAAACCCTTACAATATATTTATTTAGGATCCCCCAACCTTGATGTGCAACCCAAGCCATGCTATCTCGCCTAACCTCCTTGTCACCACATGATTAATATTATTAGCTAGTGTCCAATGTATTGACATGATCGCTATAGGATAAAAATGAGTCGTAGCAACTTGGTTCTACTATATGATCCCCGTTACTTCTTATCCTTGGAATTCTGACGGTGATGAGTTATGGTTGTGAGTGTATGCATGGTGGGTTCCGGGTGTAAGTTAGGGCATTGGTCGGTAGCACCCGGGGCACTATAAGAACCGGTCTGCGGGATCCGTTGCAATACACTTCTGTACTAACCACAAGTCTAGTGGGTAAGTCCTAACTAAGGTATGGAGTGTTCCAAACCAAGGCCGCCATTTGGAGATGGGTCAAGCAGCACCTACGGGTGGCTTGTACTGACGTGACGCAAAAGGGGGTGCGACGTTAGCCGGGATGCGGCCCGGCGCGCCGGCGAAACCTAGAGCGGGTGGTTATCGCTTAGAGCATTTCATGCCGAGGTTTTGGCACGAGTTCCCGTGGTATGGGTCATCTCGTTTGGGATGAGTGCGTGCCTTATGGGTACAGTAGTACATCTCTGATCAGAGTCTTAAATCTTTTCGAAAAGCCGAGCCCACGGTCATGGGCGGGTTGCGTGACATCCCACAGTTAGATTACTTTGAATATGTATGTGCATGATGGTTTGACATGTAAGGACTGTTGTGCGAGGAGGTAAAATGTACTCCTCGAGTTAGATGATGTTATTGTTGCTCATATTTACTTTCTGCATGATAAAATTTGACTACATTAACTGCAATAACTGAAAATGTACTTTTCCACACTTTTAGCCAATTATCCTTCCTTTGTTATTACCTTGCATTATTACCTGCATTTTGCGGTGGCTTGTTGAGTACTTTTTGTACTCATACCCGTTGAACACCTCAGAGGATGCCTACTATGAAGACGGTCTGGATTAGCGACCCAGTCAAGCAGAAAGATCTTGAAGAAGGCGTTCGTCATGCTGTTTACTTTCATTATTATTTTTATTTAACTCTGATGTAATAATTATGTCCTGCGTACCATGAATACTGTCGTATGTACAATTGTCGCATGATGAACCTCTTGTATTATTGTTTTTCTTATGAAATTCAATAATGTTCCGATTTGATAAATCAGGGCGCAACACTTTTCGAAGGAGTAAAATCTCTGTTATCATTGTTCAACGGTTAAACATATAATCTCTAATGCTTTAGAGGGTAGACATTTTTCGTGTTTGTAAATTTATCAACTCATTTCGAACAGGCTAAACAAAGTTGCTTGGCCAATGAGCATGGCGTTAGACCAACTCCAGTGGCCAGCTCTACATCCGTTGCTTCCGTGTTAGGTCGGTTCTGTTCACCTCGAAGTAGACTCCATAGCTCGACATCTAAAATGCAAGCAGCCTGGTATGCTCCGTACATTGACATGTTCTCTCTTCCTTTTAGAGCGACGACCGAGCACATTCTTTTCCTCTGATACAATAGCTTAAAGGGAGTGGCTGATGCCCTGTACGACGATTTTGCCTTCCTAGCCGGCAACCGTTGTGCTGGTCCCTGTGAATCCACCTCCGTGTTGTTCCGCAGAGGTTCTTGTATGTCGTCGCAGTAGAGATGGAGCAAACAGTCAGATCGATGCATCGGTCGAAGTCGAAGCTGAGGCGATGGTCAACGTCTCTGGGGAGCGTCTTCTTATCTTCATTGACGGCTTCATCCATTCCATGTATGGATCTCGTTGTCTTCGATATAGGATAAAATAGGTGACCCTATTATTGACTTGTTCGATTTGTCATGTGGTATTTAGCTTCATTGTTGTGGCTTCATTTTCCTTTGCTTGTTCATATTTCGTGCATGTGCTCGTGCTCTTTGCAGTCTGCAGATGGATAAGGAGCCTATCGATATGGTAGATAGTGTGGTTCGTGTCATGCAGGGTCATGTTGAAATCATTAGGAGCCTTGTTCCCGATAGTGTTGTTGAAACCAATTGATGACGATGTCTGCTTGCAACGTCGATGTCTTGCAATTGTCGAAGAAAGGGACAACCGAGCTAGGGTAGCGGTTGTCTGAGCGCTGTCAAGTAGGTCACTCTGCTCGCTTCTACACCCGACTTCGCTCTGGTGGCATGGAAGCCAATGGTCATTTGGAAGGGATGACTGATGCAAGCTGCTTTTAGGAGGCTGCTGAAAGACGCTAAAGAAGAATGGGTAAAAAGTATGGGACCCACGTTCAGGGCTATCCCTATGGGGCAGCCACATTGTGTAACGGCCGAGGGCCCATGCCGAGAAGGGGCCTAAGACCATGTATACAATATACATTAGTACACAAGGAAATACAACAATCTGTTGTGGACTCCTTTAAAAGAGAGTACTTTCTAGTTATGATTGATAATGCAATTGCTTCATTGGCTACTAGATTTGAGCAGATGATTGTATTTGATAATGTCTTTGGGTTCTTGTTCAACTCAGAAAATTTGAAATCCTTGGATGAAGTTGATCTTTAGATGCACTGTAAGATTTTTGTGGATAAACTCTCACGATAACTCATCCGATGTTGAGATCAATAATATTTTTTTAGAATTAAAGGTGTTGCAAGTGACTTTGCTAGATTCTTTGATGCAGCGCCTGAGATTCTCAAGTTTGTTATGGATGCAGATTGCTATCTAAATGTTTCACTTGCATATCGAATTCTCTTAACTGTACTTGTGACTGTAGCTTTTGCCGAAAGAAGTTTTTCAAAATTGAAATTGTTGAAGAACTATTTGAGATCAACTATGTCACTAGAAAGGTTAAATGGATTGGCTATATGCAACATCGAGAAGGATATCTTGGATACTATTGATCTCAATATCGTCCTTGATGATTTTGCATCAAGAAATGACCGAATAAATATTTTTTTATAAGAAGCAAGGAATACGATGAAGTTCTATTCTTATTTAAGGTAATCATATTAGTTATACAAGTACAAATGTAATGTTTTTTAGTCTACATTGTTTCTCACTGTTGATAATTATTAGACATGTTAAATTAAAAATATATTATTGAATTTGCTACTCATTTATACAAATAAAATTAGCTCATATATTATAAGATTTATTGTCTAAATGGATAATTGACACGAATTCACTCGAGTGCCCTCGAAATCCTAGAATCGAGGCCCCACGTTCAGAGTCGTGATGTTGCTAGAGTCGGTCTTAGGGCATCTCTAATGCAATGACTAGGATGATTTCTATAGCATTAAATAGTAGTCCACATAAGCAAAAATCTGATGTGGCATGAGAGTTAATGAGGAACGAGGAGAAAAGTTGAGGAAATGGTTTCTCATGCAAGAAATGGTTTCTATCACTAATACCAAGAATGAAGAAACCACTTTACATGCATTGGGAGAGTGTAGTAGTTTCTATAGATGGAGCCCACTTATTTATGATTGGGCAAAAGATGGAAAAATAAATAGAGATAAGAAACTATGCATTGTGAGAGTGAGTTTCTATGAGTAGTTTCTTAGTGACATGACATGTATAAAAACTACTAGATGATTTTTTGGTTAGGAATGCACTAAGGGATAGATGCCACAACAATCAAAGCATGTGGAGTGGCGGATATGCACTAGTCCCAAGCAGATCCAGATTCATGATGACCTTTGATGGTACCTGTCCAATCCCCAATCCCCCACCCATTCGATTTTGGATAAATATCTTGGCTGCGTTTGGAACACGGGAAGCTTCATTGGAAATTAAATATATGAAAATTTAGAATTACGCGAAAGTTCATAAAAATCATGTAAATCCATCTCCTGCCCATGCAGAAACTAAATATTTTTCATGAAATCACTACGAAATTCTCGTGAAATTTTTAAGTCCCAAATGTTGTTCGTTGTGACGTCACTATCTACCGAGAGCATCTCCAATAGTGTTGCAATTTTTTATTCTATAAGTTTTTAGGAGTTCTTCTAATAAATTTAATATCTAAATTTTATTATTCTCCAATAAACTTCCAATATCATATTTTTTATATTTTATTCTTATATCATTGACATGTGGACTCTAATTATTAAATATTTTCTCTCTCCTTTTATTTATATATTTTGTATCATCGATGTGTAGAACCAGAGCGGATAGGAAACGAGAGTCGTTCTTTTGGAGGAAGATTTAAGGATGACTTTATTTTTAAGTTTTTTAAAATATTTGTTGAAGCTAATTTTTTAGTTATAATCTATAAAATATAAAATTTAGGGAAAATGTTTTTGTTGAGATGTTCTGATGCGTGCGCTAGAATCCAAATACCGGATTTGGAACTGTTCAAAGCTCCGAGAGAGATGCATGCTAGGTGGTCAATGCATGATCATGTGGCCGCATGATTAAAGAAATTTCATTTCAAAGCTAGTTACCTCCTTTGCCGTCACTAATTATCTGCTTTATCAAAGCGCACTGTCACAAAAACCATCTCTCATCTCACAGATGAGAGAAACTTAGTAGAAAATACTACTGGAGGTATATATAATAGCTTCAGCATTGGCAAAGAGGCAAGAGCATTTTGTGTAGAACAGATCATTGAGTTAGTTATTATGTAAAATTACCAAATCACTATAAACCCAACGGATACTCGCAATGCAATCCC
Organism: Zizania palustris; assembly: GCA_019279435.1. NCBI lineage: Eukaryota > Viridiplantae > Streptophyta > Magnoliopsida > Poales > Poaceae > Zizania > Zizania palustris. Next base: position 41,572,989 of record JAAALK010000290.1, on the reverse strand, counting down.
ATAAAGACGCCACTATGCTTGTCCTAGGCATGTCACTCCACTCACTCAAACAAAACCAAGGTTTAGTTTAGGATATTGGATTGGCAATAGCCTCTAGGGATTTTGATTTTTTTATAATATATAAAGAAACACACAAAATAAACAAATATATTTGTATCCACCCTGACTTTTATGTGAAGCTTTAACCCGAAAAATTAATAGGTAAAAACCTAACACAGGCACGCAGCCTCCATCCCGAAGCGAGTTAGCTACGAGACAGACGAATTGAAGCAAGAAAGTGCATCTCCATGTGACAGACGAAGGTATGGCTAATTAGCTACGAGAGACTTGTAGGGCATTACGGACGAATGCTCGCGCCCGGACAGGGACCTGTCCTGATTAGCGGCATCCTGTCTGCATGGATTTGATAATTAGGCCAATTGATTACACTCGTATTTGGATCCTAGTTTTGGGTTAAACTCTGGGCCCGCGCCTCACATGAGTGCTGGGGCCCACGGCTCCAGCTGTGCTGCCCAGCTCCCTGTCACCATGAGTCCATGACCCGGTCCACCGCCTCATTGACGTGGGCATGTGATGTGGTCAATCAATCGTTGATCAATTATCCGTCACCATGCGGCCATTTGCCCATTATTTTTATTTTTATGATTCTATCTACGTCCTTTTCCCTATGTTTATCTAATAATATTCTAAAATATTGCGTTTATAGAGTTTAAAATTTCTATCGAATTTAGCAACCTTATACTTGTAAAAGGTTATTTTTATCTATAAAATACTCATATTATCTTCAACTTTTTAATCAATACTCTATCTAATCACTAATCACTCTTGGTCTATACTTACTCACCTCAAGAAAGATATTATGTTTTTTCTCATCTCGTTAAAATATGTGTTCAAACATAAAACATTGTTATATTTTTTGACGAAGCGAGTAACTATTATGTATAAATAACACGATGATGACAGCGTCTTGAAAAAAATAATTAGCATTTTAAAGATGAATGAAAGAAAAATATCGTCTATCGATGAATTATAACATTATATCACGTAAATCCGTTGTGTGGAGTCTCTGTAGGCTAACTATTTATGTAAGCAAATAATTAATTATTTAATTCACCAAATAGAAAAAATATTATACGACTTTTCCTTTGTCCAGACCATTGTTCATGCATGCCCTAATATTATAGAGGGCAAAACCCAGACATTGTATTATGAAGTGGTCCTAAAAATTATAATGTTAATTAGAGGACAAAGTGAAAAAATGCTGATACTAGACCCTGATGGGTTGAGATAATATTATATCAAAACCAGCTTTAATAGAAATACAAGGTCCAATCACTCGAGCCCGTTGGCGACAATTAAATTATCAGGTGAAATCGTTTCTTGGAATGTATACACACACAATTGAATGGAGAACTACTAAATTCGTGTGATGCTATTATTTTGCTTAGGAATGAAGGAAAAGAAGAAGAAAACTAAGCTATTTCGTGCTGGGAAAATCTGCCACATCAACAAGTAGATAGACTGCATCAAAAGCGTCATAACTTTAGAATCCCTTCATCGAATGCAATGTTCGAGTACTCTTTGGAAAGCTGAGAATGTCTCCTTGGAAGATAATATATTTATTCAACCGAGAAATCACAGCGAAGGCAGAAGAATCACTGTTTTCCTTCTTCTAGTCAATCTGTTTCCTTTTTCTAGACAATCTATTTAGGTAATAATTTAGTTGTTTCCATATGTAATAAGTTGCCAAACATTGGCAACGTCCCTAGGGCTATAAATACCCTAGACATTCCAGTTGTAAATCAGTTTTGGTTGAATAAAAAGTTTAGTTACGCTACTTTGCTAGTTGAAGCCTGGTCGGTTAGATCGTTGTTTTGCTGTTCCAAAACTCATCCCTTGTATCCACGCGAAATTAGTGTGAGTGCACACTTGTTCATCTTGTTCTTGCTAGTTCTCGATTTCTTGCAAGAACAAGAACCCTCGTGGTTTGGTTGATCATGCTCCATAAAGATCACGAACAACCTTGGAGTTGGTGTAACGATTGCTAAGGCACAACATCCCTGGATGGTTGTAGTTGGATCGTGAACGTATTCTCCTTCTACCAATCAACTTATCCTCTCATCGAAAGATCGGGCCACCCAAGTCCCCATCAAGTGATATCAGAGCTACAGTTGATCAGTGAGAGATTTTGAGTTATCATTTATTTCCTACAGTCCAGAAAAAGCCACAAAAAATTACCCGAGATCCAAGCCTCTTTGAGCCTTTTGCTAGTTCTGCTTGGTATCGGATTTTTGAGTTTTTGGTTGCATCGTCTTGTGAAGTTGTTGGTCTTAGTGTTTAGTTCGTTTATAGCTTCCAGTTCTTGTCACGTTTTTACCACTGTGTTTTTGTTCTGTTTATCAAGTGTTTAGGGTATTTTTATCCCTTAGTTTTCAAGTTCAATCAAATTGGAGTCGGTTTGTTTGTTGGAATTCGAGGATAATTCAGGCAAGCTGTCCAGGTATTACTAAAATTGCCATATCTCGTACATGTTAACTCGGATTGGAGAGTTTTGAGACATTTTGGAAAGCTTACAACAAGATCTTTGTTTTTCCTTTTAGAGTCATCTTCATATTCGGTCATTTGCTTTCTGTTTTGGAACATACAAGGTTCGGGAGTACTATACTAAGAGTCACCTTATCATTTGTTGTTCTTTAAAAAAAGAGAAAAGAAAAGAAAAAAGGCAGAAAGGTGCTCAAAAAAAGAAGAAGAGCCGCACCAAAAAAGTGAAAAAGGGTGGAGAAAGAAAACTTGTGAGAAACAGGAAAGCTAGCTCTACCTTTTTGTTGGCTTGGTGGTATCGTTTGTGTCCAGGCTCGCGTTTCTAATTCATTCTAGCCTAGAACCAGCACAACAGCAACCTTGAACAATTACTCAATTTGCTTACACTAATACAATTCTAGTATTCCTTTGTGAGTGTTTCTCAGCCCACCTATAGATCCACAAGTTTGGCTATAACTTGACAGGGGTTAGCAACAAAAGCATCAATACACCTGACTCCAGGGCTTGTTCTGATCTAACGTTGTTGTCACCTCCTATTGAGCCTGGTAAGAATGAGTAAGAGCTTGTTTGAGCAGGTGGAGAGAAAGTGAATTGTAACCCCATCCTAATAGAGTATAGGAATATTTTTTTTGCAACCTCTCTTTTCTGTTTGTAATCATGACAGGTTCTGAAGAACACTCGGAGGATGGAATACTAACACCTCGGACAAAGCAAATTATATAACACTTTGAGAATAAAGTCAGATTACACACCGAGAGACTTGAGGAGGATGTGCGTATGACCAATGAAGGCCTCCGTCATGTAGAAGACACACAGATCCACACCAACACAAAGCTCGCTACATTAGAAACATCTATAGGTAACATGAATACAACTCTTGCAGATATTGCTCAGCGTCTTGATGAGATGGCTCAGTGTCCAACACCAGCATCACAGTGACCTATACCAAGAAATGGTGGAAGCAATGAAGGCGAGAACTTTGAAGATTATGTTGCTTATTCTGAGGATGATCACACAGTTCATCAACGTAATCGCCATGGCGTACCTCCTGTACGCCCACGACGAATGGTCTGTGATCATGATGACTCTCTTGCTAAGATTAAATTCACGATGCCCTCCTTTGATGGTAAGTATGATCCTGATGCATATCTTTCATGGGAATTATTGGTAGATCAAAAATTTTCATGCCATGATATTCCTGAAAATAAAAGGGTTAAGGCTGCTTCTAGTGAATTTACAAACTTTGCTTCTATTTGGTGGAGTGAATATTGTCGTACACATGGAAATATTTTACCACCTACTTGGGCTGACTTGAAAAGAATCATGTGTGCTAGATTTGTTCCATCATATTATGCACGTGATTTATTAAATAAGTTGCAACAACTGAGACAGGAAAATAAAAGTGTTGAGCAGTATTATCAAGAACTATAGATAGGAATGCTCCGTTGTGGCTTGGAGGAAGGTGAGGAAGCTAAGATGGCTAGGTTCTTAGGGGTCTGAGAGAGAAGTGCAGGGTCGATGTGTAGGAGCGAGGCCGAGCTATTCTGTAGGGCGTACAACTTCTTGGACACCACGTACCTTAGCCCCTACAAATAGAACACCTTTGCAGGCAACATCCAACATCAAGCAACGTTCTGCTCCATCTTCTTCAACTCCACGAGCTTATGAAATGCCCAAGACATCTACACAAGCTCCTGTGAATAGTACTTCATTGGTCGCATCAAGCGGACGCACAAGGGATATTCAATGCCATCAATGCAAGGGGTATGGGCATGTGCGGAGCGAGTGCCCAAGCAAACGCGTGTTGATCATAAAGGAGGATGGTGGGTATTCTTCAGCTAGGGATTTAGATGAAAATACATATGATATGCTTGCTACTAACGATGTAGGGAGCGAAGATGAGGAGCACATTGGTGCTGAAGATGCAGTTCAGTATGAAAGCCTCATTGTGCAGCATGTGTTAAGCGCACAGGTAGGCAAGGCTGAATAGAACCAAAGACACAATTTATTTCAGACCAAGTGTATTGTGAAAGATTGTGCTTGTCGTACCATTATTGATGGAGGAAGCTGCCGAAATTTGGTAAGTTCTGAAATGGTGGAGAAACTTTATTTGGATTCAAAACTGTTGACACGAAAACGTGCCCCCACACTTGGGTCAGTCCGGTGATCCAAAAGTGCACGGATACTTAGGGACAGGCCTAAGCGTGACGTAGCACCGACGCCGCGTTCCGACTACCCTTAATAGTGATAAGGGGGGTGGAGTCGCCAGGCAACCAGATTACACAAAATAATCCAATTAGCCGAAAGAAATAGGTTAAACAGATTTAAAATCAGCAAACCAGTCGGAGTCCTCCTAGTTCGAAGTCTGATGCGAAGGGTGCGCTGAAGGGTACCTTCGGCGTCTGGTGCGAAGTGCTCCGCCGAAGGGTGCTTCGGCGTTCGGACTAATCCGGCCAAAGGTAGACTCCGAACGGATCTGAACACGGTGATCATCTCCGAACAGCGGGGTTCGATGTGCGATCTCCGATGCAGCGAATTACAGAGTAGTGACGCGAAGGTCACACGCGGGTGCAACTTCGTTCGGTGCGGAGTGTAGTCGTGGCAAAGCCTGTCACGACGAAGTATGTTGGCGAAGCCTGTTGTCGAAGCCTGCAATCCTGTCGAAGGGTGTCCTAGGGACCTCCGAAACCGATCTCTCAGCTCCGAAAACCTTCGGCGAATGGGCTCCAAACGTGCGAACCTGCAACAGAGATGATGCGAAGTACCAATTCGGCCTTAGGACCGAATTTTGTGAGGTGTTACACGGGTGGCGAAGGTAGCAATCTATTACGCAGATTAGTGGATACTTCACAGGCGAAGTAACAAGGCGATAGCAATCTGTTACGTAGATTAATGGGGACTTCACAGGCGAAGTACCAAGGCTTACGACTGTTCCGTAGTGGCGGACGGAGGGCTTCTAGGCAAACCCACGAAGAGGTACAGAAAAGTAAAGGTAAAAGTAAAGGTACGATCAAAGCATGGCTTTGGTTTGGTTTGAGTTAGGGGGCTCTCCACGCCGGCCATGCCTCTCTATTTATAGGGGGTGAACTCCCAATCTAATCTGCTATTAATCCGGCCAGATAGAGATAGAGATTGAGCCGACGATGCAAACAGCTCCATCTCTACCGAGGTGGGCTTCGGCCAGGCCCGTCGAGGCCTGCTCCTCGGGTCGAAGCTTCGGTAGCGTGGGATTCGGCCAGGCCCGTCGAGGCTTTCTCCTCGGGCCGAAGCTTTGGTAGCGCGGGCTTCGGCTAGGCCCGTCGAGGCTTGCTCCTCGGGCCGAAGCTTCGACAGCGTGGGCTTCGGCCAGGCCCGTCGAGGCTTGCTCCTCGGGCCGAAGCTTCGACAGCGTGGGCTTCGGCCAGGCCCGTCGAGGCTTGCTCCTTGGGCTGAAGCTCCGACAACGTGGGCTTCGGCCAGGACCATCGAGGCTTGCTCCTTGGGCAAAAGCTTCGACAGCGTGGGCCTCCGAAGGCTCCCTGGCCGAAGCCCATGGGCTGGCTGGAGCCTTTTGGAGCCCATAGTTTGATGGGCTTCGGCCCTGTAGGGCTTCGGACAGACCCTGGACATGTGTATTTTCGGCCCAAATCACCAAAAATTGATATTTTGATAATCTAGCCATTAATGCCATTTTTTGCTATCAACACATGCCCCCTTGCCTTTTAGTGAACTAGTGAACTAAAGCACAACGAGCTTGAGATGATACTGTTCATATCGGCTTTTTGACACTTTTATGATGTTTTCCACACACTCGGGAAATACCCTTTCAAGTACTTACTATTCAAAGCCCTTCGAAACCGCTCTCCCTGTAGGGATTCCAACACGTATACGTTGCCGGGAGTGATTTCGGCTATCTTAAAAGGACCTTCCCAACTAGGTGACCATTTGCCAAATTTGAGACTTTTCATGCCTAAAGGCAAAATCGTCTTCCATACCAAGTCTCCTATTTAAAACGATTTTGGTTTAACCTTCTTATTGTAGGCTCTAGCTACTCTCTTCTTGTCCACCTTTATGGCTTCCAAAGCTCTTAGTCTCTTATCGGTCACTTCCTCCATATTATCCTTCAGAAGAGCTTCATATTCATTGACCTATAAGCCGTCTTGCTTCAACACTCTTAAGGAGCCAAGATCTACCTCTACAGGCAGAATGACCTCTTGTCCATATACCAACTCATATGGACTAACCTTGGTGGCACCGTGCTTTGCAATCCTATAAGCCCATAACGCCTCGGAAAACACTTCATGCCACCTTTTAGGAAACTCTTAAATTTTCTTCTTAATAAGCTTAATCACGGTTTTATTACTAGACTCGGCCTGACCATTGGCCTGAGCATAGTAAGGTGAAGAGTTTATCAACTTAATGCCATAGTATTCGGCGAAGTCCCTTACTTCTTTAGAAACAAATGAACTACCTTGATCCGTAGTAAGAGTTTGAGGGATGCCGAATCTATGTATGATGTGCTTTAAAATAAAATCGCGTACCTCATTATGGGTCATGTTCTTGAGAGGTACAACCTCGGTCCATTTGGTGAAGTAATCTGTCGCCATCAACACGAACCGATGCCCCTTTGAGGAAAGAGGGTAGATCTGGCCGATGAATTCTAAACCCCAACCTCGAAACGGCCACGGCTTGACAATAGGATTGAGCAATGAGGCAGGAGCTAACTGGATGTTGCCAAACTTCTGACATGCCTCACACCCTCTGTAGTACTTGAAACAATCTTCAGTCATAGTCGGCCAATAAAAATCCGCTCTTTTGAGCATCCAACTCATCTTTTGGGCTGACTGGTGAGTGCCGCAAAGCCCCTCATGGACTTCTCCTGTAGCCACCTGGGACTGCTCATGATCTAAACACTTCAATAGCACTCCGTCGATGGTTCGATGATATAATGTGTCGTCTACCAACACAAATTTGAACGCTTGTCGCTGAACCTTCCGATCAACCCTTCGGCTAGGGTATTTCAAATACTGGACGATTGGGACTCTCCAATCGCCCTCACAGATTTCAGAAGTCTTCGTTGGTCCACCTTCTGAAAAAACTTCTAAAACACTGACTTCGGGGTGCCCCCCGAGCCATTCCAACTCCTGTCGAAGCCCGGCCGAAGTGGCCGCTCGAAGTGTGCTGGGTCAAAGCCCTTCGGAGGGTTCGGACCATGGAGAGCCCTCCCCGTCTGAGAGGCTTCGGACTATAGGCTCTGGCATGCTAGACCCCTCGGTGGGCGGAGCACTCCGATCCAGGGGCTCCGGCATACGGTGGCTTTCGGCGACCCGAGGGCTTTGACCCGAAGGGTGCGCCTGTCCAACATTACTGGCTTCGGCAATGAGACCAAACATCGGCTTTTTCAATACAGAAAATTTCCTTCTCTTGACTTGGTAGCCATATGCTTGCTGAGCCAAATCATTAGCGATTGAATTGGCTTCTCTTGACACGTGAGATATTTCGAAATCATCTAAAGTAGCAACTATGTCTAGGCATTTGTCCAAGTAGCTATTCAGCAAGCCATTAAAACATTGATAATTCTTGGCTACTTGTTGTACTAATAATAATGAATCACCGTACGCGTGAACATGCTTAGCTCCTACAGACTCTAGTAGTTCAAGACCTAGCAACAAAGCTTCGTATTCGGCTTGGTTATTAGTGGAAGAAAACTCTAGTCGGGCCGAGGTTTCAAAGCACGTACCATTAGGTGATATGAGAACCACTCCAATACCCTGGCCATTCTTGTAAGCCGAACCATCAAAATAGATTTTCCATGGCACTATCTCAACTAGAGCAATAGCATCACTCTAGCTAGCATCTATGTGATGATCAACTATAAAGTTGGCTACGACTTGGCCTTTCATAGCTCTTAGGGGCTCGTAGGCCAAATCGTACTCAATCAATGCATAAGCCCACTTGAATCTATGATTCTAAAACTGCATGAGACAACAAAAGCAAACATTGAATCTATGAATACAAAATATCAACTTGCTGGTAGCAAAGGTCGCAAGCATGTAACATTTGAACCTGGTGGTCTTGTTTGGTTACATTTACATAAAGAACGATTTCTTGCATTACGTAAGTATAAATCGATGCCAAGAGTTGATGGTCACTTTAAGATATTGGAACGTATTAATGACAATGCATATAAACTTGAGTTACCAACAGATTTTGGGGTTAGTCCCACTTTTAACATTGCAGATTTGTGACCATACTTGGGAGAAGAGAACGATCATGAGTTGAGGACAACTTCAATGCAAGAAGGGGAGGATGATGAGGACATCTCCAACATGGTTAAACCCAAGACTCATAATATATCAGAACCAGCTCCAATTAAAATACAAGGTCCAATCACTCGAGCCCATGCGCAACAATTAAACTATTAGGTGAAATCGTTTCTTGGACTGTATACACATACACAATTGAATGGAGAACTACTAAATTCGTGTGATGCTATTATTTTGATTAGGAATGAAGGAAAAGAAGAAGAAAACTGAGCTATTTCGTGCTGGAAAAATCTGCCACGTCAACAAGTAGATGGACTGCATTAAAAGCGCCATAACTTTGGAATCCCTTCATCAAATGGAATGTTCGAGTACTCTTTGGAAAGCTGAGAATGTCTCCTTGGAAGATAATATATTTATTCAAATTAGAAATCCCAGCGAAGGCAGAAGAATCATTGTTTTCCTTCTTCTAGTCAATCTGTTTCCTTTTTCTAAACAATCTATTTAGGTAATAATTTAGTAGTTTTCATATGTAATAAGTTTCCATACATTGGCAACGTCCCTATGGCTATAAATACCCTAGAGATTTCAGTTGTAAATCATTTTTGGTTGAATACAAAGTTTAGCTACGCTACTTTGCCACATGAAGCAATGGTCGGTTAGATCATCATTTTGCTGTTCCAGAACTCACCCCTTGTATCCATGCGAAATTATTGTGAGTGCACACTTGTTCATCTTGTTCTTGCTAGTTCTCGATTGCTTGCAGGAACAAGAACCCTCATGGTTTGGTTGATCGTGCTCCGTAAAAATCACGAACATCCTTTGAGTTGGTGTAGTGATTGCTAAGGCACAACATCTCAGGATAGTTGTAGTCAGATCATGAACGTCTTCTCCTTCTACCAATCGACTTATCCTCTCATAAAAAGATTGGGTCGGTCAAGTCCCCATCATTTTGGTATGCTTGTGCATACCCATAACCCCGTGTCCATCCTTAATTGTAACGATGCAATGGTTGTTTAAGAATTACCGATGTAATTTCAAAAAAAGAGTTGTGGAATAAATACAACTTGTATCGGAATAGACTATAAACCAAGCTTCGTGAAATTGTGTTAAAATGCTTATTTTTTTATTACTCATGCGAAAAATAACATGTGCACAATGGATTCTAAAATATGTAGGTGAGAATCTATCAATAACATTGGCTATAATGCCTTTTATCTCTCTATACAGTACATGTCCCTAACGATCAATTGTTAATGATGGTTGATGCTCATTCCTAAATATAGGTTTTAGTGTTCTCGTCAATAATGTTATGCTATAATGGTGAGGAGCCATGCTGAATAGCGTGGGCCTCATGGCTCCAGATGTGATGAGTCATTGTCAACGATAGACAAAGAGGACTGAAAAGAGAGAGAAGACCTGCTGCGTCTGGGCCGCATGTGACTCAGGTACACGGGCAGCGAGCGACTATCGGGCAGAGAGAGCTACGAAGTCGGGCTGGCCTAATCCGGGTACATGGGCTAGGAGCAGCAGAAGACCCACTAGGATGTTGACCAGGATTGACTCAGGTACACGGGCGGTGAGCGATTGCCGGGCTGAGAGAGCCGCGGAGTCGGGCCGGCCCAATCTGGGTACCTGGTGCAAAGTCGGTGGAGGCTTTGTCAGTTTCGGCGCAAAACTGACGACCGCTGATCTTGTATCGGACTGTCCAGAAGAGAAGTCGTAGTCGCTACGAAAGCTTAGCTTCCGGATAAGTCATATGTAAATAGGAGTTTACTATTTTGTACCTAGGCCCATAGTCAGTCAGTCGAGTCTGTAAAAATATCCTAAGGGCAGTTTAGTCTTTTCCTTTATTTCAGCGTCTGTAAAAAACCCTAAGGGACTGGTGGAATATTCCTATCTATTGGGCAGCCTATAAATATGGCCCCAATCCCTAGGGTTAGGTCACCCTTTCAAGAAATCACTTTTTAACCAAGGATTGGGTCATTTTGTTTCCTGCGTTCTCTCTCCTGTTCATGTGTGCGCCGCCAGGAATATTGCTTCTGTCTTTGTGAGTTCATCTTGATTCCTCACTGTTCTGGAAGATTTTGTTCCTGCAGTTTTTGTGTGCAGCACTTCGTGCGAAGCTCTACAGTTTCGTTGTGCGTGCGGATATTTTATTCCTGAGCGTTTTTGTGTCTCTGTTGCTTCTGTTCTTCACGTGAGGAGTACTAGTTCTTGCTTGTAGCAAGTAGTACCTACTCCCTGTAGCAACAATATATAGTACTCTAGCTTTGCTTTTTCTTGTGTAGCTTTTTGATCGAGTAGTCTGAGTCTAGCTTTTCTCTGGCTGTTTCTGGCGAAGCCCCTTCTCTGTTTGAAGTCCCTCAGCTCCGTGAGGCAGGCTTCGACCTGACATCTTCGAAGGCTTCGCTAGAACTTTTGTCTCCGAACTCAAACTGAGAACCTAGCTTCGAAGTATGCACTGTGCTTAGTTTTGTTTGTCCATTGACATACTTTGGCATTTTTGTGAAGCACACTTCGACAGGCTTCGAAGTTAGCTTCGAAGCATGTCTCTCTGGTAGACTTCGCTCGGAGTATGTTCTCTGAGGTTTTTCTGTTGCTGTCTTTTCAAAGGTCTCAGTTTGTGGGCTCGAAGCTTTTCATTCAAAGTTAGTCCTTGGGTCGAAGGTTACTACTTCGGTAGTCATACCTCGATCAAGCTAGCTTCGAAGGTAGAGTGTAGGCTTCGATTTGGTCTTGCTGCTGCGTGTTTGGCTTCGCTTCTCTTTCGAAGGTTGCTTTTCTGCAAACTCTGTTCGAAGCTGTCTGATCGAAGTATAGGCTTCGAAGTATACTGTTCGAAGCAGGCTTCGATACTTTCATACTTCGCTTCGAAGCATACTTCACATTCTGCCACCCTTGACCTAGGCTACTTTCCACAAACCTTCGGCACTTCCACGACAGCCTTCGCTAGACTTCAACAAGGGACTCCGAAGCAGGCTTCGACACAGCGAAGTAGGCTCCGCCAAGTTTCGAACAGGAGACAAATTTGAACAGTAACTTCTCATCTCTCTTCATGTACACCTAGATCATCTGCTGAGAAGTTTTGACTTGCCATGTGTTGAATATTTTGTTTATCTGCCTGTTAGCTCTATATTGGTGTTTCTCTATCTAGGACATCAATCTTTTCTAGGCAACATACTTTTAGACTTAGGCTTTCTGTTCTTGCCTTGCTGCTTAGTCTTTTGAGGTGCGTTGGGTGTTGGGAGAAGGCCATTGATTCGAAAGAATTTTTAGGCGCCCATTCACCTCCCTCTGGTCGCTACTTTCGGTCCTACAAGTGGTATCAGAGTAAAGTTGTGAACATTTTGTTTTCTGGTTTAGGTTCCACTGAGTTTGAGCGTGTGAGCCATCTCTCCACTGCGAGAGAGATCTAGGCTACCCTCAAGGCACAACATGAGGGAACAGCCCAGGTCAAGGCTCGGCTCTATCAGACATACCGGCGTGAATATGAGAACTTCACACAAAAGTCGGGTGAATCTGTTGAAGCGTTGTTTGGTCGTTTTCAATCGATCATAAACAAGCTTCGGGACAACAAGGCTGAGGGTGCTCAGTTAGTCTCAGATCACGAGCAGGCGCTCAAGGTTCTCCATACCTTGGACCCAAAGATCTGAGAGATCAAGGTATCCTCTATCATTGAGAGCACATCTTATGATACCTTGACCATTTCTGAGTTGTTCAGCAAGCTGAACACCACCGAGGTTGATATCCAGTTGAGATCAAATCTCACTGGCTCAGGATCAAAGTCTCTGGCCCTTGCTACACCTTCTGTTGATCCCTCTTCTGTGAGATGTGCTGGGTTCTCTTTGATGTCTATCACTGAGGACCAGCTTGAGTCTTTGGGAGATGACGATTTGTGTCTTTTTAACAACCGGGTGTGTCGTGTTTATGACAAGAGGATGTTCAAAAGACATGGTACAAAATCTGGGTGCTTTGAGTGTGGTGAACCGGGACACTTCATCGCCGACTGCCCCAAGAGCAATGGCCACAAGAAGGGCACCGGTGGTGGCTTCCACGACTCCGGCAAGCATGACAGCTCCTCCTTCAACAAGGGCAAGCCAAATACCAGATTCTTCAGAAAGGCCCTGAAGGACTACCGGCGTGAGAACAAGAAGCGTGACAAGGCCTTCTTCGCCGAGATGGAGAAGAGTTACTCCAAGCGGTCCACGTCTTCTTCCTCTTCATCAAGCTCAAGTGATGAGGAGATCGTCATTAGGAAGGGGAAGGATAAGGATGATCCGGCGGGTCTTTGCTTCATGGCCTTCGGGGACAGACCGAAGAGCCGCTCACATCAGCGCCGAAGATCCCACAAGAGCTTATGTTCAATGGCTCTTGGGGATAAGGAAGAGAAGAGCTCCTCCGATGACTCCGACGATGACGACAACGAAAAGGTATCATCTTATGAATGCGAAATCGTTGATTTAATTGAAAGTAATCGTCAGGAGTTGAAATATCGGGAAAAACTGCTTAGGGGGGCCAAGAAGAGGATAGATGAGTTAGAAAGTGAGCTTGCCGTGGCCAACGGCAGAATTGAGAGTCTATCTTCTTCCCCTTGCTTGGGTGATAGCAGTGAGTGCCCGAAGTGTGAGGTGCTTCTGTGTGACCTGTCGACTCTGAAGTCCAGGTACACAGAAAGGGTTGATGAGAGGGACGCTTTGGCCACTGAGCTTGAAAGCGCTCAACTGGATCTGAAAGATGCTCAAGCCACTGTCGTCGTACCCTGTGTTGATTGCCCATCTCATCTAGTTGTCTTAGCTGAGCTAAAAGCCAAGGGCAATGAGCATTTGGGTGAGTTGGAGAGAGTGAGAGCTGAGCTGGCACAGACTAGGCTAGAGCTTGAGACACTGTCAGTTCCACCCACTGTCTGTGCGAATTGTTTGTCTCTTAGAATGGAATTAATCAAGCTGAAAGCCGAGAAGTCTGTCCAAGTAGATAGCGAGTGTGAGACCTGCTTATCTCATGTGGAGGTTCTAGCTTCCTTGAGAGAGGAGCTAGCTGATTCTCAGAATGAGAATTTTTACCTTCGTTCTATCCTGAGTTGGATCAATGCCCGAGAGCCACAGCTCGGCATGATGATCCAGCAGTTCAAGAGGCAAGATGGGTTTGGGGTAGGTTACACCTACACCAAAGCTGACTTTGAGAGTGCCATTAGCCGGGCAGTGGAGTGGAGTAAAATGACTCCTGAGCAGAGATATCCCAAGACTCACTCTGCTGAGTCTTTCTAGGCTAGTCAGCCCAAGGATGGAGTAATCCAAGAACAGCCCAAAGCTCCACCCAAGAAGCCCATCTGGGTTCCAAAGCACAAACATCTCCACACTTCTCTAGACTCTCTTCCTGGACCTTCTCAACCCAAGACGACACCAAACACCACTAAGCCCAAGAACCCCAAGCCTCAACCACATCCCAAGAAGGCCACCTACCACTGTGAGTATTGTCAGAGAGACGGACATCTTGCGGAGTTTTGCTTCAGGAGGAAGCGGGTTGAGAGAGCAGAGCATACTCATGGTGGTCAGGAGCAGTTCTAATAGCAGGGTGGTAGACTGCGTGTTCCTCGACGCGGGGAGAGGCTGGAGGCCAGGCCACGTCGTGTAGGTGGTGGTAGAGGAGACGGCTTTTATGCCCATGCTCCAGATGGTGGTGTCCGTTCCGGCAGAGCTCTAGGCCATTTTGGCTATGGTCCTGGACCTCGTGGCTGAGGCTTTAGGCAGAACCGAGGACCATGCTTTGAGCCGCGCTTTGGTCCAAACACTTACGATGGTTTCCGCTTTCTGTCTTTTGAGCAGATGGCTCCACACTGGTTTAGCTCTTTTGCTAAACCTGGTGCCGGACCATTTGCTCCCTCTTACAACCACTGATTGTGCAGGATCAGGGACTGGAGGACGTTTGGATCATGGACTCAGGATGCTCTCGCCACATGATGGGACATCGCAGATGGTTCTCCAGTCTCACTCCCGCGAGCTCCAAAGAGTACATCACCTTCGGGAACAGTGGTCAAGGGAAAGTAAGTGGCATCAGCTCAATTCGCATTTCAGACCATTTCTCTTTGAAGAATGTTGCCTTGGTTAAAAATTTGAACTTTAATTTGATTGATGTTTCGCATCTTCTTGAGGATGGTTTGGAGGTGCGTTTTAAGAAGGGCAATTATTCTGTGTTTGATTCTAGAGGGTCTTTGATTTGCCATATCTTACCATTCGGTAAAGTTTTTCGAATTGATTTCTCTAGTTCTTTTGGCCCTTCTCGCTGTTTGATTGCTGGATCCTCCTCTGAGCTCTAGAAGTGGCATAGGAGGTTAGGTCATTTGAGCTTTTATCTGCTAGTCAGGTTAAGCTCTATGGATCTCATCCGAGGATTGCCCAAGCTTAAGATGGAGAAGGATCTAGTCTGCCATCCCTGTCGTCATGGGAAAATGGTTGCTGCTTCTCACTCACCTGTGACTCAGGTGATGACTTCGTATCCGGGTGAGCTGTTACATATGGACACTGTCGGTCCAGCTCGGGTACGCTCAGTTGGTGGGAAGTGGTACGCACTTGTCATTGTTGACGATTTTTCTCGATTCTCGTGGGTTTTCTTTTTGGAGTCTAAGGATGAGACTTTTCATTTTGTTCATGATCTAATTTTGAAGATGAAGAATGAGAACAATGGTCGGATGCGAGCAATTCGCTCCGACAACGGCTCTGAGTTCAAGAACTCTCAGTTCATCAGCTTCTGTAGTGATCAGGGTCTTGACCATCAGTTTTCTGCTCCTTACACTCCCCCCACAGAACGGCGTTGTGGAACAAAAGAACCGCACGCTAGTCGAGATGGCCAGGACGATGCTCGATGAGCACGGGACTTCTAGGCGTTTTTGGGCTGAAGCCATGAACACGGCTTGCTATCTAGCCAACCGCATTTTTCTTAGAGCTTATCTTGGTAAGACTTCATATGAGTTGCGGTTTGGCAGACAACCCAAGGTGAGCCACTTGCGAGTGTTTGGCTGCAAGTGTTTTGTGCTTAAGAAGGGAGGGCATTTGGACAAATTTGAGTCTCATTGCTGGGATGGAATCTTTCTTGGTTATGTATTGCATTCTCGAGGCTTCCGTGTTTGGAACCTCGACTCCCAGCAGCTTGTCGAGACTTGTGAGGTTTCTTTTGATGTGTCCTTGCCTTCTTTGACTCCTTCTTTTGAGCTTTCTAGAGATGGTGAGCTCGGAGAGTCCATCTTCGAGGAAGATGATGACGCTCCAGCTACTGATGAGGGTGGGCCTTCTGCACCTCCTGCAGAACCCACACCTTCTGAGACTTCGACTGAGGATGAGGGCGGGCCTCTGATCACTTCTTCCACTTCGATCGAGCCCCCTTAGTCGAGTCCAGAGGTGCCAGCTGCTGACTCCGGTGAGGTGACTTCAGATCACCAGGGATCTCGAGCAGTTCAGCGTGATCACCCCTCAGAGCTCATCATTGGTGATTTGACTGAGAGAACTTTGCGTTCGTCTATTGACTCTCTTGCTGTGTTTGCTGAATCTGCTTTTGTTGCATCTTTTGAGCCCAGAGATGTTTCTCATGCTCTTTCTGATTCTAATTGGATTAATGTCATGCAAGAAGAGCTTGAGAATTTTGTCCGTAATCGGGTTTGGACACTAGTTGAGCCGCCACCAGGATGCAACCCCATAGGCACCAAGTGGGTGTTCAAAAACAAACAAGGTGAAGATGGGGTTGTGGTGCGCAACAAAGCTCGACTAGTTTCCTAGGGTTTTTTCCAAAAGGAAGGTATTGACTTTGAAGAAACCTTCACTCCTGTTGCTCGTCTTGAGTCCATTCGCATTCTTTTAGCTTTTGCCACTTCGAAGGGTTTCAAGCTTTTTCAAATGGATGTCAAGAGTGCTTTTCTGAACGGGTACATAGAGGAGGAGGTTTATGTTAGGCAACCCCCCGGTTTTGAGAACCCTAAGTTTCCTCGACATGTTTTTAAGTTGCAGAAAGCTTTATACGGGTTGAAGCAAGCTCTCGGAGCTTGGTATGACCGGTTGAAGCAGTTTTTGTTGAGGAAGGTCTTTGTGATGGGTTCTGTGGATAAGACTCTCTTTTTGCTCAGAGTTGCTTCAGATTTCTTAGTTGCTCAGATTTATGTGGACGATATTATTTTTGGCGGTACTACTGATTCTCTTGTGTCCAAGTTTTCTGAGCAGATGCACAACGAGTTTGAGATGAGCCTCATGGGTGAGCTCAAGTACTTCTTAGGGCTCCAGATCAAGCAGACCAAGGACGACACATTCATCCACCAAGGTAGGTACACTCGTGACATGTTGAAAAAATTTGACTTTGGTGGGGAGTTGAAGCCGCAGATGACCCCAATGGGCACATCTGGAGAACTGGACAAGGACGAGAGCGGCGTCAAGGTCAATGAGAGAGAGTTTCGAGGAATGATCGGTTCGCTGTTGTACTTGACGGTGACAAGACCAGACATACAGTTCACCGTGGGACTTTGCGCGTGTTTCCAGTCTTCACCACGCGCGTCTCATCGACAGGCTGTCAAGCGCATCTTCAGGTATCTCACTTATGTGCCCGATCTCGGTCTTTACTATTCAACATCATCATCTCTTGATTTATCTGGCTTTTCGGACGCCGATTTTGGTGGGTGCCGGTTGGATCGCAAGTCGACTTCTGGTACTTGCCAGTTCCTTGGTTCGTCTCTTGTTTCTTGGTCTTCTTGAAAGCAATCTGGAGTTGCTCTTTCGACCACTGAGGCTGAGTATGTAGCTGCTGCCAGCTGCTGCTCACAGTTAGTTTGGATGATTTCCACTTTGCGAGACTTTGGGTTGTTCTTTCCTACCAGAGTTCCTTTGTTTTGCGACAGCACTAGTGCAATTAGTGTAGGGAAAAACCCTTGTCTCCATTCGAAAACCAAACACATTGATGTGCGCTTTCACTTTCTGAGGGATCAATATGAGAAATGTGGCATTGACCTTGTTCATGTTGATACCCATCATCAATTGGCTGACATTTTCACCAAACCCCTAGATCAGTCTACTTTTGAGCGTTTACGAGGGGATCTAGGTGTTGTGTATCCTTTCTAGGATATTTTGCGTTAGTTTTTTTCTTTCTTCTTTACTCTTTTCTTGAATCTTTTTGTGTGTGTTCATATCATACATATTCACGTATCAGACTTTTGAGCTGCTTCTGTTATATGATTGAACTGCTTTACTTATTCTAGCTGGTACATGCTTTTGATTACTTGTCGATGATCATGCTTTGCTTCAGTTCACTTGATATGTCTGATATCTGTCATGTGCATGGCTTTTATGCTTTAAACTTGAAAAATGATCACCATTGCTTCTGGTAACTAGCATGTGTAGGTTGAGTGCTTTTGCTATCTGTTACATGCCTTGTGGCTAGTTCCTCACATAGATGCAGATATGCAACTTGGACATCTTTATGCTTTGACATGGAAAATGTGCTATAAAAATGATAAAAATCAAAAATGTATGAAAATTCCATGCCTTTTTATGCTTAAGTTGAAAAGATCCAAGTGGGTTTGCTTTGTCACATTGCATTGTTCTGGATTGCTTACCATAGCACTTTGGTATGAACTAGGACAGTGTAGTGTATGCCAAGACCAATGTCTTAAGCTTCCGATGGTCCAGTTCTAGCCTAGGCTTGACTTGGTCGGTTAGCATAAGGTTTGACATGCAAATAACCTTTGGCAAAAATGAAAAAGGAAAATGAAAAAGGAAAATGAAAAAGCCTTAAAATTAAAAAGACAACAAGTTTGCTGAAGCACTTTGTTTTGGACAATGCTTATCTTGGTAGATATCAGTTAGCTTCTGCATCTCATGCCTTACCTTGCTTGTCATCTGGAAAATGTGGTGATGCTTTTGTTTGCAAAAACTGAAAAATGTGTGCTAATGACTTTCTTTAGATATCATCTGTTGCACTGATCATGCCATGTGTCTTAGACAGTATGTCTTTTGCTATACTTGTTAGATGTTGTAATTGCAGTCAATCATATCTGAGAAGCATGCTTTCTACACTCCACCTGCACCCTAGTTGCATTCATTGCATATTTTGAGGGGAGTTGCGTTTGAGGGGGAGTTTGTGTCTTTTTAGAGTGCTTGATGAGTTCACTTGTCAACAAGGGGAGAAATTTTGGGATAAGAGTTTAAGGGGGGAGTTTTGGCTTTCTCTGGGATTTGTTTTCAGAGGGAGTTTTTGTCCCGGTTGTCCTTACTCTTTTGATATTCTTGTTGATCGCACTCATTTTGAGCTTTTACATTCTGGTTAACCATAATGACCACTTCTTGCTTTTGTTTGGTTTTTGGTCATTAGGGTTGAACTTTTACTTTATTTTTCTTCTTCTTTGTTTTCTTGTGCTTTGTTTTCGTGTTTCCACATGTGTTCGCAGGTACTAAAGAGCTGTAGAAGTGAAGTGTTGACAATGCACTCATCAAGGGGGAGATTGAGGAGCCATGCTGAATAGCGTGGGCCTCATGGCTCCAGATGTGATGAGTCATTGTCAATGATAGTCAAAGAGGACTGAAAAGAGAGAGAAGACCTGCTGCGTCTGGGCCGCGTGTGACTCAGGTACACGGGCAGCGAGCGACTGTCGGGCAGAGAGAGCTGCGAAGTCGGGGAGGCCCAATCCGGGTACATGGGCTAGGAGCAGCAGAAGACCCACTGGGCTGTTGACCAGGATTGACTCAGGTACACGGGCGGTGAGCGATTGCCGGGCTGAGAGAGCCGCGGAGTCGGGCCGGCCCAATCCGGGTACCTGGTGCAAAGTCGGTGGAGGTTTTGTCAGTTTCGGCGCAAAACTGACGACCGCTGATCTTGTATCGGACTATCTAGAAGAGAAGCGATAGTCGCTACGAAAGCTTAGCTTCCAGATAAGTCATCTGTAAATAGGAGTTTACTATTTTGTCCCTAGGCCCACAGTCAGTCAGTCGAGTCTGTAAAAATATCCTAAGGGCAGTTTAGTCTTTTCCTTTATTTCAACGTCTGTAAAAAACCCTAAGGGGCTGGTGGAATATTCCTACCTATTGAGCATCCTATAAATAGGGCCCCAATCCCTAGGGTTAGGTCGCCCTTTCAAGAAATCACTTTTTAACCAAGAATTGGGTCATTTTGTTTCCTGCGTTCTCTCTCCTGTTCATGTGTGCGCCGCCAGGAATATTGCTTCTGTCTTTTGGAGTTCATCTTGATTCCTCGCTGTTCTGGAAGATTTTGTTCCTGCAGTTTTGGTGTGCAGCACTTCGTGCGAAGCTCTGCAGTTTCGTTGTGCATGCGGATATTTTATTCCTGAGCGTTTTGTGTCTCTGTTGCTTCTGTTCTTCACGTAAGGAGTACTAGTTCTTGCTTTTAGCAAGTAGTACCTACTCCCTGTAGCAACAGTACACTAGTACTCTAGCTTTGCTTTTTCTTGTGTAGATTTTTGATCGAGTAGTCTGAGTCTAGCTTTTCTCTGGCTGTTTCTGGCGAAGCCCCTTCTTTGTTCGAAGTCCCTCAGCTCCGTGAGGCAGGCTTCGACCTGACATCTTCGAAGGCTTCGCTAGAACTTTTGTCTCCGAACTCAAACTGAGAACCTAGCTTCGAAGTATGCACTGTGCTTAGTTTTGTTTGTCCATTGACATACTTTGGCACTTTTGTGAAGCACACTTCGACAGGCTTCGAAGTTAACTTTGAAGCATGCCTCTCTGGTAGACTTCGCTCGGAGTATGTTCTCTGAGGTTTTTCTGCTGCTGTCTTTTCGAAGGTCTTGGTTTGTGGGCTCGAAGCTTTTCATTTGAAGTTAGTCCTTGGGTCGAAGGTTACTACTGCGGTAGTCATACCTCGATCAAGCTAGCTTCGAAGGTAGAGTGTAGGCTTCGATTTGGTCTTGCTGCTGCATGTTTGGCTTCGCTTCTCTTTCGAAGGTTGCTTTTCTGTAAACTCTGTTCGAAGCTGTCTGATCGAAGTATAGGCTTCGAAGTACACCGTTCGAAGCAGGCTTCGATACTTTCATACTTCGCTTCGAAGCATACTTCGCATTCTGCCACCCTTGACCTAGGCTAGTTTCCACAAACCTTCGGCACTTCCACGACAGCCTTCGCTAGACTTCAACAAGGGACTCCGAAGCAGACTTCGACACAGTGAAGCAGGCTTTGACACTGCGAAGCAGGCTTCGACACAGCAAAGCAGGCTCCGCCAAGTTTCGAACAGGAGACAAATTTGAACAGTAACTTCTCATCTCTCTTCATGTACACCTAGATCATCTGCTGAGAAGTTTTGACTTGCCATGTGTTGAATATTTTGTTTATCTGCCTGTTAGCTCTGTATTGGTGTTTCTCTGTCTAGGACATCAGTCATTTCTAGGCAAGATACTTTTAGACTTAAGCTTTTTGTTCTTGCCTTGCTGCTTAGTCTTTTTAGGTGCGTTGGGTGTTGGGAGCAGGCCATTGATTCGAAAGAATTTTTAGGCGCCCATTCACCCCCCCTCTGGTCGCTACTTTCGGTCCTACAAATGGTCCTTTTAGTTCTAGTAAGTGGTGAGAATAAAACCATTCTTATTTTATAGGACGGAGTGATTCTATCCTCTATATGATAGATAGGATGTGATGTAGATTATTTTTTGTTTGGTTAGAGAGATGGTAAAAGTATTGTTTGTGTAGTCATGTCATCGAACACGTAGTGAGCATATATGTCAAAACTCTTTCTGCTACTGATTGAGCTCATGTAGCTATTAGTTGAGCTTGTATGCTACTGATAGAGCATCCCTCACTATACAAGCATGTTCTATCGCTTGAGATTTTATGTCGTCGCCTAAGCATGCAGTCCTACTTGTTGCCCCTCGAGCTAACCCATCACATTGGTTGTCGTTGCCCAAGCCTTACCATCTCTCGAGCTTGCAATGGCGGCTCCAGGAAATTTTCGGCGGGTGTTCCCACTTTATACTTTAAAACTTTAAAACATGCCATAAATATAGTAACTATATGTCACAATTACATAAATTCACTAAAACAACATTTAAATCCATAAATCACAAAATTACAACATAAATATTTTAAATATGAAAGATATTTTATAAATAGAAGACTATTAACTAGTTCTTTTATGTTCTTCGAGTTTTATACTCACGAAACTAATGAAAGTATTAATAATTTTATCTTCACTAACATTTGAGGACACATCTCTCATTAAAAATGGCTAGATAATTATTCAATAATTTGTCACACATAGTGTTTCTCAGCTCGTTCTTCGGCAAAGACAAAAATATAGAAAACACTCTCTCCACACTTAATAACACCAATAGGATCAAAAATTAGAGAAGTAAATGCACCAAATGATAAATAACATGTTTAATCCTTATCAAATCCATAAAATATCCCACACTATAACAGTCAAACAATGAATATCTACAAAAGGATGAAGTATCTATAAATGAAGTTTTTGGAGCAGAATTGTGTGTGAGCTCTGCTTGCTTTCTCTTACTATTTTTGCAACTTTGTTGCTGGTTGGTGTTGTTTTCCGAGAAAAAAGAGTTAAACAATCAGAAAATACTTATACCTGAGCCAAAAGGAAGGGAGCGGAAAGTCTAAAGGTCCATGGGGCATCCGTCTGAGGGCCGGCGCACCAACGCACCGGCGCAGCGTGTGCAGCGGAGCCATGCGGGAAGTGGGCCGTGCGGGCACTGTGGTGGGGCGGTCAGGCGAAGCTAGAAGGCGGATGCACGCGAGGGGATGGATATGGCCGGCAGAAGGACTCAGCAGTGCTGGTTGAACAGTCAGAGCCCGGAGGGGCGCTAGCCACTACCGCTGGCCGCTAGATCTAGTAGGGCAACGCCTTGCGGCAAGGCGAAGGCAGTGTGCTGCGTCGTCCGGGACTGCAGGGGCGAGGCAATAATTGTGGGCCATATTTTGATACTGGTCTACTAATGGGCTAAATTAGGGCCTACCTGGACTACCATGTAGAACCGCCACTGCGAGCTTGTATGTTGCTATCTAAGTCCACATGCTACCACGCACGGTCAACTCGTTGCTATGAGTGCTCTGCCACTATTGTGTTAGTCCGTTTCACCACCTCACCTATGTGCATAGGTGATTGAGACGAACTCATTCACTTATTTTTTTAATTTTTAGAGATGAGTTCGTTATTTCAAATCTAATTGGAATATTGTCTGTTAGGTCCATCCTATTCACTTATCTTCAAATCAAACACTCTTAAAAATAAAATTGTTCCATTCCATTCTATCACGCCCGATAAACCAAATACAACCTAAAGTAATGTGTTTGATGCCTGAGAGTAAAATACAAAATACCATCTAAGTGTACCGGTTTGACACTTATCAGTGAAGTCTTTTATATTCTGTACAAGTGATGCCATTAGTGACTACTACACGCGTCTTATTTTGTAGTTTACCAAGAACTACTTCCACCAATCATCCAAACAGCAAGCACCAAGTCCAATCAACAGCGTATGTCTGTTAGTTATGGGCGAAATATTCGAGGGCGAAATATTCGAGGGCGAAATATTCGAAGTCTCATGATGTTGCCTGCACTGTACAGGCGTGCAGTAACCTGCATCTAGTTGCCGATGGAGGCAGACCAGCCATGTGTCCGAGAACCAGCGGCCGGCCGCGCGGCTTGTTTGCTTGCTTGCTCGCTACAATGGGAAAACCATGTAGTAGCCGCCCAAACTGAACCCATCCAAGTGCATGCCAGCCACCTCCAACACATGCGATGTCGTCCATGCGGCTGCACAGCGACGAAAATGGCAGCACATGCCCATGCGCCCCGTCCATCTAATCTCATCTATTAATCCCAGCATCAATCACAAGCTAGTTCCCATCGCAACATAGAACATGGGATATAATTATAATATTCTAAAGTTGTTTACAAAAAATATATTATATAATATGTATATTGGTTATGAGTATAATTAAATAGGTCAATAAAAATATTGTTTCTTTTAAAATACGAAATTTTAGCCCTAGAAAGTCACTTCACCATATTTATGATTTTATTCCCTATATTAATATTTTAGTGTTACCCATATCAAAAATTTTAGAGAACAATAATTTGTTCAGTCTATATACTCCACGTCGCTGCGTAAGTATGACAGTTATCAATGGGGTTACCCACAAAGATAATTTAGTTAGACATAAGGGGGTTTCAGTGTTCGGCATTTTATGGTTGTCTCAAAGAACAAGAGACAAAAATGATCTTAGATAGGTTTGAGCCTCTCAAAAGATAATAACTTTAATCCTGTAGGTTGTATTACACGATAAAGACCCCAAAACAGTCTCATGCGTGTGAAACTTTGTGTTTGTGTGTAAGCGTGCCTCTGTGAGGTACCCTCGACCCCATTTATATATCATAGGGGTTGGGGGTTACCCTTTAGGCTTTAACTACTCAATTAAGTCCCTTTACCAACAGTTAATCACCAGGGATCTTCGTGGGCTAATTATCACATTATTATTTGCTATCTTAATTTATCTTCAAGATCGGCAGTTGCGTATTGTAGTTTATTTTCATTGATGGTACAGAACAACCATTGATCTAGCCTCTCGAGTACCTGTAGTCGGGGAGTCATCCCGAGTCCTGGACATGGAACTCCTCTATACTGTTGGCCACTCTACTGTTGCACGTCCGTTCGAGCCCTTTCAAATCGTCTTTAATGTTCTATCTTCCAATCCCTTGTTCTATCTAATCACCTTAAGGTTCTCGAAAGGTACTCTAGGGTCATACACCCAACGAAGGCCTCGAGCTCTTTGTGGCTGTAATGCTCGAAATTTAATAACTTCTAACTTTATTGAATTTCCAAAGAAAGACAATAATACAAAATATTCATCACACGACCACGTCTTACGACAATCAATGGTAGCTCGCAGACTACTTTTATTAAAAAAAGATGATAAGAATAAAAAGAGTCTTCTAGATGAACATCTTGCTCCGGTCTCGGGCCTTGACTAGGACAGCTACTCCAGACCTTCATCCTCGTAGTATGCAGCTACTGATGTTGTGTCAACAAGGGTGAGTACAAAAGTACTCAACAAGCCACCAAAATGCAGAATAATGCAAGGATAATAAAAAAGATAGGCTAGTGTCTTATATTTGCATAAATGCACCATTTGTGATTAAGTGGTTAATGTTGTCATGTTTATTAAACAAAATGTAAACAATGAATATGAAACCATCTACTAACTCGAGTAGTACAACAGTACTCCCTCACACATCGGTCCTTATAATCCAACACTCAATGCACAATCAGAAATATTAAACTAACTGCGGTGAACATCACTTTGCTCGCCCTTGACCGTGGGAACGACTTTTTGAAAAGATTATACTCTGATCAGAGGTGTACAAATTTACCCACAAGGCAAGAACTCGATTATACCAAAATACCACCATGGTACCTTGACCAAGTCCCTGTCAAAACCTTCACCATGGACCATCCCAACTCGAGGAAAACCACACTAGGTTTCATCAGTGCTCCAAAGCATTGGATAATGTCACACCCCTTTTGTGCCTCGTTGGTACAATCCATTTGCAAACGAACTTGCCCCCCTCCGCTCGGTGCATCGATTTAGAATGTCCCATACTTTCAGTTAGGCCTTACCCATTAGACTTGTGGTGAGTACAGAAAGGCCTTGCAACAGATCCTGTAGACCGGTCCTTATAGTGCCCTAGGTGCGACTAACCAATGCCCTCTCTTGCACCCGAAACCAACTATGCTAACATACTTAACCATTTTCCAAGTTCTTCCATTATTTTAGAATTCCAAGAGATGAGATATATCATGGGGATTATAACAGAGTGAAAGTAATTATCCTACTCTACAACTCATTATCAATATACTAGCAAGTGTGACAATACTCGGGCACTAAATAATATTAATTTAAGGTGACAAGGGAAAATGGATAAATATCATGACTTGGGTTTGCACAACAAGGTCATGGGATCTAATAAATATAATTCAAGGCTATTAACTGGACAAATGCATTTATATCCTATGGGTTATAACATTATTTAATCAAAAGAATAGGCTCAATATGATCGAGGTTGGGGT
This sequence comes from Zizania palustris, assembly GCA_019279435.1. Taxonomy (NCBI): domain Eukaryota; kingdom Viridiplantae; phylum Streptophyta; class Magnoliopsida; order Poales; family Poaceae; genus Zizania; species Zizania palustris. Next base: position 41,547,148 of record JAAALK010000290.1, on the reverse strand, counting down.
TGTGGCTTGCCTTGATCCGTGAAAGTGGATGGAGGGACGTCAGGGTAGAACTCCAGCTCCTCGATGGCTTCAAAATCTTATCGGCATGCAAAACGAGACAAATAAACAATCAAAATAAATAAAATAAACAATTCAAACATTTAAATTAAATTAGTTCATGTTGTAGATAATTAAAAGAGAAATTTTCTGAAATTTGAATGGTCAAATTTGAAGTCAAAACGCATGAGATATGAATTTTTGAAGTTTAAAACAATTTCTGAAATTTATTATGAATTAAAAACAACCTCTGGTCCACGGTGAACTAGGTCCACCATGAACCCAAGCGCAAGGCCGTGAACCAGATGTGTGGCAGAAGTTGGATCCAGATCGAACGGCTGTAGGCGAAGCGGGGCATTAAGTGGAAACCAACGGTTGTGATCGCCTGATACTAGTCAACGGGCAGTAAGAGGCATCTGGTACATCTCTCTTATCACATACTAGTCAACGGTTGTGATCTCTCTTTTCATACTAACCCACCAATACTTTTCTTTCAATTCCTGGTACATCTTCGTACTTCCGGGATGAATGGAGTACAAGGTCTCATGGGCTTCCTTGAGAATTAGAGTCTTTAACTCTTGCTTGTCTGGTACACACAATCGGTTTCTGAACCATACCTTCTTCATCTTCTGAGAATCCTAGGGCCTTTCCTATTCTCATGTTCTTCTTGATTTTGGCTATGTCGGGGTCTTCCTTCTGAGCTTCACGGATCTGGTCCATCAACACGGGCCTTGATTCGAGTATAACGAGGTCGGCTCGGGTGGTTACCCCTAGATTCAATCTTTCCATTTCCTTAGATAACAAAGGTGCTTGATCTTGTAATATAATGGTGTTGCAGTATCCTTTCAACTCAAAGCACCTGCCACCACATTTGCCTTGCCTGTGTGGTAGTGAATTCCCAAGTCATAATCTTTAATTAGCTCCAACCATCTTCTTTGCCCGAGATTCAAATCTGGTTGGGTCAATATATACTTCAGACTCTTGTGGTCCATGAATACCTCACATCTATTGCCTACAAGGTAATTCATCTAAATCTTTAGTGCATGAACCACTGCTGCTAACTCTAGGTCATGAGTAAGGAAATTTGACTCATGAGGTCTCAACTAGTGAGTGGCATATGAGACTATTTTTCTGTCTTGCATCAGGACACATCCTAGCCCTTGGTGAGATGCATCACAATAGACGTGAAAATCCTTATGGATATCGGGCAGGGTCAACATTGGAGCTGACACTAACTTCTTCTTGAGGGTCTGAAAACTTTCCTCACATTCTGGCGTCCACTTAAACTTTTCATCTTTCTGGACTAACTTGGCCATAGGCTTCGCTATCTTTGAGAAATTCTCTATGAATCGATGGTAATATTCGGCTAGTCCTAGAAAACTTCGGATCTCGGACACTAAAGTAGGCTATAACCAGTTTGTTACTGCTTCCACAGTGGCTAGGTCCACTTCTATTCCTTTGGCAGAGATTATATGCCCCAAAAACTTCACTTCTGAAGACCAAAACTCACACTTGCTATACTTGTGTAACATCCCAGAAATAAAAAGGAATTAAAATAAAGGAAATATATTATTAAATACATTTCTTGAATTTATAATTAAAGAAAAATCCTAAAAGAGCCCTAATAAAGCCAAACAGGAAGGAATATTCAAAATTTGGACTTGAAAATTTTATGAGATAAACTAGAGGCCAAAATATAATTTTAGGAATTTTTCCAAATTTTTATCAACAGTGATTCAATCCTTAATAAAATATATGAATTACTGGATTTATTTTAAATCAAAAAACAATTAAAAATCTTAATGGGCCTCAACCCCGAATTCGCCCTCAGCCCAGCCCAGCCCAACCGTGAGTCACTGACCAGTGGGGCTCGCTTGTCGGCGCCGCTTCCCTCCTCTCTCTCCCGCGCCCGTCCCCGCCTGGCCCACTAGTCAGCCTCAGTCGCGCCCCCTTTCTCCCGCTGGCAGGTATGGCCCGCCTGTCGGCGCCATTGGTCTCGCGCTCGCTCACTCACAGGTGGAGCCCACCTGTCATGATCGTCTTCCTCCCGGGCAGGGGATCCACTTTCCTTTCTCCGGCGATCTCCTTCGGATTCCCTGCCGCCGATCGCCCGATCCCGCCCGATCGACCCCGGATCACCTTCCCTGAGCGCCACCGCCCCCTTTCCTTCTATAGCTGACGCATCTTCGCGCATAAGGAAGCATACCCGAGGAGATAGGAAACCTCGCCGGAAAAGGAAGGAGCCCTCTCGGTTTCCTCCAATTACCCTGCCATATCCACCGCCGGCGACCCCTATAAGAACCCCTCCCCTCACCGCACTCAGCTCACACCAGCAGAGCCCACCCCGAGCAAAAGCAGAGCACTGTCGCCCTCTTTTCGAACTTCGGGTCTGCTCCACCTCCGGCGAGCCATCTCTGTCGACTCCGGCCCCCTCCGTCCGCGCCACTGCCACCGTCATGACCGCCGGAGCCCACCCAACCTCGGCCACCCCTCGGTTGGCCGTGGAACCTGCCGGATCACCGTCGCCGACGACCACCCGAGAAGACCTCGCCGTCTACCCTCGCCGTCGTCGCCGTCCGTCGCCCGTCATCACCACTGAAGGTATGGCCGAGACCGTCTCGACCTCCTCTTTCCATTTTAGCCAAAAACTAGGCCCGTAGGCACTCGCCGGCGCCGTCGCCACTGCAACGGAGCCCCGCCGTCGCCGGAGATGAAGGGTGCGTGGCCCCTTTTCGCGCGTGCCATGCCGGATTGAATCCTGGCCGCATGATCGCAATCGGAGCGCCTATGTTTAATCCCTTCGGGATTTAATCACAGCCGTAGATCTGGTCAAAGGGGTACGAAGCGATCACAGCCGTCGATCGTTACTTAAAACCCCCGATCGATCTCAAGCGTCCACGCGTACCCGTTCGCCCTGTTTTAATCTGAGCCGTCCATTTCCACTTAAAGGATCCCGCCTCGCGCCTGGCCGCCGGATCTGGATACAACGACTCTGGATCGGCCGGTCCACGCGCACAGTGCCGCGGTCCACCGTGGGCCTGGCTCACCGTGGACCAGAGCCCATTTTCCAGTTTAAATAAAATTCCAGAAATTGATTTAAACTTTGAAAATTCATATCTTGCTCATTTTAACTCCAAATTTCACCATTCAAATTTTGTTAAAACCAGAATATTATTCTCTACACATTAATTCCATAAAAACAGTATGTTACTGTTACCCAAAATATTTTTAACAAATAAAAGAATAAAAACCTCTTAGGGGTAAATTATTAATTAAGAAAAATAAATTAGAAAAGCCTTAAAAAATAAGTTTACTGTTTATTCACTAGAATATTGAAACTTTATTCCACAAAATAAAACCCACAAACATGTATGTTTATTATTTGGTGGATTTTTATCTGTTTATTGAATGTGTTGTTTATTTTTCCGTATCGAAAAGACTACGAGTTCGTCGAGGAGCCGGAGTTCTACCCCGAGGTTCCTCCATCCCCATTTGCTGATCAAGGCAAGTCATCGATCACCTCTAAGGCAACAGTTGATCATCATTTGAGCCCATGTTTTAATAAATTATCGCTATAACTCAGAGGTTAATATTGCATTAGTCCAATAATCAAGCCTTACACTTATATTTATTAGATCCCTGTCCTTGTGTGCAAACCCAAGCCATGCTTATTGAGCCTTAACTCCTTGTCACTCTACTATAAAATTATTAGTTAGTGCCCAATGTACCGGCACAACTGCTATAGGATAAAAAGAATGAGTCGTAGATAGCTGGATTCTGTATATGAATTTCCCCGTTATTCTCGTCTCTGGACTCTGTTGGAGTTGGCTAAGTTATAAGTATGGTGGGTTCCGGGTGCAAGCTCGGGCATTGGTTTGTCACACTCGGGGCACTATAAGGACCGGTCTGCGGGATCTGTTGCAAAGCACTTCCGTACCAACCACAAGTCTAATGGGTAAGTCCTAACTGGAAGTATGGAATGCTCCGACTCGATGCACCATAGTGGAGGGGGCAAGGGGCAAGCCTGCGGGCGACTTGTACCGACGAGGCTCAAGGGGGGGTATGGTGGGGCTCCGACGTTGTTGAGTCGGGGAGGACTATATGGAAGGTTTTGGCACGAGTTCCCATGAAATGGGTCATCTCGTTACACTTTGGTGTAGGTGATGAGTGCGTGCCTTGTGGGTACAGTGGTACATCTCTGATCAGAGTAATTTAATCTTTTCAAAAAGCCGAGCCCACGGTCAAGGGCGGGTTGTGTGACTACTCGCAGTTAGTTTACAATTGTTTGAATGGTTGAGTTATTCATGGCATGTAAGGACTGTTGAGCGAGGTGGGGCTGACTGTACCCCTCGAGTTAGAAGATGATGATGCATACACATGTTTATGTTTCAGTACTAATAAAATGTCCACATTAAATTGCTTTACAAATTTCTCGCTTCCGCAAAACTAGCCACTATCTCCCTTGTTATTACCTTGCATTATATTTGCATTCGGTGGCTTGCTGAGTACTCCTGTACTCACCCCATTGACTTACACCATCAGAGCCCGTCTACTACGAGGAGGATGCAGGTCTGGAGTAGCGACCCAGTCAAGGCGAGACTGGAAGGAGGCGTTCATCTAGGACCCTTATTTTATTAGTTTCTCTTCACCTTTATTTCACTTTTGTATTAATGCGGTCTACAAACCGTGAATGATTGCCCGTATTGTATGAGGTCGCATGATGAACGTCTTGTTTTATTGATTTTCTATGGAATTTCAATAAAAGTCCTGATTTATTAAATCGGGGCGCGACAAGATGGTATCAGAGCCGACTTGACTGTAGGAAGCCAAACAGACCTGACCCTAGGACTTATATTAACTATATTTTCTTACAAAAAATTACTTATCCTCTCATCTTCCGGGATTTTCACAAAAACTTTCTCTCTTTTGTAGATGCCGGTCCATACCATGAGCGGGACTCTTCGTGATGAGGCCGGATTCATCCGCGAGCTTCGCGTGCTCGTCGACTTCTTGGGGTTTCCCCATGAGCCCGCGTTCCACGGGATCTTTCCCGATGCGAACGAGAGCTACTGCGAGGTCACGGTTGTTATCCGCCCCTCCTCCACGCAGCCACCCTTCTACAGCCATGGAGTTGGAGGACCTTCGTTCGTGGTGGCTAGCCAGCGAGCCGCTCTTCAGTCCCTCGCCGAGCTTCGACTGGTATACGACTGCCACCTCCGCGACACCGTCTACCGCTTCATGCCCATGCGCACACCAGGGAGTCACCGCAGCATCTACATCAGCCCCCTCACGTAGAGCAACTCCGCCATCACCCGCACGATGAGACTCTTGGAGGCCATGGACAACCTCCACACAGAGGTCGTCCTCGACGCAGACAGCCAGCACGACACCATCGACTTCTACCGCCACACTTCGGAGAACCTAACCCATGAGAATGCTGAGCTCCGTCGACAGCTTCAGCAGAACCCCCAGTTGACCCTCGAGGTGGAGGAATTGAGGCGCCAGAACGAGCTCCTACGCCAGGGCGCCATGGTCAATACCCAGCTCCGCCAACAGCTCAAAGAATTAAAGAAGGACATTTAGGAGATCACACCTCTTCCGCCTCGCAAGAAGACACCCCTTCGGATCCCCACCGTGAGGCCCAAGAAGATCTCCCGCAGAGCTCCACCCGCCGGACCATCCAGCTCCTCGACTCAGACCATCTCCCACGAGCCCGTGATCGAGCCGTCCCCCGAGCTACCATAGGCATAGATTTACGGTTGATTGTTTTCTTTTTACTTGATTGTATTACCATTCATGTCACAATAAGGTATGAATGAAGATTAAATAACAAATGTAACCGCGAGAACGGTATTTTTGGAATAAAACATAATAGAATTCTCTAAGTAAATGTTATCTACTTTGGAAACTTCAGGATGACCAACACTCAAGGCTCCGACGCTCCTCAGAACGGAGGAGATAGCGGGAACCTGCCTCAATGGGGAGCAACTGGGCAGAGGAGGTCCGTACAGATGCGGCCAGGCAGGCCAAATTCCTCCGAGGATTGAAGGATGAGCTGTCCCTACAGCTTGTCTCCGGAGATTTCACCAACTTCCAAAAGTTGGTGAATAAAGCTATTATTCGGGAGACCCATCAGAACAAGGTCGACCTGAAGAGAAAGAGGATGATTGCCTTCAGGCAGAACCAAGGCATGGCACAGAGGCCCCGATTCACCCCTCCGCCACCAGCACCATAGTACCACCCTCGCCCAGTGTATCGTACGGCACCACCTGCCACCAATGCCGGAGCCGGACAAACTCGCCCCGCTCCCGCCGCACCAGCCACCCCAACTGCACCGGCCAAGAAGCCGGAAGTTCTGAGAGACAGGCACGGCAAGCCTGTAGTTTGCTTCAACTGCCGCCAAGAGGGGCACTACTCCCACCAGTGCCCTCATCCCAAGCGTGCTCAAGGCGTCGCCTCAAACCCCGCCGTCCACGCCAAAGTCAACCACGTCACCGCCGAAGAAGCCCAGGCCTCCCCAGAAATTGTCATGGGTAAGTTTACAGTACATTCATCACTTGCAGTGGTACTATTTGACACCGGAGCTACCCACTCCTTTATATCAACTGCTTTTGTGGAAAGAAATGCCTTGAACATAAGTGAACTAACCAAACCAGTATTGATAGCTACCCCGGGCAAGCAAACCCTCGCCTACTCCTATAGCCCAAAGGTATGGGTAGATATCCAAGGCACGATATTTTGGGCCGACCCCATTCTAATAGAATGCCAAGGTTTGGATCTCATCCTAGGGATGGACTGGTTAGACAAACACCAAGGGGTAATAGAATGTGCCCAGAGGAAAGTGACCGTGATCAGTGAAGAGGGGACTGTCATCACATTCCAGATGCCAAGCATGAAGACCGAAAGACCAAGACTACATCAGATTACTTTGGAAGAAATACCAGTCGTCAGTGAATACCCAGATGTATTCCCAGAAGATTTACCAGGAATGCCACCCAATAGGGACATCGAGTTCAGGATTGATCTAGTGCCCGGAACCACCCTTATTTACAAGCGACCATACCGAATGGCCGCTAACGAATTAGCTGAGATGAAGCAACAATTGGAGGACCTCGAAAGGAAAGGCTACATCAGACCAAGTACATCACCATGGGGTGCCCCCATCATCTTCATCGAGAAGAAAGAAGACAAGGCAAAGCGTATGTGTGTGGATTACCGCGCTTTGAATGAAGTAACCATCAAGAATAAGTATCCGTTGCCTCGGATCGACGATCTCTTCGACCAGCTAAAGGGAGCTACGGTATTCTCGAAGATCGACCTGCGTGCTGGATATCATCAGTTGAGGATTCGAGAAGAAGATATACCCAAGACGACCTTTACCACCCGTTATGGATTGTACGAGTGCACGGTTATGTCCTTTGGATTGACCAACGCCCCTGCATTCTTCATGAACATGATGAATAAGGTGTTCATGGAATATTTGGACAAATTCATCGTGGTCTTCATGGATGACATCCTCATTTATTCCAAGGACCAGAAAGAGCACGAGACTCACCTCCGGTTAACCTTAGGAAAGCTAAGGGAACACCAATTATACGCCAAGTACAGCAAGTGTAAGTTTTGGACGGCGGAAGTAAAGTTCCTTGGACACATCATTTCTGCGCAAGGAATCGCGGTGGACCCTGTCACCGTAGAAGCAGTTACGAATTGGCTGCCACCCACGAACGTATCTGAGATACGAAGTTTTCTGGGTTTGGCCGGTTATTATCGGAGATTTATTGAGAATTTTTCCAAGATAGCCAAGCCAATGACCAAGTTGTTGCAGAAAGGAGAAAAGTTTGAATGGACTCTTGAATGCGAGGAAAGTTTCCGCACCCTCAAGACCCGTCTGGTGTCAGCACCCATACTGACCCTACCCGATATCCGGAAAGACTTCCATGTCTATTGTGACGCATCCCGCCAAGGATTGGGATGTGTTCTTATGCAAGATGGGAAGGTTATCTCTTATGCCTCCCGTCAGTTGAGACCCCATGAGTTGAACTACCCGACCCACGATTTGGAATTAGCCGCTGTGGTGCACGCCCTTAAGATTTGGAGGCATTATTTGGTCGGAAATCACTGTGAGATCTTTACGGATCACAAGAGTCTGAAGTACATCTTCACACAGCCAGACCTTAACCTGAGGCAAAGACGATGGTTGGAACTAATAAAGGACTATGACTTAGGTATCCACTACCACCCCGGAAAAGAAAATGTGGTAGCTGATGCATTAAGTCGCAAGGGATATTGCACAGCCATGATGATTCAGGATCACGCACCCTTGTTAAGTAGAGAGATGGAAAAGTTGAATCTTGGGTTAACCACAGGAGCATATCTAGCCACCTTGGAGACCCAGCCAATTCTATTTGAGCAGATCCGTGAGGCCCAGTTGGAAGACCCAGATATAGCTGCCATTAGGAAGAACATGAGACAAGGAAAAGCCCCAGGATTTTTAGAGGACGAGAATGGCACCATATGGTTTGGAACCCGGATATGTGTGCCGGATAAGCCGGAGATAAAAACCCTTATCCTGAGAGAAGCCCATGAGACATTGTACTCCATTCATCCCGGCAGTACCAAGATGTACCAGGACCTGAAGGAACGTTATTGGTGGGTTAGCATGAAGAGGGAGATTGCACAGTTCGTCGCGGAATGTGACACCTGCAGAAGAGTAAAAGCTGAACATCAGAGACCTGCAGGGTTGTTATAGCCACTTAAAGTGCCTGAATGGAAGTGGGAAGAGGTCGGTATGGATTTCATCACCGGACTCCCAAAGACCCAACTTGGGTATGATTCTATTTGGGTGATCATCGACCGGCTTACAAAAGTAGCACACTTCATAGCCGTCAAGACGACCTTTAGTGGCCCTAAGCTTGCAGAACTATACATGGCCCGCATTGTGTGTCTTCATGGAGTACCCAAGAAGATAGTGTCCGACAGAGGAAGTCAGTTTACCTCTCGTTTCTGGAAGAACCTTCAAGAAGAGATGGGAACAAGATTGAACTTTAGCACTGCCTACCACCCTCAGACGGATGGACAAACAGAAAGGGTGAATCAGATATTAGAGGATATGCTTCGGGCATGTGTCTTGGATTTTGGAGCCACTTGGGACAAGAGCTTACCGTACGCTGAGTTTTCATACAACAACAGCTATGAAGCCAGCCTTCAGATGTCTCCTTTTGAAGCCCTATATGGACGAAAGTGTAGAACGCCCCTACTTTGGGACCAGACTGGTGAATCCCAAGTGTTCGGAACAGACATTCTTCGTGAAGCTGAAGAGAAGGTACGGATCATCAGAGACCGACTCAAGACAGCCCAATCACGACAGAAGAGCTACGCGGACAATCGTCGTCGAGACCTATCCTTTGAAGGAGATCAGGTCAACCTTCGAGTTACGCCTCTTCGTGGTACTCAACGGTTTAACATGAGAGGAAAGTTGGCCCCTCGATATGTTGGACCATTTCCCATTGTTCGACGCCAAGGCGAAGTTGCATATCAGTTGGAATTACCACCCTCATTGGCTGGAGTACATGACGTATTTCACGTATCCCAACTCAAGAAGTGTCTTCGCGTCCCGACAGATCAGGTGGATCTACAGCAGTTAGATGTTCAAGAGGATCTGACCTATGTGGAAAAGCCGGTTAAGGTATTGGAAGTCAAAGAAAGAATCACCAGGAGTCGAGTCATCCACTTCTGCAAAGTGCAGTGGAGCAATCATCCGGTGGGGGAAGCTACATGGGAAAAAGAAGATGAACTCAACGCACAGCATCCTGAGCTATTCGAGGATTGGTCCGAATCTCAAGGACGAGATTCTCTGTAAGGGGGATAGGATTGTAACATCCCAGAAATAAAAAGGAATTAAAATAAAGGAAATATATTATTAAATACATTTCTTGAATTTATAATTAAAGAAAAATCCTAAAAGAGCCCTAATAAAGCCAAACAGGAAGGAATATTCAAAATTTGGACTTAAAAATTTTATGAGATAAACTAGAGGCCAAAATATAATTTTAGGAATTTTTTCAAATTTTTATCAATAGTGATTCAATCCTTAATAAAATATATGAATTACTGGATTTATTTTAAATCAGAAAACAATTAAAAATCTTAATGGGCCTCAACCCCGAATTCGCCCTCAGCCCAGTTTTTTGAGTTTTCTGAATTTTTGATCTGTTTCGGAGTTTCAGTCACCAATTTACCTATGTTGATCATCCAGTTGTCGATCTACTCACTGTAGTTTGGAATATTAATTGTCGACAGAGTGCTTCGACACTTCAAACTCCGAACAAGACTGAATGTTGTATTTGAACTGATTTTGTTTCTCTCATTTGTACTGATAGTTTCAAATTTGAATCTAAAATTTATGGAGGTGCATTGGGTGATCTGAATAGGCCATCTAATTCACGAGAATTTGTTGAGGCGTCTATTCACCCCCCCCTTTAGTCGCCATTCTGATCCCACAGCGATATAGGTCCTAAGTGGCATAACTTTAATCTACTTGCTGAACTTGGCAATGGTGATGATGAGATGGTCATATCCCTGAGGAGCCTTCTTAAATAGGTCGACCATGTTGAGCCCCCAGCATGCAAATGGCCATGAAGGTGGAATTATTTGGAGTGCTTGTGCAGGGAGATGATTCTACTTCGCAAAAAAACTAGCACCCTTAACATCTTCTAACATGTAGCTTAGCATCTTCATTGCTGGTTGACCAATAAAAACCCGATCGGAAAGGCTTTCCTACTAGAGTTTGAGCTCTATCATGGTTTCCACACATTCTCGAGTGCACCTCTTTCAATATGTCTAATCCCTCGAATCGACTGACACATTTTAAGAGCACTCGAGTCGATGCAGCTCGCTTGTACAATTTCGTCCCCATGACGACGATAGGTTTGCTCCGTCGAGCGAGACAGATAGGTGAGTCTTTATCTTCAGGAGCTTTAGTGATGAGGATGAAGTCGATGAGAGGTCAGTGCCAGTCTTCAACATCATCGGAGATGACCAAGACAAAGGTGCCTCCTTGTTATCCAAGGGTTTCACTTCTTCAGTTTGGACCGATGATTTTTGGAGCTCTTGGAGAAATACGCCATTCGGCACTGGAGCTCAAGAAGATCCCAATTTGGCGAGGAGGTCGGTGACCAAGTTCTTGTCCCTAGGGATGTGATGAAACTCTTTGTAATATGCACCAATTTTTCATTGATACATGATAAGTCTTTGTTTACTTGACTGACCAACTTAGAATCTTCATACACTATTAGGCGCTTGACCCCAAGAGAATTGGTGATTCACAAGCTATTGATGAGTGCTTCATACTCGATTGCATTATTTGACACCACAAATAGGATTTGGAGGGCATATTTTAGGCATTTACCTTGGGGGAGATCATGAGAATTCTAGATGATGAGGACATCATTAGCTCGGATATAACCATGCTTATACTTTACAATAAACAACCCAAGGTTCATTCATTCTATATTAGATTTACATTTTATATATTTGAGCTAAGGATGCTACACCATGAGTTGGCTTTGTTTTCAATTACAGAAATGCTTTCATGGATTAAGCGACATGTTAAGAGCACATCAAGAGCATGGAACATCATGGAAGTTGGTTGGGGACCAAGTCAAGGCCATGAAAACATAATATACAATTTTGGGACGTTATTTATGTGCCAAGAGAAAGTGGAGATTAACTTCTACACGTTTTCGACTCGGATTCGGACTGCATGGACAACAACAAATTCAAACGTGCACAACTTTTACATGGCTGCTCCGATTTGGATAATCTTTGACTTTTTGGAAAGCTTGAGACGTCCTCTTTCCAACGGATACAGCTACACTTCCAGATTCGATACGAGGAGATTGCAATAATCAAAACAATGCGTATTACTTAGACTCGGACTTCAAGGAGAGCACGAGATTCAAACATGCATATCTTTCACATGGAAGCTCCGATTTAGATGATCTTGGACTTTTTGGAAAGATGAGGATGTCTACATGGAAGATAATATATTTATTCCACCGAAACAATCTCGGCCAAGGCTTAAGGATCTAAGTTTCTTTTTTCTAGTAATTCTGTTTTGGAAATAATTAGTAGTTTCCATATGTAATAAGTTTCCAAACTTTGGGGACGTCCCTAGGGCTATAAATACCCCTAGAGACTTCAGTTGTAATTCGGGTTTTGATTAGATAAAAGTTTAGCCAATGCTACTTGTCCGTGTAAACCCATGATCGGTTAGATCGCCGGTTTCACGTTTCAGAACCCCAACTACCCTTTGTGCGTCTTTTATATCCAGCAATTGTAGTTGCTCCTTTATCTTGTTCTTGCTCATTCTTCGATTGCTTGCAGGAACAAGGTTGATCACTGGCTAGATCAACAACCCTTGGAGTTGGTGTATCGATCGCTAAGGCGCAACACGAACGTCTCGTACGGTTGTAGTCGGGTCATCAATGTCATCTCCACCAATCGAAGTTATCTTATCAACTCACCGAAAGATCGGGCCATCCAATTCTCCCATCAAGTGGTATCAGAGCTTTCGTTGCTCGGTGAGTTTTTATTTCATTTTTTTCCTACAGTCCAGAAAAAGCGACACCAAAAAAATTACCCGAGATCCAAACCTCTTTGAGCCTATTACTAGTTCTGCTTAGTATCGGCTTTTTGAGTTTTTGGTTGCATCGTCATGTGAAGTTGCTGGTCTTAGCGTTTAGTTCGTTTAGAGTTTCAAGTTCTTGTCACGTTTTTACCACCGTGTTTTGGTATGTTTAGTCATTTTGTTATTGTGGAATTCGGGTGGAATTCGGGCAGGCTGTGCAAGTGTTACTAAAACTATCATATATTGTCCATGTAAACTCGGATTGGAGAGTTTTAATACTTCTTGGAAAGCTTAAAACCAGATCTATGTTTTCCCTTTTAGAGTCATCTTCATATTCAGTCGTTTGCGTTCTGTTTTGGAACGTACAAAGTTCGGGAGTTCTATACTAAGAGTCACCTTGTCATTTGTTGTTCTTTAAAAAAGGAGGAAAAAAAAGAAAAAAAGGCATAAAGGTGCTCCAAAAAAAGAAAAAGAAAATAAGAAGAGCTGCATCCAAAAAAAAGTGAAAAAAAGTGGAGAAAGAAAACTTGTGACAAAAGAGGTGGAAAGCTAGTTCTACCGTTATCGATTTGGTGGTATCGTTTGTGTCTAGGCTCGCGTCTCTAGTACGTTCAAGCCTAGGAACAGCACAATAATGACGTTGAACAACTACTCAATTTGCTTATGCTAATGTGGTTCTAGTTTTCCTTGCTACATATTTCAGCCTACCTAGAGCTCCACAGATTTGACTACAACTTGTACAACCAAGTGTTTTCCAAAGCATCGATACATCTAATCTCCGTGGTGTTTGTGGTTAAGTCGGTGTACAAAACCTTCATGCTTGCATTGGTAAGAACTTGTAAGAGCTTGATACAGGATTGAGCGAGTGTGACGTTGTGCTTTCACAATCTTGTTGTTAATAGGAGCGTACATATTATTTGTATGTTTCTTGTCTACTACTAATCATGGCAGGGATACACAAGGAGATAGGATATAGTGAAGCTCAATATCGACATCTTCATCGACACATGAGAGATCAACACGATAAATATGAGGTATGTGATGAAATTTTAGCTAGGTTCAAATGTACAATACCTTATTTTGAAGGAAATTATGACCCTCATGCATATATTCAATGGGAGCTAGTTTTAGATATTGAATTTGAAAAGTATAACATGTCTAAAAGAGAAAAGGTTATGGTTGCCTCTAAAGTGTTAGTTAAAGATGCTGCATATCATTGGAAACATCTTTGTAGACATGATAAAATACCTCAATCTTGGAAAGAATTAAAATAATATTTGAGAGATGCTTTTGTTCCTCCATATTATGCTGAAATTCTGTTAAAAAACCTACAATGTTTGAAACAAGATAGCTAAAGTGTTTCCTCATACTATCATGATATGCATGCTTGTTTATTACGTTGTGCTATAGATGAATGCGAAGAAGCTACAGAACAAAGGTTTTTACATGGGCTTAACAAAGAAATTCAAGAAATGATTCTTCATGAAACATATAATTCTCTTTCTCAATTGTTTGAACTTGCGTGTCAAGCTGAATTTCAGATTACTATTGATTTTGAGGAGACACCAATCAGTTTGCCCTCTAGTTCTACTGACTTTGAACAGGAAAAAGAGATCAAGTATGCACTTACATCATCAGAGAAGGTTTTGCAAGGTAATATATGTGCTGAAATTAATCAAGGTGAGTGTGCTCCTCATCAAACACAATCATCCAATGTTCATGCTATTATAGAGCAACAATTAGTGGAATCTTTTGCTAAAATTTCTTTGTTAACCGATTATTTGCTTGAAACTCCTCATGACAAAGAAGAGTTGTGTGTTAATGCTTCACTTATATACATGCAACAACTAGTGGAAGAACATGTTGTTTCTATTGTTAATTCCTCAAGCGTTGATTTTAAACATGTTTTCCACATTACTAATGAGAATGAAGAAATTAAATTGTTATCGTCTTTAAATACTTGGGGTTATATTGAACTTGATGATCTTTGTGAACTTAGTACTTTAAATGAGAAATTACTCACTAGACCTGATTTGCCATGTCCTGATGAAATGAGTTTTCACGTAATTGGAAAATACAATGATCAAGGAGTATACTTTGTGCATAGAGTTTACATATGTTCAAATTTGAAACATCATGTAGATTCTGAAAATAATAATCTCGACCAAGGTGTTTTAACTAATCCTATTATCTCGGGAGTCTCTTGTTTTGTTTTAAATAAACAGGTTTGTTTTCAAGAAGGAGAGCCTTGTGGGCTACTTAGCAATGCCACAATTCCTGCTCCAATATATAAAAGTACATATTCGATGTCATTTCTTCAAGCAAAGGATTTGGTGAGTTGGTTTTCTTCGATTCACCGCATGTTTAAAGAACAAGAGATACTGCACAATAATGGTTCTTTTGCTAGGAGTTGCATTGATGATGAACACAAGAACAAACCGAGGACGGTTTGCAGCCAAGAAGGAGAGAATGATGAGGACATCACTAGCTCAGATATAACCATGCTTATACTTTACAATAAACAATCCAAGATTCATTCATTCTATATTAGATTTACATTTTATATATTTGAGCTAAGGATGCTACACCATGAGCTGGCTTTGTTTTCAATTACAGAAATTCTTTCATGGATTAAGCGACACGTTAATAGCACATCAAGAGCATGGAACATCATGGAAGTTGATTGGGGACAAAGTCAAGGCCATGAAAACATAATATACAATTTTGGGACGTTATTTATGTGCCAAGAGAAAGTGGAGATTAACTTCTACACGTTTTCGACTCGGATTCGGACTTCATAGACAGCAACAAATTTAAACGTGCACAACTTTTACATGGCTGCTTCGATTTGGACGATCTTGGACTTTTCGGAAAGCTTGAGACGTCCTCTTTCCAACGGATACAGCTACACTTCCAGATTCGATACGAGGAGATTGCAATAATCAAAACAATGTGTGTTACTCAGACTTGGACTTCAAGGAGAGCACGAGATTCAAACATGCATATCTTTCACATGGAAGCTCCGATTTAGATGATCTTGGACTTTTTGGAAAGCTGAGGATGTATACATGGAAGATAATATATTTATTCCACCGAAACAATCTCGGCCAAGGCTTAAGGATCTAAGTTTCTTTTTTCTAGTAATTCTGTTTTGGAAATAATTAGTAGTTTCCATATGTAATAAGTTTCCAAACGTTGGGGTCGTCCCTAGGGCTATAAATACCCTTAGAGACTTCAGTTGTAATTCGGGTTTTGATTAGATAAAATTTTAGCCAATGCTACTTGTCCGTGTAAACCCGTGATCGGTTAGATCACCGGTTTCACGTTTCAGAACCCCAACTACCCTTTGTGCGTCTTTTATATCCAGCAATTGTAGTTGCTCCTTTATCTTGTTCTTGCTCATTCTTCGATTGTTTGCAGTAACAAGGTTGATCACTGGCTAGATCAACAACCCTTGGAGTTGGTGTATCGATCACTAAGGTGCAACACGAACATCTCGCACGGTTGTAGTCGGGTCGTCAATGTCGTCTCCACTAATCGAAGTTATCTTATCAACTCACCGAAAGATCGGGCCATCCAATTCTCCCATCACTAGCATATGCTCCATCAATGTTAAGGGAGTCATCAAAATACTCGACCCAATGCTCTAGGGTCTTGGCTATTGACGAGAGTTGATTCTCTTTCCATTAGGTGATGAGTTCGGTGAGAGCTTGAGACTCGATGGTCTTTCGGGGATTGAAGTCAAGGGTATATTTATCCAATTCATTAGCTCATTTAACAATCTAACCAATAGTATCCCGATTACGAAGAATGTCGCCGAGTGGATATTCGGTGATAACATTCACATAATGTGCCTATAAATAGTGTTTAAGATTCCGAGCAGTGATGAGCATGGCATATAGGAGATTCTGAATCTGAGGGTATCTGACTTTTGATGGTCCGAGTACCTCAGATATGAAATACACCAGTCGTTGCACTGAGTTAGCATGGCCTTCCTCTAGCCGTTCGGTGATAATGGCGGTGCTTACCACATGGGTCATGGTGGAGGTGTAGAGGAGTAAAGTTTCTCAAGGGGTCGGCGCAACTAGAACGGGTGGCATACGGAAAATTTTCTTGAGGTCGGTGAAAGACTGATCTTCCCCCGACGTTCTAAGCCCGAAGGACATTGATGTATAAAATATGTGTCGAATGGAGCGACGAACGATGTCTTCTCTTGATCTTCATCCTTAGGGCTGATTTGGTAATATCTCAATTAGAGGAGGGAACTACTGGTAGAGGAATCAACCACTTGGTCAATGCACGACAGTAGGAAAGGATCTTTTAGGCATCACTTATTGAGATCGTGTAGTCAATGCACATTCTCCATTTCTCGTTCTTCTTTTTACAAGGTCTAGGTTTAATACCCAGTTACGATGGTACATTTATTTTATGAACCTGGCTGCTAGCAGGAAGGTAACTTCTTCTTTGATGGCCTATTTATGCTCTTGGATGAATCGGTGCATGTTTTACATGGTCGGCTTGTCGGTCGGATAGACGTGGAGTTCATGCTTGAATACCTCTCTTGGTCAGAGGGTTGCCCAACATGTCAAAGGGTTCCTAGGCAAATATGTCGATGTTAATGTGGAGGAAGATGACGATCACACTTTCTTATTTAGAATCCAGAGATATCTCGATCAACACTATTTTGGAGGGGTTGGCGTCTGATAGCTAAATGGCTTTGTACTCAACCAACGAGGGCGATTGTTGGAACAACGGATCGGACCAACAGGTTTTAGTGGAAATGTAAGGATGTAGTATATTGAGTGCTCCTCGAGCGTGTGTCGTTACAACTGTAGTTGGGGGGTATTTATAGGGTACCCCCGCCCAGAGGACCGAGCGTCCCTAGACCACCAACCGCTACATGGCCAGGCGTCGATCGGTAGTACAGACAAAACGGACTATACACAGTACAGACAAGAAGATTCGACTCTGACAGCGTATCAGCCGTGTCGGGCACTGCCTGCGCCACCCGACACGGCTCAGAGGATCGTGATCCTGCCTGCCTGTGGCTTTGACTGGATCTTTTCCCGCCAACACTCCCTCCGGATTCACCGTGCGGCCGAGGGATGGCCTCCGGCGTTCTCCTCCCGGAGGGCGGCCTTCGGCATCTTCCTCCCGAAGGGTGGCCTCCGGCATACCCCTCCCGAAGGGTGGCCTCCGTCATCGGGCCGACCGCTTGGCGCTAGCGAACTCCTCCGGAGCGCCCCGAGACCTCCGAGGGCTTACGGCTCCGTCGCCTGCAGGTCCTGGCCCCTTCGGCACCAGGCTTCGGACCCCCGGGTGGTGGGCCCCCTTTGGCCATCGGGATTATCTCCCCCAATAGTAGCCCCTCGCTTCTTTCCTCTCGAGAACCCTACGTTAAGAGAGGGTGGAAGCGCACATGATAATTCCGATAACTTTCATAAGGAACATAACTTACATTGGGGTGCCGGATCCGGCCGTGGCGTGGCCCCCTTCGACCGACGCGGAGGAGCTCCGAAGCGGGCAGGCACGATCGGACCCAGAGGCTGAGGGCCGCTTCGAATCCTCCTCTCGGTGGGTTGAGAGGAGTTTGACCAGGCCCGCTGGGTACCTGCGCACCTTTGACCGTGGGGTTCTGGCCCCGAGGAGGTGGCCAAACGCCACCTGAAGCAGTTAATGTCGCGTGTGTGTAAACGGCGTTGGGGAGGCGAACCGTCAGGGAGCCGCCGCGCCCCAATGCGCCGGTTTGGCCTTTAAATGCGGGTGCCATGCAACCGTCACGTTCACACGCTGAACGAACGGGAAGGGAACCGACGGCCTTGTGCTTAAATATCTCCCGTCGCGCGGCCTGTTCTCCCTTCTTCACCTTGCCGCGCCCACTCTAGTCACCTCAGACAGCACCCGTTCTGCTTCCTGAGCGCTAACTCTTCTCTCGCCTCCTTGCGCAATGGTGAGGAGCGCTACCCCAACCATGGCGATGGACCCGCACTTCCTTCAGCGCCAGATGGCGGCGGCGGTGACGGCATCGGGCCTGTCGGAGACGCGTAGCTTGCGTGAGCTCCGTCCCGCCTCAGAGCGGTTTCGGGAGCAGACCCTAGAGCTCGGCCCATCTGCGTGCACGGATGCGTCGATCGAGCAAGCAACCAGGGCCCGCCTTGGTCTTGAGACGCCGGCGAGGAAGCCGGGTCGAGAGACGGCCCCGCAGCCGCGAGAAGGCGAGGTAGTCGTCTTCGAAGATTTTTTCGACGCGGGGCTGGGATTCCCCGCTTCGGAGCTCCTCGCCGGGGTGCTAGATGCATTCCATCTGGAGCTCCCACATTTGTCCCCTAACGCCGTGGCCCGCCTCGCCATTTTCGAGTGGGCCATGCATGCCAAAGGCTGCGAAGGGAGGGCGGAGGTCTTCGCGCAGATGCACGAAGCTCTCTGCCAGCCGAAGAAGAAGGGAGGCCAGATACTGGCCTTCGGGAGCATCAATTTCCAGCTCCGGAGGAAGTACGCGGACTCCTTCCCGGCGAAGGCCATCAACGAAAGATGGTACTCCAAGTGGGTGAACCGGTGGTTCTACGTCCGCGTGGGGATCAGCTCCGGCCTCGTCGGGATCCCGCGCCACATTTGGTTACGGAGGGAAGCGCGCATCGAGACCAGCGCCGGCTCGATCTCCGCGAGGATCCAGCTTCTCCAGATCGTCGCCCGTCGAATGAGCATGCGCGACCTGGCAGAGGAGTTCGTGGCCCTCGAGATCCCTCCGCTGAAGGAAGAATGGCCAGCGTCGCTCCAGAGCAGCCGGGATGAGTCGATACCAGCGGAGCTCTCCCGCCAGTTTGGTAAGCCTCCACACCTATTAACTTCGTTCCCGTCTTTCGTGCTCGAAGGGTACTCCGGTCCTAATCCTCGAACGCAGGATCACTCATCGCCTGGACCCCTGAGGAGGTGGCCCGCATGACGGAGAGGATTCTCGGAGCCCCTACCCCGGCCGAACGCACTCGGCGGCTGGAGCTGGTGGGCTCCTGGAGTGCTTCAACAGAGTGTGGGGGGCGCTCGAGCTCTCGCCTCCGCCTCTTCCGGAGGGTGAGGTCCTCCGGGCTGTCTCGAAGAGGAAGGTGGGCGACCCCGACGGTTGCCTCTCCCCTCGGCGTCCCTCCAAGAAGAAGAAGATAGTGAAAGGCCCAAGGCAGCTTTCTCCGGGACACTCCTCCGCCTCCTACTCCGAGTGGGGAGGTTCTAGCGACGGGGCCCAATCGGAGTTAGGTGACCCTCCGGTAATTCCGGACCCGACCCTGTCGGTCCGGCCGAACGCTGGAAGGACCGGAGACGCTCCCCCTCGCTCGGCCCCCACGGAGCCCGTGCCGAGGGCCGGGCAGGAGGCGCCCATCATCGGGGCGACGCCGCCTCCCGAGATTGCTCTCCCGCGTGAACCATCTTCGGAGGGGGTCTCCGCCGGCTCCCATGGGAGTAGGGAGACGGATAGCTTGGACCGAGGGGGGTTGGCCGACCCGCTTGGCGTCGTCGAGGGGAGCGCCGACATGGAGGCCGAGCTCACCGCGGCGGCGGCGGGCTCCTCGGTGAACTCGATCGACAATCTTTTCTACCGCCCGAGCCCATCGGGACCCGCCTAGCTTTCGGAGGACCTTACCGAGGCCGCGGACGAAGGTATGATATCTTACCCATCCTTTCCCCAAACGTTGGGGCCTTCTCGATCTCAGCCTTTGCTCGCTTACGTAGGCACATCTGCCCGGGGCGTCGAACCAGTCATTCCGCTTCCCGACGACGTTGCGGATGCAAGGTCCGGAGCCCCTGTCAGCACGATGAGGACTTCGGGGCAACGGGGCGGAACAGAGTCCGAAGCCTTCGAAGGGCCTCTCCGGAGGCCGTCGAAGACGCAGGGAACCGACCTCGGCCCCCTTCCTACTCTCGGGGCGCTCGCACCACTGTGCCCCTCTTGCGCCCCTTCCTGGCGGACGGCGAGGACTTCGCGTCCAAGGTGGCCCCAGTCCATGACTACTACCTACGGCTGCGCGAGGCCCCGGTGGTAGATGAACTGGGGCTATCAGATGGCCTAGACCTTGGCAGGGCCATCGATACTGCAGCGGGCCAGGTACTTTCTTGGAGTGCCCTCAATGAGCCCCTAGCTCTTCTTCTGATTATCTTCCTTGCGCGCAGGTGGTTGCATTGGCGCAGGGTTCGCTGATTGCCCTGCTCTCCGAGCGCCAACGCCGCGAGGCGGATGCCGCGGGGCTTGCGGCCCGAGCGGATACCGCGGAGAGACTGGCTCGCGAGCGAGCAGCGGAGGTCGAAGCCCTTCGGCTCCAGGCAGCAAAGGTCAAAGCGCTCGAGGCCCAAGTGGCGGAGATGGAATCCCTCAAGGCCCGCGTCGCGGAGCTGGAAGGGCTCTGGGCTCGAGCTGCGCGAGCCGACGAGCTGGAGGCGGAAGTCGACGCCCTCCGGGCCCGAGCTACCGAGGCGGAGGGGCTTTGGTCCCGGGCCGCAGAAGCGGAGCGGCTCGAAGAGGAGGTTTCCGTGCTCCGGACTCAAGTCTCGGAGGTAGGCAAGCTCCGGGAGGCGGCAGCTAACGCCGAGGCCCTCGGGGCCCGAGTGGCCCAGATGGAGCGGGTCGAGGTGGACCTCGCCGCCCGGAACGGGGAGATGACCGAGGCGCTTGCCGAGGCGGGGAAGACGGCGTCTGACACTGCGGTGTCCCTCCGGAAGGTGCTGGCGTGCTACGGCACTGGATGTGGCACGTTCGACATCGCCCGGGAGCCCCTGGTCTGTCGGGTGAAATTTATCTAGTCCGCCGTCCGACAAATACACCTTACCATAGCGCAGTACGGCGAGGTGTCTGCTCGGGTGGACGCTTATGGGATTCTTCGACATCTCGAAGTGTCTGGACTTCCTCTTCCTTCGCCTTCGAGCTCGCATCCGGTCACTTTCGTGGGGGATCACCTCCGAACGCCGAGCCCTACGCTAAGTCAATCTTGGAGGGCGCTCAAGGCGGTTTGGCAGACTGAGGGCCCCGATGCGATCAAGACTTGGCTGGAGGAGGCGCTCCGCGCCCGCGGTCCTCCGGCTCCCTCGAAGCCTTCGGCCTCGGCCCGCCAGCCGGACCCGAAGGTGTAGCTTCTTCGAGATCCTCTCGTTGTATTAGCCTGTAATAGCTTTGGAAACTTAGTCATATATTAATAAAGAGTACCTTCTTGGGTTCATTCAGGGTGTCCGCGATTGCGACTGTGATGTCGAAGTGCTTGAATTTGACGACGCTCTTCGACATCGATGGGCTATCTTCGAGGCTCTGAGAACGAATCATCCTGCGCGCTTCGTCCTTCCCCGTAGTAGCGATGGACACGCGGACCCCGACGTCTTCCGAGGGGTTCTGAACCTTGTCAAGGAAGAAGAAACAGGGCCCCGCTCCTTGTCTTCATCTCCCAAACTGGTGGACTGGTCTGATACAGAAGCCGGCCTAGACGAAGCGCCCCCCGGGGGGGCAATCTGCGCAGCTGGGCCCAACGTCAGGAAGACCAGAGGGCCTTTCGTGCTCAGAAGAAGGAGGAGGAGCGGAGGAAGAGGAAGGGGAGGTCCGCGCGAACCGTGTCCGGGCCTCCGACCGAAGCGCGCTCTGGCCCAGGCGGCCCCTCCGACCGAGGGGGCCTTCGGTTCTTGCTTGGCTTGGATGAAAACTTCTCTTGATCCTTCTCTTCTGTCTTTGATTTGTAATAAACATTGTACGCCCCCTTTTTTCTTCTTTTTCCAATATATGTGGTTGAAGCCTTTCTCCTTGCTCCTTCCCTTCCCCCTCCTTAGCGGGTAGTCGGTTTGCCGGCAGGGCGCTAACCAGCTAGGAGGAAGGAGTGGTGAATATATCTCGCCTACAAGGGTAGGATACTTTGAACGGGAGCTTGAAATCCGACTGAGTGCATCTCGGGCCAGGGCTCGGGTTCAAACTTCGAGGCTATGTCGAGTCAGGGCTCAGAACCCGATTGCGAGGGTGCGTCGAGCCGGAGCGCGGAACCCGATTGCGGGGGTGCGGCGAGCCGGAGCTCGGAACCGAGCGCGAGGGCGCGTCGAGCCGGAACTCGGAACCCGATTGCGGGGGTGCATCGAGCCGGAGCTCGGAACCCGAGTGCGAGGGTGCGTCGAGCCGGAGCTCGAAACCCGATTGCGGGGGTGCGTCGAGCCGGAGCTCGGATCCCGAGTGTGAGGGTGTGTCGAGCCGGAGCTCAGAACCCGACTGCGGGGGTGCGTCGAGACGGAGCTCGGAACCCGATTGCGGGGGTGCGTCGAGCCGGAGCTCGGAACCCGAGTGCGAGGGTGCGTCGAGCCGGAGCTCGGAACCCGATTGCGGGGGTGCGTCGAGCCGGAGCTCGGAACCTGAGTGTGAGGGTGCGTCGAGCCGGAGCTCGGAACCCGATATGCTTTGGTGAAGCGAAACTCTTAGAGTCGTTGCGCGTTCGCCATGGGCGAAAACATTTGCCTGATGATTTTATTACGCAATTTGGATACAAAAGCAGGCGCTATCGGCCGCTAGCGGAATACACTTATGAGACTACGGAAAGTAACGCTTCAGGTGCTCCGTGTGCCAAGTATGCTTCGGCTCCTCGCCTTCCAAGGTGGCGAGCCGGTAGGAGCCCGGGCGTCCGGACCTTGTCACAATGTATGGTCCTTCCCATTTGTTGCCCAGTTTGGTCGGAGCGGCCACCGCGCGAAGGACGAGGTGCCCCGGCTGGAACTCATTGCGCTTGACTTTGGGATCGTACCATGCCTTTGTCTCCTTCTAATACTGGGAGAGGTTGGCAACGGCTCAGAGCCGCGTCTCTTCAGCCAGGTCGAGGGAGACGGTGCGCTCTTGATCGGCGTCAGGTGCTGTGACGCGTAGCGAACCGGCGCGGAGCTCCGTTGGGGTCATTGCTTTGTCGCCGAACAGGAGGCGGAATGAGGTGAAGCCGGTAGCTCGGGAAGTGGTGGTCTAGATGGACCACAAGATCTTCGGCAGCTTGTCGGGCCACGATCCTTTGGCTAAGCCAACGATGCGTTTGTTGAGGCCCGAGAGGATGTGCCCATTAGCTCGCTCCACAGCCCCATTAGACTGGGGATGCCGCACTGCGGTGAAGCAGAGCTGGACCCCCAATTCATCGCAGAATGCCCGGAAAGCCCCAGCATCGAACTGCGTTCCGTTGTCCAATGTGAGCTGCCTGGGCACTCCAAAACGGCACACGATATTCTGCCAGAAGAATTTCTGGATGCTTCGGGATGTGATGGAAGTCAGTGGCTCATCCTCGACCCACTTGGAGAAATATTCGACGGCGAAGACAGTAAAGCGCAGGTTGTCTTTCGCTCTAGGAAATGGTCCAATGAGGTCCATGCCCCATCAGGCCAACGGCCACATAGGAGGGATGGGTAGCAGGCTAGCTGGGGGTCGGTGACTCCGCCGCCCCATCCACTGACAGCCTTGGCAAGTGCGGACGAGTTCTTCGGCGTCGGCAACGATTGTGGGCCAGTATATGCCCTGCCAGAGAGCTTTGCCCGGGAGGGCCCGTGGTGCCAGGTGGCTCCCGCACAGCCCCTCATGGATTTCTCGGAGCATGGTCACTCCGTCCAAGTGAGAGATGCAACGGAGTAGCGGAGAACATACCCCCGACTTGTATAGGATGCCATCGATGACCTGGAAGGACCTTGCGCGGAGCTGGAGGCGAACTTGGTCTGGGCTAGAATGATCGTCTTCGCTGCCCGCGAGCGTGCGTAGGATGGGCTCCCGCCAATCGCCATCGACCGTACACAGTACTGGAGCTGGCCGGGGTGACATCGGGGGCTTATCCGAGGTGGAGGTGGACGCCTCGCTGCGAGGAGGTGCCGAAGGTTGGATGATCTCCTCGAAAAAAGCGCCCGGTGGCAAGGCTTGAGCTCCTGCCCCGGCTTTGGCGAGGGCATCGGCTTGGCCGTTTTTGCCTCGCGGGATGTTTTGGACGGATATACCCTTGAAGGATGCTTCGAATCTGCGGATGGCGTCAAGGTAGGAGGCAAGGTCCGGGTGCTTAGCCTAGAAACTCTTGTCGATGTGCCCGGCGATTACTTGGGAATCGGTCTTGATAACCACGCGCGCTGCTCCCAGCACGTGCGCCTTGCGGAGACCCAAGAGGACCCCTTCGTACTCGGCGATATTGTTGGTAGCCTTGAAGTTCAGCCGAGCGAAATACAAGGCCTGTTGGCCGGAGGGGGAGACGATAACTGCTCCAGCTCTAGCCCCCGAAGCCTGGTAAGCACCGTCCGAATAGACGGTCCAGATTGCCGCGCTTGTTTCGGTGCCGACATGATCAGGTGCCATCGTCCACTCCGCGACGAAGTCGGCGAGGATTTGGGACTTGATGGCAGTACGAGCGACGAAGGAGATTCCGAACGGGGCCAACTCCACCGCCCACTTGCCAATGCGGCCGGTGGCGTCCTTGTTCCGGAACATGTCACCAAGCGGGTAGGCAGTCGGGATGATGACATCGTGGGCCAGGAAGTAGTGCCGAAGTTTCCTGGATGCCATGACGAGGGCGTAGGCCACTTTCTCGAGCTCGGAGTACCGAGCCTTGGCTCTAGCGAGGGCTTTAGAAACGAAGTAGACGGGACGCTGTATCAACTTCCCGTCGCGTGCTTCCTCTTGGACCAGAGCCGCACTTGCCGCGTTGCCGGAGGCGGCGAGGTAGACCAACAAGGGGCTGTCGGGCCGGGGTGTGGCAAGGGCCACGAGGCCAGAGAGATACTCTTTGATTTGTTCGAAATAGTCCTGGCATTCGGGGGTCCATGCGAAATGCTTTGAACCCCGAAGCGCCTTGAAGATGGGCAAGCTTCGCTCTGCTGATCTTGCTAAAAATCGTCCGAGGGCTGCCAACCACCCGGCTAGCTTCTGTGCTTGCTTCAAGTTCTGGGGGGACATGTTCTGCAATGCGTTAACTTGCGTTGGGCTGGCTTCTATGCCTCGGCTGGAGACCAGATACCCAAGCAGCTTCCCTGCGCGTGCTCCGAAGACACACTTTTCTGGATTGAGCCGGATTCCACACCGCCGGAGGCTGTCGAAAGTCTCGGCTATGTTCGAGCCGTGATGGCTCTTGGTGGTACTTTTGATGACGATGTCGTCCATGTATGCTTCCACATTACGCCCCATTTGATGACCCAAGGCTTTGGAGATCAATCTTGAAAAGGTGGCCCCGGCATTGCGGAGGCCGAAGGGCATCCGGAGGTAGCAGAATACTCCAGCGGGGGTGACGAAGCTTGTTATGACTTGGTCTTCGGGCTTTAACCAGATCTGTTGATAGCCGGAATAAGCGTCGAGGAAACTGAGGAGCTCTGCTCTGGCTGTGGCATCAACTAGTTGGTCAATGCGGGGCAAGGGGTAGGGGTCACGGGGGCAAGCTTTATTCATAGAAGTAAAGTCAATACACATGCGCCATTTTCCAGATGTTTTCTTCTGGAAAAACACTGGGTTAGACAACCAGTCGGTATGACTCACTTCCCGGATGACCCCTGCTCGAAGCAGCTTCTCTGTCTCAGCCTTGGCGAGCTCGGCCCGTTCGGTGGAAAGCTTCCGGAGCCCCTGGCAGACCGGCTGCGCCTTCGGGTCAATGGCCAGTGAGTGCTCGATGATAGAGCGGTCGACGCCGGTAATGTCTTCGTCGGACCATGTGAAGATGTCGAGGTTGCCGCGGATGATTCCTTCAAGCTGTGCCGACACCTCCGGTTCCAGACCCTCCCCCCCCGAACTTGATCGGGTACTCCTTCCTGTCTCGGATTAATATCTTCGTAATGACCTCCCCCTCCGGGAGAGGTTTTGCCGGGCGGCCCTTCTTCCCGGAGTCTCCGCCGCCGGGGAGGCTGGCTCCTTCTGCACCTTCACGGACGCTGTGGATCTGCCGTGGCTCCAATGGTGCCGAATGACCGTACTCAACACGGCGGGCTGCAGCCTGGTCACCCAGGATCGACAACACCCCACCCGGAGTCGGCATCTTGAGGCATAGATAGTTGTGGTGCGCGATGGCCCCGAAGCGGTTGAGCATTCCCCTTCCGAAGATGGCGTTGTAGGCGTACGGAGCGTCGACCACGTCGAACAGGATCTCCTCACAGCGCCGAAGGGGGGAGTCGCCGAAAGTCACCTCTAGCGCGACTTGGCCCAGGGCATCGAGCGGGGGGCCTGCGAAGCCCTAGAGTGGACGGGAAGCCGGCAGTAGGTGCTTGCACGACAGGCACAACTGATCAAAGGCCTGCACGAAGATGATGTCAGCGGAACTCCCCCCGTCAACCAGGATGCGATGCACCTCGACTCCGGCGATGTCTGCCGAGATAACAAGGGGATCAGCGTGCGGGAACTTGACTCCGGCGGCATCTTCGGCGGTGAAGGAGATGGGAACATGGGACCATTCAGGGAGGGCTGAGGGGCCGGAGGTGCCGATATGCCCGACCTCCCGAACGTAGTCTCGCCGCTGGCGCTTGGACAGGGCTCCCAGAAGTCCTCCTCCTTATATGGGGAGGACCACTCGCTTTCCCCGATCTGGCGCATCTTCAAGCTTGGGGGCCTGGGTCCTGCCAAACTCCGGGGCTAGGCCCGACTACCTGAACTTCTTCTAGGCGGGGGACTGGGATCCCCTTGTCGGTGGAACCGCGATCGACATTATGCTCCAGGTAGTCGCTCCGGAGGGCGAGTATGGTCCGACAGGAGTCGGTGTCGTGGCTTCGGTTTTCGCCGTGGACGCTACAGTAGAGGGTGGCTCCTCCGGAGAGTGATCGAGGCGAAGCCTTGGCCCCGACGGAACGGCTTACGCTGGGCGTGTGCAGATGCTTGGCGGGGGCTCAGGGGGTAATGCTGAGGACTTCCCCCCGAAGATGCTTTCGGCCTCGCCGAGAGTCTCGGTGGACGGAGTCCTACCGGCCGGACTCTTGGCGGCGGAAGTCAGGAGCGGGGCGTGCCCCCTGGCTGAGGTCCGGCGGGGCTTCATACGTCCTGGCGCTCGAGGCCCGGACAGGGACTATCATCACTTGCTGGCGCATCTGGCCTTCTTCGGACTAGGCGTATTCCTCAAAATACGTCATGAGTTGTGCCACCGAGGAGATGGGCTTCCGGTGGAGCTTGTCGAGGAGGCCTGGGTGGGTGACGCCTTCTTGGGAAGCATCGATGACGGAGGAAGCCGAGAGCCCTTTGATCTGGGCCTTGGTGTGCGCGAAGCGTTGGGAATACTACCGCAAAGTTTCTCCAAGCTGCTGCTTCACATGGAAGAGGCTCCTGGTGGACATAGGGGCCATGAAGGTCCCTTGGAAATTGTTGACGAATTTCTTCCTCAGTTGATCCCACGAATGGATGGTCCCGGGTCGGAGTGACCAGAACCACCGGAGGGAGATCCCTTCGAGCGCCAAGGGGAAGCATTTAGCCATGGTGTCTCGGCTTCCCCCGGACGCTTCTATCGCCAGGGCGTACGAGCGAGAGAACTCTCCAGGGTCAGAATCCCCGGAGTACTTGGGAAGCTTCGCGACGCGACACTTCGAGCCGAAGTGCACCCTCTGAAGGTCTGGGTGCAGGGGGGACTCCTCGTCGTATGACGGATTTTCCTCATCCGTTGGATCTTCATTGTCGCTTAGTGTTACGGCCGCAGCTTTCGCAGCGCGAGAGGGCTCAGGAGGGCGGAGCGACGCCTCCTGGCACCACAGAGCCAGTTCCGCCTTCAGCCGGGCGTTCTCGGTGGCCAAGGCATTGGAGGGATACCACCGGGGGTCCGCTCTGAGGATGCCCCCTGTAGGATCGATGTACCGACTAGAGGGGGGTGAATAGGCGGTTTTTAAAACTAATTCAATTTTATCTAAACAATAATCAAGGACCTAAAACAATGATAGCAAATAGATAGAGCAAATAGTGCAACCTAAGGTGGAATGTAGATTACTCTAGAAAAGTAAGCTTGCACAATTTTACTTGCACAAAATAAAGGGGACAAGAGACAACCGAATTTTATCCCGAGGTTCGGAAATTTGCCAATTTCCTACGTCCTCGTTGAGGTGAGTTTCACTTGACCGCTCTCTTCACCAAGCCTCTGATTTCTCAAAGAGAAATTAGCTTGAAGATGAGCCGGCACCAGAAGTGCAACTCTCGGGCCTCGATCACTAGTGGTAGCTCTTCTCCACTCCGGATAGGCGAGCTCCAACCTTCACAACCTCCCGGGTCTCCTCCACAACCTTCTAGGAGAGATCACCGGTTTCTTCTCCAAGCCGTCTAGGATATGGCAATCTCCAAGAGTAACAAGCTGCAAACAAAGCTAGGAGAAGAGGATCAAGTGCCAAAATGCCAATGCAATGCAATTAACTCAATCACTTGATCACCCCTTTTTCTTCCCAACCTCACTAGTGCTCAATTAGTGCTCAATGGTGGGAGAGACTCTCTTATGCTCAAGTATGCTCAAATGAATGCCAAAAGTCTAGCAAAGGAGCTGTAGCAAGGGTTTATATAGCCACACACTCAAAAACTAGTCGTTACTCAAGTTAGGTGGCTCTCTGCGCACTGTCGGTCTGACCGCCCATCTTGGGTCGGTCTGACCGACCACAACTGCAATGGCTAGAAAACTAGCCGTTTTACTGATGTGACAGGACGCCTCGGTCGGACCGGCCATGCTGGCCCGGTCGGACCGGCCCTATCCGGTCTGACCGGCCATCAGCTCGGTCGGACCGATAGTGCACCCGTCGGCTCTGTAAACCGGCAGTTTTCCAACACGCGCAACCCGGTCGGACCGGCCCCCTGGCCGGTCGGACCGCCCAACTCCAGCCGGTCTGACCGGACCCACATGGTCGGTCAAACCGCCAGGGTCAGACAACTCCAACAAACGCTGCAATATGTTTTTCAAGGAATTATGCCAAAATAGCAACTTTTGCACCAATCACACATGATCAAAAGATACTATATGCAATGCAATTAGGCACTTGAAAATCAACTCATAACCAAGATGCAACCCCTCTTTATAGTACGGCAAAAACAGAATTTAAACCTAGCCTAATTGATCGCTCCAAACACCTCGATCAATTCTAGATTTCTTCAAACCTTTTGCCGTAGCCTTTAAGCGTCCAGATCTTCGGGTTTCCCATCTTGTGCTCCATTTGCGCGGGACCTACTCATTTCCTTCATACTTAAGAAAAATATTAGTCCACAAAATGCATGTTTATCATTAATTACCGAAACTCACATAGGGCCTTGATCTTCAATCTCCCCCTTTTTGGTAATTGATGACAAACATTTCAGAGATAAAGAAATATGTTAAATAGAAGTATCCACAATTAAGCACAAAGCTCCCCCTGAAGGAATGATGGGGTACAAGTATATGGAGCAAGATATGAGTTATAATTCCAAACATAATTCACAAATTCAATGAAGCAAATCACACATGAGAGAGTTTTTCATAATAAAAGCAAATGGTTCAAATTAAGTTCATCACGGCATGGAAAGCAAATAGAGTTTGTCATACAACCAACCATAGATAGATAGATATATAGAGCAAACTGATTCTTCCTAAAATTTCTTGCATACTACTACTACCTTCTCCCCTAAACTACGGCTGCCTTCTTCCCTACTGCTTATTTCTACTGCTTCTCCCCCTTTTGGCATCAAGAACCAAAAAGAGAGACTAATCCTGGGAAGGAGGAGGCTAAGAATCATCAAGGCGACGACGACGGCGCTGGTACTGAAGAGGGTATCCTGCTGAGGAAGATGAATCTAGCCGATCAACTTGAGAAGAAAGAGTGTCAATCCTGGAGTTGATACGCTCTTGACCACCTTGAAGGTTCTGCAGATGGGAGGTGATAGCTTCTTGTCCTAGAGCCATTTGATCCATTCTTGCATTTAACTGAAGAAAGCCAGCTGTCACTTGTTGAAGAACTAGATCAAAGAACTGGGTGGCATCCATACCAAAATAAGCACCAGATCCAGAGCTCTGAGGAGGAGCAAAAGAGCTGCTAGGAATGTCCTGAGGATGAACCTGTCCTGCTCCCATATCAGCTGGATCGGCGGCTGGAGCCAAAGGAGTAGCCGAGAAGCGAGGCCTGTACTGAGAGTGAGTGATATCAAGGCGCTCATTTACATTTCCTACTTTGCTCAAAATTAATCTCATGATGAATGGAGCATAGTAGACTCCAAGAGTGAGGCTTCCTTTTGAGAGTGCCATCTCATAAAGCATCAAATGGATGACATCAAATCTTTTTTCAGTCATCACTGCGTCTAAAAGAGTCCAAGCAACACCACGAATAGCATCATTGTTGCCCAGACGCGGTAAAATGGAGTGCCGCAGGATGCGATGTGCCACACTATGAAGAGTCTTCATTCCTGTGACCCCTCCAATCTTGTGAGCAGCAGATGGGATGTAGAATTGAGCCATCTCTTCTTCTGACAAAGGGTTGTGAGTAAACTCATCATGCAGTCTGAGGCCAGAAGAGAACCTTATGTCCTAAGCACTCTGAATTTCTTGCTTAGTGGCAATGCAGAAGATATCACCAGTCATCCATGTGAGAGAATCACAAGTGGCAAGAATGAACACTGTGGCATAAAACTGACGGATAACATCCCAATTGAAATCTTGCTTCAGACTCACTATTTTGTTTATACCAACAGTTCCAAATATATTCCTGAGAGCTGCGACCTCTCCACTGAGATCCCTCCAAGAAATCCACTTATGAGGCGCCAAGGAGCGGTTCTCATAAGCAATGTTGAATACCTCTTTCTGAAATTTGGTATGAAACCGCTGATCTGAGGTGTCTCTTGGTCTGAGAAATTGATTGTGATGGCGCAGACGAGCAAAGTTCTCTTGATTTCGGACATCCACCTTGAATTCCAAAGATGCAAATGGATCTTCACTAGCTGCTGGTGGCTGAGGTGCCAATTCTTCTTCATTCTCAGAGTTGTCATCCTCATAGGCATAGTCCTCGTCACTGTCATCTTGAAAGTGTCGGGACGATTGGCCACGGTCCTCGACAAACTTTGAGCGACGCTCATTTCCTTGAGAATGACCGGTGCGAGGCATGACTGAATCAAAGATTTAACCCAGATAAGATAAAAGATATAATTGGAGAACATCTATGAATTTGCTAGAGGGCA
Organism: Zizania palustris; assembly: GCA_019279435.1. Lineage (NCBI taxonomy): Eukaryota > Viridiplantae > Streptophyta > Magnoliopsida > Poales > Poaceae > Zizania > Zizania palustris. The sequence continues at coordinate 41,515,397 of JAAALK010000290.1, read as the reverse complement.
AAATCATTAATGAGCAATGATGAGCAAAAGAGGGGCAGGAATTGGGAGGCCGGTCTGACCGAGGTAATAGGGTCGGTCTGACCGCCAGTACATGGTCGGTCGGACCGCCCATTGCCCACCGGTCGAACCGGCCTAGCAACCCGGGCACAAATCCCCTTTTGCACAAAATTTCTCTATAATCAAAATTTGCCATATCAAAATTCATAGAGGCATGGGAGATAGTACCACAAGGCTAACAATTGAGTTTAAAGAGGATTTAGCCTTGGCAAGTTTACATGCATGCCCATGAACAAGAACCCTAACCCTAGCCTTCAAAGGGATGAAATCCAAGGATTTAATCGGAGGAAATTCTTACCGGCAAGGGAAAATGAACTCGAGGTCGGACCGGAGAAGATCCACTGGTTGGACCGGTAAAAAGATCGATGAAACACGGTTTCAAGGGTTGGGAGCAAGAGAGGAGAAGAGGAACTCGGTTTGAGAGGAGAGGAAATAATAGAGGGGAGAGAAAACTTAATAGAGAGGGGAGTTATAACCCTGCCCGAGCCCCGGTCTGACCTGCCATGTAGGCCCGGTTGGACCGACTCAGCAAGGGCGGTCGGACTGGCCAAGTAGGCCCGGTCAGACCGACTACACTAAATGCTCAGCAAATAGATTTCACAGCACGAAAGGGAGCATAAGTGAGAAATATAGCAAAATAATTTTGAAAAATTTCAAACTTTGCAGAAACCTAGTATAACTCCCAAGGTTTATAAAGCATCAAGTTTTCAAATTTTTAAGTTCAAAACGAGACCGTTTGCAGCCAAAGTTTCCAACACGTCCGAACTCTTGTCCGAACTCTTGTCTGAACTTTCATTCTTTGAATATCTTTTGATAGGATGGATAAAGTTAAAACATTTGAATAAGAAAAATGATCATGTGATCCATATCTACAAGTTTTGTTTTGGACAAAAGTTCAAAATATGTCTTGAAATAAAATCATGGGAAAAATTCTTTTTAACTCAAAAATAGGATTTTGAAGATATAAAAACTTTCAACTTTTGTTTTTCAACAAACTGAGCAATTTCCAACATATAAAAGTAACCATATACTCCCCCTTAATGTATGGCCTTAGGAACATATAAAAGATCACATGAACTTCAAATATGGCACTTCAAGCATAAAAGCATACATATATGACACAAGGATAGAAAAATCTAAAATTCACACATATGCATGATTTCAAGCCACATTTGAGAAGTCTATTATATTCAATTCATTCCTAAGCTTACAAAAGCGGGATTCATCAAGAGGTTTGGTAAAGATATCCGCTAGTTGATCTTCGGTTCTTATGTGGCTAATGACAATGTCACCTTTGCCAACATGATCTCTTAGAAAGTGGTGGCGAATATCAATATGTTTGGTTCTAGAGTGTTGGACTGGATTGTTTGCAATTTTGACGGCGCTATCATTGTCACAAAGAAGAGGGACATTTGAGAATTCTATTCCATAATCAAGCAAGGTTTGCCTCATCCAAAGTAATTGAGCACAACAACTACCCGCGGAGACATATTCTGCCTCAGCGGTGGAAAGGGCAACGGAGTTTTGTTTCTTAGAGGCCCAAGAAACAAGAGACCTCCCAAGGAATTGACAGCCTCCAGAAGTGCTTTTACGATCAACTTTGCAACCGGCATAATCCGAATCGGAATAGCCAATTAGCTCAAATTTAGCACCTTTGGGATACCACAAGCCTATATGGATGGAATGTTTTAAATATCTTAGAATTCTCTTGACCGCCATCAAATGACAATCTTTTGGTGCGGCTTGAAATCTAGCACACATGCAAACACTAAACATGATATCGGGCCTAGATGCGGTAAGATAGAGCAAACTACCAATCATGGATCTATATAACTTTTGATCTACCGGTTTACCTCCCTCATTTAGGTCGAGATGTCCGTTGGTCGCCATAGGGGTCTTGATAGGCTTTGCTTCCATCAATCCGAACCTTTTAAGAAGATCATGAATATACTTCATTTGGCTCACAAAGGTTCCATTCTTGAGTTGCTTGACTTGAAGTCCAAGGAAGAAACTCAATTCTCCTATCATTGACATCTCAAATTCCCTAGACATCATATCACCAAAAACTTTGCACAATTCTTCATTAGTAGAACCAAATATAATATCATCGACATAAATATGACAGACAAAGAAATCATCATTAATTATTTTTGTAAACAAAGTAGTGTCGACTTTACCAATTTTAAAACCCTTTGAGAGGAGAAAATCTCTCAATCTTTCATACCAAGCTCTAGGAGCTTGTTTTAAACCATAGAGAGCTTTTGAGACTTTATAAACATGATTAGGATTTTTAGGATTCTCAAAGCCGGGTGGTTGTTCAACAAAAACTAGTTCGGCTATTTCGCCATTCAAGAAAGCACTTTTCACATCCATTTGATATAACTTGATATCAAAACATGAAGCAAAAGCAAGTAAGATGCGAATAGCCTCTAGTCTAGCAACGGGAGCAAAGGTTTCACCAAAATCCAAACCTTCGACTTGAGTGAATCCTTGTGCTACCAATCTTGCCTTGTTTCTCACGACCAACCCGTTTTCGTCTTGCTTGTTCCTAAACACCCACTTTGTTCCAATGACGTTGTGCTCCTTGGGTCTCTCCACCAATGTCCAAACTTTGTTTCTTTCGAAATTGTTGAGCTCTTCATGCATAGCATTTACCCAATCCGGGTCATTTAGAGCTTCATCTACATGTTTAGGCTCAATAGAAGAAACAAAAGAGTAATGCTCACAAATAGAAGCAACACGAGATCTAGTTTGAACACCCTTACTAATGTCACCCAAGACTTGATCAATTGGGTGATCTTTTGCGATGGCATTGTGAACTTTTGATGGAATAGTAGAGGATTGATCTTTGGCTTCATCTTCATCAAGTTGAGTCAAATTTTGCGTAGCGGAAGTAGAAGCTTCAACTTGAGTGGAGGATGGAAGTTCATCATCTTCTTTAGGTTTGATGTCACCGATGGACATTTTCTTCATTGCCCTTATCAAGCCTTCATCACCTACATCATCCAAATTCTCGTGCCCCTCTTGGGAGCCATTAGTCTCATCAAATTGAACATCCGAGGTTTCTTCAACAATACCTTTGTTCTTGCTATACACTCGGTATGCCTTGCTATTTGATGCATATCCAAGGAGAAATCCTTCATCACAACGACTTTCAAACTTTGTTAGTCTAACACCTTTTCTATAAATATAGCATTTGCAACCAAAAACACGAAAGTAAGCAATATTTGGTTTACGACCAATTAAGAGTTCATATGGAGTCTTTTTCAAAAGACGATGCAAATAAAGACGATTAGAAGCATGGCACGAAGTGTTTATAGCTTCCGCCCAAAAGAGCCGGAGACACTATACTCATCAAGCATAGTTCTAGCCATCTCAATAAGGGTCCTATTCTTTCTTTCCACAACACCATTTTGTTGTGGTGAATAGGTGGCGAAAGCTCATGTTTAATGCCGAGATCATCACAATAATCCTCAATATTTGTATTTTTAAACTCGGATCCATTGTCACTCCTTACTTTTACAATAGAAAAGTTGAATTCGTTTTGAGCTCATTTTGCAAACTTTTTGAAAATATCGGGGGTCTTATCTTTGTCATGTAAAAAGAAAACCCAAGTAAATCTTGAGAAATCATCCACAATAACAAGACAAAAACTATTTCCACCGATGCTTTTATAAGTTGTTGGACCAAATAAATCAATATGCAAAAGCTCCAATGGTCTAGAAGTGGACATGATGCTTTTGCTAGGATGAGAGCAAGCAACTTGCCTCCCCGCTTGACAAGCACTACAAAGTTTATCTTTTTCAAATTTTATATCTTTCAAACCAACAACCAAATCTCTTTTTGCAAGTTTGTTTAGTTGATTCATTCCCACATGAGCAAGCCTTCTATGCCAAAGCCAACCCAATGAAGTTTTTGCAACCAAACAAGTTTTCAAATTAGCTTCATTTGAAGAGAGATCCACCAAATAGAGATTTCCAAAACGAAAGCCTTTGAAAACTAAGGAGTTATCATGGATACTTGTTACAAATACTTCTTGAGGATTAAATGTGCATGAAAGGCCTAAATCACATAGTTGAGCAATGGACAATAAGTTGAAATTCAATGACTCAACTAGTGAAACATTTGAAATGGAGAAATCATTTGAGATAGCAATTTTACCTAGACCCATTACCTTTCCTTTACTATTATCACCGAAGGTCACTCTTTCTTGATCTTTGGCACCAACTTCAAATGATGTGAACATCTTCCTATCACCGGTCATATGTTGAGTGCACCCACTATCAAGCACCCAATGTGATCCTCCGGTGTGGTAGTTTACCTACAAAAGAGATCAAGCCTTTTTAGGTACCCAAATCTTTTTGGGTCCTTGTAGGTTAGTTATCAAGGCCTTTGGCACCCAAATAGATTTCTTCTTTTCTCCTAAAATAGGAGTGCCCAAAAACTTAGCATAAATAGAGCCATCATTTGCTCTCTTAAGCATGTAATGAGAATCAAATACATCATTTTTAGGAATATTGTTTATGTGACATTCACCAATTATGTGACCAACTTTTCGACATTTATTACAAAATTTTCCATTACTCTTAACAAACCTTGGGGCTTGGTAGGAAGGCTTTTTGCCCTTTTTGGGAACAAAACCAAGTCCCTCCTTGTTGAAAGAGCATCTTTGTTGGCTTAAAATTTCATCAAGAGTATTTTTTCCTTTGAAGCATCTTTCCAAACTCTTACTTAGTTTGGCAACTTGCTCCTTGAGCTCATGATTTTCAACAATTAACAATGAATTAGATGAAGATGATATATTTGTTGAACATGAAGCAATATCAAGAGTGGATGAGCATGGCATAGCAAGTAAATCATCACATGAAGTTGATATGCTAGTCTTAGTAGGAATGCAATTTTCAACATTTAGACATGCATCATCAAAAATATCACATGTGACGCCTATATCTACTTTTGGCCTAATGAGTGTAGAGGCAATGAGTGCTTCATGAGCTTCCTCAAGCTTCTCATGAGAGACCGAAAGCATCATATGAGAAGTTTTCAACTCCTCATATTTAGCCGTTAAGGACTCATGATCTTTCTTGAGAGCCTTAAATTTGACTCTCTCTTTGCCACTTAACTCATTTAGGTCCTCAAGCATTTGTGCAAGATCATCATAAGATAATTCATCATCACTATCATTTTGTTCACTAACACAAGTAGATGTTACCTTAGTACTTCCTTTTGCCATGAGACAAAAAGGAGAGTATAGTGATGAAGCTTCCGTGATTGCGATTCCCGCCATGTTCTTCTTTCTTGAGTTTGACTCACCACCGGAGTCGGAGCTTGAAGAAGAATTGGAGCTATATTCATTTGAATCCCATTCTCCCACAAATGCTTCATTTCTACCCTTTTTCTTGTTCAATTTCTTGAAGAGCTTTTTCTTCCCATTCTTTTCTTTGTTCTTCTTTTGAGATTTATCATCCTCGCTTTCTTGTTTGTTCGGGCATCTTGAGGCAAAATGACCCTTCTCATTACACTCAAAACATCTTACATTCTTAAGGTTTCTTTTGGTTGACTTCTTGTCACCATTGTTCTTGAATGAGCTTGAAGAGCTTCCTCTCTTTTTCATGAACCGATTGAACTTTCTCACGAAGAGAGCCATTTCTTCATCCTCGGTATCACCATCACAAGAGGTGTCTTCTTCTTCTTCGCATTTCTTTTCAACCTTGTCTTTCAAGGCAATATTCTTCTTCTTGGATGAGGAGTGATCTTCGGCGCTTCCTTCAACTCTCTTGTTCTTGTAAATCTCATTTGTGTTGATAGTCCCCAAAAGTGTTGTGGGTGTCAAACTTGACATATCCGAGTTGATGAGGAAGGTTACCAAAGTGTCATACTTCTCGGGCAAAGCTCTCAACATCTTTTGAGCAACTTCCAACTCTGTGTACTTCACTCCAACACCCTTGAGATCATTGACAATCACATTAAGTCTTGCATACATCTCGTTAACACTTTCATTCGGCAACATGGTGAATGTTTCATAGTTGATCTTGAGGTAATGTGACTTGGCATTCTTCACACTTGTTGTTCCATCATGTATATCTTGAAGAGTAGTCCAAATGTCATGTGCCGTTGAAATGTTGCTTATCCTATTAAATTCTTCGGCACACAAACAATTGAACAAGGCATTTGTAGCTTGAGCATCAAGTTGCATATTTTTCTTGTTTTGATAGGTTAGATTCATCTTGTCTTCAACTTCAAAACCTAACTCAACAATACACCAAATTTCAAAGCTCATGGCTTTGAGGTGAGCAGCCATACGAACTTTCCAAATGGAATAATTTGTGCCATCAAAGTAAGGACCTTTGCCTACGTTGTGAACCACTTCGTCGGACATCTTCTCTCTAGGCGGTAAAGCCTAACTTGAGAGACCAAGCTCTGATACCACTTGTAGGATCGATGTACCGACTAGAGGGGGGTGAATAGGCGGTTTTTAAAACTAATTCAATTTTATCTAAACAATAATCAAGGACCTAAAACAATGATAGCAAATAGCTAGAGCAAATAGTGCAACCTAAGGTGAAATGTAGATTACTCTAGAAAAGTAAGCTTGCACAATTTTACTTGCACAAAATAAAGGGGACAAGAGACAACCGAATTTTATCCCGAGGTTCGGAAATTTGCCAATTTCCTACGTCCTCGTTGAGGCGAGTTTCACTTGACCGCTCTCTTCACCAAGCCTCTGATTTCTCAAAGAGAAATTAGCTTGAAGATGAGCCGGCACCGGAAGTGCAACTCTCGGGCCTCGATCACTAGTGGTAGCTCTTCTCCACTCTAGATAGGCGAGCTCCAACCTTCACAACCTCCCAGGTCTCCTCCACAACCTTCTAGGAGAGATCACCGGTTTCTTCTCCAAGCCGTCTAGGAGATGGCAATCTCCAAGAGTAACAAGCTGCAAACAAAGCTAGGAGAAGAGGATCAAGTGCCAAAATGCCAATGCAATGCAATTAACTCAATCACTTGATCACCCCTTTTTCTTCCCAACCTCACTAGTGCTCAATTAGTGCTCAATGGTGGGAGAGACTCTCTTATGCTCAAGTATGCTCAAATGAATGCCAAAAGTCTAGCAAAGGAGTTGTAGCAAGGGTTTATATAGCCACACACTCAAAAACTAGCCGTTACTCAAGTTAGGTGGCTCTCTGCGCACTGTCGGTCTGACCGCCCATCTTGGGTCGGTCTGACCGACCACAACTGCAACGGCTAGAAAACTAGCCGTTTTACTGATGTGACAGGACGCCTCGGTCGGACCAGCCATGCTGGCCCGGTCGGACCGACCCTATCCGGTCTGACCGGCCATCGGCTCGGTCGGACCGATAGTGCACCCGTCGGCTCTGTAAACCGGTAGTTTTCCAACACGCGCAACCCAGTCGGACCGGCCCCCTGGCCGGTCGGACCGCCCAACTCCAGCCGGTCTGACCGGACCCACATGGTCGGTCAGACCGCCAGGGTCAGACAACTCCAACAATCGTTGCAATATGTTTTTCAAGGAATTATGCCAAAATAGCAACTTTTGCACCAATCACACATGATCAAAAGATACTATATGCAATGCAATTAGGCACTTGAAAATCAACTCATAACCAAGATGCAACCCCTCTTTATAGTACGGCAAAAACAGAATTTAAACCTAGCCTAATTGATCGCTCCAAACACCTCGATCAATTCTAGATTTCTTCAAACCTTTTGCCGTAGCCTTTAAGCGTCCAGATCTTCGGGTTTCCCATCTTGTGCTCCATTTGCGCGGGACCTACTCATTTCCTTCATACTTAAGAAAAATATTAGTCCACAAAACGCATGTTTATCATTAATTACCAAAACTCACATAGGGCCTAGATCTTCACCCTCCCGGTAGCCCCTTCGGGAACCCTGCCAGGTTGACGGAGGCCGGCTCTGGTACGCCGACAGGGCCCCGAGCCTCAGGCGTCCCCTCCAGCACCTGAGTTGGTTCCAGGGAGGGCGCTTTGGCGGGGGCAACGGCGGGAGCCGGAGGACGGGAATCGGGGGCCGGAGCGGGCTCAATTCTGGCGGTGCGGGCCGACCGGCGCAGAGGAACAGTGCTGGCCCCCTTTCGACCCGACATGCTTTGGTGAGTGGGTGTAGAGGACGCTAGCTTCTTGGACTAGGATCCCCACGGACGGTGCCAACTGTTGGAACGACGGATCGGACCAGCAGGTTTTAGTGGAAATGTAAGGATGTAGTATATTGAGTGCTCCTCGAGCGTGTGTCGTTACAACTTTAGTTGGGGGGTATTTATAGGGTACCCCCGCCTAGAGGACCGAGCGCCCCTAGACCACCAACCGCTACATGGCCAGGTGCCGATCGGTAGTACAGACAAAACGAAATATACACAGTACAGACAAGAAGATTCGACTCTGACAGCGTATCAGCCGTGTCGGGCGCTGCCTGCGCCGCCCGACACGGCTCAGAGGATCGCGATCCTGCCTGCCTGTGGCTTTGACTGGATCTTTTCCCGCCAACACTCACTCCGGATTCACCGTGTGGCCGAGGGATGGCCTCCGGCGTTCTCCTCCCGGAGGGTGGCCTTCGGCATCTTCCTCCCGAAGGGTGGCCTCCGGCATACCCCTCCCGAAGGGTGGCCTGCGGTAACTTCCTCCCGAAGGGTGGCCTCCGTCATCCGCTTGGCGCCAGCGAACTCCTCCGGAGCGCCCCGAGACCTCCGAGGGCTTCCGGCTCCATCGCCTGCAGGTCCTGGCCCCTTCGGCACCAGGCTTCGGACCCCGGGTGGTGGGCCCCCTTCGGCCATCGGGATTATCTCCCCCAACAGCGATATGCCTGATGTTGATGGCATGGTGATCGGGATCTCGATGTCGATGGTCGGTGTAGTTTTGGATAATTGGGCGGTCTCCTCCATCTAGATAGATATGTCTGCCACCTCCCTAGAGAAAGACTATCACGCTCACATGTGTGAGAGGTGGTGACATCCCCCTTGACTGAAAAAAGCTCCTTCTAGTCCTAGGATTTTATGGACTAGGTATGTGTAGTGTGGGACATTCATGAACTTGGTGAGGGATGGTTGACCGAGCACACAATGTGGCAGGCGGTCTCAAAGTCGGTGATGTTTAACTTGACATACTTGGTGCGGTAGTTATCCCGAGTGCCAAATGCCACCGGGAGGGTGAGCGTGCCGAGCAGGACGGAGGCCTTTCCCAAGACGGCCTTGTAGAAGGGCATGTCTATCTTCTCCACTACCTTAATGTTGATGCCGAGTGTTGTGAGGATCTCCTTAAATAACATGTCGAGACCACTGAACCATCGATGAACACCCTCTTTAGACGCACCTTGAGGATCACTTGATCTACCACTAGAAGGAATCGACCTAGTTTGGGGACATCAGTCCACTAGTAATTCCGACTAAAGGTGATCGAGACCTCTGACCTGTGGAGGTTCTCAGGATGGCATTAACTCGGTGGACAAAACATTTTTGTTAGCACTTCATCTCTGTGGTGATCGCCCCACCAAAGATCATAGAGACCCTCTAGTCAAGCTCCCGAAAATCATTCTTGGTCGATTGGTTGGCCTCCTTATCTTTCCAGTGAGATTTGTTTTTATCATCGTGACATCGTCGATCTTGCCAAGATTATTTTCCACCTCATGAAGCATCTGATCTTGCATCCAATAACATTGGCGTGTGGTGTGGTTGCTATTTGGATGAAATATGAAGGACTTGTCAAGCATCTCATGCATCGTTGAGTGCCCTCTTCCTCTTGATTTAGGCTTTTCCTCCACAACCATGACATCTTCTGATTTTCTCTTCTGATTTTTTGATTAGGAGGACTCGGGCTTGTCACGATCAGTGCGCTAAAGTGATCGGTGATCATTGTCTGAGGGCTTCTTCTGATGGAATATGCCCAAGAGAATTTTGGGGGAACCAAAAGTTCTGGCCTAAGGCCGAAAGTTTCGAGCTAGTCCGAGTTTCGGATTCTGGTGAAACTGCAAGTTCTGAGTTCTAGATGAACCAGAAGTTCCAGTTATGATCCAAAAGTTCTAGGTCGAAATAAATTCGATATAAAATATTGTTTTCGGAAGTTCTAGTTGGACTGAAAGTTCTGGGTCCAGAAGTTCTAGTTGGACCAGAAGTTCCGGAAAAAATGAATTCTAAACATAAGGTTATTTTCAAAAGGTTTCAAGCAAATTCAAGGTGTTGATTATGATGAAACATGTTTGCCCGTCGAATGCTAAAGTCTATTCGGATCATCCTAGAAATTGCCACATTTTATGACTATGATATATGGCAAATGGATGTTAAAATGGCTTTTAATAATGGAGATCTAAGAGAGGATGTGTACATGACACAACCTAAACGTATTATCAATCCAAATAATGCCGAGAAAATTTGCAAGTTATAGAAGTCTATTTATAGGCTGAAGCAAACTTCTTAGGGTTGGAATCTTTATTTTAATGAAGTATTCAAAGGGCTTGGCTTCATCAAGAATTAATAAGAACCTTGTGTTTACAAAAAGAATAGTGGGAGCTTACTTATATTTCTGGTATTATATGTAGATGACATATTTTTGATTGGAAATAATATTCCTATGCTTGATGCTATCAAATATTCATTGAGGAAAAGTTTCTCAATGAAAAATATTCAAGAGGGAGCATATATTTTTGAATTAAAAATATATAGAGATAGATCGAGAAGGCTAATTGGATTAAGCTACATATACATTGACAAAGTTTTGAAACGGTTCAAAATGTATAATTGCAAGAAAGATTTTCTACCAATATCACATGGTATTACTCTTAGAAAGAGTCAGTGTCCTTTGACACCTGATAAGCTAGAAGAGATGAGTGTGATCATGTATGCCTCCACAATCAAGTCCATCATGTATGCCATGCTTTGTACGTGCTAGATGATAGTAAAGAGTATCCCTAAGTACTTTAGAAGAATTGATGATATGTTCCTAGTCTATGGAGGTGATGAGGAGCTCATTGTAAATGGTTACACTGATGCTAGCTTCCAAACCAACAAGGACGATTCACGATCAAAGTCTGGTTTTGTGTTCTACCTCAATGGAGGCACAGTGAGTTTGAAAAGTTCCAAGCAAGAAACGGTTTTAGATTTTATGATAGAGGTCAAGTACATAGCAGCTTCTAAAGATACGAAGGAGTCTGTTTGGATAAGAAAGTTTATTTCTGACTTGAGTGTTGTCTCTAATGTGTATAGTCCAGTGGACCTCTATTGTAATAATAGTGGTTTCATTGCACAAGCCAAGGAGCCTAGGTCGCATCAGAAGCCTAAGAACATACTTCAGCGCTATCACCTCATCTGAGAGATCATAGATAGAGGTGATGTAAATATATGCAAGGTGCACACGGATTTAACATTGTCAATCCATTGATGAAACCTCTCTCATAGCCCAAAAATAAGACGCACTTGAGCTCTATGGGTATTAGATACTTACGTGAGTGAGTCTAGTGTATGCTAGAAAAGGTGTCTTACCTATGCTACTGTAATTTGGATAATTGGTTATCTTGTTGCTTGAATAAATGTATTTTACATTGATTAGCAAGTACATGACCTATTTGTAAAACTCGTTATTTTATAATGATGTTGTTTAAAATGATTCCTAATCCCATATCATCATGTGGGATAGTGATGATTCATAGATTAGCACATATATTTGATTGATGATCATGTTTCATGGATCATAGACATGGAGATGTCAAATTATGGATGTGGACACATGTTAGTGAACATGGTGTTGGATGGACCCACTTTGAGATACTTCTAGGATTGTTATTTTTTATATGCCATCAGTTATCATCTCAAATAGTGTACCTGTAGAATCCTTAGACCTGAGATCGTCATTGATTCCAAGGTAGTTATAAATGTTACTATCAGGAATGTTATGAAACATGTCTTAGGATGTGAGCAGTCAAGATAGAATTTACCCCTCCTAATAACAGGAGAGACATCTCTAGGTTTCTCAAGATGGTTGGATTGGAAAAGTGCATGGTCATGCCACTATGACTAAAGAGTTAGTCATGATTAATCCACTACTTGATCGAGTGAAATGTTGAGCAATCACAAGGGTGGCACGAATCTCGCCTTGAGCTTGATTGATGTCGTGTGGTAAAGGGATTTGTGCGTGAGTATATCAAGGTTCAAAAAAAATATGATTTTGACTTTGTATGCATTTGGAGTTCAATATGTACTGCTATTGATCGGTGATCCAAAAAATGTTTCCAGGTAATGGTCATTTGTGTATGAACATATCGGGTCACACGCTTAAGGGGATAAGATTTAAAGATTGCAAGAATTGGCTCTTTTGCAAGTATGAGATTGATGGGAATATGCTTAAGAGAATTCTGGGGAACCAAAAGTTCTAGCCTGAGGCTGGAAGTTTCGGGTCAGTCCCAGTTTCAAATTCTGGTGCAATCAGAAGTTTCTAGTATGACCCGGAAGTTTTGGGTTCTAGATGAATCAGAAGTTTTGAGTTCTAGATGAATCAGAAGTTTTGAGTTCTAGATGAACCAGAAGTTCCGGATATGATTCAGTAGTTCTGGGTTGAAATAAATTCGATAAAGAATGTTATTTTTTATAGATCTAGTTGGACCAGAAGTTCTTGGTCCAGATGTTCCGGTTCGACCGGAAGTTTTAGACATAAATAAATTTTGAACAGAAGGTTATTTTTGGAAGTTCCGGGACTAGACCAGAACTTTTGGGCTAGGCGAACAAATTAGATCTACTGGACTTTAATACTGATTAAAGGCCCATGAGAGGGCACTGTATAAGGAGAGGAAGGGCTAGGACGAAAAGGTGTTGTTTCTATTGTTTCCTAATCCTAGCCACCACCTTTCCTCTCTCCCAGATGACGACCATAGTGACAAATCTCACGAGCGGTACTAGCATACTAGCGCAAGGTGACCTCATCCCTAAACATGTGGATATCGTAGAGGCACTAATCCAATAGTGGTGCTTGTCTTCTTCCCGTGGAGATTGCTAGAGCATGTTATCTTCATCGGTGATAAACAGACGGAGATGAGCGGAGTTGAGCGAGTACGCACTTCCCCAACTTCTTCTTCTACTATAGTAGCGCATCTCATATTAGAAGGTTTGATTCATGATCCTATTACACGCATGGTTCCTGGGCTAACGGGGTAAAATTTTTAAATTAGCGCTAGTGTAGCCTCCCCATAACCCAACATCTTCTCCTTGTGAGACTCTCGTGTGGTCAGGTGTATCTGCTCATGCTCAACATCCTCGGCATTTGCGTACTACCCGATGATGGTGATCATTTCGCCTAGTGTCGTTGGTTCATTCATCACCAGGTGGCAGAAAAGTTATGATGGCTTTCGTGATCCCTCCTAGAAGATGGAGAAGACATCGGTGATTGAGATGTTGGTGACAATTTTTCTACACTCGAAGAATCAGCGGATATAGTCTTAGAGGGACTTATCACTCCTTTGGCGTATTTGGCGTAGGTCATACCGAGAGACCGACCTTATCCATGTCCCTTGATAATTAGCAATAAACATATCACACAACTGATCCCATGAGTCATTGGAGTTCTTTGAGAGTCTTGCCAACTAGTTTATGGCGGTCGGCGTGAGCATCACGGGGAGATAGTTCGCCATCACTGGATGATCCCCGTTGACTGCTCGGATGGCCATGTAGTACATTCGTAGACACTGCGAGGGGTCAGTCTTGCCATCGTAGGGCCCGATGCCCGTAGGGTGGAACTACTTGGGCCAGACCACCTAGTGGAGTCATTAGGTGAAGGCTGAGAACATGTTATGGTGAGAGTCAAAATCATCTTATTGATTGGCCCTCGACGTGTCGTGGCTCTGGTCGTATCGCTCCCGACGATGCATTTTCCATGCTCACGGTCTCTATGGTGGTGAGAGATATAATTGCATGCGTCGTGAAGTTGATTAAGGATCTCTAGGGCATCGCCTGAGTAGGAGCTCCCATGAAACTCACTTAGTCAAGAGTGTCATGAAGGGCTAGATAGTCAGCCGGTGTTTTGGGCGGTGGTGTGTGATCAGCCGGGTGGAGCCAAATCAACAATTTGGGAAGCGATGACCTGAGTCATCGTCTAGGCTCTCAAGAGCTCGGGCTTCTCAAGGAGAGCAGAGAGAACCCTCTCAATGGTGACAAGATTTGCCATCATCGTATAGTACACATCGTGACATTTAAAGTCGACTGTGAAAGCATCTTGATCATCTTGACGTGAGTCTTCAACCGCTAGAGCCTTTCCTCGGTGGATGGAACAGAGGATATTCCATCATCGGCATTCTTGCCGGTGGGTGCTGGACTTTACAGCATTGGTAGTGGGTTCGTCGTTAGAGATGATGGCCATCATCACCATGACAGTATTTGTTGGTGGAGCCATTGGCTGGACCGACACGCTTCTCTTCTTAGGCCGCGTCGAGACGACCTCGGTGAATTGGCGTCGCTGGACTGTACGCCCACTTGAGGTGAAGATGACGTAGTCGGTGGGGTAGTTGGCGAGTGTTTGATAGATCTAGGTGCCTAGGCGCTGAGTTCAACTTGTTGTAGGGGCGAACCACACCCCGAGTAGGGTAAGTAGTCGGGCACACGGTGGACTAGGCATGTGCGATGTCTTCACCTAGTTATTGGTGGAGTTGGAGATGACGAGTTGGTGCATGGTGTCACTAACAAAAGTGAGGCTCTCGAAGGTGATGACAGAGCCGATGGGAACCTTGGTGTTGAACTTGTAAACATGCCATGGAATCCGACTAGGAAATTCACAGAACTTCCCCTTCCTGGCACGCCAACTATCGCTGCGTAAGTATGATAATTCTCGATGGAGTTACGCATAGTGTTGGCGTAAAAGATTACGCTAACAGGTTTCTGTAGAAAAGAAACTAACAAACGAAGTGTTTGCGAAGCAAACTGTTCTAAGCCTCCGAAAGGATAATAGCTTAGAATAGTTCGAAAGTGTGTATTGATTCCCTTGTAATCGGTCCCTATTACAGGGTGAAATGGGGGGTATTTATAGGCCTAAACATTAAGGAAAAGACCTATTTACCCCTCTATTACAACCGACATTAAGGAAACTATTCGGTTTCCTTAATAGGGCTAAAATGGTAAAAGACTAATCTAATAGGATAGAAGATAAGTCTTCCATCTTAGCTGGCAGAAAAGATCCTGAAGGGCTTTGGTTCGAAGACATACTTCGAACCAGTGCCTGTCTTCGGGCTTCGAACCAGGTTCTAAGCATCTTCGGAGAGCATCTTCGAACAATCTTCGAACTAGTTGGCTGTCTTCATGCTGCTTTAGCAATAACCCCGAAGATGAGATATTTTCCCCCAACAGTAGCCCCTCGAATACGCTTCTCCGTTCGACCTGTAACGTTAGGAGAGCAGTATACGGAAAGAAAAGATAACCAATCATAGGGGTTATTGATTTTCGTTTTATCTCCGAAATGCATGAAGATATGAACTTCGAATCAGTCATAAGGTAATTACCTTTCGAACCACCTTAGAACTGACTCAGGAAGTTCGAAAGTCTTTTCAGACTTAGAAAAAATAGCCGTTAGTTTCTGTTTCTAACGGAAGCTATATGAGGCGTTATTTTCGGAGGAGAATAACAGGCGGGAATACGAAAGGGCAGAACCCAAACGGTAACAAACGGAAAGATTAGGCTATAAATAAAGAGCCCCAAAACTTACCCGATTACCTTTTCACCGCTTCTTCCTAGTCAAAAGCTTTTTGAGCCCTTCAAGTTCTTGAGCCCTAGTCTTTGAGTTCTTGAGCCCTAGTCTCCATTCCCTCAGATCAATCCGGCAATCACGATGGTGAAGACCAAGGGATCTGCGCCTCCTTCGGCCTTGGCTCGGCAGCAGGCAGCTGCAGCGGCAGCGGCGGCGACATCGGCGGCGGCACCCTCGAGGCGGGCGACGATTTCCATGGCGGCAGGGGGGAGAAATCCCCAAATCCCCGACGACCAAGGTCTGTGCCCACCCTCAACCAAGTACTTGGATCAATCTTTTGAGTTGGGGCCGTCTACCTGCAAGAAAGAATCTTTGGCAATCACAGCGGGGGGAAAGATTAGTGATGGGGTTATGATTCGGAAACCGGGCAAAGAATCAATTCCATCACCGAGACCCGGAGAAGTTGTAGTGTTCGAAGCTTTTTTCGAAGCGGGCTTGGGCCTCCCGGCTGTGGATTTCTTAGCCGAAGTACTTGACTTGTTTCACGTAACCCTCCCCCAGCTGTCTCCGAATGCTGTAGCTAGATTAGCTATCTTCGAGTGGGCACTGAGAGCCGAAGGTTGTGAGGGGAGGGCTGAAATCTTCGCTGCGCTACATAGAGCAACTTGTCAGCCAAAGACCTTCGTAGGCTCCGGAGGCGAGAAGGTGGTGGTTTCCTTCGGAAGCATCAATTTTAGGCTTCGTGATGAATATGCCCTGCAATTCCCTGCTAAGGCCATCAATGCTAGATGGTACACCGATTGGGTTCTGAGGTGGTTTTATGCCGAAGTTGGAGTGAGTAGTCCTCTGGCCGGTCCCCTCAAGGAAATCCAGTTCCGGAAGGAAGCCTTAGTGCAACCCGACGAAGGCCAACTCGAGGCTCGCCTCAACTTGCTTCAGAAAATCAGCAGAAGGTTGAGCATGCGGGACTTAGCCGAAGAGTTCCTCGGACTTCAAATTCCTCCGTTGATGGCCAACTGGCCTATCGCCTTCGAGGATGACTCGGAAGGCGGTCTTCGCAAAATAAGCTATACTTCGAGCCCTGCAGGTAACTTCGAAACCAACATGCATAGTACATATTTACTTCGAAGAAAGATTAACTTGAATTATTTTTTAGCTTCTTCAGCCCCTATTACTTCAGAGCAAATTGTAAGGGCTTCGGAGAAGATTTTGGGTGCTCCAACTCCGTCAGAAAAAGAATGGCGAATCAAATTAGTCGGAAGTTGGGAGCGTTTTAACAGAGTATGGGGAATGCTGGAGTTGACTCCACCCCCTCTGATGGATTGGGTGCCTCAGGAGAAAGGCCCCAAGAAAAGAGTAGCTGAAGCCGGAGCTTCAGGTTCAGCAAAGACTCCGGTGAAGAAGGTGGCTCGAAAACCTAAGAATCTCGCACCTTTGGATCCTGCTCCTTCAAGCTCAAGAACCTCACTTTCTGGTTCTAAAGAGGACGAAGGTATTTTATTAGTAAAATTAATTGATGAAGATGCAACTCAACGAAGTATTCACATTGAAGATACTGCAGGTATTCCGGAGCCTCAAGCCAACATCGAAGAAGTAAGAGCTCCGGATACCCAGGAAGAACAAATCGAAGCCCCTATGGGTGTAGATGAGGCCGAAGTGCCTGCGAACGTACCGGAGTCTGGAGATAATGCTGATCAACCAATGACTTCGGTAGTTCAAGAAGATACAACTCAGGCTGGAGTTCCTGGGAATGAAGGTGGAGTCGAAGACACTATGGCTTCGATTCTCGAAGAAGTAACGAGGACTCTTCAGGACGATGCTCCTGCAGTCCAAAACTTAGCGGCTGATTCGGATGAGGACTACACTTTTGATCCTCCGATCAGTCCGGTGCTCGATATTCCAGAGAATGTCGAAGGTAAATTTTGCTTAATTCTTATCAATTTTTGCAAAATTATACAATGTGTAATATTTTTGTTTTTTCAGCACCTCCTGTTGTCGAAGTATCCCTCGAAGATACAATGCAAAGACCTTCGACAACTTCGGAGCCACAACCGGGGGTTACTCTACCAGGGCCTGGAAGAGGAAAAAGACACATAGAGCCTCTCCCAGCTCAAGGATCGACTTCATCTGAGTCAACGGATGAAAGCGAATCAACTGAGGGGGGGCCATCTTCAGAAGTTCCAAGGGCCTCGGAAGAAACCTCCGGACCCTCGCTAAGCAGAGCTGATCAGAAGGCTTTAGCACTGCTTCCTCTCATAACTCCATTTTTGGAGGAGAAAACCGGACTTGGGACTTTGGTTAAACCTTTGGGTGAAGCCAGTCGCAAAGTCGGGGAAACAGAGCTGGTAGCCCTTTTAAGCAGAGCGAAGGGTTCGGAGCTTAATATTGCTGTGGAAAGAGCAGCTTATCAGGTATAAAGCATCTTCGAACTAAATAATGAATTATATATGAATAATTTCTTATTCCAGTTTTTCTTTTTTCTTAGCAAGCAGTCTTAGCCCGCGCTGCAGCTTTATCGAGCGAAAACGAAATTGCTCAACTTCGGGAAGAGAACGAAACTCTTCAAAGAAATTTTAACTTCTCCGAAGGTCGAGTAGCTCAAATGGACAATGTAATACTAGCAGAGCGAAGGGCTAGGCAAAGCTTGGAGGCTGCGAAGAAGGAGCTCGAAGCAGAAAGAATTGTGCTTCGGGCAGAGATTGAAAGACTGCGGACGGAGGATGCTGCCAAAGGGACTGAACTTGTAAGGCTACAAGAAGAAGCTGGCCAACTCCGGACTCAGAAGAATGCTTTGACTACGGAGAATGCTAAAATCTCCGGAGTTTTAGCAGAAACGACTTCGGTCAAGGACGCACTTAATGCAGAAAAACTCAAGTCTGAGAAGGTGGCTTCGGAGGTCATCGAACAGATGCTAGGTGTCTTGGAGTACTTCGGTACTACTGGATCACTACCTTCGGATGACAATGTAACTCTGCTGCGCCGGCTAAAGAGGATCCAAGGAGCAGCGAAGCAAATGAAGACGGCAGGCTTACGTTATGGAGAACTCTCCGGACAAGTGTCTGCCCTTGGAATACTTCGCTACTACGAGGATTTGGGCCGAACAATCACTCCGAGCGCAGAGGGTTCCATCATCTTCGACGATGCGAGACTTTTGACTCCTTCCGAAGGCGTAGCTACTGCTTGGCGAGCCTTCCAGACTTCGTGGAGAGCCGAAGGTCGATCTGCGATCAAGGCTTGGATTGATGAAGGCCAACGCCAAAAGCAAGTTCGGAGTCAAGCTTCGAGCAGTCAGCCTCCTCCGAACCCGCAGGTTTAGGATTATTTAGGATTTTTTGATTATGTAAAGCTGATGCTTGTAAATATTTATCAATGAAAATCTTGTTTGTCATATTTTTAGGCTTTGCCTCTTATGGAAGATATCGAAGTGTTAGAGCTTAACAGCGAACTTCGCTCACTGTGGAACACCTTCGAACTTCTCAAGAGTTATAAACGTCCTCGATTCCTTATCCCTCGAGATGACTCCGGCGTTATTGCGCCCGAAGTAATCAAAGACGTATTGTCTTATATTAAAGAGGAAGATAAAGAGATCGACGCAAACACCTCGTCTTCTGAAGACACTAATTGGTCCGAAGACGAAGGTGAAGCCCAAAATAAAAGATCTAAAGATCTTAGAAGCTGGGAGAGAAGCCCCGAGCGGCTTCGAACTTGGGCCGAGCTTCAACAAGAACAGAAGGATTTTAGAGCTTCGAAGGGGAGGAAGAGAGTTAAACGCAAAGTTCTTAGAACTTCCGATGTTGGAACTAGTCGTTCCACCCCTAGCTCTCGGGACCGAAGAGGTCTCCGATTCCTTCTTGGTATAGATACCAATTTTTCATAATGTAATCTGTAAACACATTTATTTCAATAATGAATGCCGATTTAAAATTGTCTCCATATTACTAGCCCCTCTTTGGGTATAAGCAACTTCGAACTGCATTCAAAGATGGTTATGCGCAAAGAAAAAACTTCGGAGTACAATTTTTTGGGGGTTCGGAGCCCCTCTGTCATTTTAAAGATCTTTTGAAATCTTATAAAATGTCTTCGACCTTTGTAGTCAGAAGAATGGTAGCTTGGTACCTTTGTTTATTTCATGAAAGAAATCGATTGAGATAACTTCCAGGACACTTTAGTGTCTTAAAAAATTTGTCACTTTGGACGCATATGAACAGACATTCGAAGCTCATGGCTTAAATGCTGTTTTGCTTTAGCCACCTTCGGCTGTTTTTTGCAGAAATCTACCAGCCGGAGCTTGGATTTCGCAGAAATTGTAGCCACCTTCGGCTCTTTTTTGCAGAAGTCTACCAGCCGGAGCTTGGACTTCGCAGAATTTGGCCAACTTGGGCTCTTTTTTGCAGAAGTCTACCAGCCGGAGCTTGGACTTCGCAGAATTTGGCCACCTTCGGCTCTTTTTACGGATGTCTGCAAGCTGCAGCTTGGACTCCGCAGATTTTGGCCACCTTCGGCTCTTTTTACGGAAGTCTACCAGTCGAAGCTTGGACTCCGTAGAATGTGGTATTGGCTCTTTTACGGATGCCTACAAGGTATCATCTTGGGCTCCGGATGGATTTCAGCCACCACACCGGAGGCTTCGACTTTATAGGTACGAAGTCCGGAAATACAGCCCAGCTTGATGACACTTCCCTCTCGATCGACTTCCGTCCCAGCGCGTCCGCTCGGGAGACTAGGAGTGTCAAGGGAAAGGCAAACCACAGGGTGTATGTTTTATTAATTTAGAGGTGATTACAAGCGGATTACAAGGAGCCCTTATGCGAAGTATCGCTTTAGGTGCTCCGCATGCCAAGTATGTGCTAACTCTTCACCTTCTAAATTAGCTAATTTGAATGAACCAGGGCGCCCTGAGCGGACAATTAAATATGGACCTTCCCATTTATTGCCTAACTTCCCTGGTGCTATAATGCTTCGTAGAACAAGATGACCCGGCCTTAACTCGCTGAGCTTAACCTTCGGGTCATACCAAGTCTTCGTCTGCTGATGATACTTTGATAAATTAGCTACAGCCCGAAGTCTTGTTTCTTCTGACAAATCTAACGAAGCTTGTCTTTCTTCTTCGATGTCCGGTTCGGTGCTGCGAAACGACCCCCCTTTGAGCTCTGTCGGAGTCATAGCTTCATCTCCGAATAGTAGTCTGAACGGAGTAAAACCTGTGGACCTTGTTTGCGTAGTCCGAATGGACCATAAAATCTTTGGAAGCTCTTCGGTCCACAGTCCCTTTGACAACCCTACTATTCTTCGATTTAGCCCTGATAAGATATTTCCATTGGCTCGCTCAACGGCTCCATTCGACTGAGGATGTCTCACTGCAGCAAAACATAGTTGAATACCTAGATCTTCGCAAAACTTCCTGAAGGGTTCTGCGTCGAACTGTGTTCCATTGTCAACTGTGAGATATCTAGGCACTCCGAACCGGCAAATAATGTTCTTCCAGAAGAATTTCTGTACATTATTCGAAGTGATAGCTGTTAAGGGCTCTGCTTCCACCCACTTAGAAAAATATTCAATAGCTACCACTGCGAACTTCAGATTTCCCTTTGCTAACGGAAAGGGACCAATTAGATCCATACCCCATCTGGCCATAGGCCATACTGGAGCAATGACTTGAAGAGCTGTTGGTGGGCGATGACACCGTCGACCCATCCACTGGCATCCTTGACAAGTGCGGACCAAGCTCTCCGCATCAGCTGTTATTGTGGGCCAATAAAGCCCCTGGCGAAGTGTTTTTCCTGCCAGAGCTCTAGGGGCTAAATGACTTCCACAAAGGCCTTCGTGAATTTCTCGAAGAATTTCTTGGCCTTCGGCTTGAGATATACATCGGAGTAGAGGGGAACATACTCCGGCCTTGTATAATATACCGTTGATTAACTGATAGTTTCTTGCTCTGAGCTTTAATCTTGACAATTGGGGCTCTTCGGGCAAATTTGTTCCTCCTTGCAAGAGTTCTATGATTGAATCTTTCCAATCTGCACTAGGAATGCAGAGAATCTCTGCAGAAGCAACTTGTGGCACCGAAGGTATATTGAGCTCCTCATAGAAAGCTTCGTCAGGCACATCCACAGCTCCGGCAGCAGCCTTCGCTAAAATGTCCGCTTGCACGTTTTCAGCTCTTGGTATACTCCGAATGGAAATACCCTTGAAATGTGCTTCGATCTTGCGAATTTCTTCCACGTATTTTGCAAGCTGTGGATGTCGAACTTGAAAACTTTTGTCTACGTGCCCTGCTACTATCTGAGAATCTGTTTTTATAATTATTCTTGTAGCCCCTAGAGCACGTGCTTTCCGGAGTCCCAATAATATTCCTTCGTACTCCGCTATATTATTGGTAGACTTAAAGTTGAGTCTTGCGGAGTACATTGCTCTTTGTCCTGATGGTGAAATTAATACTGCCCCAATGCCTGCTCCGGATGCTTGGAAAGCCCCATCGGAGTAAATAGTCCAAACTCCGTCATCTGATTTTTCCGGAGTCAACTTCGCAGGTGGAGTCCACTCTGCTACGAAGTCTGCTAGGACTTGAGATTTGATAGCTGTCCTTGCCAGGAAGGATATGCCGAAGGGTGCTAGTTCTACTGCCCACTTTCTAATCCTTCCAGTGGAATCTTTGCTTCGGAGCATGTCTCCTAAAGGATATGAAGTTGGTACAATTACATTATGAGCCAAAAAATAATGCCTTAGCTTCCTCGAAGCCATTATCAGAGCATAAACGAACTTTTCAAGTTCGGAGTATCTTGTCTTTGCTCCTGACAATGCTTCGGATACAAAATAGACAGGATTTTGGACCAACTTCCCATTGATATCAGCTTCTCTGACAAGGACTGCGCTGACAGCTGAGCCTGTGGCTGCAAGATACAGAAGTAGGGTTTCGTCCGCAATAGGCACCGTAAGTGTAGCAAGATTGCTGAGATAATCTTTAATATCTTCGAAGCTTTTCTGACACTCCGGTGTCCATGCAAAATCTTCGGACCCTTTCAAAGCTTTAAAGATTGGCAAACTCCTCTCCGCAGACCTTGACAAAAACCTGCTAAGTGCGGCCAGACGTCCAGTCAGCTTTTGCACTTGCTTTAAATTCTCCGGAGGAGCCATCTTCTGCAGCGCAGTTATTTGAGTAGGGCTAGCTTCAATTCCCCTGCTTGAAACTAAGTACCCTAACAACTTTCCAGCCTTAGCTCCGAATATACATTTTTCGGGGTTAAGGCGGATCCCACATGCCCGAAGGCTATTGAATGTTTCTGCTAAGTCTAGGCTATGTTGGTGCTTTAAAGCACTCTTTATTACAATATCATCCATATAGGCCTCCACATTGCGACCTAGTTGATGACCTAGAGCCTTAGCAACTAATCTTGAAAAAGTAGCCCCGGCATTTCTTAGGCCGAAGGGCATTCTTACATAGCAGAAGACTCCCGAAGGAGTTACAAAGCTCGTCTTGATTTCATCTTCGCGCTTCAACCATATTTGATGATAACCGGAATACGCGTCGAGGAAGCTTAGTAACTCCGAACCTGCAGTGGAGTCAACTAGTTGATCAATTCGGGGCATGGGGTAGGGGTCACGTGGGCACGCTTTATTCAAAGATGTGAAATCAATGCACATGCGCCACTTTCCGGAGGACTTCTTCCTGACGAAGACTGGGTTGGCTAACCATTCTGTATGGGCCACTTCCCTGATAATCCCAGCCTTCAACAGTTTTTCAACTTCGTCCTTAGCTAGAGCAGCTCTCTCTGCGGACATCTTCCGGAGGACTTGTCGAACAGGCCGGGCCTTCGGGTTTACAAGCAAGCTGTGCTCAATAATATCCCGATCGACTCCGGTGATGTCTTCGTCAGACCAAGCGAAGACATCCAAATTTTCTTCTACGACCTTTTCCAAGGAAGTTGCAACTTCGGGAGGTAAATCTTTACCAAACTGAAAGGTGTATTCTTTACCATCTTTGACAATGACCTTCGTTGCAATCTCTCCTTCGGGACTTGGTCTTGGAAATGACTTTTTCGAAGCTTCGGAAGAGGCTGAAAAAATTTCTCCATTATCTTGGACACTGTTTACCTGCCTCGGATCAAGAGGAGGACCGTGACCATATTCTGCCCTCCGAGCCATGGCTTGATCTCCGAAGATTGTCAGAACTCCTGATTGTGTGGGCATCTTCATGCACAAGTAGTTGTGATGCGCCACAGCTCCGAACTGATTCAACATGCCTCGTCCGAAGATGACATTATAAGCATACGGGGCATCTACCACATCGAAGATAACTTCTTCAGTTCGGGCTAGTAAACCTTCTCCGAAGGTTACTTCCAGGCCTATCTGGCCGAGGGCATCAAGCGGAGGTCCTGCAAAGCCTTGCAGAGGACGAGCCGCTGGGAGGAGATGCTTCCGGGAAATGCATAACTGATCGAAGGCTTGTACAAATATGATATCTGCCGAGCTACCTCCGTCAATTAGCACCCTTCGGACTTCTGTTCCTGCAATATCAGCAGTAATAACCAATGGATCTGCATGCGGGAACTTGATACCAGCTGCATCCTCCGCAGAGAAAGATATTGGAACATGAGACCACTCCGGCATTGCAGCTGCAGATGACGAAGTCCCAATGTGGCCTACTTCTCGAACGTACTCTCTTCGTTGTCTCTTGGACATGCTTCCGAGGGTACCTCCTCCGGAGATAGGGAGAACTACTCTCTTCCCTCTATCTTGCCCTTCTTCTTGCTTCGGAGGTGGCATAACATTGGCCACCGGAGGATGCCTTGCAGCATCAAAATTTTCTATCCGCGCCACAGCCTGGACCGGCTCCGAGCGCACTGCTGCTGCTGGACTTCGGTCGGTACTACCTCGACCCGAAGTTCTCTCCAAGTATTCTCCCCGAAGGGTAAGAATAGCCTTGCAGGTGTCAGTTGCATGGCTTCGATTCTCTCCATGAATACAGCAAAAAAGGGTCTGGCCCTTGCCAGCCGTTTTCCCTGGCGGCCTCCAGCCGCTGGACTTGTTCCCCGGAGACTGTGGAGCTCTTGGTGCAAACTTCTGCGGGGGTGCAATGTTTAAGACTTCAGAGCGAGGGTGCTTTTGCCCTCTTCTTCTATCATGTTGCACTTCGGAGACAGGTTCTTGCGGCTGAGTCGAAGTCTTCACTTCTGCTTTAACTTCTGTCAACACTGTCGAAGTAGCAGTAGTCCTCCGAAGCCAACCTTCTTCTGACTTCGAGTACTCCTCGAAGTACGACATCAGCTGTGATACTGTGGTGATGCTCTTCCGATGCAGTTTATCCAGAAGGCCTTTATGACTGACGCCTTCTCGAGCCGCATCAACCACCGAGGATGTGGACAGCCCCCGAATTTGCGACTTCGTGTGAGCGAAGCGCTTGAAGTACTGCCTCAGTGTTTCTCCGGGGAGCTGTTTCACTTGGAAAAGGCTTCCTGTCGACATGGGGGGCACGAAGGTGCCCTGAAAGTTACTTATGAACTTCTTCTTCAACTGTGACCATGAAGTGATTGATCCTGGTTTTAAAGACCAGAACCATCTCAACGCCACTCCTTGAAGGGCTAACGGGAAGCACTTCGCCATAGTTTCTCTGTCTCCGCCACTAGCCTCGATTGCTAGGGCATAAGAACGCGCAAACTCACTGGGATCTTCGTCTCCGGCATACTTGCAAAGCTTCGAAGCTTTGAACCTCGGATCGAAGCGAACCTTCTGAAGCTCGGGATGCAACGGAGATTCATTGTCGTACGAGGCGTTCTCCGGGGCTTCGGGATAATCAAGATCGTCGTCTTCGTGCACTTCGGGGATAGCTGGGGTGGCTTGAGGACGAAGCCTGTTCGCAGCCTCTTGCCGCCACCTCGCTACCTCGGCTTGAAGATTGGCCATTTGAGTGGCCATGTTTCCAAGGCTATCTTCATCTCCTCCGGAAGGACCTTCCGGGTCTTGAGAGCTGGTATGATCAGTTCGAATCGGAATGGAGGGTGGCAGAGTGGCTCCGGGCGGTCGGAGTGTGGAAGGGGTTGGTGGAGAGGTTTCGTATCCTCGAGGGATAGAAGCCCCTTGCGGAGTTTGAGGTGGAGGGATAGTCGAAGACCCTCCGACTTCGACTGTGTCGAAGGGTATCTCTCCGGAGATCCGAGAGGACCTCCGAGTGGGATTGCGAGGTGCGCTCCGCTTAGGAGGCATGATGCAAGAGGTTGGTAGAGAACGAAGTTTTTTGGACTAGGTTCCCCACGGACGGCGCCAACTGTTGGCGTAAAAGATTACGCTAACAGGTTTCTGTAGAAAAGAAACTAACAAACGAAGTGTTTGCGAAGCAAACTGTTCTAAGCCTCCGAAAGGATAATAGCTTAGAATAGTTCGAAAGTGTGTACTGATTCCCTTGTAATCGGTCCCTATTACAGGGTGAAATGGGGGGTATTTATAGGCTTAAACATTAAGGAAAAGACCTATTTACCCCTCTATTACAACCGACATTAAGGAAACTATTCGGTTTCCTTAATAGGGCTAAAATGGTAAAAGACTAATCTAATAGGATAGAAGATAAGTCTTCCATCTTAGCTGGCAGAAAAGATCCTGAAGGGCTTTGGTTCGAAGACATACTTCGAACCAGTGCCTCTCTTCGGGCTTCGAACCAGGTTCTAAGCATCTTCGGAGAGCATCTTCGAACAATCTTCGAACTAGTTGGTTGTCTTCATGCTGCTTTAGCAATAACCCCGAAGATGAGATATTTTCCCCCAACAGTTAGTTATGAGGGGATTTTTATGTTTGGAATTCTATGGTTGCCTCAAAGAACAAGAGAAAAAATGATCTTAGATAGGTTCGGGCCTCCCGGAATAAGGTCTCATGATGTAGGTTGGAGTATGCGCTGAAGAGCCAAAAAAAATCTCGCGTGTGTGAAAGTCTGTGCTTGTGTGTAAGCGTAAGCCTGTAGAGGTTGGAGGTTATCATTTAGGCTTTAAGTACCCTTTACAATAGTTAATCACCAGGGATTATGGGTTAATTATCACAGTATTATTCGCTATCTTATTTTGTCTTCAAGACTGACAGTTGTGTCTTGGAGTTTATTATCATTGATGGTACGAGCCAACTATTGATCTGGCCTCCCAAATACATGTAGTCGCGGGTCATCCTAAGTGCTGATCTCGAGACTAAGTTATGCTATTAACCACTCCACTATTGCATGTTGAACTGATCCTTTTCAAGTCGTCTTTAATATTTTGTCTTCCAACACCATATATATTCCATCTAGTCACTTTAGGATTCTGGAGAGGGCATGCGCCCGACGCTCTATCCGTCAAATTTTGCACCCATCATGCAACACAAATCAATTGTTAACTACTGGCTTGACTTAACACGACTCTGAAAACATTAATTGGAAACATGCCAAAGGCTTCATAGAAGTTGATTAATTTTAGTTAAAATTATAGGAGATTAATTTCATGGAACTGATTTCTACTAACTACAACATGACTTTATCACTGATATGTAGACCTTAAGAGCATCTTCAAGAGACCTTCTAAATTTTAGTCCCTAAATCATATATAGGGATTATCCTAAACTCTATCTCTTCCTAACAATTAATTAATCTACAACAGTTTCCCTATAATTTCAATCCCTATTTTTTAAATTCTACAAATATGGTCTATAATATATAATAATTTTGTGTAAAACTATAATACATTCAAATATGTGTATCATCCAACTTATAACAACACATACGGGAAAAAATAATGCACATGCAAGAAAAAAATATGTACAAATGGAAATAGGGAATTGCTAAATTAATCCTATATTTGAGAGAGATGAATGGTGATTTAGGGAATGGATTAGGAAATGACTCATTTAGGGGAACTCTTGGAGCTTCATTTTTTACAAAAATATATAAATTCAAATTTAAATAGTCATATAGGTAATCTTTTGAAGATGCTCTAACACTATAGGACATACAAATAAGTCAGTGATAAAGCCACTATAAAAGTAGTTGCAAAAGATCTCATTTGAAATTTTAATGCTCTCTTTTCTCAAACACATGTATATTAGCAATATGTATACAACGGGCATTAAAATGACATAAGAATGCTCTCAATACATGCTCTTACACGGGTGATGACAATGAACTTAAATTAAACGAGGATGTCTCAAAATAGTGTCTGTACCGGCAGTATACTTGTAAGGCGCGATCTTACTGTTTTAGAAGTTAGACCATCAAAATTCATAGTTGTTATAAAATACCAAATGCATCTGATATCTCGTATCAAATTCATACCAAAGCCTCGTGAAATTCACATGCTCCAAACGCAGCCGTGAGTTCGGCTCGGCGACACGCGAAGCTTCTCTGGTCCCGGCCTACGCAAAGCAAGATTTTCCATTTTTTTCAGATCGAAGCGCTTGGAGTTATGGACCAATTAATAAACCTGCCATCATGCAGGGTGATGGATACTAGATGATTCGTCGACGAACACGGCAGATCAGATCGTCGTGCGATCAGAAAACCAACGGCTGAGATGGCGCGTTCGAGGCCCGTGGCAGCACATTGAATACGGTTCGGTTCGAAGCAGATCGCGCCATCATTTGCCCTCTTCAAGGCGTACGTACTGAAAAAACACTGACGCGCACACAACATTGTGGCCAGGAGGTAAAGCGCCCTGAATGCCCACCACCAGCACGGCACGTTCCCGTGCAGATTCGCGTGTCCCACCTCATGAAATGACTCTTCTACCTCTCTGCTCACAGCCCGCTGATCGCCTTCTATTTTATGTCTACGAGCGTATTTATTCCAGTTTAAGGGCATTCCCAACCAAGAAATCATCTATTAGTTTCTATACATGTCATGTCACTAAGAAACTACTCATAGAAACTTACTCTCACAATGCATGGTTTCTTATACCTATTTATTTTTCCCTCTTTTGCCCAATCATAAATAAGTGGGTATCATCTATAGAAACTACTACACTCTCACAATGCATGTAGAGTGATTTCTTCATCCTTGGTATTAGTGATAGAAACCATTTTTTGCATTAGAAATCATTTCCTCAACTTTTCTTTTCTTTCCTTATTAACTCTCATGCCACATCAGATTTTTGCTTATGTGGACTGCTATTTAATGCTATAAAAATCATCCTAGTCATTGCATTGGAGATGCCGAGCATCTCCAAGAGTCACTTTAAAAATTGATTTCCTATATAATTTTTTGGGATCCATTTTTAAGGATACAAATAGTTTAAATATGTTTCTCTCCAATAGAGTCCCTAAAGTAAAGTATGTGAGTATGTTCTCTACAAGTAGGGAATATAATAATTAATTTTGAGAATCCTTTATTTTTGGGAGTCATTTAAAGTATCTATTGGAGGAGATTTTTTAATTCTAGTCCCAAAAATTTAGAGAAGAAAATTCTTTAGAGCTTCTCTTGGAGATGCTCTAACTACTTTTAGAATATGAAGCAATAACAAACGGTTCATATTCTAAACTCAGATGGTAAGAATTAGTAGTTATATAATATAGAAATAAACTAGAATTTAGAAACTTAAAAATATCAGCTACTCAGAGTAGCTAGCTATTGCAAATCTATAGCTATTAGAAGCTGAAACAAACAAACCCTTATATATGCCACTAAAAATTTCCTGTTCTCGTATATACCACTACTTTAATTTTTGTTTTCGTATATACCATTTATGTCGATTTCAAGTTATTTTTTTCTAAATAGCAAAATTGTTAGCTCAGAAAGTTAGCTAGCATGTTTTGCTCCTATGTCAATTGTGTTGTATTGGATGAGTGATTGATACGTGTGTGCCGACGGGAGCAAGTGTTAGCGTATCACCGAGCTTCAATTATTCTTAATTTTTAGGGTGTGTTTGGTTGAGCTATAGATTCTAAAAAACTGATGTGAGTTGTGAGTTGTAAAAAAATCGAGAAGCTATTTGGTTGGAATAGTTGCAGATTTATATTTTGCTAGTTCATGATGTTTAGTTACATTATTAATGTGTAGTTTTACATGTAAATCATTCTAATCATGAAATTGTATAATGTTTATATTAAAATTATATATTTTTAAATTACACTAAAATGATATATTTTATTAAAATTTCACTTTTTTAAATTTTAAATGAATTGATATGTTTTAATAGTATGATAGGTAATATTCATTCAAAGCGGAACTGAGAAAAGCCGTGAAATCTGGGTTATACCGGCTTTCAAATTTGCACTACGAGAATCCATAGATTTTGGAAAAGCTGGGTGACCAAAAGAGTTATTTGATTCAGATTCTAGCTTTCGAGCCAGGAAGCTGGTTCAAAAATAACCAAACATACCCTTAGTGAGTTTTGAGGGTAGTTGTGGAATTTAGGAAAAAACAATGACCGATGACGATATATACGGTCATAAAAATTGAAACAATCCCATATATAAAATAATAAATTTTCAATAACATATACGAAATTTTCTCAATAATAATAGCATTAGAGTCCGTTATCATCTTAATCCATAATTTCGTAACACCGGTAACAGAGCAATTTCGTCAACGTATTTACCAATACTAAACTGGATAATAACCGGTGATGGAGCCACTATACAAAGTAACAAAACCATCTCAAAAAATAATCAATATTTTTATATTGGTTATATATATCCTTTAAGTCTAATATCTTTAACTTATGATATAAAAATCGTTCACAATGTTTAGCTTGTACACTCATTTACTTTTTGTTATGTTCACATGGAAGTAACACAAGGGTAAGAGAGTCATTTGGCCACCACGAATACTAATCACTCATCAGCCCTTAGATTATCTGATTCCGATGGCTCCTTACGTTATAACGAACGCGCTTACTAAGTAGTTGTTTTGTTCCGTAAATTAAAGTTTAGTTGGTATCATGCTAAATATTTAGAAATTAATTTAAATGATTAAACATGAACTAATTATAAAAATAATTGTATAATCAGAGTATTATTCGTGAGACAAATTTATTAAGTCTAATTAATACATGATTAGCAAATATTTACAGTAGCACCCCATCGTTAAATCATGATATAATTAGGCTAATTAAATTTGTTTCGTTAATAATTCACCGATTACGTGAGTTTTATAAATATACTTCAAAATAGCAATCAAATATTTAGTGCCTCGATAAAACTAAACTTTTAAATAAAGAACGGGTACTAATTACAGTACTAAGGACAAAACAGTCGTTTTAATACTCTGCCACCCTCTTCTAATAAAGAGCTCTGCCCCTGTGCGAGCAGCGAGCTCACCACTCGGCCGCTCAGAAGAAGTGTCACACAGTCACGCTAACACTCAAGACAAGAGGATGGCATCTCCGGCTCCAAGCCCAGCCGCGCCGATCCTGGCGTTCGCCACGCTCGCCGTGCTCGTCTCTGCCGCCGCCGCGTGCTCAGCGGCAGACCGGGACGCGCTGCTCGCGATCCGCGCGGCGCTGTCGGAGGCGCACCTCGGAGTGTTCTCGTCGTGGACGGGCACCGAGTGCTGCACCAACTGGTACGGCGTCAGTTGCGACCCCACCACCGGCCGCGTCGCCGATCTCACCCTCCGCGGCGAGGCCGAGGACCCCGTCATGGCCCCCGCCGGCCACCCAGCCTCCGGCGTCATGTCCGGCTACATCTCCGACGCCGTCTGCCGGCTCGACCGCCTCTCGTCCCTCATCCTCGCGGACTGGAAGCAGATTTCCGGGCCCATCCCGTCCTGCGTCGCCACCTCCCTCTCCTACCTCCGCATCCTCGAGCTCCCCGGTAACCGCCTCACCGGCGAGATCCCGCAGTCCATCGGTAGCCTCTCCCGCCTCACTGTGCTCAATCTCGCCGACAACCTCATCTCCGGCGCCATCCCCTGCTCCATTACCTCCCTCGCGTCGCTGAAGCATCTCGACATCACCAACAACCAGCTCACCGGCCGGATCCCGGCCGACTTGGGCAACCTCGCCATGCTCAGCCGCGCGCTGCTCGGCAGGAACCGGCTCTCCGGGCCCATCCCGACGTCACTGGGCTCCTTGACCCGGCTCTCCGACCTCGACCTCTCCGAGAACAAGCTCACTGGCGCGATTCCGGACAGCCTCGGCTCCGGCCACGTGCTCACCTCCCTCTACCTCGGCAGCAACCGGATCTCCGGCCGGATCCCGGCGAGTCTCCTCCAGAACAAGGGACTGGGCATCCTGAACCTGAGCCGGAACGCCGTCGAGGGCTCCATTCCCGACGTGTTCACCAACCAGTCCTACTTCATGGTGCTCGACCTGTCCCGGAACCGGCTCACCGGCACCGTGCCCCGGTCGCTGGCCTTGGCGGCGTACGTCGGCCACCTCGACCTCAGCCACAATCGGCTGTGCGGCTCTATCCCCGCCGGCCCGCCGTTCGACCACCTCGACGCCGAGTCGTTCGCCAGCAACAGCTGCCTCTGCGGCGGCCCGCTCGGCAAGTGCGCGTGAGCGAGGAACACGAGCGTGACGTGCCACAACCAGAGCCGTCCGATCGACCGCCGCCTGACCGACTGTGTTGTGATGTCCCAGGTGTGTGTACGAATGTATCATGTAAGAAACTTTGTGTTCCATTACTTAACTCGCTTGGGCTATAATTTTAGGTACATATAGAACATGATAAAAATTGTGCCAAAATTATCAGTGGTGTGTGAGAGAGAGATCAGTGAAGGAAAAGAAGAATCTTTGTTCTTTCCTGCCTCTCTTCTCTTTATATTTTCAACTTCTTTTGCTACCGATCTACTACTAGACTGCTTTAAAGTTTGGATTGTACAAGTGACAAAAGCATAGCAAATGCCAAGACTGTGTATGAGAAGCTATGGATTCACACTGTGCCTTTGAGTACTAAATAATCATATATAGGATTGATCATTGAAGTTAATTTCTTTCTTTCACATAAAAAATATTTACTGCTGAAGTTAATTGAGTTGTGACTGGTAGCTTGGTTACTTGCAATATGGAGATGCTTCAGATCGGACGGCATGAACAAATAAACAAGATAGACACCCGGTTCTGCAGAATCATCGGATTATGATTTTGTCCCTCTGTCATTAGTTCACCGGTTATGTAGCCACATTTCCAGGCCATCCTCCTCGTTCATCTGCCCCGTTGTCTTGTTCCTTAATCAAACCTTCGTAATTAGTCCAGCTGCCATCAACTCACTCCATTGTTAGTGTCTTGTTTATAAATCGATCTTTTATTAAGTTTACTGAAAATTTCCTTCGTTCTAAACACTAATCAAACGCTTTTGTCCTGCTCGACGGACGTAGGATTCAATGCCTGATCAACATGAGCAGATAGATGATCACATTCATTTTACACGAAGAATGGAGCCATTACTGTTTTCACTGCTCTTCCTTAGTACCAGTACTGTTTCCATTGCGCTTCCGTGATACTTCGTAAGAATATATGGCACATCATTTTTACGTGGTTTTTTAACATTTGACTGCTAAGTTTTTACTCCTATGTATCATCGGGCAACTATAAATTAATATCGTATTAAAATATTTTTATACACGAATTTTCAAATGTACACAAGCTTTATATTTTTTTAACCGGAGGAGGGAGTGGTGGGTGGCTAACGGGACTTGCATTGGGCATCCATTTGATGAGCTTTTGATGGCCTATTGCACTGCACATCTTATATTTGCTGAAGCTACGAGCTATGGACTATGGAGTATGGACTGCTTGCCATGGACCAGTCCTGTTTACTTAACTAGCACATTTGCAGAGCACATCAGCGGAGCAAAGCATGAAACATCTTAGGCCTTGTTTGGAAATAAAATTTTTGGAGTTTTGGAAGTAATACTGTAATATTGAGCAATACTGCAGTATTAGATCATGAAGGGTGTTTGGCAACTATACATGAAATATTTGTAAAATAAACTATAATATTAAAAATACAGTACTAAATGTACAGTATTAAAAACTTTGGTATGGAGCAAAGTTTTTCTCTGTATCTCATCCCGCACACGTGCTAGGGCTGTCTATTGTGCTTCTCACGCCGCCACCTCTTTGTCCCCTCCACCTCTCGCACTGACCTCCGCCACCAACGCCGCCCGCCGCCCGCACCACGGGACTCCGCCCGCCCGCCGCCCGCGCCACCCGCACCGCCCGCCCACCCACCGTCAGTGCCGCCTGCCGCCTGCTCCGCCAGAACAACAAAAGTTGACTTGGCTCATTAAGGTAAGTGATGAATGATTTCAGGACTGCATTCAAGGTAGATTAACAAGCTTGTTTTGCAGTTTTGCTAGCTCGTCTGTGATTACTACGTGCAGTCCTATATTTTCCTGTTCTTTAACATGCTGAATTGCTGATCACTTGATGTGCAGGATTGAACTAGGTGCCACAGGGAAATTTCTTCTGGTTACACTTCATGGATGAAGCTGAGTCAAATCGGTAAGAGCTCTGCCCCTATTCTCGGTCCTTCCCAAACCCATAAAATTAGAACATGTCGAACTCCAGTACTCCACCTTGATATTGATCTGAGGCCATGCAGATGTGTTGGGGTATGAACCGCCACATCCACAGCAAACCATCAGTCACATTGCATGTAGCTTAAGGGCATGCAAGCTGTAGCTACGAATTTATGATCGTGAAACTTTGTTTAACATTGGGTAAACTCTAGAAATCTGAACACGTATATAATTTCTAAGAGCCTGAAACTGAAACGCATGAGAAAGGGTGGGAGCAGGCATAGGGGGTGGTGGTGGTGTGTGCATTGTGAGCTGTGTTGTTCTAGGTTGCAATGTGTTAATTGATTTGGTTCTGCTGTTGCAGGGTGAAAGTGGCTGGTAAATCAGAGAAGCATCATAGGACTGCATCAAAAACAGGTTTTGGAGAATGATAGGCCATGTTTTGGAGAATGATTTGTTGATATTGGGTTATGTATTTTAATTTGTGAACACTGGGTTGTAATATTTTGAATCAAATATGATGCAAACAAACTTTGTTTCCAAACATCTCTATGTATCTCATACTGTGGTATTCCAAAACTATGGTATTATAAACTGTGGTATTGTCATGGACGTAGTATACTGTAGTTTTTGAAATACTGTAGTTTTTAAAAACTGTGTTCTCAAACAGGGTCTTAGCTTTGGAAGTAACACTATAATTCTATTGTGCTATTCTTGCACTTGCACATGCCTAATCTCATCTGGAATCTATAAATTTCATATGAAACGGTTCTGTTTACAGGGAAACTTCAAAACGAGGCCTTTTAAAATAATCTATTTTATTTGGAATTATATTTCTAAGTAGTCTTTTAAAAATATAAAACTAGAATATAATAACCGTTAGTTTGAAGACAGATTTTGTTGGCCATATGACATTATGACCCTATCACAAGGCCAATAGTCGACACAGGGTAGAATTTGACTGTTCGCTCGTGTAAACTTTTGGCTTGGGTCACTTTATCGTCAAACCTCTAATTAGGATATTATGTGTGTCGACTGTTAGTTTGACAATAAAGTCCTATCTATAGTTAGTTTGATCGTATGTTTTTTAAAAGACCACCCAAACATATAATCTCGAAAAAATAGATTATTTTTAAAAATACTCCAAACACAGCGCAATTAAATTGTTCTTTTGGGCCAAATAGACTTGTACCCATTTCAGCCAACATAAATACCAAGCCCAATTATCTTGGTCCAAAACTACTAACTCAGCCTCCTTCACAAATCCCACGTTTCCAGATTCCACATTTCCACTCTTCTCTCCGGTCGATCTCCACTCCTCCGCTCTCCGCAACAGTCAGCACAGCTTCCTCTGTAATTCTCACACGCTCTGACTCACAGGAGAGCTAGATGCGGGCGATCTCGACGGCGGGCGGCGGCGAGGGGCATGTAGCATGTTGCGAGCACGGCTCCGGCCGGCATCGCTACGCGGGCGTGGGGGCGGCGGGGACGGCGCGGGGAGGTGGACGACGCCGGGGCACGAGGAGCGGCCCAAGGGGTACCTCTTCAACCGGCCGCAGCGACCCAAGGGGGGCACGACATCACCTCCTTCCTCACCGTCGTCATCCTCGGCGTCGGCCTCAACGCCAAGCCCGAACTCACTCTCGAGACCTGGGCGCACCAGAAGGCCCTTGAGCGTCTCCAGGAGAAGGAGCTAGCCGCCGTAGGGGATGCTGATACCGAGTGACCCGCCGGTCAGGTTTCCGAAACTTATGTCACATAGTTTAGTTACGTTTGTTTTTTGTCATATCATGACAATTAGGACGAAGGCTATATGTCAGGTAAAAGAGCAAATGTCATCAACTTATATGTGGCATAAGAGCAATTTTTTGTTTCAAACAGTTTTTACCACGCTATATGTAATTCCATAAATGGATTGGATAAACCTCAGATTGAAAACTGTATCCTTGCTGCTGTGTCTTTGGAGAACTTGCAGCATGAATCATGAGTGTTTCATGACTGTGAACATGTTATACATTTTGAATGGTTTGCAAACTGAAATTTCTGCATGCTCATTGCAGTAAAGTTGTTCGTTGGCATGCATTGGCCTATCTTTTTCCCTCTTTGTTTGCCAAAATACTATAACGAAATGCATCAACAGTTATGTTATTATGATGGTTAATTCTTCCTGCTGGAGTGTAGGCGGTTATTTTTCTTAGAGAAACCAAACTCCACAAGAAATTATAGTAGGTTATATCTCAACCAAACTGCAAAGGCTTATATCAGTTATAGGCGAGCAGGAAATGTAATTGCTCATATAGTGTTAGATAGGTTCTGAGTAAACTACAAGCTCATGTAATTGTCTGAGTCCTATGTTGCCATGGACATAAAATGCTTGTTACAATGCATAATTGAATTTAGGTGGTGATATTATAAGTTTGAATAACTGGAGTGTTGTTAAACCAATACCACATGATGCAAAGGACAATACAGCATGGTCATGAACACCATAACACACATGCATTAGCATGAGACCGACACTTTCACCAACAATCATCACATTTTTTTATGGAATCAATCAGCACATTCAACACAACAATTATTCAAACCAATATCTAATTCCTAACTAAACCGATATCTTTCTATTTAACCTTACTTTTTAAAGGCTCAATCTAATCTTACCTTTTAAAATACAAAATCCCTAATTATTGCTACAGTATCCGCAGGTACTATTCATGCTACAGTACCTATACGTTACTGTCCACGTGGGCTCGGCTTAATAGCCTCGGCCCATTACCTATGACACTACATCCCTCTTTTTGAGCAGCTCGTCCTCAAGTTGTAGGACAGCCTTAAATCTAACTCAATGTCTAACATAAATAATACTTAAAGCTTTTTACATTTCGGCTTAATACATTATTGTGAACTAAAAAAAAATTAAGATTATCATAGGCTGTCAAGCTCTCCTTTTAGCTTGAGGTCGATCCTCTTCTCAGCACCATAGACATCAATAATTCGATGGAGTACCTCTTTGGTAGCTAGGTAGAGTAGATGACACACTGTAACATGGACTCATGGAGAACAATTTACATAGTTTGAAAATCAACACCGGAAGCCATGGTGAGTGGCTCTGATACCAAGTTGTCATGAGTTGAACTCATGACAAGATAAACATCATCAAGAGGATAGTTGGACGACGATGACTGTTAGGGATGGGAGGTAGACTTAGGTTGGGGAGACGAACATTAGAATGAGAGATTAGACTATCCACACTACACGCGCGACAGTACCCACGTCATGTGGTACTGTTCTCGTGGGCTGGGCCTAGTAGCTCTCGCCCACTACCTATGACACTTAGATGGTGGCTAAGTTGGGATTTTTTGAAAAGTTTCACCAAAGTTTTTAATGTTCACCCCAGGACATCATTAGTTTGTGCCTATGCTTAACGAACTATTGTTATCGACTAAAATAATGCTAAATATTTGTTAATGTACTCTCCTTTTGAGGCCTTCACATGTGTGGTGTCCTTGACCAAGCACTTGATAACAAAAGGCTAAGAATAATATGTTGGAAATAACAGCACTATTAGGTTTAACTTATTCCACAAATAAATCATGACGTGAAACAGATGAATACGCATAATCAGGGTAGACCAGTACACTAAACACATGAACAAAATTAATGTACTGAACATGGTAAAACCAATCTGTGCAACAGATGATACAGGTGTGTATCGGGTTGATACACGTGAGTATCAGGTGATACAGATGAGTAACAGGAGTAACAGGATGTGTGTAACAGATGATACAGGTGGGTATCGGGTTGATACACGTGAGTATCAGGTGGTACAGGTGAGTAACAGGTGTAACAGGATGTGTGTAACAGATGATACAGGTGGGTATCGGGTTGATACACGTGAGTATCAGGTGGTACAGGTGAGTAACAGGTACGTACCGGATGTTCACAGATCGGACGGGTACCACGACGATGACGCGCGGTACCGGACGACGGCGACGACGAGCAGCACTCGAGCGGAGAGGAAGACGAGCCGTGGTGGACGAAAGCGAGCAGTCGCGCGGAGCGCTTCCCAAAAACCTTATTCGCCCTCTCCCGGTGCAGGATCTCGAAGACGATGGGTTCCGGAGACCTGCTCTTCCGCTCAACGGTGCACGCCGATGAGGGAACGGAGTAGACTACAAATGGCAACACAACACAGAGAGAATGGCAAAGTTCTTCTGTTTTTCCGCACACTTTCACCCGTCGCCTGGTGGAGAAGATATAGACGTGTGATCAGGACGTCTCTTCACTCTCCACTGGAAACTGCTGTGAAGATGAACCGTTCCAAATACTGTTGTGAAGATGAACCGTTCCAAATTCTGTTGTGAAGATGAACCGTTCCAAATTCCATCAACAGCAAAACGGAATGGCAAAAGGGAGTCGCGTCTGCGCAAGCAATCGGAGCCGATTTCGGCGGACCATTCACGCGCATGTCGTGCGCCCGCGCCCCCCGGCCCCGGCCCGTGCCCGTGCCCGAGCCCGGCCCGGCCCGGCGAGGCGAGGCGAGGCGAGCGAGCGCGCGCGTGTGTTTCTCTAGTCTCCTCTCACCCACATGGGTCTAGTTGCAAGGAGAGCACCATCCCTTATAAGTTGGTCTTCCTCTCCTAGAACTAGCAAGGTGGGACTAAAGGTTCACATGCTCCCTTTACATGGTGGGCCTTTGAGATTTTTCCAGGAATTATTCTTCAAATAAATTTGGGCCAAGCCCATTTATTCAACAATCCCCCACCATAGCTCAAAGTCCCACAGAGATTTGCCAGATTCTTTGTGTTGTTTATATACCAGTGTTTTGATGGAGACCGGTTAAGGTTGAACATCCATCTAGAGCTTCAAGCTACACTTACTCACAACTTGAACAATGGACTATGCCTTGAATTGCAAGTTTTGTGCAAGTAAGTTTTACTTAAAGTCTTAACTGATACTAGGCTGCCAGTAGCCTACCCCTCGGGTGGAGTGTATAAGTCATACTCCTTGGTCTCTTCATGAGCTTACTAGGAGACTGCCCAAGTCTCCATAGATTGCGACCAACAATCGAGCTCATATAGGTGTGTTCTTTCAAGAATGCTCTGCAGGATAGCATCTTCACTAATATAGCCAACAGAACACATTAAGACAATCGTCAACCTGCCTAGCAGTTTCTGAGAGTATTGCATCTTCACTTAGAGTGGGTTAAAATTACTCTCTTCAGTTAACTGATGGCTTGTTCTTCCCAGATCCTAATTCACGGGATCGCCGATCACATAGGTTGGGTTACTGCCATAGTATAACTCACATGGGTCTCATACCCATCTCCTTCGATGCATTGTCTATCACATTCCGTGATAATCCCTTTGTAAAGGGATCTGCCATGTTTTTAGATGTTTGGATATAATCCAATGTTATAACTCCGGAGTTTCTCAACTTCCTGACAGATTTCAATCGTCTCTTTACATGTCTAGACGATTTCATGTTATCCTTAGAACTATTCACCTTGACAATGACCGTTTGATTGTCACAGTTCATAAGGATAGCTGGCACTGGTTTTTCAACCACTGGTAAATCCATCAATAGATCACGCAGCCATTCTGCTTCAACAGTAGCTGTGTCTAGTGCCGTGAGCTCTGCTTCCATGGTTGACCTCGTCAATATGGTCTGTTTGCAAGACCTCCATGAAACAGCTGCACCTCCAAGAGTGAACACATATCCACTCGTGGCTTTGATCTCATCAATATCAGAGATCCAGTTTGAATCACTATAACCCTCTAGTACCGAAGGGTACCCAGTATAGTGAAGTCCAAAACTCATAGTACCTCTTAGATAGCGCATGACTCTCTCAA
This sequence comes from Zizania palustris, assembly GCA_019279435.1. Lineage (NCBI taxonomy): Eukaryota > Viridiplantae > Streptophyta > Magnoliopsida > Poales > Poaceae > Zizania > Zizania palustris. The sequence continues at coordinate 41,475,393 of JAAALK010000290.1, read as the reverse complement.
GCGCACGCCAATGATCATCTCCCGGATTAGAAGTAAACCGGCTCAATTTGCAAACAGCAAAGGAGATGTCAGGCCTAGTAGCGCTAGCTAGGTACATGAGTGATCCAATAATCTGAGAGTATTCCAATTGATTCCTAGCAACTCTTTTATTCTTTCGAAGTAACAAACTAGGATCATAAGGTGTTGGAGAAGGCTTACTGTCCATATAGCCAAAGCGGCTTAAGACCTTTTCCACATAATGAGACTGCAAAAGTGTAATCCCATTCTCATCCCTTATTAGCTTGATGTTCAGAATTACATCAGCTACTCCCAGATCCTTCATATCAAAATTTTGAGACAAGAAAGTTTTGATCTCATTTATCACATTAATATTTGTCCCAAAGATCAGTATGTCGTCGACATATAGGCACAAAATAACTCCCTCACCCCCACCATAGCGATAGTATACACATTTATCTGCCTCATTTACTGCAAAGCCCGCAGATGTTAAAGTTTTATCAAACTTCTCATGCCATTGCTTAGGAGCTTGTTTCAGACCATACAAAGATTTTAATAGCTTACACACCATGCCTTCTTGACCTTTTACTACAAATCCATCAGGCTGATCCATGTAAATTTCCTCATCCAGCTCTCCATTGAGAAAAGCTGTCTTAACGTCCATCTGATGAACGAGAAGACCATGTGAGGCAGCCAAAGAAAGTAGTACTCGAATAGTGGTCAATCGAGCAACAGGTGAGTAAGTGTCAAAGAAATCTTCACCTTCTTTCTGAGTATAGCCCTTGGCTACAAGTCGAGCCTTATACTTTTCAATAGTACCATCAGGCCTAAGCTTCTTTTTGAACACCCACTTGCACCCTACAGGTTTGCATCCATAAGGTCGTTCTGTCACCTCCCAAGTCCTGTTAGCAATAATGGAATCCATCTCGCTACGGACAGCCTCTTTCCAGTAGTCTGCATCAGGAGATGCATATGCTTCTGACAAAGACGTGGGAGTGTCATCCACAAGGTACACAGTGAAATCATCACCAAAGGATTTATTTATCCTTCGTCTCTTGCTCCTCCTAGGAGCTTCACTGTCATCCTCCTCAGGGACAATTTCATGTGTTTGTTCAGAAAACTCAGGTGGTGTGATTGAATTGGGAATTATATCAGGAGTTTGACTAGAAGTGCTATGAGTATCTTTCATTGGAAATATGCTATCAAAAATGTTGCATCTCGAGACTCCATAATTGTACCAACATGCATGTCTGGTATCTCAGATTTTACTACTAAAAATCTATAGGCAATACTGCGATGAGCATATCCTAGAAAGACACAATCCACAGTTTTAGGTCCAAGCTTGCGCTTCTTAGTTATTGGTACATTGACTTTCGTCAAGCAGCCCCATGTGCGCAAGTAAGAAAGTGATGGTTTTCTTCCAACCCACATCTCGTATGGGGTTTTGACCTTATTCTTGTTAGGAACTCTATTTAATACATGACAAGAGGTCAGTAACGCCTCCCCCCACCATGCCTCAGATAATCCCGCAGTGTCTAACATGGCGTTAACCAAGTCAGTCAAGGTACGGTTCTTCCTTTCGGCAATCCCATTTGATTCGGGTGAATAGGGAGGTGTTCTCTCATGTATAATTCCATGTTCCTCACAGAATAAGTCAAACTCATTTGAAAAATACTCTCCACCACGATCTGACCTAAGTCTTTTGATCTTTCTTTCTAGTTGATTTTCAACTTCTGCCTTATAAATTTTAAAATAGTCAAGAGCCTCATCTTTCGTTTTTAAAAGATAAACATAACAAAATCTAGTCGCATCATCAATTAGCGTCATGAAGTATCGTTTTCCACCCTTTGTTAACACGCCATTCATTTCACAAAGATCTGAATGTACGAGTTCTAGTGGTGCCAAGTTTCTCTCCTCGGCTGCCCTGTGAGGCTTACGAGGTTGCTTTGACTGCACACAACTATGGCACTTAGAACCTTTAACAATGGAAATGTTTGGAATTAAGTTCATACTAGAAAGCCGAGACATCAAACCAAAATTTATATGACATAAGCGTGAGTGCCAAACATTGACATCATCACCAACATTGCCACATATATGGTTCACAGATTTATTGCAGAAATCAGAAAGGGAAAAGCGAAACAAGCCACCACATTCGTAGCCTTTACCAATAAATAGTCCATGTTTCGACACGACTACTTTATTAGATTCAAACACCAATTTAAACCCATCTCTACACAGACGGGAGCCACTGACTAGATTCTTGTTGATAGAAGGGACATGCTGCACGTTCTTCAGCTGCACGATCTTTCCCGAAGTAAACTTCAGATCTACCGTGCCAACACCATGAACAGAAGCATGAGACCCATTCCCCATTAGGACGGAAGAATCCCGAGTGACCTGGTAAGAAGAGAACAAAGAGATATCAGCACAGACATGTACATTAGCCCCTGTATCAACCCACCAATTGGTAGATTGATCAACTGAAAGAACGGTAGGAAAATTACCATACCCATTCCCATCTTCAGTATTGCCAATGGTCACATTGACAGACTTTGAAGTCTGTCCTGCAGGAGCTTTCATCCCTTTGCGATGTGGACACTTCTTGGCCCAATGGCCAATTTCTCCACATACAAAGCAAGGCTTCGCATCTGTGTTACTCTTCTTCTTCTTGTAGTTGGTAGTTTGTTTAACTTTAAATTTCCCTCTGTTCTTGCTTGAGGGTTGATGCACCACGTTGGCGCTTGATTGCCCCTCACCTTTTGCCGCAGCGTCCTTTTCCCTGGCTTTCTCCTCAACATCAAGAGACCTTATCAAACTCTCAACAGAGAATTCCTGTCTCTTGTGTTTGAGTGCAGTACCGAAACTCCTCCATGAAGAAGGTAATTTCGCAATAATGCAAGCAGCCACAAATGTGTCGGGTAAGGCACACTTTAGGAGTTCGAGTTCTTTAGCAATGGCTTGTATATCATGAGCCTGATCCACCACAGAACGGTTATTAACCATCCTGTAATCATGAAATTGCTCCATGACATACAAGTCATTGCTAGCATCAGTAGCGCCGAATTTGGCATTCAGTGCATCCCATAACTCCTTCGCATCTGTCATGTGCATATACACCTCGCACAGACGATCAGCAAGAACACTAAGAATGCATCCTACAAAGATTGTAGTGGCATCCTTGAAATCTTTCTCTTTTTCAGCAGAAAGATCTCCTTCAGGTTTGCCACTACTAACCCAGTAGACATTCATAGCTGTTAGCCACAAAGTGACTTTGATCTGCCATCTCTTGAAGTGCACACCGGAAAATTTTTCCGGCTTCAGTGCATCGGCAAATCCAGCCATATCAAAACCACAGTGCCTATAATAAGGTTTTTGGATTGTTGGAAATAACAGCACTATTAGGTTTAACTTATTCCACAAATAAATCATGACGTGAAACAGATGAATACGCATAATCAGGGTAGACCAGTACACTAAACACATGAACAAAATTAATGTACTGAACATGGTAAAACCAATCTGTGCAACAGATGATACAGGTGTGTATCGGGTTGATACACGTGAGTATCAGGTGATACAGATGAGTAACAGGAGTAACAGGATGTGTGTAACAGATGATACAGGTGGGTATCGGGTTGATACACGTGAGTATCAGGTGGTACAGGTGAGTAACAGGTGTAACAGGATGTGTGTAACAGATGATACAGGTGGGTATCGGGTTGATACACGTGAGTATCAGGTGGTACAGGTGAGTAACAGGTACGTACCGGATGTTCACAGATCGGACGGGTACCACGACGATGACGCGCGGTACCGGACGACGGCGACGACGAGCAGCACTCGAGCGGAGAGGAAGACGAGCCGTGGTGGACGAAAGCGAGCAGTCGCGCGGAGCGCTTCCCAAAAACCTTATTCGCCCTCTCCCGGTGCAGGATCTCGAAGACGATGGGTTCCGGAGACCTGCTCTTCCGCTCAACGGTGCACGCCGATGAGGGAACGGAGTAGACTACAAATGGCAACACAACACAGAGAGAATGGCAAAGTTCTTCTGTTTTTCCGCACACTTTCACCCGTCGCCTGGTGGAGAAGATATAGACGTGTGATCAGGACGTCTCTTCACTCTCCACTGGAAACTGCTGTGAAGATGAACCGTTCCAAATACTGTTGTGAAGATGAACCGTTCCAAATTCTGTTGTGAAGATGAACCGTTCCAAATTCCATCAACAGCAAAACGGAATGGCAAAAGGGAGTCGCGTCTGCGCAAGCAATCGGAGCCGATTTCGGCGGACCATTCACGCGCATGTCGTGCGCCCGCGCCCCCCGGCCCCGGCCCGTGCCCGGCGAGGCGAGGCGAGCGAGCGCGCGCGTGTGTTTCTCTAGTCTCCTCTCACCCACATGGGTCTAGTTGCAAGGAGAGCACCATCCCTTATAAGTTGGTCTTCCTCTCCTAGAACTAGCAAGGTGGGACTAAAGGTTCACATGCTCCCTTTACATGGTGGGCCTTTGAGATTTTTCCAGGAATTATTCTTCAAATAAATTTGGGCCAAGCCCATTTATTCAACATAATAACCCACTTACCTAGGGTATACAATGTGTCACTGCTTATTGATCAACACTTACCTTACACATATATTGTTTACTTTTCTCAGTTTGTACTTGATGCATTTTGATGTGTGTGGCTCAGTATCAACTAAGCCAGCTTTACAGTGAGAACTTTTCAAATCTTGCATTTCACAGTCTGGATCTCTCCCAGTAGTTTTTAGGTAATGTGTTGCCTCTTGGTTATTGCTACAGAGATTTGGAAATTTTTCTTGCAATTAATTTCTTACTACATTGTTCTTCGTACTGCGGTTATTATATTGTACATAGAGTCCCTGACACCTGAGCATCATGTGGCTGGCTTTCTTGGATTTGAATTTTGAACAATGTCTGTCTTTACCAACAAAGCATTTTTGCACTGTCACTGCAGCTTTTGATGTCCAGGCATGCATTGGTCTTGTTCATTTTATATGATTAGTGTCTGTGCCTCTGTGAATACCAATGCTATCTTGCAGCTTTGGTGATAAATTTTTCTTACCCGTAATTCTCTAAATCCGTATAAATAAAGTGCTGCCCAAATTTTCATGGATGTGTTTTTTAGTTAACATATGAATAAAATTCCTTTTCATTGAAGCTTTAGATGATGATGAAGTCGTGCCAACCGAACTACTGAAATGATATTAGAACTGACACTTTCTTGCTAGTTCTTATGAGCTGAAGAGTAATTTTTTTACGCTAGTGAAGCATGAACCAAACCCATTTTTTCCTGAATTGTTGACATTTCCTAAACAATGTGGTCAACACGATGGGTTTGATTCCATTTGTTAGGGACCACAAGCATGCACATGAGGCACTTGCCTTTTGTTTACTGCCTAAAGTATTCCAGTTGAAATTGGGTGACCATAAGGAGTTAAGGACTATACTTCATTATGTCATTTCCTTACATTCTGTTACTTAATAGCAGTTATTAATAACTAATACCACAGAACAAATCTTCATACATTTAACCTGAGTTCCTCTATCTAAACATCGTTAATTCATTTGGAATTTCTGATGCACTATTCTATCAGTTAATTGTTGAGAGATGGCGTTATGGAACTCTTGGTCCACCAAATAAAGATATGTGCCTTAACTGTTGACACATTTTTTGTACCTTAACGATACAGCCTTCAAATTTTTAGTCTTTTGGACAGCTTATTTAACACTCAGATGTAGATTTGTTCTGCGTTCTTTTTTAAGGGATGTTTGATCTATGCATGAACTTTCTGGTGACCTGTACATATCTACCTCGTACCTTTGTCTGAGTACATGTTTCAACTTTTGCATAGAACAAAAACGATGGCGTCCGATTTAGAAAGAGTTTCAGTTCTTTAGCAGACACCTGTTGTGACATCTTTGTAGGCACATCACCTTCTAAAAGTTAGATATACAGTAACTTACCTTGCAAGATTGAATTTTTTATCCTAAAGTTATGAACCAGTTTTCATGTGATGACACTAACTTATTACCTGATGATGTTTTGAAACAATATAGTTTCCATGTTTATTTGATAAATGGAATTATATCTCTCTTTAATTTACAAGCTGACTCATGCTCACTGTTGGGGGAAATATCTTTACCCTAATAGGGGTTAAATGAAAGTATCTTCGAGGCCTCTGGAAGGCCGAGGCCCTATGAAGATGTGAAGCGCCGAAGCCCTCTAGGGCAACGAACCCTAATAGCAAGCCTAGGATCCGTTCGTCTTAAGCGAAACAAGTATATAAAAGGCTACTGAAAGACTACTCCAAAAAACCACAAGGCCAGGAGTTACGAGCTGAGGCCCCCTCCGAAGCCCTCTTTGAGGCCCCCTCCGAGGCCTTCTCTAAGGCCCCCTTTAAAGCCTTCTCCGAAGCCTTTTCCAAGGCCTTCTCCGAAGTCCTCTCTGAGGCCCTCTCCGAGGTTCCTCCGGGTCGAAGCCTCCGGCCCACATTCCGGTGCAGGTAAAATATCTCAATACCACCTTGGCGTGAAGACCTAGATTAGGGGCCCTACCCTTGTATTTGTACATGTATTTGCATAGACTTTATCTTTTTATCCCTATAAAGCCTTGTAGTTAGAGTCATGTAAGTAGAGGGTAAAGTAGACTTTTTCTTTTATATTTGCCTATAAAAGCAGGGTACTACTCTTATCAGAAGATAGAGGTTACAAAATAGTAAAATCACTGTAAACTGAATGTAAAGCTATCATTCCTTAAGGAGACCTGAACTAGTATAAATCTATACCTCATACAAGAACCCTTCGAGGTTCATGCTCTTTTATACACTATTTCCTTAGAGGTCATCACCATTACAAAAATTTGTTTGTAGCTAAAGCAATTGCTACAACTGAGAAACCAAGGGTTGGTTTCAGTATTTGTGATGAGTGATTGACAGGCTTTTTACCCTCTGTTCGAAGGGGTACCTCCGGAAGGAGTTCGGAGGTTGGACCTCCGAAGGGTGTTCGGAGGTGGTTTCACCGAAGGGTGTTCGGTGTTTGGTTGCTGCAGCTGTTGCAGCGGAGTGTGCGTGTCGGAGGGGTCCGACAGTACACGATGACTGAGTGTGTACCGAAGGCTTCGGTACTTTGGGCGGTACACCGGAGTGTGTGCCGGAGGTTGCTAACCCGGAGAGGTCTCCGGAGTACTGGATACACTTGTCTGTTTGTCGGTGGTGCGCAGGGACTTTGGAGGCGACGGACAAGGTTCGCGGCAGGTGAACCTGGGTCAAGCGGGAGGCTTGATGCCAGGGGAGCGGGGAGCTCCGTCACGGTGGCTGCGAAGGGGGTCCGTGTCGGTCCTCGGGTCGAGGTGCGCCAGGTGAAGGCAGAGAGTGCGGAGTGTGGCTCCGACTGAAGGTACTCCGAGACAAAGTCCTCGGAGGCGAGGCACTTCGAAGGTACTCCGGAAGGAGTGACTTCGGAGTTGGATGGATCAAGTCCTCTGCGGAGGCAAGGAGTTCGAAGTGTGCTCCGGAGGGAGACATTCGAAGGTACCCGACGAAGGTCTCAGAAGTCAAGGCGCATCGAAGGCATGGTCCGAGTGAGGCTCGTCGAGGAGTGTGCTCGGGGAGAGACACTGCGACGAAGTGCTCATGGAATGCTTCGTGCGGAGGCCTTGGACGAAGGAGGGACTTCGAAGGGTGGTACTCCGAAGGTGGGGCTTCGGAGTGAGGAAGGCTTTGGAGCGAGGCTAGCTCCGGAGCAAGGTTGACTTGAGGTGCTTCAGCCTGCATGGCTTCGGTACACGGACTGACGGAGTTCGAGCTGGGTGAAGCTGCGAAGCCGTGGTGGTCCACTCCGGAGGTGTTGGTGCGAAGGCCCAAGGGCTTTGACGGCTTCGGCTCAAAACCGTCACTGTATCGGAGGCCATCTTCGGCGAAGCGAAGGCCACCAGGCTCAAGGCTTCTCGCCGAACCTACCGCACCCTCGCGTGCGAAAGGAGGCTGCAGAAGGTCAAAGACTGCAAAGGCTGACACTGTCTGCTCTGCAAAAAGCTGACGCTGTCCCCTCTGCAAAGCTGACAGAGAAGCCTCCAGAATAAAGTTGGACTACCTTTTGTACCCCTTAGTTCTGTAGAGACAAATTCAATGTAAACCCTAGGGGTAAATGTAACACCCCAAATTTTCAAAACAATAAAAATATTATTAAATTCAATTTCCTGGAATATATATTTCTGAAAATACTTTTAATACTCTTTTATACCCTTTTGAACTAAAACATAGAGTAGGTGGCCAAACCAGGAGATGAAACTTTTTGTATATGATCCTAAGACCAAAATCCATTTTTGAGAATTTTTGTAAATTTTTACCAACCTTGGAAGTAGCTCTAATATTTTAATCTATTTCCTGGAATTATTTTTATTCAGAAATGCTTTTAGAACAGTGTTGGGCCCTCCCCCTCCCTTCTCTCTCTCCCAGCTGGCCCAGCCCGTGGACCCGAGAGGGTTTAAATTTGAAAATAAATTCCAGAAAAGGTTTAAAACTTGTAAAATTCATATCTCGCGCATTTGAACTCTAAAAATTACCATTCCAATTTCAGAAAATTCATAATATTATTCTCTACATGTTTATGCAATAAAAACAGTAGGTTTACTTTGGTCATTTCATGTTTATTCAAATGCCTTTAGGGTTAAAATATAAATTCAAATATTTAAACTTTAGAAAAATTTATATTTATTTCCTTTATGTCCATGTACTGAAAACCATTAAATTAACATGAACTTTTCATTTCAAAGTTATTCGAGAGCTTAATATGACCATAATCACATTTAAACACCCCTTTCTAAAAAGGACAACTTTTTAATTCCTTTAAAATTTATTTATGAAATAAATCACAGAACCTTAACAATTGAATTTATTTTATTTTTTAATCAAACCAACTTTGACTTATGTGCTTATCATGTAATGTTATATTGTTTGATTGAATATTATGTTCATTTTATTTTACTTTACTATATCAAAAAGACTACGACGTCGCCGAGGAGCCGGAATACTTCCCGGAAGTCCCTCCCTCGCCTTTCGCTGAACAAGGCAAGTCACCAAACCAATCTTTTGAGCATATTGAACCCATGTTTGATTAAACTATCGCTAAAACACATAGGTTATATATGCATTAGTCAAATGAACCCTTACAATATATTTAATTAGGATCCCCCGACCTTGATGTGCAACCCAAGCCATGCTATCTCGCCTAAACCTCCTTGTCACCATATGATCAATGATATTAGTTAGTGTCCAATGTATTGACACGATCGCTATAGGATAAAAATGAGTCGTAGTAAAATGGTTCTATTATATGATCCCCGTTACTTCTTATCCGTGGATTTCTGTTGGTGATGAGTTATGGTTGTGAGTGTATGCATGGTGGGTTCCGGGTGCAAGCTAGGGCATTGGTCGGTAGCACCCGGGGCACTATAAGGACCGGTCTGAGGGATCCGTTGCAATACACTTACGTACTAACCACAAGTCTAGTGGGTAAGTCCTAACTAAGGTATGGGTTGTTCCAAACCGAGGCCACCATTTGGAGATGGGTCAAGTTGCACCTGCGGGTGACTTGTACCAATGTGGCGCAAAAGGGGGTGCGACGTTAGCCGGGATGCGGCCCGGCGCGCCGGTGAAACCTAGAGCGGGTGGTTATCGCTTGGAACATCTCATATTGAGGTTTTGGCACGAGTTCCCGTGGTATGGGTCATCTCGTTTGGGATGAGTGCGTGACTTGTGGGTACAGTAGTACATCTCTGATCAGAGTCTTAAATCTTTTTGAAAAGCCGAGCCCACGGTCAAGGGCGGGTTGCGTGACATCCCCCAGTTAGTTTACTTTGAATATGTATGTAAATGATGGATTGACATGTAAGGACCGTTGAGCGAGGTGGGGCTGACTGTACCCCTCGAGTTAGTCGATGTTAATGATGTTCATGTTTACTTTCCGCATGATTAAAATATGATTACACTAAATGCAATAACTGAAACTGTACTTTTCCGCAATGTCAGCCATTACCCTTCCTTGTTTATTATCCTGCATTATTACTTGCATTTGCGGTGGCTTGTTGAGTACTTTTTGTACTCATACCCGTTGGACCCCACAAAGGATGCTTACTATGAGGACGGTCTGGAGTAGCGACCCAGTCGAGAAGAAAGATCCTGAAGAAGATGTTCGTCATGCCGCTGTTTAATTATTTTATTACTGTTTTTACTAAGACTTTGATGTAATAAATATGGTCTGCGTACCATGAATGATGTCGTATGTACGATTGTCGCATGATGAACCTCTTGTATTATTGTTTTTCTATGGAAATTCAATAATGTCTCGATTTGATAAATCGGGGCGCTACAAGATGGTATCAGAGCCGACTCGACTGTAGGAAGCTAAACAGACCCGCCTAGCCATTAGCCACAGGAAATTATTTCTTGAAAATCTACTTTATAAACTTTGTTCCTCTCCTCACTTTTATTCAACTTGCTGTTTTGTAGATGCCAGTCTACCAAGTCCACAGCTACTGCCACCACTACGAGGGCTTCGTCCGGGAGCTCCGTATGATGCTCACCTTCCTCGGGTTCCTCTTCGAACCCGAATTCCAAGGAGTGTATCCCGACGAGTTCGCTGGGCCTTGCGACGTCTCCCTCACCGTCCACGGCTCCGGGGAACACCTGCCGCCCTACACCACCGCACTTGGAGGCCCGACTTTCGACGTTGCGTGCCAACGAGTCGCCCTCCAGGCCCTCATGGAGCTGAGGATGATCTACGACGATCGTCTTCAGAACTCGTCCTTCCGGCTCGTGCCGAAGCGTACTCCCGGAGCCCACCGTAGCATCTACCTCGGAGTTCACTCCGTGCGTGATCCGGTCATGGCCCGACAGTCGCGTCTTCTACAGGCCATGGACGATCTCCACACCGAGGCGGTGCTCGACGCCGACGAGCACCATGAGGCGGTTGAGTTCCTTCGTGAAGAAACGAAGAACTTGATCCAACAGAATGGCGAGTTGCAGCGCAAGATCATGCAGCTGCAGAAGGATATAGCGAGATGGTTCCTCTTCTTCCAAGGAAGAAGAAGCCCATCCGTGAGCCCCTCCCTCGCCCCAAGAGGATCCCGCCACGACCCTCCCCCGCCAGACCCTCCACCAGCGCCCCTACACCACGCCCCGACCTCGTCTCCGACTCCATCATCGAGAATTTTCTCGAGCCCACCATCTCTCTGGAGCCGCGCACTCGTGGTTCCGAGAGCACGGAGACCGCCTCCGGTGGCGAGTAGGCGTTAGAGGTCGCTATTTTTAATAATACGGAATTTTGTATGTGGTGCTATCCACGACGAGTGTGTTGTGGGTAGAATAAAAACTTGATTGTAATGAACAATTCCTACCACTCCCTTTATGTGCTTGAATCTTACATGACATTTTTAGTTGTATTATTGTTTCGTCAATTTTTGCCTTATCACTATGTCTATTCAGAAGATGGCCGACCACCAGAACACCGGTTCCAACAACGGAGCAGGAGGAAGCCGTGATGCGGCCGAGGGTGTTGTGACCAACTGGGGTGCAACGGGCCCGCGTCAGTCTGGGTCGCCTTCCGCCAACCACCCCACCTTGGCGGAGATGATGGTGAATCAGAACCAACTGATCACCGCCCTCCTCACCCAAATGCAAAACCAAAAGGCTCAGTTGGACCGTCTGCAGAACGGGGAACCCGCCCCTTGCGCACCAGCACCCGCGCCCGCTCCGCAGCTCTCGGAGTGTGGCTCCGACTGAAGGTACTCCGAGACAAAGTCCTCGGAGGCGAGGCACTTCGAAGGTACTCCGGAAGGAGTGACTTCGGAGTTGGATGGATCAAGTCCTCTGCGGAGGCAAGGAGTTCGAAGTGTGCTCCGGAGGGAGACATTCGAAGGTACCCGACGAAGGTCTCAGAAGTCAAGGCGCATCGAAGGCATGGTCCGAGTGAGGCTCGTCGAGGAGTGTGCTCGGGGAGAGACACTGCGACGAAGTGCTCATGGAATACTTCGTGCGGAGGACTTGGACGAAGGAGGGACTTCGAAGGGTGGTACTCCGAAGGTGGGGCTTCGGAGTGAGGAAGGCTTCGGAGCGAGGCTAGCTCCGGAGCAAGGTTGACTTGAGGTGCTTCGGCCTGCATGGCTTCGGTACACGGACTGACGGAGTTCGAGCTGGGTGAAGCTGCGAAGCCGTGGTGGTCCACTCCGGAGGTGTTGGTGCGAAGGCCCAAGGGCTTTGACGGCTTCGGCTCAAAACCGTCACTGTATCGGAGGCCATCTTCGGCGAAGCGAAGGCCACCAGGCTCAAGGCTTCTCGCCGAACCTACCGCACCCTCGCGTGCGAAAGGAGGCTGCAGAAGGTCAAAGACTGCAAAGGCTGACACTGTCTGCTCTGCAAAAAGCTGACGCTGTCCCCTCTGCAAAGCTGACAGAGAAGCCTCCAGAATAAAGTTGGACTACCTTTTGTACCCCTTAGTTCTGTAGAGACAAATTCAATGTAAACCCTAGGGGTAAAGTAGTCACTTCCTTTGGGTGAACTGTGGGCTATAAATATGGGGGCTTGGTAGGTAACATTTAACACTTTGAGAATTTACTGTTGAGCTCCTGTAGCCACACACTTCGTTGTATTTCATCCAGAGAGTTCATTTTCTGTGTTCCTTGTTCAAGCGGCGAAGCCCTGCTTCTGTGTGCTTTTTGCTTGAGCTCGCATTACATACCTCGCTAGTTGTAGTTCACCGAAGCCTATCTAGGCGAAGGGTGTTTTGTGCGAAGTGTGTTTTTCAGTGTGCTGTCGCTCTGTGTAATAGGAGGCGAGACCTCGCTGCTTACTAGAGAAGCCCTGATCGTAGCCCGTTTTGCTTCTTGTGTCGAAGCCCCTAGGAAAGTCTAATAGTGTGCATTTAGACCTTCGTGTACGAAGCCCAACACTAGTTGCTGCTGCCAAGTACTTGGTTGAAGTCCTCAGAGGGCTGTCCACTCTTGCGAAGGGTGAAGTGTGAAGCCTGCTCAAAGCACCCTGTGTGCAGAGCCTGCACGGACTTAGCAGAGTAGATTTTTGAAGGGTGTGATCGGAGCGAAGTCTTCTTGGCTTCGAACTTTTGGACCTGCGAAGCCTGTGTTCGAAGTCGTCAAAGGACCTCCGAACCAGACCTCCGAAGGTTGTGTTCGAAGCCTGTTCCGCAGAAGACAGAACTAAAACCGAAGGCTAGTTTTTAGCCCGAAATTTTAAAAGCTCCCATTCACCCCCCTCTGGTCGTCATTTCCGGTTCAACAATTGGTATCAGAGCAGGTTAAGATCACCAGTTGACCTTAACCGGTTTTGTGATCTGTTGGCGACATGGATAGAGGCAGTAAAATTCCTCTGTTCGATGGGACTGATTTTGCATACTGGAAGGTGCGCATGGAGGCTTACTTGTTAAGCCAAGGAAATGCAATTTGGGAGATTGTGGACTCACAATACTCCATCCCTGAGACTCGCACCTCTCAAACAGAAAAAGATCAGTATAATGCCAACTCGAAGGCAAGAAACATACTGTTCATTGGTTTGAGCCGGAGTGAGTTTGATAGGGTGCAGCACCTTAGGACAGCTAGGGAAATCTGGACAACACTCACTGTTTTTCATGAGGGCTCTACGCAGATTAAGGCCAGGCGCCAAAGCACATACAACCAACAGTATCAGCTATTTGTGCAGGCACCTGGTGAATCTATAGATGCCATGTTTTCTCGCTTTGATGCAATAATGAGTAACTTGCGATCCAACGGGACGCTTGCTTACAGTGATCATGATAGGGCTATCAAGATTCTATATGCTCTTGACCGTAGCATATGGGAAGTGAAGATATCCAGCATTGAGGAGTCTGCAGGTTATGACACATTAACCTGTGATGAGCTCTTCAGCAAGCTGAAGTCCACAGAGATTGCCAAGGCATCTCTTGCAGTGCACAGAAGCTCTTTGCCACAGCCATTGGCATTGGTTTCTAGCACTAGCCGTGGCACCACTGCAGAACCAAGCACATCTGGCACTTGTGTTCTTGCAGATGGTTTTGCTTTGTCCTCCCTGGTCTCCGTCACAAAGGAGCAGGTGGACACTCTAGATGATGATGAGCTTGCTCTCATTGCCCGGAGGTTCACCCGCTTTCATCATGAGAGACGGGATCAGAGGAGAAGTGGTTTTAGTGGTTGCTTTGAATGTGGCGACACCTCTCACATTAAGGCCAATTGCCCAAAACTCAAGAAGAGAGATGAGAGTGAGCGCCCCAAATACCACAAAAAGGAGAGGAAGCCTTTTGTGAAGGGCAAGCGTGGCAAGGTGGCTAAGAGAGTAGCCAAAGCCGCTTCCAGAGCCTTTGTTGCTGTTCTCAGCGACATCGACACTTCCTCAACTGAGGAGTCGAGCTCTGAGGAGGAGGAGTCCCCAAGGAAGGAGGACAAGAAGGACAAGAAGGGATGAGACTTCACCGGCCTTTGCTTCATGGCCGACAGCGATCACAGCGGCGATGAGCTTGACTCATCTGAGGTACCTCTATCATCTGACCAGCTATTAATTAAACTAGATGAGCTGAATGAAGTAGTTCTTGGTCAGGATAGATTGCTTGTGCAAGCCGCTAGAGAAAGAAAAGACCTTAGACTTAGGCTAGAATCTGTTTCTACTGAATATGCCATGCTTAAGTCTAAAGTTAATGATGCTGAATGTGATTCTTGTACCACTGTCATGGGTGAGCTTGCTCAGTTGCGTTCTGTTCATGCTCAAACTCTATCTGAGCTTGAGACTGCACAGAAGCAGCTTTTGGAGGTGGATTTTAGACCTCATGATATTATTGAATGCATGAACTGTTCTTTATTACGCGAGAGCATTAATTTACGTGATAAACATGTTCATGATTTAGAGGCTAGACTGGAGAGGGCCGGTAGTTCTAAGGATGTGCAGCCTGTGTGTGACACTTGCATCACCCTTAAGGACCAGCTAGGCACTGTTAGAGAGCGAGCTGAAAACCTCATGTCAGAAAATGAATACCTTCTTTCCGTGGTTAATAAATGCACTGAGGGAAAGGGTAGGATGGATTTGCTCTTGGCCAAGACCAAGATGTGTGCTGACAGAGCAGGGGTAGCTCTAGGTTTGGGTTTTGAGAGGATACCTTCAGACAGTAAGACCAAAACTGTTTTTACCTCTCCCACTACCTTAGAGAAAGAGAGAGCTCTGTTAGACACCCCATCAGCCAAAAAGCCTACCCGACCACCAAAGAAAACCACACCTCCTGCCAAGAAAAATCCTCCCAAGAAAACCACTCAGAGAAAACCCAAGGAGCCTGTGAGAGTTGCTCCTGTGACCCATGAGAGTGCCCCCAAGAGAGTTTTTCACTGTTGCTATTGTCAGTGGGCGGGTCATTTGGTTGGGTTCTGTTTTCGTCGCATCAAGGATGAGCGACGCGCTCAGGCAATGAGTTACCAGGACATGCATTACCCATCTTTAGGTATGCATGAGTCTGAGTTGTACTATCGTCCTGCTTTTGAGGCTCCTCGCGCTTCTCGGAGAGGTTTTGCTCCTCGAGGTGTTCACCATGTTCCATATGGTGGCAGACCTCGGGCTAGCAGATTTGTACCTCATCAGAGTAGGAGACCTCGACATGTTGTTCGATCACAGCATGTAGGTAGACCTCGCACTTTGCATTATTCTGATTATCATGTGCGTAGACCGTCTACTTTTACTGCGCCTACTACTCGTGTCACTCAGTGCTGGATGCCTCGTCATTATTTTACTCACCCCAGCACTGAGGGATCGAGATATTCTTATCATGTGTAGGCGACAGATCGAGGCTTGGAGGGCACGTGGATCATGGACTCCGGTTGTTCGCGCCACATGACCGGAGATGCAGCATGGTTCTCCAGCCTCACCACAACCAAGCAAAGGGAACATATCACCTTCGGAAACAATCGAAGGAGTAGAGTGAAAGGTAAAGGTGTGGTAAGAATTAACTCGAACTTCACTCTCAAAGATGTTGCTTTGGTTGAGAACCTGGGATACAATTTGCTGTCTGTATCTCAGTTGCTTGATGAGAGCTTCGAAGTGCGATTCCATCGCGATACTTCGCAAGTGCTCAATTTTGATGGCGTTGTGGTGTGTAAGATCTTTAGAGTTGGGAGAGTTTTTGGAGCTGATTTTTCAGAGTCGTCTGGTTCTTCTCATTGTTTTGTTGCACATTCGACTTCTGAGCTTTGGAAGTGGCATAGGAGACTAGGGCATATGAGCTTTGAGTTGCTCGCTCGTCTGAGCGTCCTAGGTCTGATCCGAGGATTGCCTAAGCTCAAGTTTGAGAAGAATTTAGTCTGCGCTCCGTGTCGACATGGAAAAATGATTGCCGCTTCGCATTCGCCAGTCACCACAGTGATGACTGAACAACCCGGAGAACTTCTCCATATGGACACTGTAGGTCCTTCTCGGGTTAGTTCTTTAGGCGGCAAGTGGTATGTTCTAGTAATTGTCGACGATTTCTCTCGCTACTCTTGGGTCTTCTTTCTTGCCAGCAAGGATGAAGTGTTTTCACACTTTCGGAGCTTGGCTTTGAGACTTTTTACTGAACTCCATGGTGCATTGAAATTCATTCGAAGTGATAATGGCACTGAGTTCAAAAATAGTCTCTTTGTTGACTTTTGCATGGAGCATGGCATAGAACATCAATTCTCTGCTCCGCGGGTTCCTCAACAGAACGATGTTGTTGAAAGGAAGAACCGCACTTTGGTTAAGATGGCTAGGACGATGCTTGATGAGCATAGGACTCCTAGAAAATTCTGGGTTGAGGCCATGAACACTGCATGTTACATCTCAAACCGAATCTTCTTGCGCTCAATTTTAAATTTGACATCTTATGAGCTGCATTTTGGGAGACAGCCCAAGGTTACTCATCTTCGAGTTTTTGGCTGTCGCTGCTTTATCCTAAAATGTGGTAATTTGGATAAATTTGAGTCGCGCTCTTCTGACGGGATCTTTTTGGGTTACACTACTCATGGTCATTCTTATCGTGTTTATAACTTGGAGACTAACACTGTCATCGAGTCATGTGATGTGACGTTTGATGAATCAACCCCCTCTGTTAGTTCTGCTTTTGAACAGGCAAATGAACACGACATGGAACTGACCATCTTCGAAGAAGAAGATCCCGGAGAATTCGAGGATGAACCCCTGCTACCCTCGACATCGACCCCCGAAGTTGACCCCGCTTCAACCACTTCGGCACGAGGTCCCGAAGCGACTAACTCAACATCGGTCATCTTGGACCACTCCAACGCACAAGTTGAGGGGGAGACTGCATCCCGCCGCGAGGCTCCACATCATGTTCAAAGGATGCACCCTCCCGAGCAGATCATTGGTGAGCTTGATCAAAGGGTAACACGTTCTCATGCCCATTTCACTAATGCTGCTTTTGTTGCTTCTTTCGAGCCCTTAGATGTTAGTCATGCACTTTCTGATTCTAGTTGGATCAATGCCATGCATGAGGAACTTGAAAATTTTGAAAGAAACCAAGTCTGGTCGTTAGTTGATCCTCCACCAAATGTTCATTTCATTGGAACAAAATGGATTTTCAAAAATAAACAAGGGGAGGATAGGACTATAATTAGAAACAAGGCTAGACTTGTAGCTCAAGGCTTTTCTCAACTAGAAGGGATTGATTTTACTGAAACTTTTGCACCTGTTGCTCGCCTTGAGGCCATTAGGATTTTGCTTGCCTTTGCGACATCCCGGGGATTCAAACTCTATCAAATGGATGTCAAAAGTGCTTTTCTTAATGGCTTCATAGGTGAAGATGTTTATGTAAAACAACCCCCTGGTTTTGAAAACCCCAAGTACCCACATAAAGTCCTTAAACTTCATAAGGCTCTTTATGGACTCAAGCAGGCCCTCGGGCTTGGTATGATAGACTTAAGTCTTTTCTGCTTGAGCGAGGGTATTTGATGGGCTCTGTTGATAAAACATTGTTTACTCTCAAGCATGGCAAAGATTTCCTTCTGGTTCAGATTTATGTGGATGATATCATCTTTGGTGGCTCTTCTCATGCTTTGGTTGCCGAGTTTGCAGATACCATGAGCAGGGAATTTGAAATGTCAATGATGGGTGAACTCAACTTTTTCCTTGGTTTGCAAATCAAGCAAAGCAAACAAGGTACTTTTGTCCACCAGACAAAGTACACCAAGGACCTGCTCAAGAAGTTCGACATGTCCGATGCGAAGCCCCTCGCCACTCCAATGGCTACATATGTAGCATTGGACCCTGACGAAGATGGAGAAGCCGTAGATTAGAAGGAGTTCCGAAGCATGATCGGCTCCCTCCTCTACTTGACCGCCACGAGGCCGGACATACACTTCGCAGTATGTCTGTGCGCTCGTTTTTAAGCTTCACCACGAGCTTTGCACCGCCAAGCGGTAAAGCGCATCTTAAGGTATCTCAAACATACCCTTGAATTTGGCATATGGTATTCAACATCTTCATCTTTATGTCTCCGAGGTTATTCCGATGCGGATTTTGCTGGGTGTAGGATTGATAGGAAGAGTACCTCTGGTACTTGTCATTTCCTGGGTACTTCTCTGGTTTGCTGGTCTTCTCGCAAACAGTCTAGTGTTGCCCAATCGACGGCTGAGGCCGAATATATTGCTGCAGCTAGCTGTTGCTCTCAGATTTTGTGGATGGTTTCCACTTTGCGGGATTTCGGGTTAGATTATAAGAGTGTTCTACTTTTCTGTGATAACACTAGCGCTATTTGTATTGCAAACAACCCGGTTCAGCACTCCAGAACCAAACATATTGATGTGCGGTATCATTTTCTCAGAGATCACAATGAGAAGGGTGATATTGAACTTCAATATGTTGATACCCAACACCAGCTTGCCGACATTTTTACAAAACCCCTCGATGCTTCTCGATTTGCTTACTTGCGTGGGGAACTTGGTATTTGTCACCCTTACGGCATTTTGTGAGGGGGAGCAGTTTTAGATGGATGTGCATTTGCTAATTGTGTTGAAATTGCATTTACATCTTTTGCATTTATATGCCTGATTATAATCCATGACATCATGACAGCTCAACTCTCTTTAATTTATCTGAAACATTCATGTGCATGATGTTTTCTTTTTAAAAATCAAATCGTGCTCACTGCTTAGTCTTGAATCTAGCATATTTAGGCAGGACTGCTTTAGCTATCTTTTATCTGCTTGATAGCAAGACCCATTTCTTTGGATGCTAAAAATTGCAACTTGAAAAATTGTTCTACATCTTCATGGATATCCATAAAATGCCAAACAACTGGTTTACTTAAGTTAAAATCAAAAAAATTCCATGATTTGCATGCCTCAAGTGAAAAGATCCAGGTGGGTTTGTTTGTCGCACTACCCTATTCTAGACTGCTTACCATTGCACATTGGTCTGAACTGGAATAGTGTAGTGTATGCCAAAATCATTGCCTTAAGCTTCTTATGGTTTTCATGCCTAGGCTTGGCCTGATTGGAAAGTATAAGGTGGACAAACAAATAACCCCTGGCACTAAGAAAAGAACAACAAAACTCTTTGATCATCAAGTTTGCTTTCATTGCTCCATTTGGACTGGACTTGTCTGTCTAGAGTAGAAATTGACTACCTGTTCGCCGTCCCTGCTTTTACTTGTCTAGTTTCCTTGACTAAGTGGTGGTGCTTTTCCTTCAAAACTGATTAAATCACATGCTTCATTATGTTTTAGAGATTGTTAATTTGAGCTGAGCACATGATCATTGGTATTAATGTTGGCATATTTTTGCTTCATATGTCTTTGCAATTCTGCTCATTTCGAAGCTTTGCATCTTTTACATGCTCCTTGATGCTTGCATTGCCAAAGGGGGAGAAATTCCTCAAGGGGGAGAGCCTTGCTACGTTCTCTGCCGCAAGGGGGTATAATTTCCCAAGGGGGAGAAAACTTGACATAAAGGGGGAGAAGGTTCTTTGTTGCCAAAAGGGAAAAACTTAACTCAGGGGAGTTTTTATTTGCCGAAGGGGCTTTTACTCTTTTGATAAAGGGGGAGGAAAATTCTTTTATCAAGTGACATGATTTGGCTCTTTTCTGAGTTTTTATGGTCACTTGTGTGCTGAAAATTTTTAAATTTTCTTGAACTTGGATTTGGTTGTCAATGCACTCATCAAGGGGGAGATTGAGAAACCAAGGGTTGGTTTCAGTATTTGTGATGAGTGATTGACAGGCTTTTTACCCTCTGTTCGAAGGGGTACCTCCGAAAGGGGTTCAGAGGTTGGACCTCCGAAGGGTGTTCGGAGGTGGTTTCACCGAAGGGTGTTCGGTGTTTGGTTGCTGCAGCTGTTGCAGCGGAGTGTGCGTGTCGGAGGGGTCCGACAGTACACGATGATTGAGTGTGTACCGAAGGCTTCGGTACTTTGGGCGGTACACCGGAGTGTGTGCCGGAGGTTGCTAACCCGGAGAGGTCTCCGGAGTACTGGATACACTTGTCTGTTTGTCGGTGGTGCGCAGGGACTTCGGAGGCGACGGACAAGGTTCGCGGCAGGTGAACCTGGGTCAAGCGGGAGGCTTGATGCCAAGGGAGCGGGGAGCTCCGTCACAGTGGTTGTGAAGGGGGTCCGGGTCGGTCCTCGGGTCGAGGTGCGTCAGGTGAAGGCAGAGAGTGCGGAGTGTGGCTCCGACTGAAGGTACTCCGAGACAAAGTCCTCGGAGGCGAGACACTTCGAAGGTACTCCGGAAGGAGTGACTTCGGAGTTGGATGGATCAAGTCCTCTGCGGAGGCAAGGAGTTCGAAGTGTGCTCCGGAGGGAGACATTCGAAGGTACCCGACGAAGGTCTCAGAAGTCAAGGCGCATCGAAGGCATGGTCCGAGTGAGGCTCGTCGAGGAGTGTGCTCGGGGAGAGACACTGCGACGAAGTGCTCATGGAATGCTTCGTGCGGAGGCCTTCGACGAAGGAGGGACTTCGAAAGGTGGTACTCCGAATGTGGGGCTTCGGAGTGAGGAAGGCTTCGGAGCGAGGCTAGCTCCAGAGCAAGGTTGACTTGAGGTGCTTCGGCCTGCATGGCTTCGGTACACGGACTGACGGAGTTCGAGTTGGGTGAAGCTGCGAAGCCGTGGTGGTCCACTCCGGAGGTGTTGGTGCGAAGGCCCAAGGGCTTTGACGGCTTCGGCTCAAAACCGTCACTGTATCGGAGGCCATCTTCGGCGAAGCGAAGGCCACCAGGCTCAAGGCTTCTCGCCGAACCTACCGCACCCTCGCGTGCGAAGGGAGGCTGCAGAAGGTCAAAGACTGCAAAGGCTGACACTGTCTGCTCTGCAAAAAGCTGACGATGTCCCCTCTGCAAAGCTGACAGAGAAGCCTCCAGAATAAAGTTGGACTACCTTTTGTACCCCTTAGTTCTGTAGAGACAAATTCAATGTAAACCCTAGGGGTAAAGTAGTCACTTCCTTTGGGTGAACTGTGGGCTATAAATATGGGGGCTCGGTAGGTAACATTTAACACTTTGAGCATTTACTGTTGAGCTCCTGTAGCCACACACTTCGTTGTATTTCATCCAGAGAGTTCATTTTCTGTGTTCCTTGTTCAAGCGGCGAAGCCCTGCTTCTGTGTGCTTTTTGCTTGAGATCGCATTACATACCTCGCTAGTTGTAGTTCACCGAAGCCTGTCTAGGCGAAGGGTGTTTTGTGCGAAGTGTGTTTTTCAGTGTGCTGTCGCTCTGTGTAACAGGAGGCGAGACCTCGCTGCTTACTAGCGAAGCCCTGATCGTAGCCCGTTTTGCTTCTTGTGTCGAAGCCCCTAGCAAAGTCTAATAGTGTGCATTTAGACCTTCGTGTACGAAGCCCAGCACCAGATGCTGCTGCCAAGTACTTGGTCGAAGTCCTCAGAGGGCTGTCCACTCTTGCGAAGGGTGAAGTGCGAAGCCTGCTCAAAGCACCCTGTGTACGGAGCCTGCACGGACTTAGCAGAGTAGATTTTCGAAGGGTGTGATCGGAGCGAAGTCTTCTTGGCTTCGAACTTTTGGACCTGCGAAGCCTGTGTTCGGAGTCGTCAAAGGACCTCCGAACCAGACCTCCGAAGGTTGTGTTCGAAGCCTGTTCCGCAGAAGACAGAACTGAAACCGAAGGCTAGTTTTTAGCCCGAAATTTTAAAAGCTCCCATTCACCCCCCCCTCTGGTCGCCGTTTCCGGTCCAACAACAACACTCACTGATAGCTATTCTTCTACCTTTTGAGTGCTTCTGAAGCTGGTTTATTTCACTGATATTTGTTAGGAAAAGTCCAGTTGTATTCCCAAGGGGCCCAAAGGGCAATGTATATAAGAGAAGGGCCCAAAGGGCAATAGTACAAGAGAAGAGAAGATTTACAAATAAACCCCTATACTATACAGTATATCTCTAACACCCCCCTCAAGCTCAAGGTGGATCAATGACATTGAGCTTGGAAAGAAGAAAACAATGCTGAGCTCGAGTATGGGCCTTGGTAAGCAAGTCGGCAAGCTGAATCTCTGAGGGCACATACTGAAGAGCAACTATGTTCTGGACAGCCGACCTAACATAGAAGCAATCAATCCCAACGTGTTTGGTGAGCTCATGCTTCATCGGGTCCTGAGCAATACTGATAGCACTGGTACTGTCACAGTGCACAGGCGTAGGGGAGGAGAGAACAACACCAAACTCAGCCAGGAGCCACCATAGCCAAGTCACCTCAGCAGTCACACAAGCCAAAGCACGCAGCTCAGCCTCAGCACTAGAGCGAGAAACAACAGTCTGCTTCTTGGTCTTCCAGGCAATCAAGGAGGAACCAAGGAAGACACAATAAGCAGATAGGGACTTAAAGTCTGAAGGATCAGAACCCCAAGTAGCATCAGAGTAAGCGTGGAGCTGAAGGGAGCTGGAACTAGAGAAAAACAAACAGCGGTCGATAGTGCCACGGAGGTATCGAAGGACGCGAAGGAGATGACTGAAGTGGACACTAGTGGGAGTGGACATAAACTGACTCAGGATGTGAACGGCATAAGAAATGTCAGGACGAGTGATACCAAGATAGACAAGACTATCGACGAGGTGACGATAGCGAGTGGGATCCTCAAGAGGAACACCGTCGGTGGCACGAAGACGAGTGTGAAGCTCCATAGGAGTGTCCACAGAGCGGTGATCAGTAATACCCGAACGATCAAGAAGATCATGAATGTACTTCCTCTGGGAGAGGTAGTAGCCATCAGGTGTGGATGTGACCTCAATCCCAAGAAAGTAGCAAAGAGGACCCAAGTCGGACATGTGAAACTGCTCACTGAGACGAGCCTTAACAAAGGCAATATACTCAGAATCATCCCCCGTGATGAGCATATCATCCACATAGAGAAGAATAAGAGTACGACCACGGGGGGAAGTGTGAACAAAAAGAGCAGGATCATGCTGACTAGCAACAAAACCAGCAGCAGTGACAACCGAGGTAAAACACTCAAACCAAGCACGAGGGGCTTGCTTGAGGCCATAGAGAGAGCGGCGAAGACGAGAAACATGACCATCGAGAACAGGATAGCCAGGAGGTGGGTGCATATAGACCTCCTCATGCAGCTCACCGTGAAGAAATGCATTCTTCACATCAAGCTGAGAGATAGTCCACCGACGAACAGAGGCCATCGCAATAAGAGTATGAACGATGGTCCTATGCGCAACAGGAGCAAAGGTCTCCTCATAGTCACGACCATACTCCTGCTGAAAACCACGAGCAACAAGACGCGCTTTATAGCGCTCAAGAGATCCATCAGAGCGAGTCTTAATCTTGTAGACCCACTTGCATGAGATCAGAACAGCAGAAGGAGGACGAGGGACAAGATCCCAAGTGCCGGTACGCTCAAGAGCAGCAATCTCCTCAGCCATAGCAAACTGCCACTCAGGATGAGTAACAACATCTCGATATGTGGAAGGCTCAGCAAGAGAGAGTGCAGAGTATGAGGACTCATGAGGCACAGGGAAAGAAGAGGTGGAAGGTGGTGAAGGACGTGGACGGCGAGTATAGTGATAGAGAATGGGAGGACGTGGAGGTAGAGATGGAGAAGGAGGTGATGAAGCGGATAGTGGTGGTGAAGGAGGGGATGATGACACTGGTAGTGATGGTGGTGGAGACACAGTGGAAAAAGAGTCAGACGAAAGCCAAGCTAAGTCAAGAAAATCAACCGACTCATGAGAGGAGTGAGCATTAGAGAAAAAAGGACGAGACTCATCAAAGGTAACATCACGGGAAACCCGAATGCGACGAGCAATCGGATCCCAACAACGATATCCCTTACGCTCAGAGTCATACCCAAGGAAGACACACCGGACCGACTGTGCCGAGAGCTTGGTCCTCTCACGAGGCTAGAGAAGAACAAAGGCAACACAACCAAAAGAACGAAGGTGACTATACTGAGGTGGCCGACCAAAGAGACTCTCAAGTGGAGTGACACCATGAAGAGTTACAGAGGGCTGAATGTTCACAAGATAAACAGCAGTAGATACAGCTTCAGCCCAGAACTGAGGAGGAACAGAGGAGGCAAGTAACAGTGCCCGAGCAGTCTCAAGAAGGTGTCGATGCTTACGCTCGGCCACACCGTTTTGAGCATGAGCACCAGTGCACGAATACTAAGGAAGAGTGCCCTGCTCAGAAAGAAACTGACGAAGAGAACGAGATAAATACTCGCCAGCAGAGTCAGCACGAAAAACACAAATGGAAGAGTCAAACTGAGTACGAACCATCGTAGCAAAGGCCTGATAGGCAGTAAGCACCTGAGCACGAGACTCCAAGAAATATATCCATGTGAAACGAGAGAAATCATCAATAAAGATCACATAATATCTATGTCCCCTTTCGAAACGAAGGGAGCAGGGCCCCATACATCAGAGTGAATGAGATCAAAAGGTCTAGTGGACACTGTCTGACTAGCAGAATATGGGAGCTGTATCTGCTTGCCAAGTCTACAACCCATACAAGGGAGGGAGGTATCGCCAGAAACCTTCCCAAGAACTCCACTAGTAACAAGAGATGACAAACGGGACCCACACATGTGACCTAGACGATGATGCCACTGAGCAAAGCCGATGGAGGCAGAGACGACAAAAGAGGTGGCATCAGCAGTAGGAGTCGAGCAGCACGAAGTAGAAATGGGAGGAAGATGTAGCCAGTCAAGCTCCTAGAGGCGAGGAGGATCACGGAGCCGGCGGCCAGAACCAACCAGGGTCCCGGTGCGACGATCCTGAACAGAACAAAAGTCAGAATCAAGAATGATACGACAACCATGATCAGTAATCTGGCCAGCAGAAAAAAGTTGTAAATGAAGCTGAGGTACATGAGACACAGATGGTACATGAAAATGGGAAGTGCTAAGAGTGCCATGACGAATAACAGGAAGTGGAGTACCATAAGCTGTCTTAACAGACATAGGAAAAGGAAGTGAACTCATTGAACCAAGATGAGTAGAGTCATGTGTCATGTGAAAAGAAGCGCCGGAATCAAGAATCCAAGGTGACTGAGTACCTTGCTGTGGTGTCTAAGGAGACTGAGCGGTGGTAGAAGATACCACGGTTGGATCCGAAGAGCCGACACGACGCTCCAAATGATCCATCCGTCTGGTGAGCTCAAGGACCCAATCCGGAGGCGACTGAGAAGAAGAACCCCGAGAACCACCTGAGGAACTCGAGCCTCCCCTCCGGTGGGAGGGCCGCCTCCGACACTGCTCAATCTCATGAGTCTTGGACTTGTAGTAGCGACAGAAGAGAGCGGCTGCTGTGCCACCCTAAGTAACAGGCCCTGGAGCTGAGGTCGGTGTAGAGGACGGGGCTGAAGCAGGTGTCGAGGAAGTCGAACCAGTCGAAACAGCCAGTACAGTGGCGGAGGACGAAAGCACACCACGAAGACGGATCTCCTCCGCCCGAGCCAAGGTGACCGCCTCAACCAAGGACGGCAGAGGAGATCGAGCTAGAAGCTGGGCTCGAAGCTGCTCGAACTCCGGACGCAAACGGCCGAGGAACTCGTGGAGGCGAAGAACACTATCATGCTGCTGGCGAAGACGACAATAGTCACACGCCCGACAGTAAGCCGACGCGAGTGAGTCAAGCTAACACCACACGTCAGTTAGCTGGCGGTAGAAGGCATCAACGGAGGAGTCCTGCTGTCGAATGGAGCTAGCAAGCTCCAAGGTGGAGATGTAGAGGGCGTGGCTGCTCGGCTGGTAGAGACTCGTCGCACGCTCCCACATCGCCTGAGTGGAAGGCAAGGAGGCAAGATCCATAGCAAACTCAATCTTCATACTGCCAAGGAGGATCTGAGCAGCACGAGCCTACGCAGCACTCCAATCCTCATAGTCGCTAAGATCAAACATGTACTGCTCACTAGCCGCGGTATAGGTCGCCTGATCCTCATCAGAAGGCGGAGCACCATCTGCCCCGGTAGTAGGCTCAATAGGACGAATCGGGACAAGAGGGCGAGGAGAGTGGCCAGTGAGATGTCCCCACAACCACTGACTGTCAAGGCACACACGAAGCATCGTAGACCACTCCCGAAAGTTGGTGCCATCAAAGGTGACATTCGGGAGCGGTGCAGCAACGGGAGGACGAATAGCAGCCATGGTGAGGGACCCTTGCCTCTGTTTTTTTACAAACCGGAAGGCGGAAGGGGGGGTGAGGAGTCCCGGCGGTGTGGGAGGCGGCGGGGCTCGGGCGCAGGTCCGCGCTGGAGGATGGGCTGACGTGCGGCGGCGCGAGCAGGCCCGGGCGCAGGCGCGGCGGCGCGCGCAGGCGCGGGCGCGGCGACATGAGCAGGCGCGGGCGCGGCGGCGCGAGCTCGCGCGGGTAGACGGGCGGCGGCGCGAGGGACACGCCGGCGTGGGCGCAGGCGCCGGCGACTGGATCTGGAGGATGGTGGGAGGGAAGGAAACCCTAGCTCTATACCATGTTAGGAAAAGTCCAGTTGTATTCTCAAGGGGCCCAAAGGGCAATGTATACAAGAGAAGGGCCCAAAGGGCAATAGTACAAGAGAAGAGAAGATTTACAAATAAACCCCTATACTATACAGTATATCTCTAACAATATTATCCTTAGCGAGAACCCCAAAATGCAAGTTATAATTGATGTTATCCTTAGTAGAATCCCAAAATGCGAGTTATAGTTCTTGTCAAACAGATGTTGAAATATATTTGTTTCAGGTGTAGTATCTTGTTGGAAGAAATTCTAGGTGTGCAAAAAAAGTTTCATGACAGTTCTCGGGTTAAAGAGTCACTGCTCTGTCAGTTCTATAGTCTCAAAGTAACGTATGCTTGGGATCAAGGGGTGGATGGAATCATTAGTATGGTGCCTCAGGCTGTTCTCACCTTATGTAGAACATATAATTTCACTTTATTTCTGTTCCCTACTGTTTCACCTCTCTTGTTGCCTGCTGTGATTGCATTCAAACGGATATGTAAAGCTCAATTCTGTTCATCCCTTATGGAAGTAAATGAAATGTTGCTGTCTCATCATCATTCTACTGATGCATTAGCTCTAATGTTTATGGTCTCTTGGCCCTTTCAGCTGGTGTGCTTCACCCTCCGAACGTAACTCCAACGTGACTCCAGGTCAGTACATATTTACCTACTCCTGTGGCTATGGTTGTGACGTTTTTATTCAGAACGACAGAACCTATCATGGGAATGAATGTACTACCTATGGATTGGTTGTGTATAGCAAACTGAAGATCTGTATATCAAAGCAATACGGCGGTTGTTGTTGGAATGTCCTTTTGAGACCAGTCGCAGTCCTAATATGCCGCCAAGCTAGTTTTTTTTCTTTTTAAACTCCCTTTCACTGGTATGGCCTGCCTTGCAGCTCCAAATCTTTCTGTACACCGAAATGGCTGACGAGGAGCTAGCTGCATGTAAAATCTGATGGATGGCTGTGCTGACACCTGCTGATAATATAAAATTATTTTTTCAGGTATGACAGACAATTTAGTAAATTTATCACAGTACACGTAGAATTCCATGTGTCTAGACATCCTTTTCCAAAGACTCTTAATTTGGGCAGGATGAAAAGAGGGATGTCTTCATACTGCATGAAAGATGAAAACTGAAAAGGGTCTCTCACCAACCGTTAGCAGATCCACTGTGTGTGGGGTTGTTGGATCCCCACGACCAAAAACGAATGAGTACGCATAGATGATAGAGGATTAGAGGTGTGCATGATAAATATGCCCTCAAGGACCATAATGCCATGTCACAACATGGTCTAACCCTGCACAGCATTACTAGTGACTAGACATCCTTAATGAGATTTGACGATTTTGGTTGTTAAGTGTACTTGTCTGTTGCTTAGTCGGAATGTCTGATTTATTTCTCGCAAAGTTTGGTTATAGAGGGCTCAGTTTCTCCCGAAAGCTAATTTCTTACCTGGGATTTCAGGTGGTGCACCCAGCATGCACATTGCAGCTTCTTCCTGTGTACTCCAACTATGAGAGGTACAACACACTGCTCAACTAACGCTCTCCACATGAGAAATATAAATCACAATTTAGGATTAAGTACAGTGCAATGTACTGCACTGTACCACACTAATCGTGCTGTATACGGTATGTATACACATGTACGGTGCGGTAATTATTTGTCTACGGATTAGTAGGTGTCTGTCCGGCGCAGCAGTGAGGCCGGCCGGCCGGCCGGCCAGGGTAACCGCCAGAGTTGCCGCTGTCTGTGGGCCCGTGCGCTTGAATACTCCGGCTTACCGGTGGCCGTGGGCAGAAAGGTAAATATACTAATACCTGATTGATCCGTCGTTAGCCTAAGCCAATTCTTCGATACGCACGGGGACCGGAGCCGGCCGGTGGTCACCGACAGCTCCTCCCGGTTGCCCCCGAAACTGCACCGGAGTCCGGTCACCCATTATAAAAAACGAAAAGGAAGACGAGATCCCTTCTCCTTCGTTTCTGTTTCTTTTTCTTTGCCCTGATACTTGGCCAGAAGAACATGTTGTTCCTTTTCCTTTGGTGCCAAGGGGGCACGCATTTCTGCATGCATCACAAGGTCAGTAGTTGGACATGGATCATGATGCGTGTGGGGGGTGGCTGTTCTCCAGTTCTGACAAATACGGGCCCACTTGTCCGTATTCGTATGTATTCTATATGTTTTATATTATAATTTGTTAGATTTTTTATAAGTTAAATTTTTTATTTAACTTGACTAATTTTATAGTAAAATATATCAATAATTATATTATTAAATTAGCTTTATTAAATATATTATAAAATATGTATTAATACTGTATTTATTTGATATTATTTATGCTAAAATATATTTATGAAACTTGGTTAAAAGTCTAAAATGATGTAATACGAAAGTATTTATACTATGTACATATCATTTTTATTTCCAAAAAATATACTATATTCCACATGCATTGCTGTAATAAGAGTATTAGAGCAACTCCAACAATAGTCCTTAAATCAGGGACTCTACTTTTGATTTAAGGGCTCCTTCTATTTTTGAGAGGTTGTTTTCTGCATTCCACTCTAGCAGTGACTCTCAAAACAGAGCTCATATTTTCAATTTCCACCATTTTTCACACATTATATATATGTAGTTGATAAAATCATAGTACATAATAAATTATTTATTATTTAATAATGAATGACTATATTTAAATATTCAAATTTTTTAATGAAAATACAAATATTCAAATTAACATTGTTGGTGTAAAAGATTACGCTAACAGGTTCTCTAAGATTAAGAACTAATAAACAGTGAATTCGTGTTAAGAACTATCTCAAGCCTCTGAATTGGATAATAGCTTAAGTAGTCCGAATGTGTATATTGAATATCTGAGTATTCGATGCCTATTATAGGGTAAGAAGGGGGTATTTATAGGCAAAAAAGTCTAAAGAAAAAACCTATCTACCCCCTCAATTACAACTGACATAGTGGAAACTATTCGGTACCCTGAACAAGGTTAAAATGGTAAAATCTACCCGGAGTAAGTAGATAAGCCAAACATCTCATCAACCTTGCAGTTTTCCATCGGAGCTTCAAATCCTGCGAAGGGTTCCTTCGGATTGTAAGTCGAAGCACCCTTCGGCTCAATGACTCCACCACCTTCGGGCATAAGCTTATCAACTCCGAAGCTGATAAGTTATCTTGAACTGTTAATCTCTAAGTCCTGAAGATGAAGTATTTTCCTCAACAAACATAATCATCTATTGTATTAAACAATAGGAACAAAATCATCTGTCATATTTAAATATTAAAATTTAAATATTCAATTTTTTAAATTCAAATACAAATATTCAAATTTAAATATAGCAACATAATCATCTATCATATTAAACAATAGGAACATAATCATCTATCATATTTGAATATTCAAATTTAAATATTTAAATCCAAATCCAAATCCAAATATTCAAATTTAAATGCATGAACAAAATCATCTATCCTATTAAACAATAGGAACATAATCATTTATCATATTTAAATATTCAAATTTTTAAATACAAATACAAATATTCAAATTTAAATATAGAAGCATAACCATATAAACAACTGGAACATAATCATCTATCATATTTAAATATTCAAATATTTAAATACAAATACAAATATTCAAATTTAAACAAGCGGAAAGTGTGCGCATCCGTGTGGCGTAGATGAGAGCCAGGATAGGGGTCCCGAGAGATGAGGGCTTGGTAGTCTATTTTGAAAGCCCTCCTATTTTTAAGAGCTGAGTAGGGGTCCGATTAAATTTCGATTTTTCTTACGGGTTTTTAAAAATGAGTTTGATGGATCAAACAGGGTAAACTGGGGATCTGTTGGAGTTGCACCTTACGTATGGAGTAGATATATGTGTTGAGAAATGTTGATTGATTGTCACTGCTGTTTTTGTCAACGCTGTCGTCGTAGCAGATGGATCCGCGTAAATGTGTCGTGTTGCGTGAGTTGGGGACTAGACACGGAGAAACCGTGTCGTTCCGGACACATGGTAAGTATATTGTGGTAGGTTAATCAGGCGAGGAAGGAGATGAGATGTTTTCCGGCCGGTGCACAAACTGAAGAAGCGTATCTACCATGTTTTGCTTTAAAGGACATGCAGTACACAGGTCTTGGTATGTGTATGTTTGGTGCATGAATGTTTGTGTGCGTGGACGAACAAATTAAGAGGGAAAGAAAATGAGATGATACGGCTAGGAAAAATATAGGAGTAGAATAAAGGGTCAAAGGAACATTTAAAGGAGAATGATTGTTTGATCAATAAAGATGAAGAGAAGGTTAGTTGGGAAGACCCACTACAGAATGAGCAATGCTTTCTTTGGTCGTTTATGGCTATTGTTTATGTCATCTCGAGCTTGATCAGAGTTGCATATGGTCGAAATATAGTTGTCACTTTGTGCATGTGTGCGCAAAGAAGACCAAGGTGTCGTTTGGTTCGGAGACAAAATGAAATGTGATGGTTTTGTCTCAGTTTTTTGGATGGAATCGTCCCGTCTCATGTTTGGTTACGAGGGATGGGGATTTTTTAGTTTAATGTTTGGTTGGTGGGTTGAGAGAAACGGGATTCTACCCCGGAACCTCCGTCCCGCACCGAAACACCTTCCGTCCGTTTCAAAATCTCCGTCCCATCCCTAAAACCTTCATATTGGAACCTCCGGTCCGTCATGAAACTTCTAACTCGGTCTCGGAGCCTCCGAGCATGAGGTGGGATGAGTTCGTCCCTTTATTTTTAGGGGACGAGTTCGTCCCGAATATTGAAGGAATATTCCTTAGTGGGACGACTCCGTTCCACTTGACTCCAAACCAAACACTGTAAAAAACGGAACCGTTCTGTCCCATCCCACCTCATCCCTCGAAGCCACCCAATATCATGTTCACAATGAGGGACTATTTAGTAGGGTTACAGATCTTTGTACGTTGGAGTTAAAGCCAAATCAACTCTTGGATTTTTTGTCTTCCAGTCGAATTAAATATCAATAAATTATTTATTTTCTAAGAGCGAAGCATATGAATTTGCTAAAAATATATATAGAAAATATGTAGCTACTTTTTTCAAGCTGTAAAACTTTACATCTATTTTAGATTTGAAGTTTTACCAAACATGTGTTTAACTTTAATCTAGCCTCTTTCTACAGAGCTTGTTAGCAGGGGGGCATGGCTAGTCAGCTAGTGTGACCGTAGAATAGAAAGAACCAGTTTGTTGTATGGTTTTTCTAACTCGTTACGTTATCACCGGAATGCTTATAATAAATATTGTGTACCCACCATAAAATTCATAAGAAAACTTGAGCAAAACAAATTAAAGAGGTGTGTGTAAGAGGCGAATGTGTTAGAGCGGCGAGGGAAGACAGCCATAAATAATCTTTTTCACAAAAAATAAAATGAAATAGTAAAAGGCATAAATAAGAGTGACAAAAAGAAGAGGATCAAAGCATGCACATATGCCACACAACTAAAGCGTACCCTTTTCTCATCCCACGGCCACGGTCCATTGAACAAACTGACGGTTGTGAACTTTTGGCAACCTTAGAATTCACACAAACTGTAAAACATCAGAACAAGAAACTACTCTCTTTTTGGATGCAAATGGATCTTTCAAGATATTTGCATTTCAGTCCCTTCTTTTTCTATGTAAGTCCTTGTCTTATTTTAATTTGTAACTTCATATCAAAATTATGCACGGAGCACCCTGCGAGGAGAAAAATTAATACAAATAAAACCCCATCCTCTCATCCCCTCGACCCTTCGGGCTCTCTCACAAGTCGTAACCCACTCTTCACCGACACCGCCTCCCGGGCCGGCGCCAGCGCCGGCGCCGGCGCCTCTGCCTCCCCCCCGCCGCCGCTGGCACTTCCGCCTCCGGCCTCCGCCGCTAGGACCGCGCTGCGCATGACGAGAGCGCAGGCTCACGTCCCCTCCGCACGATGTGCACGGCCGAAACTGCTCAATCAGCTAACCAGATTCATTAAAACTTCCAATTAATAGAAGTTATCCAGATTTATTAACCAACTATAATATTACGTGATAATTATGTAGAAAAGTAAATAGTTATTTATTTTTCTCACACGGAATCTTCTTTTACATATATCACAGCGCGGGTGTTTCTTTCAAATCTACAGTTAGACATATTCCATGAGGCACACTAGTAGTGACGTGAACGTTCTTTAGATTGAATCTATACAGAAAATTTTATATTTTAAGAAACAATTCATAAATATTTAGTTGGTAAGATTCTATAGAAGCTAATATTTCATATAATCTAATATTTGTATTTTATTTACGGATTCTATAGCCACTGAATTATGTAATTTAGATCCAAAATTTGAACCATTTAAGAAATTTTATATTTTAGAAATAATCGTTGTTACAAAAACTCTCTATGGTGTTAGAGCATTTCTAGGAGATACTCTAAAAAATTATGTTCCTACGTTTTTTTTCAATTGTGATTATAGATTTTATTCTCTATGTATACAATTTCTTTCAAAAAATCTCTATATTGTATATTAGAAAAAAATATTATTTCCAAGTGAGATTCATTTCATAAATATTAGAAATATTTTATTTTAGGGAGTTAGATATAGTATATATTGAAACTATATGATTGCATATAGTTCCTAAATTTTTTCAGAGATACCCTTAAAGGCTTTATATAAAATCATATAAAATCGGGAAATTTGGGTGGAGACAAATCCACCTTGCGGTGAGCGTACTCGCCCACTGAGTCTCGCGAGTAAAAGCACACTCGAGTCGAGTCGACGGCGCCCATATAACCAAGCGGCAACGGCACTTCGTCCACCACTCCATCGCCAGCACACACACGCCCACGCCTCCTCGCCGTGCGCGTCGCCGACGGCCGCGCGTCCGCACGCGGAGGCTGTAACCCCCACCCACCACCGTCACGTCAAATCAAGCGGCCACAGCAAGAGCCTGCCCTGCTCTAGGTGGAATCCCATCTCCGCATTGCGTCGAGCGGCTCGGCTTCCGGTCGGTGAGACGCCGCCTGGCCGGGGGCCGTTGCTGCTGAGTGCTTATACTGCCGCCCGGCGGTCAGGAGGGCCGGGGAGCGAGGTAGTGAGCACGGCTGCTCTTGTTTCCTCCTCCACTGTCGTTCTGTGTTCTCTCAGAGGATCGGAATCTTGCTCTGGTGCAGCCTCCGCCGCCGGATCTCTCGGGGAGGTTTGTGGGCTCCTCGATTTGATGCTTCCTCGATGAATTTGATCTTTTCTCGATCTGTTTCCTGCTGCCGCTTCTTGATTTGTTGGGAGGGGATTTCGCTTGGAGCCCCATTTCTGTGCGACTGTGCCTGTGACCAGGATCTATGCTTCAGGGCAGCAGCATTGAATAGCTTGTCTCCGTACTGTCCAGTCCTTGGGCCCTCGTGATGAATTGGGCCCGCGAGGAGTGGATTGGTGGTAGCTTGTGATCCGCATTTCTGACTTCCGGGGACATAGCGTTGCCATGACTCCATGAGCATTCGGCTTGTTCATCCAGTCCTCCTTGCCTTGTTCTTGTCATCGAAAAGAGCAAGTCGGTTGCAGATTAGGGGTGGATGTGTGGTTTCGTTTGAGATGGTTTGGCATCTGCATTTATGGCTGGAAATCTGGAATATCGTGCAGCCAACTAATAATAATTTATGCTTTTAATATGTACTTTGCTATGCTTCTGCTGAGTTTATTCTGGTAATGATAGGTGTTTTGGGGCAATCGGTATGGCTTAATTAGTACTGTTTTCCACTTTTCTGGGTTTGATCTCCTTTTTATCTCAGTTAAGCGCGGATCCGAAGTAGTCAAGTGGCATAAATTTCCCTCTATTTTCTGCAGAATTATTTCACTTTGATATATGATGATTAGCTTCCTAGTATGATAAATTATCGATTTTGATTCACTGTTAGTCTTCTTAATCATAAAAATTCTTCATGTCTTAGTTCTGCCGACTTATTTGGGCATGCTTTGCTTTTGCTTAATTGGTCACTTTTCAAAAGTTGTTACAAGTTAGAACGATTTTTAATTATTTGAACTTGTTATTTCTCCAGGCATCACTTTTCTAGCAGACTAGCAGATTATAAATATTCTGAAATGGGTGCCAAAGATAATGGGGAAGTGAGAGATGAGAAGGGAGTTGGATCAGATTATGAACCGGCCAGAGTTTCGGGGGTTTCAAGGAAATTCACGAAAAAGGAGACAAGAGAAAATAGCCCGGGCATGGCCAAAAGCAGTGGCAGCCGTCAAATTCAGAACAAGCTGCAACAGAAAGTTTCAAATAGCATTCAGAACAGATCTCCAAAGCCAAAGAAAGTAGTTAATGCTGTAAAATCTGTTGAAGTTAGAAGGCCAGATACTGTAAAAGTTCCTTCTCGCCCTCCATCAGAATTGTCTGAGGAAACAGATGATATAGTTAGTGAGACTGGAACCATTGAAGACAAAGGAAATGAAGAGGCCAAGGAGATTGATGTGCTAGATGAAGCTCCACACTGTGATCAGAGTACTGGTACTGATGATGAAATTGCTGAAATAGAAGAGAAGATAGTGGATGAGGAGAAATCGGTAATGTATCAAAGGAATGAGGAGTTACAGTCAAAGATTGACAACTTGGAACAAGAACTTCGTGAAGTTGCGGCACTAGAAGTTTCCTTATATTCTGTATTGCCTGAGCATGGAAGTTCAGCACATAAGCTCCATACCCCAGCTCGACGTCTTTCTAGGATGTACATTCATGCATCAAAGTTTTGGTCCTCAGATAAGATAGCTTCAGTGGCAAAAAGCACTGTGTCAGGCCTTGTGCTTGTTGCAAAGTCATGCAGCAATGACGCTTCAAGGTAAAATATGGCCACACTATGTCTCTGTTTCAGATTCAGACCACTGCATACACATCAATTTCCTTCAATTAAACTCTGCTCTTCATGTAGGTTGACATTCTGGCTGTCCAATACAGTTGTGCTAAGGGAGATAATTGCACAAACTTTTGGTATCTCACTCCAGTCGGCTCCAACCATGACAAGCATCAAATTGAATGGTTGTGCAAGAAGGCTTGATGGGAGATCAGTGACAATGCTATGGAAAAACAGGTCAAATGGCAAGCAAACCAAATTTGCTGGCATGCAGATACCAGACGACTGGCAGGAAACAAGTACACTTTTGGATGCATTGGAGAAGATTGAATCATGGATATTTTCTCGGATAGTTGAGACAGTGTGGTGGCAGGTAAAAGTTTGCCTTAAGATTAAAGTCTTGTTGAAACTTGCATGAAATTGAGAGCGTCCCTTGCTGCAAACTAGCAGTCCTTGTCCAGCGTTTCACAAGGAAATACTTCAGAATTATATTGGCATGTGATTATGTCTGATTTATCCATGTTATCAATTTTCTGAAGAACATTTCTTGTTCAGGCACTAACTCCTCACATGCAAACCCCGGTGGAAGGTTCGTCAACCCCAAAGGCTGGGAGGGTGTTAGGTCCTTCTTTGGGTGATCAGCAGCAAGGCACCTTTTCTGTTAACCTGTGGAAGGCTGCATTTCATGACGCATTCAACAAAATCTGCCCCCTCCGAGCTGCTAGACACGAGTGTGGCTGCTTGCCAGTATTGGCAAAACTGGTATTCTTTGACATCCATAGATTGTAAGAAATAAACATTTTCTTATTGAGAATATATATGTGTATTCACATGTTTTGCGATTATCAGGTGATGGAGCAATGTGTAACTCGTATGGATGTTGCCATGTTTAATGCCATTCTTCGTGAATCAGCTAGTGAGATGCCAACTGATCCTATATATGATCCAATTGTTGACCCAAAAGTCCTGCCAATTCCAGCTGGTGATCTAAGCTTTGGGTCAGGCGCGCAGCTGAAGAACTCTGTATGTACCTGATTCAGTACCTTTTAAGTACATCTGGAAACATTTTCCTTTTTTTGTCAGGATGGTTCGTGCATGGGGAACTAAATTATGCATTAACTCTAGATTACCAATGTGTTACTGGCTTGCCATCACACTTAAACAGCTAATTTATATGAAATACAATGCATACACAGATCGGAAATTGGTCGAGATGGCTGACAGATAACTTTGGAATTGATGCTGATGACTCAGAGGAGGATGGCATTGACACACGAAACAGTAATTATGAAAGAAGAGGTGCAGCTGTATCAAAGACTTTTCAACTGCTCAATGAATTGAGTGATCTCCTGATGCTCCCGAAGGACATGCTTGTAGAAAAATCAATCAGAAAAGAGGTCAGTGGTCATGCATAGCTCCTGATGATTGTACTGTTCTCTCTTTTATCCAACAATCGGTTTAGCCGTGTTAAACATTTTGAAATTTTGATCTCTATCAGGTCTGCCCCTCAGTTGGCCTCCCATTAGTAATAAGAATCCTATGCAACTTCACCCCTGATGAGTTTTGTCCTGATCCTGTTCCTAGCTTAGTCTTAGAGGAGCTGAATTCTGAGGTGATGTTTCTCTCTCAACAAAACTTTGTAGACTTCTAGCCTTACAAAGATTGAGTTATCAACAAAGATACAGACATCTTTGTAGTTAATACGTACGCCATATCATGCAGAGTTTGCTGGAGTGTTGCACCAACAAAGATGCAACCAGCGTATTTCCATGCATCGCTGCTCCCATTGTTTACCGCCCTCCATCGCTACTGGATGTGGCAGAGAAAGTGGCAGACACCGGAGGCAGTGGAGAGCTAGACAGGAGAGCATCCATGGTCCAGAGGAGAGGGTACACCAGTGATGACGATCTGGACGACTTGGGCTCTCCCCTTGCATCACTTGTCGATAAGAGCGCTCCACCTTCGCCATCTAACAGTATTGCACATTTTACAGTTCAAAGAGGAGCTGCCATGGAGAATGCAAGATACACACTCCTGAGAGAGGTATGGTCAGAGCGGAAGTGATTGGTGAACTCATACAATCTGAAATCTCTTCTATAGCTACCTTCAAAATGGTTGTGAAACCTACTGAGGTGAAACCGCGAGAGAAGATGCTTTGTTGCAAAATATAGTTGACTCCACAAGAATGGCGCCGTTGTGTTGGCCCTTCATACATGTTTACTGTGGAAAATGCAAACCATTTCTTGTACATTCATATATATATTGTTCGTTTGTAGTATAATAGAAGCAGGCCAGAAATGACTAGTTCTGTTACTTCCTGAAGACTAGTTCTGTTACTTCCTGAAGATAAAGGCAGCCACCTCTGTTGGTAGAAAGAAAAGAAGGGATGTTTCACCTGGACACATTATGTAGGGCAAATTCTGATGCATGATTTGTCAACAGTTCTACATAGTTTTCTTCTTACCGACAAATCTGATCATGACTAAAAGACAATAACGTGTGAGCTGTTTCCACTAGCCTAAACATATCACATTGCAAGTGACGGCCCAACAAAAACCAGTCCTCGTCAACATTTCATCAGACGGCCGCCCACCGATGGCGACTCGCCATCTGCATTTGCCACTGCATGCATTGCTCATGCCGTCATGTTTTCATCACATTATCAATGGTTTACAGCAGTGTCAGATGCCTCTCATGGGTCTTTTCTTGTTCATGTGTTTGCTCGTTGAAATGGACACGGATGGTCCAATAAGAAGGATTTGTGGCATGAATAACAACACCAAAGCAATATAAACCCATGTGAGCAACGCGTTTGAGAAATAACCACAAATGAAATTTCCATGAGCATCGGAAGCTTATACCAGTGGCAATAACGAAAAAAGTAGTCCTCGCCTCCTTGGAAGTTGAAATATATATGAGTAGATAGTTTGCGATGTGCCATAGTCCAAAATTTCTATGAATTGCAAAAATTGTCTACTGCAATTAAATCTAAACTCCTTCTCAAGATGAAAAGAAGGTAAAGTTTAATCTGCTTCATCGACAACCTTGGTTCCCAGCCCCTTCAAACCCTCGGGAGGGACTTCAGCAACAGTGACAAGAGAGTATAGCTCTTCCTTGGCGTCCTCCTCGTCATTCCTCTTGCGGGCAATCCTCACACGCACCCTTCGTGGCACACTCCTGATCCCACTGCTCCAGATGTGCTTGTTGAGCTTCACATCGATCCTGACATCTGTAGTGCCCATAGCCTTCTGCGCAAACTTCCTGATCTCTTTGATGGCATTGGGTGCCTTCTTCTTGAATGTACTGTTCAACATAAGAAAACCATTAACAAGGCAACACTTGTTTAGCTTCAGCATGGATGAAGATGTCCATAAGAACAGGTTGATATTAATGTGCATTAACAGGATCATGTAACAATGGCATGATGTGTTGGATTAGAAATCATAGTGTGGACTTCTGAAAGTTAGTTAATTACCTAAACAAAATAAAGTTACATAGGCACTAAAAAGAGGTCAAGCCAAAAAATTAAAATGCAAATACATAGTTCAGACAGTGTTGAAAAAATCGGCCGATCAGCCGATTAATCGGTGATCGGCCCAGTCCATTTAATTTACAGGAAAATCGGCCAGAAATCGGTGGATCGATTAATCGGTCAGTCAACCCGATTAATCGGTGGTCAACCCGATTAATCGGCGATTAATCAGTGGTCAACCCGATTAATCGGCGATTAATCGGTGGCACCGATTAATCGGTCCGGTACAGAAAAATGGGATTTTGCACACCCCACCCAGCACTTTCCCTCTCTCCTGCACACTTTTCCCCTTTTCCCTCTTTCCTGCGCACACCAGATCTGGATGGAGACGTGCCCAGCATGGCAGATCTAGCGCCGCGTCCCCGCCATCCGCCATCCGCGCCTCGACCCTGCTTCTTCCGCGTCGTCCATGCCTCATCCCCGCTTTTCTGCGCCCTACAGCGAGCTGTCCGCGCGTCGTCTGCGCGCCGTCCGCGCGAGCGCAGTCGTCCGCCACCAAATCCAGGCCGCCGCCGCCATCGCCATCGAGCTCGTTGGATTAAACTGTTTCCGGCATTTGCTTTTCAGTAGAGAAAAGAGAGGAGATATGAGAGATGTTGGAACAATTGCGTTAGTTCCAGCAGGTTTATGTGTGGTGGAGTGTGACGTGGAGAATGAGCCTCGAAGGACTCTAACAGAGGGAGAAAAAGGTTTATACTGGTTCGGGCCTCTCCTGGGAGATAATAACCCTACGTCCAGTTGTAGTGGATTTGGCATGGTATGCCCTAGTATGGAGCAATAATTCCAGGGTCTCTTGGCCCCCTGGAGCGTGTCCCCCGCTACAAGGGCTTGGCCCTGCTTTTATAGGCACGCAGGCCTTAAGGAAAAGACCAAGATACCCTGTACAAGCCCCTAGGCTTATAGGGGTAGACAGGGAAAGAGAGCTAGCTACTGTGCAAAAATACCAGACAACTTTACAGCTTTACAGACGTGTCAGGCTATGCCAGGCTTTGACCAGCTAAAAGACACTCCGAAGGTGGAGGCAGGGGGAAGGCTTCGAAGTGCACCCCGGAGGGGGGGCTTCGAAGCATGCTCCGGAAGGTGGCCTCCGGACTGGGCTCCCGGAGGGTGGCCTCCGGACTTGGCTCCCGGAGGGTGGCCTCCGGACTGGCGCTACCGGAGGGCGGCCTCCGGACTGGGCTCCGGAGGGCAGCCTTCGGACTTGGCTCCGGAGGGCGGCCTCCGGCGTCCTGCGCCAGGGCCCGAACTGGGGGGCTCTGAGCCGGACCTCCCGATCTGAGGGCTCCGAAGCTACAGGCCCCGAAAGGCACTTTGGGACCTGAAAACAACACTTAGAGAGAAAACAGGCTCCGACAGTGCTGGGCTCTGGGCCGAAGGCTGTCGGAGGCTGACGTCATTTGGCCCCTGTTTAAGGGAAATATATTCCCCCAACAGTAGCCCCTCGCGTGTAGGCCTTTGGGACGAAGGGGTGCACGCGCCCTTAGGACAAATGACCTGAAAACACAACTTCAGAGAAAACATACCTCCGGAGCCTGGACCGAAGGTGACCTCGATACCCGGGGGTAATAAATGCCCACGCTAGTTGCCGGAACGGCCTCGGGGAGCCCGAACGGCTCCGCAACGGTCAAAAAAGTTACCGTTACCTTGTTCTGGCCGGTTCGCCTTCGCTGGAGGCCCACCTGGCGGTGGGTTCGGCCCACGACGGTTGAAATTCTTACCGCGCCTATAAATAGGGGCTTACCGCGTGCGGCTTCGGCACACCTTCATTTGCTTCCTTCTCGCCGCCTTACAGCCTTCGCTCTCCTCTTCCTTCTAGCTTCGCGCAAAGCCCCCCTCGCTAGCTTTAGCCCCTCGCGTCGAAGTCCCATCAACATGCCGAAGAAGGCGGTGGCGAAGCCTCTGGCCTTGGGCTCGAGCTCGGGCTCCGCCCAAGTGCAGGCAGCGGCGGCTGCGGCGGCGAAGACTGCGCCTAGGCGACTGGGGCCGAGGGACCTTCGGACGCCCTCCGACAAGTTCGAGCAGACCTTGGAGATGAG
Source organism: Zizania palustris (assembly GCA_019279435.1). Lineage (NCBI taxonomy): Eukaryota > Viridiplantae > Streptophyta > Magnoliopsida > Poales > Poaceae > Zizania > Zizania palustris. The sequence goes on along the minus strand of JAAALK010000290.1, from coordinate 41,433,989 downwards.
GGCCTCGATCTCCACGGAGGAGTCGGTCCGGAGGGCCTGTGAAGGGAAGATTGCGGCGAAGATCCAGCTTCGGGTCCGAGAGAAGTCGGAGGCTGAGCCGAGGCCTCGTGCTGACGAGGTGGTGGTGTTCGAAGCCTTCTTCGAAGCCGGCCTCGGACTGCCTGCAGTGGGGATGCTGAGCGAAGTCCTCAAGGCTTACAACCTCGAGTTCCCTCAGCTTTCGCCCAACGCAGTGGCGAGGTTAGCTGTCTTCGAGTGGGCCATGAGGGCCGAGGGCTGCGAGGGCCGCGCGGACGTCTTCGTCGCCCTCCATGACGCCAACTGCCAACCGAAGCCGAGGGAGGGGACGGACCGCGTCAAGAGGGCGCTAGCCTTCGGCAGTGCCAACTTCCAGCTTCGGAAGGAGTACCAAGACGCCTTCCCGGCGAGTGCCGTAAACAACAAATGGTACTCGAGGTGGGATCAGGAGTGGTTCTACGCCTCCGTCGGCGTGAACTCCCCCCTCCGGAGTACTAACGCCCACATCTTGTACCGACGCGAAGGGTGGTGAAGACCAGCGAAGACATCCTTCGCTCGAGGATCTTGCTGCTCCGGAGAGTGGCGGCGAAGATGAGTATGAGGGACCTCGCAGAGGAGTTCATCACCCTCCGGCTCAGTCCCCTCGCGCGCTCCTGGCCGGAGGGCCTCTTTCAGGCTTCGGGTCGAGGTGAACTTAGCGAGTTGGCCTTCGACCGCTTCTGTAAGGCTTCGCAGTCTCTTTGCTTTTAATACTTCGTAGATTTCACTTCTAACTCAAACTTTTCATGAAGCCGACCTCGAAATGAGGACCCCGGAGGAGGCCATCGCGGCGGCGGATCGAGTCGTCGGGACTCCGACCCCCGAGGAGCAGAACCAGTGCAACGCCTTGCACTGGTGGGGTCCTGGGAGCGCTGGAACAGGGTATGGACCGCGCTTGACCTCGGAGGGCTCCTTGCTCTGCCGGACTTCGCCCACCTGACTACCTCGTCGGCCGGAGCCAAGAGGAAGAGGGGGGACGAGGACGAACCGGGTGCCTCGGGACCTCGGCCAGAGGTCCCCGCGGCCGAAGTTTCTAACTCGGGGGAGGTTGCGGCGAAGCCCGCAACTACTCCGACCTCCAAGAAGGCGGCGAAGCCCCTGGCGGCGAGGCCTTCGGTGGCGGAGGCCGACGCGCACACTCCGGCTGCCAAGGAGGCCACGGATGCCCCGGCGGAACCAACTTCGGGCGCGGAGGTGGATGCGCCAGCTTCGCAGCGAAGGGGCTGGAGGACGCACTTAGCCCCACCCTCCTTCCAAGAGATCTCCGACGACGGTAAACCCTTTTTTCTTTTGCATTCTTCTCTTTAATATGCGGATTTTGACTTGGCTCTCTGCAGAGGACGAAGACGATGCGAGGCCCACTTTGGCGAAGCCGGCAGTCGAAGGTGGGTCGAAGCCTGCCGAAGCGAAGCCCACGGAAGCTTCGAGCAGCAGCGGCGGCAGCAGCAGCGGCAACGATTCGGACTCCGAGAGTGCTTCGTCCGACGACGAAGGCAGTGGAGGCCGCGAGGTCCCTGGAGGTGAAGAAGAAGTGGACGTGGTGGGCCTGAGCCCCGCCTTGCCGGAGCATGCGGAGGCGACCGTGGCCGTGATTCACCCTTTCAAGCCGAGGGGGGGCGTGACGATGGCAGCGATCCACGGTTTCCGCGAGGCTTGTGTTTCTGTGGAGGAGGGGGACTTGGTGGCCCAGCTTAGCCACCGAGACCCCACGGATCTCTTTGTCAGCTCGAACGAAGTCCTCATGCGGGTGAGCGAAGCCCCTTGCAGCCTCGAACTATACTTTGTCCCTTGGTATTCTTATATTTTCTTGAATTTCTGCAGGCCTTCGCACTGAACGCGGCAGCTTCGACTGCTGCCGACAGGCGAATGGAGCACCTCGCAGAGGAGAAGGAGGCCCTTCGCCGCGAGGTCTCGGAGGAAGCCGAAAAGCGGAGGCGGGCCGAGGCTTCGGCTGCTGAGGCGAAGGAAGCTAAGGAAGCCTTGGCCTCGGAGACGGCTCGGCTCCGCGCGGAGCTCCAGGCTTCGAAGGATGCTGAGGCCCGACAGGCGAAGGAGATCGAGGAGCTTCGCCAACGGGCTCAGGATCTTGAGAGTTTCGTCGTGGCCAATCTTGGCGAAGCCACCCAGAGCCTGACCGAGGTCCTTGAGAAAATAGGGACCGAGTGCCGGGCTCCAGACTTTGGCGATCAGGACCCGATTGGGGACCGCGCCGATTTCTTGAAGACTGCGGCTTCGATAGCAGACGAAGCGCTGACGGGCTTCGCTCTTATGGCCGGTCGAGTTGCGGGCCAAGGGGTGTTGCACATGCTTCATGCCGCGGGGTGTGACCACCTTCGGGCGGCAACCTCCGTGACCCCAGTGGCCTTCGGGGGTCCGCACTTGGTGACGCCTCCAGCCGAAGTTCGCGGAGCCTGGCGACGGCTGCAGGACCCATGGAAGGAGCAAGGCTGCGAAGCCATCCTCGACCTCCAGAAGGCCCTTCGACATCGCCGAGCCAAAGCGCCTGCTGTGCCTGATCAGCCTTCGACTTCGGCACCTCTGCCTCCGAAGGTGTAGATCTCCTTAGGCCTTTTGTAATACTTAGCTGCAGGCTTGTAAAAACTCTATCAGCTTATTAATATGAATGCGGGGGTTTTTTATACCTGCCCAGGCTCAGACTCCGAGCGTAGACCTCGAAGTCCTCGAGGACTCCGAAGAGCTTCAACAGCTGTGGGCGATCCTCGAAGTAGCTAGGTCCGAAGGCCCCCCTCGGTTTAAGCTTCCGAGGGGGCCTAGCGGCGAAGCCATCTCCGAAGTAGCTCAGGATTTACTAGCCGCTGTGAAGACGGAGTCCCTTCAGGGCCCTTTGTTTTTTCCTTCGCGAACGGCCTTAGCAGGCGACGAAGCCCTAGACTTTTCTGCCTTCGATACGGCACCGCCTGCTTCGCTAACTTGGAGCGACCTGCAAAGTAGAAGGCGAAGCCTACGGGCTTCGGACCCTGGACGGGCTGGTCGAGGGAGAGCGGGCTCCGACGAGGCAACGTCCAGCCGAGGTGGCCCTGGCCGAAAAAGGGGCAAGCGAGGGTTGGGGCCTCGCACACGGTTCTTCTTAGGTTTAGATACAGACTATACATAGTTTTGCTTTCGAAGTATGTTTGTAACACACTTCTCAATATACAATGGATGGAGTTTGTTATATTTGCATACTTCGTCTGTATGCTTCGCATTGTTTGGCTTCGAATGTTTTAGCTTGTCACGCTCGTACTGCGTATTACATTCGCACACCTCGCATACATGCTTCCCCCCTTTGCTCGTGGCAGCTAGGGACTTAGCCGTTGCTGGTACGGGCAAAAAATAAAAGATGCGAAGGGTGCGTCTTTCGGTGGCTTCGACGCATGAAATTTTATTTAAGCGAAGGCCTCTTTGGGCTTCGAATGCTTTAATTTAGTGCGAAGCAAGGCTTCGGCTGTTCGGAATTTCACTGAGCGAAGGCCTCTTTTGGGCTTCAAACGTGCTAACTTGGTGCGAAGCAAGGCTTCAGCACAACCAAGCTTAGCGAGGCATGCTTCGGTATGCTAGGATTTGGATGCTGTGCGTGAGCGAGGCTCTGAAACGCACTTAGATTTTGGCGAAGTATGACTTCGAGACGCTTAGGCGTATAGCATATGAGCACGCGAAGCAAGGCTTCGGAGCGTGTTTGGATAATGAAGCAAGGCTTCGGAACTTGGTCCTGTAATGAGAAGGATATTTGGTGTGGATTCACCGAATCTGTGATAGTGTGAGCCACCTTCGACTCTGAGCCACCTTCGACTCTGGGTCACCTTCGACCCTGGGATGCTTCGGGTGCGGAGCCCGGAATCCCTGGACGCGTCGGGCCAGTGGCCCGGAGTCCTTTTAGCCCACTGCTACGGGCCCAGAGGCACTATGTAGCCTTCGGAGGGGTACTCCGGATTTTATAAAGCGAAGCAAGGCTTCGGTTTTAAATAAGGCGAAGCATGGCTTCGGTTTTTCAACGAGATGGAGCAAAAATTTGTATTCAGGGGCGAAGCAGGGCTTCGGAACTAAGGTGAAGCAGGACTTCGGCCTTAAGGCGAAGCAGGGCTTCGGACTTATATTAATGCAATTGCAGATTGGTGCATCGAAGTAGGGCTTCGAACTGTACATACCTTGTAGCCCTTGGGGCTTCGACGGCCTTCGACACGTGGGACGAAGCCCCTTGCCGGAGGGTGAGCTCCGGTGTGTGAAGTAGGAAGGCGAAGATGGTCTTCGAGCTGCACACGAAGCCCCTTGCCGGAAGGTGCGCGAAGCAAGAAAGCTTCGAAGCTCCCCCCTCAAGCGTACTTCGAGTTGCAGACAGTGGTAGAGAACTTAGCTTCTAGGACTAAGGTCCCCACGGACGGCGCCAACTGTTGGTACAATTGCGTTAGTTCCAGCAGGTTTATGTGTGGTGGAGTGTGACGTGGAGAATGAGCCTCGAAGGACTCTAACAGAGGGAGAAAAAGGTTTATACTGGTTCGGGCCTCTCCTGGGAGATAATAACCCTACGTCCAGTTGTAGTGGATTTGGCATGGTATGCCCTAGTATGGAGCAATAATTCCAGGGTCTCTTGGCCCCCTGGAGCGTGTCCCCCGCTACAAGGGCTTGGCCCTGCTTTTATAGGCACGCAGGCCTTAAGGAAAAGACCAAGATACCCTCTACAAGCCCCTAGGCTTATAGGGGTAGACAGGGAAAGAGAGCTAGCTACTGTGCAAAAATACCAGACAACTTTACAGCTTTACAGACGTGTCAGGCTATGCCAGGCTTTGACCAGCTAAAAGACACTCCGAAGGTGGAGGCAGGGGGAAGGCTTCGAAGTGCACCCCGGAGGGGGGGCTTCGAAGCATGCTCCGGAAGGTGGCCTCCGGACTGGGCTCCCGGAGGGTGGCCTCCGGACTTGGCTCCCGGAGGGTGGCTTCCGGACTGGCGCTACCGGAGGGCGGCCTCCGGACTGGGCTACCGGAAGGCGGCCTCCGGACTGGGCTACCGGAGGGCGGCCTCCGGACTGGGCTCCCGGAGGGCGGCCTCCGGACTTGGCTCCGGAGGGCGGCCTCCGGACTTGGCTCCGGAGGGCGGCCTCCGGCGTCCTGCGCCAGGGACCGAACTGGGGGGCTCCGAGCCGGACCTCCCGATCTGAGGGCTCCGAAGCTACAGGCCCCGAAAGGCACTTTGGGACGTGAAAACAACACTTAGAGAGAAAACAGGCTCCGACAGTGCTGGGCTCTGGGCCGAAGGCTGTCGGAGGCTGACGTCATTCGGCCCCTGTTTAAGGGAAATATATTCCCCCAACAAGAGAGAACAAGAGAGGTAGTGTATGTGGGATGGGCAGTGGAGAGAGAACAGTCTTGGGCAATGCTAACACTGAGGCAGTTGGGGGCAGGTGCAATGAGATAGATAAAGTAAAAGAGATAAAAAAAATATGCAGAAAACAGGCAGGTAAAAAGTAAGGGGCTGTGAGGAGATACAATAAAAGAGAAAGAGATAGAAAAATAGGCAGGTAATATATTATTTAATTATTTATTGACCGATTAATAGGTTGACCGATTAATTCAATTAATCCCCGATTAACCGATTAATCACTACTCGGTCGACCGATCAGCTACCGATCACCGATTTTTCTAACACTGAGTTCAGATCATTTCATGTTCAGGTTTCCACTCTTAGTTATTGACCTTGTGCCACCATTAAAAAATAAAGCTACACCAGGGCAGTGTTCTAAAAATCAGGTCTAGGCGGGATTAGGCGCTGGGCGCCACCCCAGCGCCGCGCGGAGCTCCTTGGCGGCCGGCTGGGCGGCCAAGGCACCTAGGCGGGTCAACCGCGGCCTAGGCGATTGACCGCGGCGCCTAGACACCGATACTCCCATGCTCCTGTGTCGGGCGTCGTCGCCGCTCGCTGCTTGCCCTCACCGGCCTCGCGTGCAGTCCCGCTCCAGCGTCCGGATTCCCACGCCGCACGCGCGCGCGGCCGGATCTAGCGGCAGGAGGCACGTGCAGACCTTACCCCACCGTTGCTACCGGAGAAGAGAATGGGAGGGGTGTGCTGCCGGAGAAGAGAATGGGAGGGGTGCATCGCCGAAGAAGAGAATGGGAGGGACACACTGCTGGAGAAGAGAATGGGAGGGGTGCAGATAGCTGGAGGGGAAAAGGGGAGAGGAACGACTGGCTTGAGGGGAAGTGGCAGAACTGCCTGGGACTCCAGGAGGACATTAATTCCCCAATGCATGGGACTTTGGGAGGGAGAGAGCCTACAGGTTGGGCGTGGGAACTGGAAATAGGAAGAAAAAAAGATGGGATGCTTGGGACTGTGTGAAAAGGACCTAGGAAATAGGAAAAAAGAAGGCAAGCATGCATAACTGAATGCATACCTAGGCGCTAGTCGTCGGGTCGCCACCTGACTAGCGCCTAGCGCCTTTTTGAACACTGCACCAGTGAGTGTATTAAAGGAAGCAAGCACTGGCATTTAGTGAAATTGTCACAAAAAATTATCTGACGAGTTTATTGAGGTACCCAATTATTTGTCACCCTAAATATTGGGACTACAAGATTTGCCACTTGACATGTCACTCACACTGTCAATGTGTCAATTAATTAGCTACAAGGTCACATTGCCCTAAGTTGGGTCAAATGAGTCCTTTTAACTGACCGTGAATATAGCTTGAAAGCTAGAACACTTGTAGAGATGTTAGCGAGGAATGATAACTGAATCACAATTATCTGCAATTCCGAATGATCATTGAGTGTGATACTACAGTACTAGCAGCTGCCAGGTTTTGGCTGACGAAATCGCAAAGATGCGCGAGAACAATGAGTCAATAAGCACATTTGCCACCTTAAATTTAAAGCTCACTAATGTTCGGGGCATGCAGCACGAAATGGCACAAAATACTTGCACTGCCAACAATTGGCTTCGAATTTTTGCCATCCTAACACACATGTCATCGACATAGATAAATAACATAATCTAGATCAGATTGACAAATAACCAATTTTTAAAATGGCGCGCGAATGCATCACATGAAAGTCTGTGGCTTTGCTACCGGAGAAAGAAGAATCTCCCACGACCACCACCAATCTTATCCACCGTAAATCTCGGCAACAAGATGAAAAAAAAAAACAAGCTAAGGAAATTGGCGTTCGTCCGCACATGCCTAATCGGCTATACGCATTCACAGTTTGCATCAGATCTCAGTTTCTCGAGGCAGGAACAGAGAGGGAGATAGAGGAGGAGGAGACGTACCAGCCATGGAGGCGCTTGTGGAGGTTGATGGTGTACTCCCTCGTCACCACCTCCTCCTTCCTCGCCGCCCCTCCCTTCTTCTCCACCATATTCTCTCCTCCTCCTCCCTTGCCTGCGCCCGGGTTGCCTCGGATCGGGTCGTGCTGTTCCCGGCGGCGCGAGAGGAAACCCTACCAACGACGCGGGATGCTTTTATACCTGCACGCACCAAGCCAAAAACCTAATTACCCCTTCATCTGTTGAAAATGGCAGGCGTATGTCGATCTAACAGCCACGGTGTCCTTCACAGATCCGACGGTAGATAGTGCCCCGGAATATTTTCAATCTAGCCCGTGAGTGATAAAGATGGTAATGGGTACTCAAAATGCAATGGGTTTTTACTCTATAAAGTAAATATATGGGGAAAATTATTGATCCGCATGTTTACTAAGTGGAAAAAATAGTACCCAACGGGTACGTGAGTATGTGTATAATTTTCTAATATTTATATCCGTTACTCGATGGGTACCTAACATCCAATAAGCTATATTTTAGGGATTTTAAATTATTGTTGCTACTGTTGTATCTTAAATCATTGATGTATTATGTTTTAAAGTTTATTTATATATATATATGTAATTTTGATGTTATGAATGAATGAGTGATCGATATATTTAGGTGAAACATTGTTTTTGTGAGAATAAATATACAATCATTATTTATTAGCTTATTTTGTGCGTGGTGTCTATTGATGGGTATGGGTACACGATGATTATATTTTACTCGTATGTGTATAAGTTTGAGGAAGAAATAGTATCCGTATGTATATATGGGTTATTCGATAGGATGTTTTTTTCTAATGGATATGAGTTTGAGATAGTTAAACCTATAAAACTATTAACATCTTTAGTCAGCGATCCGTAGCTTTTCAATTTAGCCCGTGCTTCTTTGGACCGCTGCGACAGGCCGGGGCTGCGCCGGCCGCATTTCACCCGTAGTGATGGGCTGCCCCGTCGCGCAGACCGGCCCATATACGAGGCGTGTTCTTTCGTAGGCCGCTCGTTTGCTGGGCCTCGCCGATGATTTGGCTTGCCTGTCGCTGGGATTTTTTATTTCTTTTTAGCTTTTACAAAACTATATTTTCCTCGCCAAGCAGTGACGAAAGTTTTTTTAAAAAATATATTTCCTACAATACTTAGGCCTGTTTGGGAAGCTGCAGATTCTCAAAATCAGCTAGTCCGAGTATCTAGCTGGCTGATTGGAGTAGCTAGCTATTGGGTGGGTAGGTTTTATTCAATGATATAGTGGGTAAATAAAAATCTGCAGAATCTGGGATTTTTTATTTTTTTAGTTTTTACAAAACTATATTTTCCTCGCCCAGTGAGTCAGTGACGAAAGTTTTTTTTAAAATATATTTCCTACAATACTTAGAGCAGCCAGATACATAATTAGATCAACTAGTAAACAAGCATGGCTCTTATCCCCTCCGAGGGAGTATAGTTTAGCAAAAAGTGAAAGCATAAATATAATTCCATAAATGAATAAATAAATAAAATTAAAAATTATTCGTGACTGCGTGTTCCGGCACAATGCTGAAATTTCTATAAGCTGTAACAGGAAGAAACATCATCAGGCACTAGAGGCCATCCAGGATGGCAACGGAAACCGTGGAAATCTATCGGGTATTCAAAATTTAACAGGTAATCCACGAGTTCATACGTAAATTATATTACAATATAAATATAATTAAAAATTCATAATAAATAGAAGATTACTACATTACCAATAAATAGTTTGAAATGATAAAATCACTCAAAATATCTTAGTATAACATTATTATGGGAAATAAATAGGAAATGAGATAAACTCTATATAATTTTAAGTAATCGGGTAAACCCGTGAAAACCCACGAGTTTAAATCTAAATCTGAACCCAACCCGAAATTAAACGGGTAGCCGAACCCGTGAATCCACAGACACAAAATTAAACTCAAACCCATTCCTATCATATTGAGTACCCACGAATACCCGTACCCGCGTGTAAAATTATCATCCTTAGGGGCTTAAGGGCGTCGAGTAGTTGGGCTCGACAAGCTAGAAACTACATTTTTTAAAATAAGTATATATATATATATACACACACACTAGCACTAGGAGGTGCCCTTTGGGCACCCTTTCAATAAGCATATAATGTTAAAAAGAACGGAGCAAAAGCAAAAGAACAAAAGAGAGTTCTTCAGAATTCATACCACTACAAAATCTGAAAAACAGAAACTTAACAAATTATAGAACTTAATTAATTACAAAACAACAAGTAAGGTCAAGAACAAATGATAAGCACTACGATAGGAATGTAAATAAATATTTTCGTTTACATGATATATTCTTTCTACTATTACATCTATTACACAACAGTAAATACAAAGATCAGAAACCTTCCTCTAAAAGACGTTCACAAAAGCAAAACGAACAAACTAAAAAGTAATGCGGTTGTACATCTCATTTGACATGCCACACTTTTGATGTAATCCAAGTTCATTGGCGACATATGAGCATTGCAACGTATATTTGGAGCTAAGATGTGGTTACAGATGCACAATTAATAAACCATAGATGTTTAAACATATTTTAGTAGCTTTGCAGGTGTGTTTAATTTTTTAATTAGTACATTGTTTTTGTATCGATTGGAAATTGTACAGAAAGTATTTTTTTCCCTTGGAGTAACCTTATAAAAAATCAAATAAATGTGTACTAATTTATATACAAAACAACAGATCTAGGCCTGTAAAGCTTGCATTGGATAATACTGTAAATTGTTCTAGAAGTGTCACACTATCACCAATCTTAAAGGCACCAGCTTGAATTCCTCCAACTGTTACCGAACCAAGAATTTCAGAAGATCTAGATCATGTCACAGTTTCTGTTGCTGACTTGTCACATCCACAATATAGAGAAGTAGAGAGAGCAAGGGGTTCCTGATTGCAGTAAGCCGGGAAGGGGACTGACCCGCATCGATTGGAGCTCCTGGTCGTCTCCTCATATAGTCCCAAGAACCTAGCCAGTGTAATATTGATAATGTGTTGTCAGTTCTAGGTTCTAACCAAGTTTCAACAACATTACTATTTGTTTTTGATATACTTCTAAACTACTCTGGGCAGAGAGATTCGTTACATAATTCTAAACGATAACACTTCTTTGATCTACATGACAGTTTCTAGAAGAGAAAAAAATGTGATAGGCAATGTCAGAAAGCACAGGGTTCAGAAACTAACTTGATTTTTTTACTGTTTTAACAAGTGTTTCCTTTTCCTTGCAATGCCCAAAACTCAAGAGTCTGGAAATCAGTTCAGTTTGTTGTCCTATAGAGACTTCACCACTTCCCTTTATGGCAGTTTCAGATATATTCTGAGAATTAAAGAGCTCAATAATAAAATCCTTGTATGTAGGGCGAGTAGTTTGTTGCAACAGTGGATGATTTGGAACACCAAAAAAACCAATTTTCGCAAAGGTAGCCATTATCTCACTAAATCCTATGAGAATGCAACAAAATCGTACACAAATGAGACTTGCAGGGAAAGTGAATATATCAGTTACATCAAAAGGGTTCATCAACACTTGCCTTCATAACAAAGAGTAGCCCTATATGCAGTAGACGCTTCTTCGGAGATCTCATACAAATCTCCATACATCAAGGAATTATGATTTGAGTGCGCCAGAGCAAAAGAAAAAGCTAGAAGTTCTCGTAGATGCTTCTTCGGAGATCCCATACAGGTCTCTGTATATCAAGGAATATGACTAAGTCAGGCAAAGAAATCATTCACTGAGTATCGTACTAATGGTGGTTTGAGGCCTCCCATAAAACCTTAGAGTTCTTATACATCAATGAAAATTAGGCAAGTACAGATACACAAAACACTACATCTATGCATATTCTTGCAATGGCAGCATGAAAACTGGCAGACAGTAAGCTAACTACTACTGCAGACTGCAAGAGGAGGGTCATCATTAAATTCTTGATCTGCTAGCAAGTTTGTGCATTTAGCAAATTTAGGTGTAAACATTAAAACATTTTATCAACAAAAAGGCAAAAAAAATGCACGTTGAACTGCAAAGGCATCGTCTCTGTAATTGCGAATGGAACTGATTCAAAAAAGCGTCTCCAAGTAAAAATCTAATCGTAGAAAAGCCAAAAATAAAAGGGAAAGAAGAGTAAAGTTAAGGTACTGTTGTTTTCCCTATAACTCAGTAGCTTATTATATTCATTGTAAGATGAAAATTTAATATTATAATTAATGTTACCTGTGAAATGAGTTTGAAAATATTTTTAGCATCTGCAACATCAACTTGAGTAGCTGTTGTGTTTTTATCCCATCAATTGTTCGTGTATAAAGAAATAAATATATGAGTAAAAAGTATTGTAATCTTCTAAAATTATCTTGCACAACTTGACCAAAACGATAACATTCTGATATTGTCGTTGCTTATTTTATGCACACAGAATGCGTTAATATCAAGTCATGCAAGCAACTAAAGAGACATAGAAATATGCTTAGTCCATGAATGTGTTGTGTGGCAAGAATCACCTCTTTTGAATCTTTTTTATACATGGATTCCACAATAACATGAATTTCATTGGTGTCTCGATTAGTATCATTGCTGCTAATGAAGTTTGAATAAGAGTGAAGGATATGGCAACTATTGGAGACAACATGGCATGCATGGAGCTCCTGCTCCCTTCCGCAGTCCCTCCTCGGTTTGGTCCATCGCCGCTCCCCGCCGTCCAGCCTCGCCCCTCGGACCATGACTCTCCCGTCCGGGTCAGTTCCCTCAAGCTCTCTTCGTCCTTTTTCTTATTATCATATTTCTTCCTTCCCGCCTTGCTTCGTTCTTCATGGGGCCGCTACTCTCCCTGGTGGAGCTCGATGCGGATCCTGCCCTCCGCGAGTTAGTCTCCTCTTAGGACTTCACGAAGGGCAAGGACTTCCAGCGCTCCATCCTCTCTCAACTCTCCTCCCCAGTCCATTCGTCCTCCCCGGACGACTCTTTTCTTCTCTTAATGGCTTTTTGTCGTTTCACATTTCGCCTCACGGGGGACTCTGTCAGCCTTGCTCTTCACGCCTGCCTCGACGGTTCTCCGGCCGACTTCCACGTTGCCTTTTTGCAAGACATGCACTTTCATTTCTCTGTCAGCTCCAAGGCGATGGGCCTCGCGGTCGCCCGTCTCCGGAGGATCATCACTGGTCATTTCAACGTCTATTTTCATCTCTAGCGGGATGGTGACCCGAACTGGGCTCTAGAGGTCCCGCGCTGGCTTTCGGAAGAGGAGAGCCGCTGAACCTCCATTCGTCGTCACTCCGCTCATCAACATCTGCCCACCCGCCTGCGCCGTTCGCTGCCCCGGTGGTCACGGCGCTCCAAGTCCTCGAAAATAGTCTCATTCTCTGATCGGGTTGTCTTCTTCCCAGACGACCGCCTCCAGCCGTCGTCCGCTCAAATTATGTCCATCATCATGGATTCGATTAGGTGCCCCCTTGTTCCTCCTCCCTGTCTCCGCTCCTCCTGTCTCGGCCCCTCGCCCGCCCTCGTTCTGGCTTTCTCTCCGCTAGAGAAATTTTCGAAAATCAACTGCTCCAAGCCCTCTGTCCTAGGGCAATTCTCCCGCCCCGTCCCATGCCTCGACCTTGCGCCTCATGTTCCTTGGTGCACCTCTCCGTTAGGCCTCTCGATCACCCCTGTTCCCCGATGGGACACAATACCTCTAGACCAAATCTTCGCCCATCTGAAAGGTGATCTGTCTAGTTGCCAACCATCGTCTGCCTCACCGGTTACAGTGCCGCCATCTGACACCGATAGCACCCCTCCGCCTCCTTGCATTAAATGCCCGCGTCAGCAGTTGACTTTTCGTGCAAGCCCCCCGAAGTCCTCTTCTCTTCTCCCTCCCGAATCGCCTCACGCCTCACGCCCCTATTCGGGCCCTCCTGCTATTTCCAGTTTTTCCAAGACCTTTTTGCGTCTCGCCCCCCCGCCGGTTGTCTGGGAAGGTTGAAGGGAACCCATTGTCACTTCCCCGCCCTCGACCCCTCCTTCTTCTGCCATTGTCCTTCACCCTCCCCTGCTCCATCATCGCCTCCGCCCTCTCCTTCTTCGTCTGGTGCTAATGGCAAACTTCCCCGTGAATACCCTTCCCTTCCTCCCCTATGGTGGCATTCTCCAGGATAGGGGTGGGCCGCTACGACACCAACGGAACCATGTCGCCATCTCCGACGAGATAGTTCCTCGCCACGAGGGCTTTGCCATTGCGGAGTTTGATGGCATCCTCTCACTTGAGGAACGTATGGACTTCCTCATCGCCATACGTCACCACGCCATCATCCAACTCTAGCTCCAAGTCGAGTGCTATAGCCTCCACCCCCTGGGGGTGGGCATCTTCAAGCTCGAGAACTTGGTGGAGAGGGACTTCCTCGTCAACTCGCCTCCCATTTTCATCCAAGGCCGCTTGGTCCTCTTCGTCAAGCACAACGAAGCCATCAACTGCAAGCAGGCCCCCTTCGCCCGTGCTGGTTGGCTGATGTTCCTAGGGTTTCCGCTGGACTTAAAAACCCTAGATTTCATCCAACAAATATGCTCCTCCTTTGGCCAACAGCTTTTCTGGCACAGTCAAGACCCCATCCTTGCACGGGTGCTGATCAAGGTTCTGTATGACAATGATCTGGACATTCCCTAGAGCCTTACGGTTAAGCATGGTCGGGAGATGGATGGCGTTGGGCGATCATGGACCTTCTCGGTCTATCTCCTCTAGTCAGATCTGGCTGATCATTGGCTAGGTGATGAGGTACCTCCACCCCTTGACCATTTCTGGGTCCTCTCCAACCTGGTGAACCTGAGTGGGTCTAGCACTGGGCGGACCAGCAGCTATTTGGGCCCTTAGCCAATCACTGGCACCATCCTCCCTTTCAGAACAACAACCCCGACATCAACATGGCCGATGAAGATGATCCCCTAGACTTCATGATCTTGGGTGGTGCCGACCCCCTGGAGGCGGAAGTTTTTATTGACGAGGAACCACAAAACAACGTGGTGGCCTCGGGCATCTCCTCTGAATCCTCCATGGAGGTCTTTGTGGAGCTACATGTTCCACCACACTAGTTGCCCCAACAGCGCCAACCTCAGTCGTCGCCACAAGCTTGTGAGATCAACCAGCATTTGGACAACATCGTCCTGCCTATCCATCTGTCAGTAAGCTCCTCCCACATGGCTCGGGACAACCCCAACTTCATCCCCCTAGCGGGACAATAGGCCTGTCAAGTTCATCTACACCAGACGCCGTTTCAAGCAGCCTCCAGCTCCAAGGCCCCCCTCCTCCCCATTTGCTCCACATCAACGCCCCCCGTCAGTGAAGACTTCTTCGACACCACTCTCGGACCTTGGGCTTCGTCACATTCTAAGGCTGAAGCTCAAGTCCAAAGGATTCAAGCCGTCTCTCAAGGGCCAACTTCTCTCCGACCACCCAACCATGCGAGAGTTTATCGACATCTCGAGGTCAGACACTCCTCGTCCCCCCTTATCGATCTCGCAAATCCAGTTTTCTGCTACCAATCTCTGTGGCATTGATGCGTCCAAAGTCGCTAATTCTTTCCTTCTATCTAGTGACTCTGAGGACCAAGCCACTGTGGTCCGCCCTGGTGCTGCTTCGCCACCCAAGGATAATCAAGTCATGCCCCTGCAGTCTACCAATGAGAACGCCTAAGAGTGCCACCCTTGCAAGCACTTGCCTCTCTTACGCCCATCTGCGACATTATTTTGTGTTGAATTCCCACGTACTTTGGTTACCTGTAAACCCTAAACTTATTTGCCCTCTGGTGGTAGGCTTCGACCTGTTCTTTTGTTTCATTATCTTTATGTTTTTAGGCTTCGTCCTGTTTGCCTTCATCTGCTTACCTGCTTCGTCACTTCTCTTGGTTCGGCTCTAGTCCAGCCATGCCCCTCTGCTCCATCTTCAGCGCCTTTACCATGTCTAGTTTCCGTGATTGGCGCATTGTTAGTTGGAACATCCGGGGGCTCAATGTCGCCCCTAAGTGCCTTGCTGTGAGAAATCTCATCAAGTCATGCCGAGCCAATATTATATGTATCCAAGAGACCAAAATCGCGTTGTTTGATCATTCCACGGTTCGAAAATTCCTCCCCAAGAAGTTTGATCAGTTCCTCTCCTCCTCTTCCCTTGGCTCGTTTAGTGGCCTTCTTATTGCTTGGAAAAACTCTCAGTTCATCGGTTCTCTTCACTCATCCTCTCCATTTCACCTCACGATCTCCTTCTGATCCATTTCCAATGGACATGCTTGGAACCTCTCCAACATCTATGGTCCCCGTCGCAGCTCCGATTGGGCGCCCTTCATAGATTGGCTCAATAATCTGGTTATTCGCCCCCTGGAGGATTGGCTATTCGTTGGGGATTTCAACCTCTATAGGTACCTGTCCAACCGTAATCGGAACGGGGCAAACATGTCAACCATGCAAATATTCAACAACATCATTAGCCATCTTGGCCTTCTTTAAATCCAACTCCATGGCCGATGCTTTACCTGGAGCAACATGCAAGCTTCCCCTCTTCTTGTCCAATTGGACTGGTGCCTTTCCTCCGCACATTGGATCGATTCCTAACCTAACACCTCCTTCAATGCACTTCCCAACTCCTCCTCCAACCACTGCCCTTGTCTGATCCACATTGCAACATCTATCCCCCGTTCTCTGGTCTTTCACTTCAAAAACTTCTAGATGAAATTGCCTGATTTCATGAACATCATGCATTCCAGCTGGAACAATGGATCATTTCACTCTGAGCCTACCCTAAGAATTGCTAGCAAACTCCGGGCTCTCCAAAAGAACCTTGCCACGTGGAGCAAAAGGATTGGGCCCATAGACACTTGGATCAATAACTCCTCTATCATTCTAAACTTTCTTGATCACTCTGAAGACCTTCGACCTCTCTCCCAACCGTAAAAGAACTTTAGATTTCTGCTCAAAAACCACATCTCCACCCTCCTCCGGCTTCAAATTCCTACTGGAGGCAGTGCTACATAGTCAGATGGACCAAATTGGGGGATGAGAACACAAATTCTTTCATGCTGCCGCTAGCGCTAGAAGGCGCCAAAACACCATTCCCGCCATTCAAACGTCCTCGGGGGTCTGGGCCTTCTCTGCGGAAGACAAGGCTTCCGTCTTCCTGAACTACTATCTTGGCAAAATTGGCTTCACTTCAAACCCCGTGATGGTCTTTGATCTTGATTCTCTCATTCCATGACATGCGGGCCTAAAGCATCTTGCGGCTGATATTTTGGTTGAGGAAATTGATGGGGCTGTCAAACTCCTCCCCTCGGACAAGGCTCCGGGGCTTGATGGCTTCAATGGATTGTTTTTCAAAGTTTGTTGGCCCATTATCAAACTTGACTTTTATGACTTGGGCCGCAGCTTCTCCTCCCCTAGCCCTACCCTGTTGAAGCCCATCAATGGCTCCTATATAGCTCTCGTTGCAAAAACACAGGACACCAACTCTGTCAAGGATTTCAGACCAATCTCTCTTCTTGTAACACCCCAAAATTAAAAATAAAATAAAAATGAGGGAAATAAATAAACATGATTTATTTAATTAAAGAAAAGCCCAAAAGATCTCAATTAAAGCAAAACAGGGAGAAATATTTCAAATTTGAACCTGAAAGATTTATGGTGGAATCTAGAAGCCAAGAAATATTTTTGAGAATTTTTACAAAAATTTATCAATAGTGATTCAAGCCCCAACTAAATATGTGAATTTATGGAATTATTTTAATCAAAAAAACATTTTAAATCATTAGTGGGCCGCAACCCCCAAAGCTCCCTAGGCCCGGCCCAGTCCAGCACTAGGCCACTGCCAGGTGGGACCCGCCTGTTGGCGCATCCCCTCCCTCTCTCCTCCGCACCCATAGTCTGCCGGCCCACCCGTTAGCCTCCGCACGCGCACCTCCCTCTCGCTATCGTCCCTGGCCCACCATGTCGGCACCCTCTCACCCTTCCCGCGCTCACCGACGGATGGGGCCTACTTGTTGGCGCCGAAGCCCTCCCTCGCGCCCGCGCCTCACTCTGGCCCACTTGGCAGCCTCTCGCACTCCCCCTCCTACCTCTGACCGCTCGGGCCCGCCTGTCGGCGCAGTCTGTTTTACCAGCAGCCACTGACAGGTGGCCCCCACCCGTCAGATTCATCTTCTACAATGGAAGGGGATCCCCCCTTCCAATTCCGGCACCCCCTTTCTGATTTGGGCTCGGAATCCTTTCCCTCGAACACCGGTGATCTATTTCCCCCAAAAGCCGACGCGGATTCACTTGTATGGCAGGTAACCGAGCCCTAGGGAAACCTCACCGGTGACATGGCAAGTCCCCCCTCGGGTTTCCTTCGGTTGGCCTTCCATTTTTGTCTCTAGTGACTTCCTATAAAACCCGTCACACACCGCAATCCGCCCTCACCAGAATCGCTCAAGCCCACGCCGTCCCGAGCCGCCGCCTCTGTTTCTTCGGACTTCTCCCCTGTCTTGGCTCTGGCAGCCCTTCGACGCCGCCATGAGCCTCCGCCGCCCTCGCCAGCAGCATCGTCGGGATCTCCATCGCACGCCCTACCTCGGCATCACCCCCGTTAGGCCGGATGACCGCCGGAATGCCATCGCCACTACCACCCCGAGGACACCGCCGCCCTCTCCCCGTCGCCGACCGCTGCCACTGCCCCATCGTCATCGCCGCCGGTATGCCGGGATCTCCCTTGTGCCCCTCTTTCCATTTTTGGCCTTAGCCGTATCCTTAGACCTCGTCGTCGCCGGGATTTCATCGCCATTGAGTCACCGGAGCCGGAGAAGAAGGGTACCCAGCCCCCTTCCGCGCGTGCCGTGCCGGATGGGATGACAACTGTCCGATCGGATCTAGACGCTTGGCATTAATTTGTTTCGGCGAATTAATCTTGGACGTCCGATTCCAGCGAAGGGGTATCGATGAATCCTAGCCGTCGGATTTCATTAATTCCCCACCGGCCCACGCGCTCAGTCAACGGTTCATGGTGAACCCAGTTCACCGTGGACGAGAGACTGATTTCTTGTTTAATAAAATTCAGAAAATCAATTCAAGCTTTAAAAATTCATATCTTGTTCAATTTAACTCCAAATTGGACCATTTCAATTCTGAAAAATTTATCTTTTTATTCTCTACACTTTTATACAATAAAAACAATATGCTTATTTTGCACAAAATATTCTTATTAAATAATAAAGAAAAATCCCCTTTAGGATTTAATTGATATTTCATTAAAATTTCTCAGAAGGACCTTTAAAAATTCATATATTAGTTTCAGAAGGCATAATGACTCCATTTCACTATTTTTAATGCAATAAAAATAGAATATTCATTTTTCCCATTTCATTTTATTAAATGATATTTCAAATGGTCCTTTTAGGATAAGTAATTAATTCATATAATAAAATTCAACACTTTATAAAAATATCATGAAAACTTATATAATAACTTCAGAAGACATAATAACTTGATTTCACTATTTTTACTGCAACAAAAACAATAAGGTTGCTTTATACCTTTTTACTTCACCTCTAAAAGGGGAAAATAAAGACCCCTTAAAAAGAAATACTCATATCAATTTATAAAATTCAGAAACCTCTTTAAAACTTAATCTTAAACATTTAAGTAATAATTTCATAGAATTTAAGACCCTATCTCCTTTATTTAATCCAACAAAAACATGTATGCTTGTATGATTGGTTTTTGGATTGTTTATTGAATGCGTGTTTACTTTTTCGTATCGAGAAGACTACGTTGCCATCGACGATCCAGAGTTTTACCCCGAGGTTCCACCATCACCGTTTGCAGATCAAGGCAAGTCACAACCCCTAATTTGATCATCATTGAGCCCGTGTTTTAATAAATTATCGTTATAACTCATAGGATAATATTGCATTAGTCAAATCTCAAGCCCTACACATTATATTTATTAGATCCCCATCCTTGTGTGCAAACCCAAGCCATGCTTATTGAGCCTACACTCCTTGTCACTCTACAATAATATATTAGCTAGTGTCCAATGTACCGACACAACTGCTATAGGATAAAAAGAATGAGTCATAGATAGATGAATTCTACTATATGTATTTCCCCGTTATTCTCGTCTCTGGACTTTGTTGGAGTTGGCTATGTTATAAGTATGGTGGGTTCCGGGTGCAAGCTCGGGAATTGGTTGGTCGCACCCGGGGCACTATAAGGACCGGTCTGCGGTATCTATTGCAAAGCACTTCCGTACTAACCACAAGTCTAATGGGTAAGTCCTAACTGGAAGTATGGAACAAACCGACTAGATGCACCATAGTGGAGGGGGCAAGGGGCAACCTGCGGGTGACTTGTACCGACGTGGCTCAAGGGGGGGTATGGTGTTGGCTCGACGCATCGGGGCACCATATGAAACCCATAAGAGGTTGCTGTCGGGTCGAGGCGGTCCATATGAAAGGTTTTGGCACGAGTTCCCGTGGTATGGGTCATCTCGTTACACTTTGGTGTAAGTGATGAGTGCGTGCCTTGTGGGTACAGTGGTACACCTCTGATCAGACTTTTTAATCTTTTCGAAAAGCCGAGCCCACGGTCAAGGGCGGGTTGTGTGACTTCTCGCAGTTAGTTTACAATTGTTTGAATGGTTGAGTTATTCATGGCATGTAAGGACTGTTGAGCGAGGGTGGGCTGACTGTACCCCTCGAGTTAGAAGATGATGCATGAACTCATGTTTACTTTTCTACATTAATAACTGGATTACATTAATTGCTTTACAAATATGCTTTTCCGCAAAAGTGAGCCACTACCTTCCTTGTTATTACCTTGGATTATAATTGCATTCGGTGGCTTGCTGAGTACGATTGTACTCACCCCCGTTGACTTACACCACCAGAGGCAGTCTACTACGAGGAGAGCGAAGGTCTGGAGTAGCGACCCAGTCAAGGCACGAGACTGGAAGAAGACGTTCATCTAGAGGATTTATTTTATTAGTTTCTCTTTCATTTAACTCTTTTGTAATAATATGGTCTACGAACCATGATTGATTGGCGTACTGTACGTAGTCGTGTGATGAATGTCTTGTATTTATTCATTTTCTATGGAATTTCAATAAATTCCTGGTTTTATTAAATCGGGGCGTGACACTTCTCAACACAAGCATCAAAATTTTCACAAAAATTCTTGCAAACCGCTTGTAGCCAGTCATTACATATGTCATTCATACAAACCAATATGGCTTTATCAAAGGCCGATCTATACAAGACTGCCTCGCTTGGTCCCTTGAATACACCTACCATTGCAAATCCTCCAAAATTAGGTCCGTCATTCTCAAATTGGACTTTGAAAAAGCCTTTGACACTGTCGAACACTCCGCCATCCTCCTTATGCTTTGGCACCTTGGCTTCCCCCCAAATGGATTGACTGGACGAGGGCCATTCTAGCCTCTGGTCACTCTTTGGTTCTTCTCAACGGGGTCCCTGGCAAATTCTTCCACTACAGAAGGGGCGTTAGGCAGGGGGATCATCAACGTCAAATCCTCCACCAATCGAGTTTACCCCCTCTGATGGAAGATCGGGCATCCCGTGCGCATCACCTCCCTCCGAAGGGTTTTCGTCACTTTCTCTAAAGTTCCTTCTCTTGGAACATTTCCT
This sequence comes from Zizania palustris, assembly GCA_019279435.1. NCBI lineage: Eukaryota > Viridiplantae > Streptophyta > Magnoliopsida > Poales > Poaceae > Zizania > Zizania palustris. Next base: position 41,412,985 of record JAAALK010000290.1, on the reverse strand, counting down.
CGAAGTGCCTCCGTCCAGAGCACACCTTCGCCATGCCTCCACCCGAAGCACACCTCCATAAAGCCTCTTCACAAAGTACTTTGATCAACCACCTTCGAGATTCCTCCCTCCAGAGCACACCTCCAAAGGGCCTCGACTCCGAGGACTTTGCTCTGAGGTATCTTCCTTTAGAGTATCCCTCTAAACTTTATGCCTTCAATAAGTGCACACTGACCCAAGGACCGACCTTGACTTCACCCAACTTCCTTGACCCTTCGGCATCAATCTCTCCACTCAATCCTAGTCCCTGATTGTTGATTGTCTTGTCGCCTCTATGTCACCTGCACATCATCCGACAAGCAACCAAGTTTTCTTGACACCCCGAAACCTCTCCAAGTAAAACTAGCCTTCCAGTCAAACTTCACCGATCCCCTTTGGTGAACCCTTCAAAACAACCTCTGAAGTGTACTTCACTGAATAGCTTTGGTGAACACCCCTTTGTCTAGAGAACCTTGTCAATCACTCATCACAGACACAAAACCAAGGTACTTCTCCACTTGGTTTCTCAATCTCCCCCTTGATGGGTGCATTGACAACTCCCATAAGAATCAAGATAAATTAAAAATTCAGCACACAAGTGACCATAAGAACTCAAAAAAGAGCCAAACATGTCACTTGATTTTAAAATACTCCCCCTTGATAAAAGATTCTCCCCTTTGGCAGAAGCACAAAATGAATTTTCTCCCTTTGGCAATGTAAGCATCAAGGTGACCAAAAATGATGCAAATAGAGGTGTGAGGATGAATGTAGATGCAAGCTTCTGAAACATGATTAACAACAATTACATAATTGTTGACACAAAAACGTGCCCCCACACTTGGGTCAGTTCGACGATCTAAAAGTGTGTGGATACTTAGGAATAAGCCTAAGCGTAACACAACACTGACGTCGTATTCCGACTACCCTTAACAGTGACAAGGGGGGTGGAGTCGTCATGTAATCAGATCACAAGCAAATAATTCAATTAGCCAAAAAGAAATATATTAAATAAAATAAACCAGTCAGCTGAATGAAGCCTAACTGGTTCAAAGTGTATCGCGTGAAGGGGTCACCGAAGGGGCCTTTTACGTCTGGTGCAAAGGGTCTCGCCGAAGGTAGACTTCGGCGTTCGGACTGATTTGGCCGAAGGCAGGCTCCGAACAGATCTCGACGTGAAATCACCTCCAAACAGCAGGGTTCGGTGCGAAGTCTCTGACTTGACAAAAATACTCCGACGCAACTTGCTGGTGCAACTTCATCCGACGTGAAGTGTAGGCATGACGAAGCCTAATGCGACGAAGCCTGCTACAAAGTGCTCTGGCGTGCGGGACTTGGTCAAACCGACAACAGCGTGATGGGTCCGGCACGAGTAGTCAAAGCAGGGTTCTGCCGAAGGGCATTCTGGCAGCCTCCGAAACCAGTTTCCTAGCTTCAGACTCCTCCAGCGAAGGGGCTCCGAGCGTAAAACCTGCAACAGAACAAAGATCAAGTGCCAATTCAGCCTAGAGACCAAATCTGCTAAGTGTTGCAGTAGAGAAATAAAGGTAGCAATATGTTACGTAGATTAATGGATACTTCACAAGCAAAGCAACAAGGCGATAGCAATTTGTTACGTAGATTAACGGGTACTTCACGAGCGAAGTAACAAGGCTTACCACTATTCCGAAGTGGCCAGCGGAGGGCTTCCAGGCAAATCCACAAAGGTTGTGCAGAAAGTAAATAAAAGGTAAATACGGTTCAAAGCTAGGGCTTTGATGTTGATTTGTGTTGGGGGGTCTAATGAACCGGCCTCACCCCTATATTTATAGGGGCTAGTATTGTTATCTCTAAGATTAATCTTGTAGGATTCAACCTAATCAAGCCTATGGATAAAAATAACCAGAATCAGACTCAAACTCTATCTCCTAAACAACCCGAAGTGGGCCTTCGGCAAGACCTGCCGAAGCCTGCTCCTCGGGCCGAAGCTTCGGTGAGGCAGACCTCTAAAGGCTTTCCGGCCGAAGGTAGCAGGCCGCTGGAAAGCTTCCGAAGCCCAATGTCCGATGGGCCTTCGATCCTATAAGGCTTCGTTCTGATCCAAGACTTGTGTATTTTTGGCCCAAATTACCAAAACTGATATTTTGACAATCTTGACCATCAATGCCATTTTTTGCTATCAACAAGAACATAATAAACATTAGCCTTGAATATTGTCTAAAAGTACTAGATGAAAAACTCAGGTGAATCATATCCAAAGAAAATCAAGAGCAAGCATTTTTTAGGTTTTTGCAAACAAAAACATCACTACTCAGACTAGCATACTAGACATGGTAAACATGAATTGCAAAAGCTAGCAAATATCTACCTAGATAAGCTTATCCAAAAACAAGGAGCTTCAGCAAACTTGTTATCAAAAATTTCAAGCTTTTTGTTTCTTTTTTTTTATTTAGTGCTAGGGGTTATTTGCTTGTCAACCTTATTCTAACCGACCAAGCTAAGCCTAGGTCAAACAAAGACCATCAGAAGCTTAAAGCATTGGTCTTGACATACACTTCATTATCCTAGTTCTTACCAAAGTGCTATGGTAAGTAGTCTAGAACAAAGTAGTGTGACAAAGCAAACCCACTTGAATCTTTTCAATTTCAGCACAAAAGGCATGAATATCAATTTTATGTTTTTTTATCATTTTTCAGAATAAGATTTCCATGACAAGCATTTAATTGTTCAAGTTCCATGTTTGCATCCAAGTGAAAAGGACTTAGCTACCAGGTATACAAAAGATAGCAAAAGCAATCAACCTACACATGCTAGTTACTAGACTAAGCAGTGATCATGTTTTAAATTTTATGGAAAATTACTCACATACCATTGTAATTTTCAAGAATTACCTACATGGCACTATCAATGACTATGGTGGCCCCCATTTTTCATTGACACACCGATGACATATTGACAAACTGTAAAAATTATAATGGCACAAAAAAATTAACCCTAAATTTTAGGAACTAAAAGTCATGCTCACGACAAAAATCAAATATATTCAGTAGAGCCAAATCAACATTATCATAGACAATAATTCAGGGGTTAATTTCTTCTGTGCCATTATAATTTTCACGGTTTACCAATATGCCATCAGTGTGTCCATGATAAATGGGGGCCACCACAATCACTGATAGTGGCATGCAGGTAATTTTTAAAAATTATAATGGCTTATGAGTAATTTTCCCATAATTCAAAGGCATATATAAGCATGTGCATATAAAGAAATTAATCATATGATAGAAGCTTATGCAATAACACACAACTCCTTCTCACAAAATGCCGTAAGGATGACAAACACCAAGTTCCTCTCTCAAAAATGTCGTAGGCATGTACACAACATGGCATACATGATGGATCCGATTACGGAGGCATACGAGATCACATTCATCTTCTCTAGCTCATCAGGTGTTGTAGCACACTGAGTCTTACTTAGAGAAATACCATGTGACATTGGCAGAAAACCCTTCTTGGAATTCTGCATTTTAAACCGTTTCAAAACCTTGTCAATGTACATACTCTGGCTTAATCCAATTAGCCGCGTTTATCTATCTCTATAGATCTTTATGCCCAAAATGTATGCTGCCTCTATAAGATCTTTTATTGAAAAACTATTTTTTAGTGAAGTCTTGATAACATTCAACAAAGGAATGTTATTTCCGATAAATAATATGTCATCCACATATAAGACCAGAAACACAAGTGAGCTTCCACTAGCCTTCTTGTAAACACAAGGCTCTTCTTCGTTCTTGATGAAGCCAAACCCTTTGACTACCTCATCAAAGCGAAGATTCCAACTCCGAGAAGCTTGCTTCAGTCCATAAATGGACTTTTGCAACTTACAAACTTTCTCAGCCTTTCCCAGACCATCAATACCTTTAGGTTGTGTCATGTACACATCCTCACTTAGGTTTCCATTCAGAAAAGCCATCTTGACATCCATTTTCCATATCTCATAATCATAAAATGCGACAATCGTTAGGATGATACAAATAGACTTAAGCATGGCGACGGGTGAAAACGTTTCATCATAATCAACACCTTGAATCTGTCTGAAACCTTTCACCACTAACCATGACTTATAGATGTGAACATTTCCATCAACGTCTATATTTTTCTCGAAGATCCATTTACACTCAATAGTTTTTACACCATCGGCTAGATCATCAAGTTCCAAACTTTGTTTTCTCACATGGACTCCAACTTGGATCCAATGGCTCCAAGCCATTTCTCAGAGTCTAATCCCATCACTGCTTCCACATAGGTCTTGGGCTCGTCATTGTCCAACAACACGTTGCGATGCCCGGTGGTCAAAAACATGAACCTCTTCGGTGCATGGCTCACCCTCTTAGACCTTCGTGGGGCTGGTGCATGCACAATAGGCTCTGCAACACCTTGCGCATTATGTTGTTGTTCAGTGGGATCTAGAACACTTTCTAGTGGCTCTTGAACCTCTTCGAGATGCACCGTCCTCCCACTAACTCCTTTTGAGAGAAACTCTTTCTGAAGGAATATACCATTTCGTGCGACAAACACTTTGCCCTCTTCTCTATTATAGAAATACTATCCTTTGGTTTCCCTAGGATACCCCATAAAGAAGCACTTGTCAGACTTATGAGTGAGCTTGTCAGATGTCAAACATTTAACATACGCCTCACAACCCCAAATCTTTAGAAAATACAAACTAGGATGCCTCCCAGACCACATCTCATATGATGTCTTCTCTACTAACTTAGATGGAACTCTATTTATCATGAAATCTGCGGTTTCTAGAGCGAGTCCCCAAAAGGACAATGGAAGATCAACATGACTCATCATAGACTGAACCATGTCCAACAAGGTATGATTCCTCCGCTCGGGCACTCCATTCCATTGGGGCATGTTGGGTGGAGTCAGCTGTGGAACAATTCCACTCTTCTTCAGATGATCACTAAACTCATGGCTCAAATATTCACCCCCATGATCAGATCGTAGAAATTTAATTGTCTTGCACGTATGATTTTGTACTTCATTTTGGAACTCCTTGAACTTTTCGAAGGATTCCTACTTATGCCTCATCAAGTAGACATAACCATATCTACTAAAGTCGTCAGTAAAAGTGATAAAGTACTGAAAACCATTCCTAGCCGTGAGACTCATTGGACCACACACATCAGTATGTACTATGGCCAATAGCTCAGTTGCCCTCTCACTCTATCCAGTGAAAGACGTCTTTGTTCTTTTGCCAATTAAGCAAGACTCGCATGTGTCATATGATTCAAAATCAAAAGACTCCAAAAGATCATCACTATGGAGCTTCTACACGCGCTTCTCATTTGTATGACCCAAACGATAATGCCAGACGTAGGTAGGATTCAAATCATTGAGTCGTTGTTTCTTAGTACTAATGTTATAAACGTGCGCATCTTCAAGACTTAGAATATACAATCCATTTACTAATAGACAAACACCATAGAGCATGCCATTCGAAAATATTGAACAACACTTGTTCTTTATTATGAATTCAAAACCATCTTCCTATAAACATGAAGAAGAGATAATGTTTCTGCCTAAGGTGGAAATGAAATAACAATTATTCAACTCCGAAAGTAGTCCTAACGGTAGCGATAGTGAATAAACACCGACGGCCAACGCTGCAACCTTTGCACCATTCCCGATGCAGACATCTAGCTCGCCACTTGCACACTTTCTTACTCTAGTCAGCCCCTGCAACTATTTGCAAGTATGAATAATTGACACGGTATCAAATACCCATGAATCATTTGGACGAGTAGCAAGATTAATTTCAATAACATTAATACATAAAGTGGAAGTCACACTTCCCTTCTTGTTCTTCTGCTCTTCTAGGTACACCTTGTAGTTGCTCTTCCAATTCCCATGCTTGTGACAGTGGTGGCACACATCAGAGCTAGTAGGACCTGACTTGGACTTTCTAGCCTATTTAGACTTCACACTAGAGATCGAATATGTAGTCTTAGCCTTGCCCTTCCTCTTTTTCTTTTTGCCCTCCTTATGAACCATCATCACATGATTTGGAGATTTCCTGATACGCTCCTCAGTAGTTTTTAGCATCCCATGCACCTCAGATAGTGTCTTCTCTAGTCCAACCATGTTGTAATTCATGATGAACGACTCAAAGCTCAGTGGGAGCGACTGGAAAATGACATCAATAGCTAGGTATGGATCCAGTCGAGTACCCAGTCTCTCTAGAGTCTCAATGTAACCAATCATCCTGATCACATGAGGACTCACTAGGATCCCTTCGGCTAGTCTACTCCCAAACAAGGACTTAGACACATTGTATCTTTCTGACTTTGCATGGTTTTGAAACATGCCCTTGAAGCCTATGATCATATCGTAAGCATCGCGTACCTCATATTGTTTCTGAAACTCAGAGGACATGCAGGCAAGCATCAGACAACTGACATCCATGAAATCACTAGCATGATTATCATAAGCATGTTTGTCTGCTACAGAAGCATCCTCTCCTAGTTCATCGGGGCGAGGTTCCTCTAGAACGTAATACTTTTTCTCTTGTTTAAGAATGATTCTTAAATTTCGATACCAATCCGTAAAGTTTGTTCCAGATAATTTCTCACATTCAAGAATAGATCGCAAATTAAAACTGGAGTGCTCTTAACAGAAGGAGTAGTAGGTGCCATGATCTACAAAAGATTAAATGCAAGGTTCAACACTATGCAATTTTTATCTTCTATCCAATAAAAGATGTTCCACTATTTTAAAAACATGCACTTTCCCTCTAATGACTAATAGTTGTGCAAGATCCATATTCACTCTAACTCCTAGTGAGATTTGACATCACTGCTAGAAGCTAGGTGACATAGGTAAGCAACACTTTTCTAATCAAATCATATGTGACTCTTGTCATTGGATAAGCATCCTATGCTCTACGCCAACTCTATGCCCCAAGGCCCAAAACTGTTTTGATAGCCCCGTTAAGCAAACCAATACTATACATGCAGAAGTCCGACTTCTGCCCCAACTGGTCAAGATAAAAGATAGCACCCTGCTTTGGCAGACCCACTATCGATGAGAAAGAATCTTGATGGGTGTAGCTATTGGACACAACATCAATACATAATTTTCTGAGGGAAAACTATTCTGGCACGGTAACGTCCCTAGCACACACGAAACATCCAAAAATAGTATTACAAAAACATAAGAAAATATCATAGGTAATCATATTAACTGTGACATAGCATGACCCTCTTCACATGGCGATCTCCATCTCCATGGCTCCTATCATTGAGTGCGTGCTCCCTGCCTCCATGAAGTGTACTAGTCTATCTCGCATAGCCTATACTAGTTACATGGGCCGAAGCACTACAAAAATGACACGCAAGCCGTAAGAAAATTTACATCAGCCTTGGGTTGTAAATAATTATGACACGCAGGCCATATTTAATTTACATTCATTGCATGCATCTCATACATCATATTTATCCAAGGTCATGCCAATCACAACATTCTCTGCAAAACAAAGTTAGGTGAGCAATCTACAAGTGACTGGATTTTGGATCTGAAACACCTAGCTCAATAGGCTCGGAATTTCAATTCGAGTGGGTCGGAACTTCCGATCTGCTGGAACTTTCGATCGATATCGGAATTCCTGGTAGCAACAATTGCTCTCTATATCGAATCATTATTCATTATCGGAACATTCGATCAGTATTGGAACTTCTGATCCACCATTGGAACTTCCGACCAGTATCGGAACTTCCGATTTACCGTAGATAGAAATAGATCTAATATGTTTTTCCACCATGTATCTCTATACATGAGGGATCTAGATCGAACACTACGCACGTATGCTCTGATACCACTGTTGGGGAATAGGGAAGCTACGCTAGCTGACAAATTAAAAAAATTTCCATCCTAAGCCCAAGACCCATGCGCATGTGAGATCATAGATCATTACCTTCTAGCACAAGACGTGCTAGGTGCAGCGGAAGAAGATGTCAAAGAAGAGCGTCAAGCCTATCCTCACTTCATCCTGGCTGTTCCTCACCAATCCAATTGGTGAAGACAACATAGTTGTTCATGTGATGAAGTCCACATCTCGAAACCCACAAATCGGTTACAACCGATTTGTGTTGTAACAGATCCAATCTGTTTACGCATGTCGAAACTTCCGATCCTGGATCGGAACTTCCGACAGGGTATTTTGGTCTCTTGATTCCGTATGATACCATAACAGATCCAATCTGTTTTCGCCCACCTCAAAACTTCCGATGCACATATCGAAACTTCCGATCAGTACAATTTTCCTCGATTCTAAATCAGAACTTTTGGCTTGTCGGAACTTCCGACACCATTTCGGAACTTCTGAAGCAACTTTTGCTCTTTGACTCGAGTCTAGAAAATAATCGGAACATCTGATACTCCCTATCGGAACTTCCGATACACAAAATTTCCTTGGGCATATCCATCAATTTTTGTGGCAATAAAAAGTGGAGATAAAGTTCTACACATTTGGGATTAGGATTCGGACTGCAGGAACAACACCAAATTCAAACATGCATACCTTTTACATTTAAGATCCGATTTGGATTATCTTGGACTTTTCGGAAACTTGGAAATTTCCTCTTTCCAATGAATGCAGATACACCTATAGATTCCATCCGAGGAGTTCACAATCACCAAAAAATACGTGTTCCTTTTTTAGTCCGAACCAATTAAGCACGAAGTTTCCATTTTTCTAGTCAAGTTGTTTAGGAAATAATTAGTGCTTTCCATGTGTAATAAGTTTACAAACATTGGGAACATCCCTAGGGCTATAAATAACCATAGAGTCTTCAGTTGTAATTTGGGTTTTGATTAGAGTAAAGTTTATCCAATGCTACTTTTTCCGTGTAAACCCGTGATCGGTTAGATCGCCGGTTTCATGTTTCATAACCCCAACTAACCTTTGTGCGTCTTTCATATCTAGCAATACTAGTTGCTCATTTATCTTGCTTTTTCTCGTTCTTCGATTGCTTGTAGGAACAAGATTGATCACCGGCAAGATTAACAACCCTTGGAGTTGGTGTATCGATCGCTAAGGTGCAACACTAATGTCTTGTATGGTTGTAGTCGGATCGTTAACGTCGTCTCCTTCCAATCGAACTTATATCCTCTTCTCACCGAAAGATTGGGCCACCCAAGTTACTCATCAAGTGGTATTAGAGCTATAGTTGATCAGTGAGAGATTTTGAGTTATCATTTTTTCCTACAGTCCAGAAAAAGCCATACAGAAAAATATTGTACCTGATGTTGATAGCAAAAAATGGCAATAATGGTCAAAATTGTCAAAAAGGAAAAATTGGTAATTTGGACCAAAAATATGCCAAGTCCCGGCACAGGCCGGTATGACCGAAGTGGTACCTTCGGTCTGACTGGACCTACTTCGGTCTAACCGAGCCCATAAGGCCGGTCTAACTGGATTTAATCTGAATTCGAGTCAGATTAGTGATTTTAGGGTATTTTTTATCCCTAATTAGTTTTTAATGACTTGTACTCATGTCTAACTCAGATTAGGCCCCAGGCACGTCATGAACAACCTCTATAAATAGAGACAAGGCCGATTCAAGGGTTTGCCCCCCAAAACCCTAATAGATCCAATCTATTATTTGCCTTGAATCACATTTACATTCAATCTACTTTACTGGCCCTAGGATTTGCTAAGTAACGTCCATATTTGCTGGTTTGTGCTATAAAACATCTGTCCACCGCGTCGTAATCATGGTAAGTCTTTTATGATTTTCTTGTGAATCATCTGTTTCGTCCACGTAACAAATTTCTATCATTTTATCGGTTTTTACCGATGATTCGGTCTCTTGGCGGAATTGCCTTTAGTTTCTTGGTGTTTTTGCAGTATTTTATCCTTCCCATCTCCGCCAAGAATTCTTGTTGCAATTTGTCCACGGAGAGATAGTCACCGGAGACTCCGGGCGTTCTGATGTAGCATTGTCGGTCTGACCGACGTTGTCTAGTCGGTCTGACCGACGTGTGTTGGATTCATCATCAAGCGTGCCAGCAATGCGAGACAACAACTCGCCGCCACTTTGATTTGACCAATGCGTCCCTGTCAGTTTGACCAGCATGTGCCGGATCTGTCACCCCCCATGTCGTCAAGCGTGAAGTAGCCACCATCAGCCTGTCCGGTCTAACTGACGGTGGGCGTTCGGTCTGACCAGGCTGTGCCAACATTCAACGGTCTGACCGGCCCATCTAGGCTGGTCTGACTGATCCTGCTTTGTCAGGTTTTAGTTGGTTGCTTGGCTCGTTTAGTTTAATTCATCCCTACATTTTGGTTAATTGGATAATATTTTGTATTATTTAATTGCCTAGCGACCCGTTATTTCCCTTGTCACTATCTAGGGTCGTCGGAACACGACGTCGGTGTCATGTTACGCTTAGGGTTTACCTCTAAGTATCCACATGCTTTTGGATGATCGGATCGGTGTCAGTGTGTTTGGCACTTCGACCGTCATATTTTAGTGTCAACACACTTTTTGGAGACTCCACTGGGGAAAACATGCCAAACACTTCTACATCAGCGACGAGTACACCTACTACTTCTACGTCAACATGACCCTTGAGGCTGATGGATCCGATGGGGTGCGCGGAGATTGACGACATCAACATCATTGTCCCCACCCTCAAAGACCTCTCCAAGGAGGATAGAGCAGAAATCGAGACCAACACGAGGGAACTACACGCTCTCTTTCTTGGGTGCTTCACCAAGATCCGCGGGGGCTTCATCAAGCGTGATATCGACATCCCCTACCTCTCCGGGAGTAACGTAACACCGTCGTCCCCTCAATTGTCCTCCCAAGACATCGAGCAAAAGATAGCCAACACAGTAGACAAGGCCATTAGCGCTACTATTGCAAACCACATAGAGGCCATAGTCGACCCGAGAATGGAGGCAAGAATGGAAGCAATGTTTAGGAGATTCAGATTTTCCGAAGCTAATAACCAAGCTGAATATGAGGCTTTATTGCTAGAACATGAATTGCTAGAATCCATAGGTGCTAAACATGTTCATGCGCATGGCGATTCTTTGTTAGTAGTGCAACAAGTAGCTAAAAGTACTCAATGTTTTAACGATTTGCTAAATAGTTACTTGGATAAATGTTTATACATAGTTTCTATTTTCGACGACTTTAAAATTTCTCACGTGTCAAGAGAAGCCAACTCAATTGCAAATGATTTGGCTCAGCAAGCATCTGACTATCAAGTCAGGAGAGGAAAATTTTCCATACATAAAAGGCCAATGCTTGAACCCACTACCGAAGCCAGAGACTTTGGGCTAGTGCGAGGCCTGCTGGACACTCCGGGTCAGACCCCTCTGGCCACCAGAGGGTGTTGCGTGCTAGAACCCTCGTGCCGGAGCCATTCATCCATAGAGGGGCCCTTCACGCCGGGGTCCTCATACCGAAGTCTTCTGAATGACAGAGGCCCGTGCATGCCGGACCCCTCCGACGGAAGGCTCCAAACTGATGGGCTCCGCACGGCCAATCCAGCCAGCCTTTAGCAGAGGCAGGAAAGGACCAGGGGCACTCTGAAGTTAGCAATTTAGACATTACTCTAGGAAAGGAGTCAGCAAACCCGCCGAAAGTTCTTGAGGATGATTGGAGAACTCCAATTGTCTAGTATTTAAAAAGATCCCAATCAAAGGGTGGATCGGAGAGTTTGGTAACAAGCATTTAAATTTTTGTTGCTAGATGATGTATTATATCGCCGAACTATTGACGGAGTACTTTTAAAGTGTTTAAATGATGAACAATCCAAAGTAGCTACGAGAGAAGTTCATGAAGGGCTTTGTGGCACTCATCAGTCGGCCCAGAAAATGAGTTGGATGCTCAAAAGAGTAGGTTTTTACTGGCCGACTATGACTGAGGATTGTTTTAGATATTATAGAGGGTGTGAAGCGTGTCAGAAGTTTGGCAATATTCAGCTAGCTCTTGCTTTATCACTTAACCCTATTATCAAGCCATTGTCATTCCAAGGTTGGGGTTTAGACTTCATCGGCCAAATTTATCCTCCTTCTTCAAGAGGGCATCGTTTCATGTTGATGGCTATAGACTAATTCACCAAATGGACCAAAGCCGTGCCTCTCAAGAATATGACCCACAATGAGGTAACTTATTTTATCTTGAAGCACATTAAACATAGATTCGATATTCCTCAAACTCTCACTACAGACCAGGGTACTTCATTTGTTTCTAAAGAAGTGAGAGACTTTGCCGAATTTTATGGTATTAAGTTGATAAACTCTTCACCATATTATGCTCAGGCCAATGGTCAGGCCGAGTCTAGTAATAAAATCGTTATTAAGCTCATTAAGAGGAAAATCGAAGAGTTCCCTAAGAGGTGACATGAAGTGCTTTCCGAGGCGTTATGGGCTTGTAGAGTTGCAAAGCATGGTGCTTCAAAAGTTAGTCCATATGAGTTAGTATATGGGCAAGAAGCTGTTCTACCCATAGAAGTGGATCTTGGCTCTTTAAGAGTTCTAAAGCAAGATGGCTTATCGGTCGATGAATATAAAACTCTTTTGAAAGACAATTTAGAAGAAGTAACTGATAAGAGGTTAAGGGCTTTAGAAGCTAAATAGGAAGACAAAAGAAGAGTAGCTAGAGCCTACAATAGGAAAATTAAACCAAAATCATTTCAAGTTGGTGACTTGGTTTGGAAGACGATTTTGCCCTTAGGCACTAAGAGCCCGAAATTTGGTAAGTCGTCACCTAGTTGGAAGGCCCTTTCAAAATAGCCGAGATTGCTCTAGGTAATGCATACGTGTTGGAATATCTATAAGGAGAGTGGTTTCAAAGAGCTTTGAATGGCAGGTGTTGATAGCAAAAAATGGCACTAATGGTTAAGATTGTCAAAATATCAATTTTGGTAATTTTGGCCGAAAATGCACATGTCCCGGGTTAGGCTGAAGCTCTATAGGGCCGAAGGACCACTGGACTACGGGCTTTGAAAGATTCCAACCAGCCCACAACCTTCGGCCCGGAGGCCTTCGGAGGCCCTCTCCACTAAAGCTTCGGCCCGAGGAGTAGGCTTCGGCAGGCCTGGCCGAAGGTCCACTTCGGGCAAGAGTTAGAGATTGAGTCCGATTTTTGACTAAGTCTTTTATGCGTGATCAAACAGAATTCCACCATATTAGGCTTAGAGATTAGAAGTCTAGCCCCTATAAATATAGGGGTGTGGCCGGTTCAGAAGACCTCCAACACAAATCAACCACAAAGCCCTAGCTTTGAACCGTACTTTACCTTATCTTTATTTTCTGTATTCTTCGTGGGTTTGCCTTGAAGCCCTTTGATGGCCACTTCGGAATAGTGGTAATCCTTGTTACTTCGCTTGTGAAGTATCCGTTAATCTATGTAATAGATTGCTATCGCCTTATTACTTCGGAACACTCTGCACCAGACGCCGAAGGTACGCTTCGGTGACACCCTTCGCACCATACTTCGAATCATTCAGGCTTCGTCCAGTTTCTGACTTGTTCTATTTAATACATTTCTTTCGGCTAATTGGATTATTTCTGTGTGATCTGATTACCTGGTGACTCCACCCCCCTTACCACGGCTGTAGGATCGATGTACCGACTAGAGGGGGTGAATAGGCGGTTTTAAAAACTAATTCAATTTATTTAAACAATAGACAAGAACCTTAGACAATTGTAACAAACAACTAGATTAAATAGTGCAACCTAGGATGGCAAGTATGAAATACTCTAAGAAGATAAAGTTGCACAGTTTAACTTGCTCAAAATGAAAGGGACAAGAGACAACCGAATTTTATCCCGAGGTTCGGAAATTTGCCAATTTCCTACGTCCTCGTTGAGGCGAGTTTCACTTGACCGCTCTCTTCACCAAGCCACGGATTTCTCAAGGAGAAATTGGCTTGAAGATGAGCCGGCACCAGAAGTGCAACTCTCGGGCCTCGATCACTAGTGGTAGCTCTTCTCCACTCCGGATAGGTGAGCTCCAACCTTCACAACCTCTCGGGTCTCCTCCACAACCTTCTTGGAGAGATCATCAGTTTCTTCTCCAAGCCGTCTAGGAGATGGCAATCTCCAAGAGTAACAAGCTGCAATCAAAGCTAGGAGAAGACGATCAAGTGCCAAAATGCAAATTCAATGCAATCTATTCAATCACTTGATCACCCCTTTTTGCTTCCCAACCACACTAGTGTTCAATTTAGTGCTCAATGGTGGGAGAGACTCTCTTGTGCTCAAGAATGCTCAAATGAATGCCAAAAGTCTGGCAAAGGAGCTGTAGCAAGGGTTTATATAGCCACACACCCAATAGTAGCCGTTACAAGAGTTATGAGTCTCTCTGCGCACTTGTGGGTCTGACCGCCCATCTTGGGCCGGTCTGACCGACCCTAACTGCAACGGCTAGAAAACTAGCCGTTTGTTGATGTGACAGGGCACCTCGGTCTGACCGGCCATGCTGGCCTGGTCGGACCGACCCTACCCAGTCTGACCGGCCATCGGCTCGGTCAGACCGATAAGGTCTCCGTCGGCTCTGTAAAACACCACTTTGCAGTCCCGCGCAACCCCGGTCGGACCGGCCCCCTGGCTGGTTGGACCGCCCTTCTCAAGCCGGTCTGCCTGGACCCATATGGTCGGTCAGACTGCCAGGGCCAGACAATTCCAAAAAGCTGCATTTTGTGTTTTCAAGAAATTTTGCCAAATTTGTAACTTTTGCAATAACCACATATGATCAAAAGCTACTACATGCAATGCAAGTTCGCACTTGAAAATCAACTCATAACCAAGATGCAACCCCTCTTTATAGTACGGCAAAAACAAAATTTAAACCTAGCCTAATTGATCGCTCCAAACACCTCGATCAATTTCTAGATTTCTTCAAACCTTTTGCCGTTGCTCTTTAATCGTCCATGTTGGCGTAAAAGTTACACCAACAGGTTCTCGGTAATCAAGAACAAACAAACAAGAGGTTTGTGTTTTAGGACAAACTTGAGCCTCCGTAAAGGATAACAACTCAAGAGGTCCGAATGTATATGCTTGAACAACTAGTTCTAGCCCTTCCTTACAAGGTACAATGGGGGGTATTTATAGGGAAAAAGGCTTTAAGGAATAGACCTATTTACCCCTATATTACAACTGACATTCAATATTATAAACAAGGTTATACACGGTAAAGTGCCGTAGGGTAGATAGATAAGCAGGACATCCAATCAGTCACGTCTTCCTGCTTCGAAGCCTCCTTCTTCCCTTCGGAGGGTCCTCTGTGACTTCGCATCGTAACACCCTCCGACCGTACCGACGTATGCTTCGAACATCAGTCCACCACCTTCGGGATCTTCCTGGAGCCCACGGAGGGTTAGCCTTTAAGTCTGGGAAATGAAGTAATTTCCCCCAACAGTAGCCCCTCGAATACGCCTTTCTGTAGATAAACTATTTTTAGGAAGAAGGCAGTATACGAAAGGAACATTTCTAGTTTCTGAGGCTTAAAGGGAATTCGAAGATATTATGACTTAGCTCAGGATTTTGAGCTCAATATTTTAAAACCTTCGCCTCCGTGTTTTGGTACAGTGAGAGAACTCCCTGGGAATAGAACGGTTTCGGAGTATGAACGTCGTGGGGTACCGTCAATTTGACCGTTACGGCGCAGATAGCCGTTACCCTCTGTAAAAAAGGTAACGGTCGATTTCTTCAGCGGTTGCACGCCGTTCCAATTACCAGCCCCACATGTCGGTGACAGAAGCCGAACCTGCAATGTGAAACCTCTCGAAGAGCAGTATAGGTCGTGCGGTTATAAAAGGGGGGAATAGGGATTACTAGAAGTTTTTTACCGCATTCACTGCTCCTGCGATTCACCTTTTTCCTTCAATCTTCCGCACCCTCGAGCACTTGAGCGCAATGGCGAGAACCAGCCACACCACTCCATTGGCGGCCAATACCCTGGCGCAGCGGCAGGCGTGGGCCGCATCGGCAGCAACGGCAATGGCGGGGGGTCCGGGCGGTGCTTGGCCCAAGAATCCTCGAGCGCTCCGCCCGCCCTCCAAGAAGAAGATGGCCCAGAGCTTTGTCATTGGCCAGTCTGTGAGCACCGCAGAGTCCATTGAGGAGGCAGTAGACGGGAAGCTGGGAGCCAGAATGAGGACTCGAGTTCCCGGGACAGAGTCGACTCCACGGCCCCGGAGCGGAGAAGTGGTGGTCTTCGAGGCGTTCTTCGAAGCGGGTCTGGGGCTACCAGCAGTGGATTTTCTGGCAGAGGTACTGGACTTGTTCCACATAACCCTGCCTCAATTGTCCCCCAACGCAATCGTCCGCCTGGCCGTCTTCGAGTGGGCTCTTCGGGCGGAGGGGTGCGAAGGACGCTCCGAAGTCTTTGCGGCGACCCACGAAGCCATCTGCCAGCCGAAGCCTCAAGATGGGCCGGGGGACTCGAAGGTGACGGTGGCCTTTGGCAGCGTTAACTTCCAGCTACGGCAGGAGCACGCTCTCCATTTCCCTGCGAAGGCCATAAACGACCGATGGTATACAAACTGGATACTTCGGTGGTTTTACGCCGAAGTAGGAGAAGACTCCCCCCTCTCGGGCTCTCTTCAAGAAATCTGGTTCTGGAAGGAGGCGGACATCTCCCCGAACCCTAGCTTGCTCACAACGAGGCTAGGGTTACTTTCTTCAGTGGCTCGTCGCATGAGCATGCGCGACCTGGCCGAGGAGTTCGTCGGCCTTCGGATCTCACCCCTCGGAGCCAGCTGGCCAATCTCCATTCCGCAAGCCTCGGAGGGGGACCTTCGAAACATAGGTACATCTTTCTCCTGCGGCATCATTTTATATGAACACATTAATTATACTTATGCTTCTTATACCTTTTTCTTTTCAGCGGCGCCTCTGGCCTTAGCTCCGGACGACATAGTCCGGGCTACCGAACGAATTCTCGGAGCCCCTTCGGTGGCCGAGAGGCAGAGAAGGCTGGAGTTGGTGGGGAGTTGGGAGCGCTCGAATAGGGTGTGGAGAGCCCTTGGCATGGAGCCCCCGCAGCTTCCCGACTTCGCCCCAGCCAGAGCGGCGGGCCGCAAGAGGAAAGCAGCGGCCGAGCCCTCTAAGAAAGCTGGCAAGCAACCGCTTCAGAAGAAGGCGGCGAAGCAACCTCCCCACTTGACGCCCGCTTCATCTTCTTCGTCGCCGGATGAGCGGAGCCCGACTCCCGAAGAGGCAGAAGACTCCGAAGGTGCTACGGCGAAGGCCTTCGAAGCCTACCTTTTGATTGACGAAGATATGGGGGAGGTCCCCCCAAACCTCTCCAACAGGGAGGGTGTTAGTGTAACTCCATTGATTCCTCCTGCACCCGTCAACGTGCAAGTGGAGTCATACTCTACCTCCGACTTGCCTGCACCCGAAGGGGTTCCCGCGGAGGTCGTGGTCCCGACGGACGAAACCGAGGGTAGGACCTCGGGGGATGACTTCGACAACATCCTCCAGATGTACGAAGTCCTGGAGGATCCGGCGATCCTTCCTCAAGAGGCTCTTAGAGGTATTTTCCCGGAGCTCTTTCTTTTTTCGTCGACATTCGCTTGCTATCTGTAGAATATGTTAATTAATCTTGATATTTGAAATAGGTACCTCTTCGGGTGCCGAAGCCTTGGTGGCGCCCGACGTCCCCGCTTCTTCGGAGACGGTTACTCGAGCGGACCCTCCGGCTCCCCTGGGGGCTCCGAGCCTGGTGGTGGAGAACGTATCCTTTGGGGCGGACGATGTGCTCCCTGGGACGGAGTTGGCTCCGGCCGTAGCGACCTCGACCACTGAAGGCGCCTCCGACAACGTGGTTCCAGCCGGAGACGTGGCGGCTGAGGGTCGGAATGTTCTTGCTTCTCCCCCTTTCGTGCCGGGGAGGGGTAAGAGTATTTCCAGCCTGGGCCTTCGTTTTGACCAAGCTGCGCCCTCCGTTGGCAATTCAGAGGACGAGGCTGCAGAGGACGATGCCCAAGCTTTGTCTTGGCTCCCTCTTCTGGCGCCTTTCTTGGAACACCGGAGCGGCCTTCGAAGGCTCCTGGACCCCCTGGCTGAGAGAAGCCAGGATATTGCCAATTCGGAGTTGATCTCCGCCTTGAGCGAGGCTAGGGCCTCGAGCCTCAACACGGCCCTCGAAAGGGCTGCCCTTCAGGTATGAAAAAGACACCACAGTTGCTGTATTTTAATGGTCAAAACTTCTTTAGCACTTACCTTGTTTTCCTTGCAGCAATTCGCCCTTGCTAGAGCGGCAGCGACTTCCAGCGAGGTCGAAATTAATCGACTTAACCGGAAGGTTACCGCCCTTCAAACAGCTCTTGATGACTCCACCGGGAGGTCTCTCAGGCTGAATGAAGAAATTTTGGAAGAACGGAAGGCTAAGGCAGCGTCTGACGAAGCCCTTGAAGCCCTCCGCTCTCATGCCCAAGAAGCCGAGGCTGAACGAGTGGTCCTCCGTGCGGAGGTCGAAAAGCTTCGCCAGGATGCGGCTGCTTCGAACGGACATCTGGTGGAACTTCAAGGGGCTCTTAGCCAGGCAATGGCTCAGAAGAGTTCCTTGATGCTTCGGGTGGCCGCGTTGGACGCGACTGTTGCAAGCCTGGAAGTAGCAGAGAGAAAGAATTCCAGTACTGCTGACCGTACCTTGGAAGCTCTTCAGGGTATGTTAGAGTACTTTGGCACCATGTGTCCTTCGACCTCTGCTGCAGCCTACGAGCCGCTCGACCGGAAGCTGACGAGGATCCAGGTAGCTTCGTCGCTGATGAAGAACTCCGGAGTCCGGTACGGAGAGATCTCCGGACAGTGCGCCGGTATCGGGGTCCTTCGTCACCTCGAATCTCTTCGGATCCCCCTCGATTCGGTTAATGGTTCGTCTCCTGGAGGCTTCGCGGATGATGACCTGCTGCGGCCGTCTTCGGAGGTGGCTTCGGCTTGGGAAGCTTTCCGATCAGTATGGAAGGCGGA
Organism: Zizania palustris; assembly: GCA_019279435.1. Taxonomy (NCBI): domain Eukaryota; kingdom Viridiplantae; phylum Streptophyta; class Magnoliopsida; order Poales; family Poaceae; genus Zizania; species Zizania palustris. The sequence goes on along the minus strand of JAAALK010000290.1, from coordinate 41,393,985 downwards.
CCATAAGGTCGCTGCTAAGGCTTGGATCGACGAGGCCCGCCGGCAAAAGCAAGCCCAAGCGAAGCCACCACTCCCAACTTCGCCAGCGCCTTCGGTTCCAGCTCCGCCAACCGACCCGCAGGTCTAGTCGCTTAGGGTTGTTGTGTACCTGTGGTCTTGTAAACTTTGTTTAATTAATGAGAAAGTTATAAACAGTACTTGTCTTGGGTGCTCTGCTCTTTTTTAGGTTCTGTCGTGCCCTTCGAGCCCTGACTTCGAACTTTTGGAAAGTACTGCCGAGCTTCGAAAGGAGTGGGCAGTTCTTGAGAGTTTGAGACCTTACCGCCGCTCCCGCTTTTCTGTTCCTCGCGGAGACGGGGGGGGGGGGGGGTTACCCCTGAAGTACGAAGGGACGTTTTGTTTTATATTAAAGAGGAAGAAAAGGAGGAGGGGTCTTCGTCTTCCGAGCCTATCGACTGGTCTGACTCGGAGTATCAAGCCGAAAACCTTGCCGAGGCTGGCTCCGAAAGGCTCTTGACATGGGCCGAACTTCAAGAGGAGCAGAAGAAACTGCGAGCCTCGAGAAAAAAGAGAAGTTCCCGGCCTAAAAAGACGACTTCAAGCTCCGAAGGGCAAAGTAGCCGTAGGGGTAGCTCTAGGGGTCGAAAGGGTCTCTGTTTTTATTTGGGTTTAGATAACAATTTCTCTTGATGTATGAGTATAACATTTTAATGTGGGATGCTTCGACAGTATGCCGTGTGACTCCTATCCTCCTACCCCCCTTGTGGGTGGCGGAGCCTTTATCATAAAGAAGGGTTCGCTAGGCACAATGATGGTCTGAACGACTGCATGCTTCGAACTTGTACATCCCATCATCGATAAGTAAAATAATAAATAAAAAATTTAAAGTCCTTAGACTCTTCTACGGATCCTAACAAGCCGGAGCCTGGAATCCGTAGGTTGGCCACCTACGGCTCTTTTACAGATACTTCGCACCCGGAGGCTTGAAATTCTATCTTGTTTAAAGTCCTTAGACTCTTCTACGGATCCTAACAAGTCGGAGCCTGGAATCCGTAGGTTGGCCACCTACGGCTCTTTTACAGATACTTCGCACCCGGAGGCTTGAAATTCTATCTTGTTTAAAGTCCTTAGACTCTTCTACGGATCCTAACAAGCCGGAGCCTGGAATCCGTAGGTTGGCCACCTACGGCTCTTTTACAGATACTTCGCACCCGGAGGCTTGAAATTCTGTCTTGTTTAAAGTCCTTAGACTCTTCTACGGATCCTAACAAGCCGGAGCCTGGAATCCGTAGGTTGGCCACCTACGGCTCTTTTACAGATACTTCGCACCCGGAGGCTTGAAATTCTGTCTTGTTTAAAGTCCTTAGACTCTTCTACGGATCCTAACAAGCCGGAGCATGGAATCCGTAGGTTGGCCACCTACGGCTCTTTACAGATACTTCGCACCCGGAGGCTTGAAATTCTGTCTTGTTTAAAGTCCTTAGACTCTTCTACGGATCCTAACAAGCCGGAGCCTGGAATCCGTAGGTTGGCAGAGCCACTGAACCAATGGTTCGCAGTCAGCCCCTTGGGGTTTTTCGAAAAATGCTTGGCTCTACTAGCATCACCGACCTCCGAATGCGTCCATCAGGAGGATGGGATGTTCGAAGGGCGAAACAAATTTCCACCCTTATCTTTATTTATAAAAGGAGTGTTACAAGTGATTACAAGGAAGCCTTAAGCGTAATATCTCTTAAGGTGATCCGCATGCCACGCATGTTTCAACTCTTCTCCTTCTAAATTAGCTAATTTAAACGATCCGGGGCGCCCTGAGCGTAAGATAACATATGGTCCTTCCCATTTGTTTCCTAGCTTCCCCGGAGCTATTACATTTCGCAATACTAGATGACCTGGTTTTAACTCAGTTAACCTGACCTTCGGGTCATACCATGTCTTTGTGTGCTCTTGGTACTTAGTCAGGTTGGCGACAGCTCGAAGCCTTGTCTCTTCTGACAAATCTATTGAAACACTCCGATCACCTTCGTCTTCGTGTTGAATTACGCGAAGTGACTCCCCTTTGAGCTCCGTAGGGGTCATGGCTTCGTCTCCGAAGAGCAATCTGAATGGCGTGAAACCGGTTGATCTAGTTTGCGTGGTTCGGATAGACCATAAAATTTTAGGTAGCTCTTCGACCCATAGGCCCTTAGCCAATCCCACAATTCGGCGATTTAACCCGGAGAGGATATTCCCGTTGGCTCGTTCGACGGCTCCGTTGGATTGCGGGTGTCGCACTGCTGCGAAGCATAGCTTAATGCCCAGTTCTTCACAAAATGTTTGAAAGGTATCAGCTTCGAACTGGGTTCCATTATCCACCGTTAATTCTCTGGGGACTCCGAACCTGCATATAATATTTTGCCAGAAGAATCTTTGTACGTTCTTCGATGTGATGGCTGTTAGTGGCTCGGCTTCCACCCATTTTGAGAAGTATTCGATTGCTACCACCGCAAACTTCAACCCGCCTTTTGCCGGTGGGAAAGGGCCTATGAGGTCCATGCCCCATCTAGCCATCGGCCATACCAGGGCAATAACTTGAAGCTGAGCTGGCGGGCGATGGCTCCTTCTGCCCATCCATTGGCAGCCTTGGCACGTTCGAACCAGGTCTTCGGCGTCTCTGACGATTGTCGGCCAATAAAAACCTTGTCGGAGCGTCTTGCCTGCTAGCGCTCTAGGAGCTAGATGACCTCCGCACAGCCCTTCGTGGATGCCTCGAAGTATGTCTTGTCCTTCAGGTTGAGAGATGCATCGAAGCAGTGGTGAGCATACTCCGGCCTTATATAGTACTTCCCCAATAAGTTTATAATTTCGAGCTCTTGATTGCAATCTTCGAGCTTCTAGGTCTTCCGGAGGGTCGTTGGTACTTTGCAACATAGTTATTATCGGAGCTCGCCAATCTGCAGCTGGAATGCACATTACTTCTGATGAGGGTACTTGGTCAGCTGCTGGTTGCTCTAATTCTTCGTAGAAAGCGCCCTCTGGGAGGTCCACTGCTCCTGCTGCAGCCTTTCCAAGGATATCTGCAAGTTGATTTTCTGCCCGAGGTATGCTTCGAACTGTGAATCCTTTGAATGCTGCTTCGGCCTTGCGGATTTCTTGGAGGTATTGCGCGAGATGTGGGTTTTTTGCTTGGAAGCTTTTGTCAATATGCCCTGCGACGACTTGGGAATCTGTCTTGATCACTATCCTTGTAGCTCCGAGTGCTTTAGCCTTTCGGAGGCCTAGCAAGATTCCTTCATACTCGGCAACGTTATTAGTGGTTCGGAAGTTAAGCCTTGCTGAATACATTGCCTTTTGCCCTGATGGTGACAAGATTACCGCCCCTGCTCCTGCACCTGATGCTTGATAGGCTCCGTCGGAGAATATTGTCCAGAAACCGTCGGAGGGTTCTTCCGGAGTCCATACTGCAGATGGAGTCCATTCTGCTACGAAATCTGCTATAATTTGAGATTTAACGGCCGTCCTTGCTGTGAAGGAGATTTCGAAGGGTGCCAGCTCGACTGCCCACTTTCCGACCCTGCCTGTGGAATCTTTGTTTCGGAGCATATCTCCAAGAGGATACGATGTAGGGACAATGAGGTTATGCGCCAAGAAATAATGCCTTAGCTTTCGCGAGGCCATCACTAAAGCATAAGCAAACTTTTCGAGCTCGGAGTATCTGATCTTGGCTCCTGATAATGCCTCCGAGACAAAATAAACTGGGTTTTGCACCAGCTTTTCTTTAAGCTCGACTTCTCGGACCAGTACTGCGCTTACTGCTGAACCTGTTGCTGCAAGGTATAAAAGCAATGTTTCCCCTGGAAGAGGAACGGTTAAGGTTGATAATGTTCCGAGGTATGCTTTTATTTCTTCGAAGCTCTTTTGGCACTCCGGCGTCCAGCTGAAGCTTTCGGAGCCCTTGAGCGCCTTGAAAATTGGGAGGCTTCGCTCTGCCGATCTGGACAGGAACCTGCTGAGTGCTGCTAGCCTCCCTGCTAGTTTCTGCACTTGCTTCAAATTCTCGGGTGGAGCCATTCTTTGTAGTGCACTTATTTGCGTTGGGCTGGCTTCGATCCCCCTGCTCGAAACTAAGTACCCTAGCAGCTTCCCTGCTTGTGCTCCGAATATACATTTTTCGGGATTGAGGCGTACTCCACATGCTCGGAGGCTCTCGAAAGTTTCATCTAAATCTATGCTATGCTGGTGCTTTTGATCACTTTTATTACAATATTGTCCATGTAGGCCTCGACATTGCGGCCTATCTGATGACCTAAAGCCTTAGCTATTAAGCGAGAGAATGTGGCTCCGGCATTCCGCAAACCAAAAGGCATTCTTACATAGCAGAATACTCCCGAAGGAGTTATGAAACTTGTCTTGGCCTCGTCTTCGCGTTTCAGCCATACTTGATGGTACCCGGAGTAGGCGTCGAGGAAGCTTAATAATTCAGAGCCGGCTGTGGAATCTATTAATTGATCTATTCGGGGCATTGGGTAGGGGTCTCGCGGGCATGCTTTATTTAATGATGTGAAGTCAATACACATGCGCCATTTGCTGGAATCCTTCTTTCTTACAAAAACAGGGTTGGCCAGCCACTCAGTATGGGCCACCTCCCTGATAATGCCAGCTTTTAACAATTTTTCCACTTCGGCCTTGGCTAAATTTGCTCTTTCTGTTGATAGCTTTCGGAGCCCCTGGCGCACCGGCTTGGCCTTCGAGTTGACGAGCAGACTGTGCTCGATGATGCTTCGGTCGACCCCGTGATATCTTCGTCAGTCCAAGCAAACATGTCTAGATTCTTCTTGACGACTTCTTCTAATGAGGCGGTTATCTCCGGAGATAGCCCCTTGCCGAATTTTATTGGGTATTCTTTGCCGTCTTCTGAGATTATTCTTGTCTCGACATCACCCTCCGGGCTTGGTTTGAGCGAGGATCCCTTCGGGGGGCTCAAGGCCTCCGGTACTTCTTTGGCGCTCTCCGCCACATTATGCACTTGTCGAGGGTCCAATGGCTGCCCGTGGCCATATTCTGTCCTTCTGGCTATAGCTTGGTCTCCTGAAATAGTGAGCACTCCACCTTGTGTGGGCATTTTGAGGCAAAGGTAGTTGTGATGCGCTATAGCCCCGAATTGGTTTAACATCCCTCGACCAAATATAGCATTGTAAGCGTAAGGGGCATCCACCACGTCGAAAATCACCTCTTCTACTCGGGCCAGCGGCCCCTCTCCGAAGGCAACCTCGAGGCCTATTTGGCCGAGGGCATCGAGAGGCGGTCCTGAGAACCCTTGAAGCGGCCGGGCTGCTGGGAGTAGATGCTTCCGGGGTATACACATCTGGTCGAAGGCTTGGACGAAGAGTATGTCTGCGGAGCTTCCACCGTCCACCAGGATCCTCCGAACGTCTGCCCCTGCTATATCGGCAGAGATGACTAATGGGTCAGCATGGGGAAACTTCACCCCTACTGCATCGCTGGCTGTGAATGAGATGGGCACACGGGACCATTCTGGCATCCCCTCAGCGGAACTTGAAGTCCCAATGTGCCCAACCTCGCGGACGTACTCGCGGCGCTGTCTTTTGGACATGCTACCGAGGGTCCCCCCTCCGGAGATGGGCAGGACCACTCTCTTGCCGCGGTCTTGCGGATCTTCGTGCCTTGGTGGTGGCATAATACTGGCCACCGGTAGCCGTATGGGGGCTTCGAGGGCACCAGCTCGGGCCACAGCTTGAACAGGCTCCGATCGTGTCGTAGGTGGAGCTCGGTCCGAAGTACCCCTCCTGGTATTTCGGTCAATGTATTCACCCCGAAGGGTTAATATCGTCTTGCAGTCCTTCGTGTCATGGCTTCTATTATCGCCATGCACGCATCAGAAATGACTCTGGCGCCTTCCAGGCACCCTTTCTTGAGGTCCTGGAGGCCCGGCCTTGAAACTTTTTCCCTGCGGGAAATTGGCAGGTGGCTTCGAAGCTGAAGGTGTAATGTTTAGCACTTCCGAACGGAAATGCTTCTTCCCTCGCCTGTACTCGCTAGGGCGGCTGTCTTGTGGAGGTTGCGGTGGAGCGGTGGCTTCTGGCTCCCTTTTGACTTCCCGGAGGGTGGGTAGTGTTGCCTCAACTCGCCGCAGGCATCCTTCCTCTGCCTTGGCATACTGTTCGAAGTATGCCATGAGCTGCGCCACGGATGTTACCGGCTTCCGATGTAGTTTGCTGAGGAGGTCGGGGTTCAGCACCCCTTCGCGGGCAGCATCAACTACTGAGGAGGTAGAGAGGCCCTTGATTTGTGACTTGGTGTGGGCGAAGCGTGTGAAGTACTCCCGGAGGGTTTCTCCCACCTGCCGCTTTACTTGAAACAAACTTCCCGTGGACATTGGGGCCACGAAGGTACCTTGGAAGTTGCTCACGAATTTCTTTTTGAGCTGCTCCCATGAACTGATCGATCCTGGCTTTAGGGACCAGAACCATCGGAGGGCCACGCCTTCGAGAGCGAGTGGGAAGCATTTTGCCATGGTGCTTCGCACCCCTCCGCTTGCTTCTATAGCCAGGGCGTAAGAGCGGGCGAATTCTCCGGGGTCCGACCCCCCGGAGTATTTGTGCAGCTTCGAGGCCTTGAACTTGGGGTCGAAAGGCACTCTCTGCAGATCAGGGTGCAACGGAGACTCATTGTCGAAGGAGGCATTCTCTGCCTCCTCTTGGACTTGTATAACTTCTGGGGGATTGCGGGCTCCATCGTCTTGAGGCCCCCTTAGAGTTTCGGTGGAAGCTTGAGTGCGGAGTCGGTCGGCGGCCTCCTGCCTCCATCTGGATACCTCCTCCTGAAGCCTGGCTAGCTGCGTAGCCTCGGTTTCGGGAGGGCCTTCGTCTTCGTCGGAGGGAACTTCAGGATCTTGGCTTGCTGCATAGTCGGTCTGAAGCATTGTAGGAGGGGGTAGAGGGCCCCGGGGCGCTCGACGCCCATCTGTTCCGGCAGGAACCGTCGGATTAGCTGAGGGCCCGGCTCCGTTGGTCCGAGGGGACCTTCGAAGGGGACCTGAAGCTTGACCACGCTTCGGAGGCATGGTTAGTCGATGAGGTGTCTGGGAAATGGAAGGCTTCGGACGACTCGAGGGGGTCGAGAGAAGGCCTTCGGGCTGCACTAAGAAGCCCTTAACCGAAGGGTGCGCGGAATCTCGGGATTCCGAGGCTCCCCCCGTAAGTTTTCTTCAAAGTGCAGTCAGCGGTAGAGAACAAGCTTTTAGAACTTGGATCCCCACGGACGGCGCCAACCGTTGGCGTAAAAGTTACACCAACAGGTTCTCGGTAATCAAGAACAAACAAACAAGAGGTTTGTGTTTTAGGACAAACTTGAGCCTCCGTAAAGGATAACAACTCAAGAGGTCCGAATGTATATGCTTGAACAACTAGTTCTGGCCCTTCCTTACAAGGTACAATGGGGGGTATTTATGGGGAAAAAGGCTTTAAGGAATAGACCTATTTACCCCTATATTACAACTGACATTCAATATTATAAACAAGGTTATACACGGTAAAGTGCCGTAGGGTAGATAGATAAGCAAGACATCCAATCAGTCACGTCTTCCTGCTTCGAAGCCTCCTTCTTCCCTTCGGAGGGTCCTCTGTGACTTCGCATCGTAACACCCTCCGACCGTACCGACGTATGCTTCGAACATCAGTCCACCACCTTCGGGATCTTCCTGGAGCCCACGGAGGGTTAGCCTTTAAGTCTGGGAAATGAAGTAATTTCCCCCAACAGTCCAGATCTTCGGGGTTTCCATCTTGTGCTCCATTTGCACGGGACCTAATCATTTCCTTCACACTTAAGAACAATATTAGTCCACAAACGTGCGTTTGTCATTAACTACCAAAACTCACATGGGGCCTAGATCTTCAACGGCTAAGGGTAGTCGGAACGCGGTGTTGATGTTGTGTTACGCTTAGGCTTGTCCCTAAGTATCCGCACACTTTTGGATCGTTGAACTGACCCAAGTGCGGCGCACATTTTTGTGTCAACACACTTTTTTGGCGACTCCACTAGGGAAAAGCTACGCCAACATGACGGGTACATCTACATCGGCCGCCAGTACATCTACAATGACTACTACATCTACACCGCCGATGGACACCGTGGGAGGCGTGGATATCAACAACCGCAACATCCTAACACCTACTCTTGAAGATATTCCCGCAGAAGACCGAACAGAGATCGAGGCAAAGATGAAGGCGCTCCAAGACATGATGCTTGGGAGCTACGTCAAGACACGCACGGGCTTCATCAAACGCGACATCGTCGTCCCCGACCTTTCTCGAATACAAGTAACACCCATATCGCCTCGTTTATCTTCTTTAGATATTGAGCAAAAAATAGTTGCATCGATAGATCAGGCCGTTAGTGCTTCGCTAGCCAACCGTTTAGATTCGGCAGTTAGGTCCCAAGTAGAGGCGACACTTAGAAGGTTCGGCTTTACTGAGGCCGTACCATCAGCCCCTATTGCTAGTATACCTCTGATAAATCATGTTTATAGTAAAACTGATAGTAGTACTGGCAAAACCGTTATGTCTCCGGCCTCAACACCCATGGCCGAGACTAGTCATTATGCTTACGGTCAAGCTAGCACCACATACCATGCACCGCCCCCACCTACGCCGACACTAGCCTTGCCCACACTACCCGCACCACATGCACAGGCGCCTAGGCTCGAGCATGTCATACAACTATCACATAGGGAAGAAGCCCATGACCGACACGCTGATATTCCACCACGTGTCATGCCCTTGCACGAGAGACGCGTGCATGCAGCGGGCCAATATGACCTTGAGGAGCGAATCCGCGCCCTGTTTAGGGAATGCGTCGGCTTCGTACCTAGGGGTTAGGCTAGGGTTTACCGGAAATTGTATCCCAATCATTTTGATACAATACCCTACCCTCACGGCTATAGAGTTCCTGAATTCACTAAGTTTGACGGCGAGGGTAACAAAACCAACCTAGAGCATGTTAGTCAATTTTTAGCACAGTGTGGAGAAGCTAGCAGGTCAGACGCTCTAAAACTTAGACTATTTTCTCTCTCACTATCCGGCACCGCTTTCACTTGGTTTTCGGCACTCCCACCGAACTCCGTCCAAACATGGGACGGATTAGAACAAAAATTCCATGACTACTTTTATACGGGTGAGATAGAACTTAGGCTCTCACACTTAACATCAGTTAGGCAGAAATCTAACGAGGGTGTCTCTGAGTATATCAAACGTTTTAGGGACACTAGAAACCGATGTTTTAGTCTTAATATTTCAGAAAGGGATTTGCTGGATCTAGCTTTTAGTGGATTGCGTTCCGAGATTAAAGAGAGATTAGATAACCAGAACTTTTTAGAGGTTAGCCAAGTCTTGCAGAAGGCTCTGGTCCAAGAAGGCCGAGCTAAAGATAAAAAGTTTATTAAGACATTTAACAATCCTAGGGCTGAAATCCACATCATGGAACGCTCCGACGAGGAGTAATCAGAAGAAGAGGATTCAGCCGACATGTACGCAGCCGAATGGGTTTGGAACGCCAAGAGTAAACCTATCACGTGCTCCGAGTTACGGCCATCTCCCACCAAGAGTCGGCCTAGTGAGGTCAAGTACTCATTCGATATAACTAAGTGTGATAAGATATTTGATTTTCTCTTGAAGAACCAGCTTCTCAGAATGCCCAAAGGCCAAGTTATTCCATCTGCCGATGAGTTGAAGAAACATCCATACTGTAAGTGGCATGATTCGCATTCACATAATACTAATGACTACAATGTTTTTTAGCGGCAGGTTCAATCGGCCATAGAAGAAGGATGATTGAAAATAGACCACAATCCAAAGATGAAGCTGGACAAAGATCCCTTCCCCGTCAATGCCGTCGACCTCGGTGAGAAGAAGGTGTTGATTCGGCCAGAACAGGCCGAGTCGACTAAAGGGAAGGCAATAATTGTTGGAGAGCCTCGCACACGCACACTCATACCTAAGAACCCCAAGGTGGGAGTGTGGAAGCAAAACGTTAGCATTCCTTCGGCTAAGGCTCGCAAGAAGCCGAGGGTAACATATAAGATGCTATTAAACAAGCACCAAATTAAAGCCAAGGAAACAGGCCCCCGAGCTAAGAAACTAAGTCAGCCAAAGGGCCCAAGGCATCTGGAGGGTGGCTTCGGACCACAGTGGCCGAGCCTTCCTCATGATGGCTTCGGACCGCAATGGTCGAACCCTCTGCACGGTGACTTTGGGCCATAGTGGCCTAACACTCCATATAGTGGCTTCGGACCTCAGTGGCCGAACCCACCACACAATAGCTTCGGACCCCAGTGGCCAAACCCCATGCGGAGTGAGTTCGGCCCCCAATGGCCGAAACCCACACCACTCTAGAGGAACCCTTCAACACTTGGCTTCGGCCCACACTGGCCGAACGTACCTCCGGCCTGGCAGGACCCCTCACTGATATGGTCCAAGACACCATCGACTCTGCTGAACCCCCGGGTAACGGGTTCGGCTCACAGTGGGTGAAGCCACTGGACCACCAATGCCTCCGCTGTACAACTAGGCGGGGACTTCGTGGGCTCCATACATATCACAGCTAGAGTACCCTCCGCAACTTAACACTATGCCTTGTTTTCCTTCGGAATATTATCAATGGCAGGGACAAACAGACGCAGCGGAGGGAGGCATCATCCATAGGCTGTCTGTGGTACCTCCAAATCGGCTCGTGCAGAGCGAAGTCAAAGAATACGAGCGTGAAGAGGCAAAGGACAGGGAGTCCAAAGCTATCACAGTCGGAGTAGGGTCTCAGGAAGTCCCAATCCCGAAGGCTCCTTCGTCAAAATCTGACGGAGGTATGTCCACTGCTTCGGCCAAAGCCCACGCCGGAGCCTGGTCCGATAAGCCGAACAAGGCTAGTCCAGCTTCCAGGGTTAACAGGAACCAAGCAGTGTCACCTAGCACCAAGCCACAACCATCTTGGGCACCTCCAAGCATGTCCAAATCACAAAAGAGGCGTCTACAACGACTACGGGCACAAGAGATGCGCAAGAAGAAGGCCGAGGATGAGCGAGATGCTATTTTTGAAGAAATTCGCCCGCGGCCAACAATGAGACAAGTATGGAGAATGAAGTCAGTTGAGATAACCAAACAAACTCCTAGTCCGAGTGACGACGACGACAACATGCTTGATGATGACTACTCACCCGTCTCCGAGGGGCCTGCACCACAAGCGATGGACATCAACGTCGTCACGCTACCCGCCGAGTTTGCCCTGCCGCAGGATGAGGCCAAGGTTGCTCAGTTGAACCTCAGCCCGCACAGTGCTATCTTTGAGAAACCTAAGGACTTGGCTCGCCATCTAAAGCCTCTCTACATCAGGGGTCACATTGAGAAACCAAGGGTTGGTTTTGGAGTTTGTGATGAGTGATTGACTGTGTTTAACCTCTGGTTCGAAGGGGTACCTCCGAAGGGGTTCGGAGGTTGGATCGCCGAAGGTGTTCGGAGGTGGTTTCACTAAAGGGCTCGGTGGTTTGGTTGCTGCAGCTGTTGCAGCGGAGTGTGCCTGTCAGAGGGGTCTGACAGTACACGATGACTGGGTTGTACCGAAGGTCTCCGGAGTACTGGAAACACTTGTCTGCTTGTCTGTGGTGTGCAGGGGACTGCGGAGGCTACGGACGGTTCGTAGCAGGTGAACCTGGGTCAAGCGGGAGGCTTGATGCCAGGGGAGCGGGGAGCTCCATCACGGTGGCTGCGAAGGGGTCTGGGTCGGACCTCGGGTCGAGGTGCACCAGGAGAAGGCAGTAAGTGCGGAGCGTGGCTCCGGCTGAAGGTACTCTGAGACAAAGTCCTCGGAGGCGAGGCACTTCGAAGGGTACTCCGGAAGGAGTGACTTCGGAGTATGGTGGATCAAGTCCTCTGCGGAGGCAAGGTGTTCGATGTGTGCTCCGGAGGGAGACACTCGAAGTGTACCCGACGAAGGTCTCAGAAGTCGAGGTGCATCGAAGGCATGGTCCGAGTGAGGCTCGTCGTGGAGTGTGCTAGGGGAGAGACACTGCGACGAAGGGCTCATGGAATGCTTCATGCGGAGGCCTTGGACGAAGGAGGGACTTCGAAGGGTGGTACTTCGAAGGGGGGCTTCGGAGTGAAGCTGGCTCCGGAGCAAGGATGACTTGTGGTACTTCGGCCATGCATGGCTTCGGTACACGGACTGACGGAGTTCGAGCTGGGAGTAGCTGTGAAGCCGTGGTGGTCCACTCCGAAGGTGTTGGTGCGAAGGCCCAAGGTCTTTGACGGCTTCGGCTCAAAACCGTCACTGTATCGGAGGCTGACTTCGGTGAAGCGAAGGCCGTCAGGCTCAAGGCTTCTCACCGAAGCTACCGCACCCCTCGCGTGCGAAGGGGGGCTCCAGAAAGGTCAAAGACTGCAAAGGCTGACATTATCTGCTCTGCAAAAAGCTGACGCTGTCCCCTCTGCAAAGCTGACAGAGAAGCCTCCAGAATAAAGTTGACTACCTTTTGTACCCCTCTGTTCTGTAGAGACAAAACCAATGTAAACCCTAGGGGTAAAGTAGTCAATTCACTTGGGTGAATAGTGGCTATAAATATGGGGGCTGGGTAGGTAACATTTAACACTTTGAGCATTTACTATTGAGCTCCTATACTAGCCACCACTCTTTGTATTCATCCAGTGAGTTCTTTTACTGTGTTCCTTGTTCAAGCAGCGAAGCCCTGCTTCTGCGTTGTGTTTCTACTTGAGCTTGTTTGCATACCTCGCTTGTAGTAGTGCACCGAAGCCTATCTAGGCGAAGGGTGTTTTGTGCGAAGTGTGTTTTTCAGTGTGCGTTCGCTCTGTGTAACAGGAGGCTAGACCTCGCTGCTTACTAGCGAAGCCCTGATCGAAGCCTGTGTTTCTTATCGTTTCTAAGCCCCTAGCGAAGTCTGTTAGTGTGCATGTAGACCTTCGGTTTACGAAGCCCAGCACCAGTTGCTGTCGCTAAGTACTTGGTCGAAGTCCTCAGAGGGCAGTCCACTCTTGCGAAGGGTGAAGTGCGAAGCCTGCTCGAAGCACCCTAGGTGCGGAGCCTGCACTGACTTAGCAGAGTTGGTTTTTCGGGGTTGAGTGGAGCGAAGTCTTCTTAGCTTCGAACTTTTGCTCCTTGCGAAGCCTGTGTTCGGAGCCGTCGAATACCTCCGAACCAGAACTTCGAAGGGTGTGTTCGAAGCCTGTTCCGCAGTAGACTGAATTAAAACAGAAGGCTATTTTTAGCCTGAAATTTTAAAAGCTCCCATTCACCCCCCCTCTGGTCGCCGTTTCCGGTCGAACAATTGGTATCAGAGCAGGTTAAGATCACCAGTTGACCTTAACTGGTTTTGTGATCTGTTGGCGACATGGACAGAGCTAGTAAAATTCCTCTGTTCGATGGGACTGACTTTGCATACTGGAAGGTGCGCATGGAGGCTTATTTGCTAAGCCAAGGAAATGCAATTTGGGAGATTGTGGACTCACAATACTCCATCCCTGATACTCGCACCACTCAAACAGAGAAGGATCAGTATAATGCCAACTCCAAGGCTAGGAATATACTGTTCATTGGTTTGAGCCGAAGTGAGTTTGATAGGGCGCAGCACCTTAGGTCCTTCCCGAACGCAGCATACAACTCCCCGTTGTACTGCGCTCTTCAAGTGTGCTTCTTCCCCCTTCTCCCCCTTACCACGGCAAGTCCTTGGGAAATAACTCCGATGGGCAGAAAAAGGAAGGCGTTAAGAGACCCTCCTAGCCCAACCCTAGACACTCTAAGATCCTTTTTCAAACAACTAGGGAAATTTGGACAACTCTCACTATTTTTCATGAGGGCTCTACACATATCAAGGCCAGGCGCCAAAGCACATACAATCAACAGTATCAGCTGTTTGTGCAGGCACCTGGTGAATCTATAGATGCCATGTTTTCTTGCTTTGATGCGATAGTGAGTAACTTGCGGTCCAACGGGACGCTTGCTTACAATGATCACGATAGGGCTATCAAGCTTCTCTATGCTCTTGATCGTAGCATATGGGAAGTGAAGATATCCAGCATTGAGGAGTCTGCAGGTTATGACACATTGACCTGTGATGAGCTCTTCAGCAAGCTGAAGTCCACAGATATTGCCAAGGCATCTCTTGCGGTGCACAGAAGCTCTTTGCCACAGCCATTGGCATTGGTTTCTAGCACTAGCCGTGGCACCACTGCAGAACCAAGCACATTTGGTACTTGTGTTCTTGCAGATGGTTTTGCTTTGTCCTCCCTGGTCTTCATCACAAAGGAGCAGGTGGACACTCTGGATGATGATGAGCTTGCTCTCATTGCCAGAAGGTTCACCCGTTTTCATCATGAGAGACGGGATCAGAGGAGAAGTGGTTTTAGTGGTTGTTTTGAGTGTGGCGACACTTCTCACATCAAGGCCAATTGCCCAAAACTCAAGAAGAGAGATGAGAGTGAGCGCCCCAAATACCACAAGAAGGAGAGGAAACCCTTTGTGAAGGGCAAGCGCGGCAAGGTGGCTAAGAGAGTAGCCAAAGCCGCTTCCAGAGCTTTTGTTGCTGCTCTCAGCGACATCGACACTTCCTCAACTGAGGAGTCGAGCTCTGAGGAGGAGGAGTCCCCAAGGAAGGAGGACAAGAAGGACAAGAAGGGACGAGACTTCACCGGCCTTTGCTTCATGGCCGACAGCGATCACAGCGGCGATGAGCTTGACTCATCTGAGGTACCACTATCCTTTGACCAGCTTTTAATTAAATTAGATGAGCTGAATGAAGTAGTTCTTGGTCAGGATAGATTACTTGTGCAAGCCGCTAGAGAAAGAAAAGACCTTAGACTTAGGCTAGAATCTGTTTCTACTGAGTATGCCATGCTTAAGTCTAAAGTTAATGATGCTGAATGTGAATCTTGTACTGTTGTCATGAGTGAGCTTGCTCAGTTGCGTTCTGTACATGCTCAAACTCTTTCTGAGCTTGAGACTGCACAGAAGCAGCTTTTGGTGGTGGAATCTAGTCCTCATGATATTATTGAATGCATGAACTGTACTTTATTACGCGAGAGTATTAATTTACGTGATAAACATGTTCATGATTTGGAGGCTAGATTGGAGAGGGCCGGTAGTTCTAAGGATGTGCAGCCTGTTTGTGACACGTGCATTACCCTTAAGGACCAGCTAGGCACTGTTAGAGAGCGAGCTGAGAACCTCATGTCTGAAAATGAGTACCTTCTTTCCGTGGTTAATAAATGCACTGAGGGAAAGGGTAGGATGGATTTGCTCTTGGCCAAGACCAAGATGTGTGCTGACAGAGCAGGGTTAGCTCTAGGTTTGGGTTTTGAGAGGATTCCTTCAGATAGTGGAAACAAAACTGTTTTTACCTCTCCCACTACCCTAGAGAAAGAGAGAGCTCTGTTAGACACTCCATCAGCCAAGAAACCTACCCGAGATCAAAAGAAAACCACCCCTCCTGCCAAGAAAATCCCTCCCAAGAAAACCACTCAACAGAAGCCCAAGGAGCCTGTGAGAGTTGCTCCTAAGACCCATGAGAGTGCCCCTAGGAGAGTGTTTCATTGTTCCTATTGTCAGCAGGCGGGTCATTTGGTTGGGTTCTGTTTTCGTCGCATCAAGGATGAGCGACGCTCTCAGGCGATGAGTTACCAGGACATGCATTACCCATCTTTAGGTATGCATGAGTCTAAGTTTTACTATCGTCCTGCTTTCGAGGCTCCTCATGCTTCTCGGAGAGGTTTTGCTCCTCGAGGTGTTCACCGTGTTCCATATGGTGGTAGAGCCCGGGCGAGTAGCTTTGTACCTCGTCAGAGTAGGAGACCTCGTCATGTTGTTCGATCACAGCATGTAGGTAGACCTCACACTTTGCATCATTCCGATTATCGTGTGCGTAGACAGTCTACTTTTTCTGTGCCTACTACTCGTGTCACTCAGTGTTGGATGCCTCGTCATTTTTTCACTCACCCCAGCACTAAGCGATCGAGATTCTCTTATTATGTGTAGGGGACAGATCGAGGCCTGGAGGGCACGTGGATCATGGACTCCGGTTGTTCACGTCATATGACCGGAGATGCAGCATGGTTCTCCAGCCTCACAACAACCAAGCAAAGGGAACATATCACCTTCGGGAACAATCGAAGGAGTAGAGTGAAAGGTAAAGGTGTGGTAAGAATTAACTCGAATTTCACTCTCAAAGATGTTGATTTGGTTGAAAACCTAGGATACAATTTTCTATCTGTATCTCAGTTGCTTGATTAGGGCTTCGAAGTGCGATTCCATCGCGATACTTCGCAAGTACTCAATTCTGATGGCGTTGTGGTTTGTAAGATCTTTAGAGTTGGGAGAGTTTTTGGAGCTGATTTTTCAGAGTCATCTGGTTCTTCTCATTGTCTTGTTGCACATTCTACTTCTGAGCTTTGGAAGTGGCATAGGAGACTAGGGCATATGAGCTTTGAATTGCTCGCTCGTCTGAGTGCCCTAGGTCTGATCCGAGGATTGTCCAAGCTCAAGTTTGAGAAGAATTTAGTTTGCGCTCCTTATCGACATGGTAAAATGATTGCCGCTTCGCACTCGCCAGTCACCATAGTGATGACTGAACAACCCGGAGAACTTCTCAACATGGACACTGTAGGTCCTTCTCGGGTTAGTTCTTTAGGCGGCAAGTGGTATGTGCTAGTCATTGTCGATGATTTCTCTCGCTACTCTTGGGTCTTCTTTCTTGCCAGCAAGGATGAAGTGTTTTCACACTTTCGGAGCTTGGCTTTGAGACTTTTCACTGAACTCCCTGGTGCATTGAAATTTATTCGAAGTGATAATGGCACTGAGTTCAAGAACAGTCTCTTTGTTGAGTTTTGCATGGAACATGGCATAGAACATCAATTCTCTGCTCCGCGGGTTCCTCAACAGAACGGTGTTGTTGAGAGGAAGAACCACACTTTGGTTGAGATGGCTAGGACGATGCTCGATGAGCACAGGACTCCTAGAAAATTCTGGGCTGAGGCCATGAACACTGCATGTTACATCTCAAACCGAATATTCTTGCGCTCAATTTTAAACTTGACATCTTATGAGCTACGTTTTGGGAGACAGCCCAAGGTTACTCATCTTCGAGTTTTTGGCTGTCGCTGCTTTATCCTAAAACGTGGTAACTTGGATAAATTTGAGTCGTGTTCTTCTGACGGGATCTTTTTGGGTTATACTACACATGGTCATTCTTATCGTGTTTATAACTTGGAGACTAACACTGTCATCGAGTCATGTGATGTGACTTTTGATGAATCAACCCCCTCTGTTAGTTCTGCATTTGAACAGGCAAATGAGCACGACATGGAATAGACCATCTTCGAAGAAGAAGATGCCGGAGATTTCGAGGATGAACCCCTACTACCCTCGACATCAACCCCCGAAGATGACCCCGCTTCAACCACTTTGGCACGAGGTCTCGAAGCAACTATCTCGACATCGGTCATCTTGGACCACTCCAACGCACAAGTTGAGGGGGAGACTGCATTTCGCCGCGAGGCTCCACATCATGTTCAAAGGATGCACCCTCCCGAGCAGATCATTGGTGAGCTTGATCAAAGGGTAACACGTTCTCATGCTCATTTCATTGATTCCGCTTTTGTTGCTTCTTTCAAGCCCTTAGATGTTAGTCATGCACTTTCTGATTCTAGTTGGATCAATGCCATGCATGAGGAACTTGAAAATTTTGAGAGAAACCAAGTCTGGACTTTAGTTGATCCTCCACCAAATGTTCATTTCATTGGAACAAAATGGATTTTCAAAAATAAACAAGGGGAGGATGGGACTATAGTTAGAAACAAGGCTAGACTTGTAGCTCAGGGTTATTCTCAACTAGAAGGGATTGATTTTACTGAAACTTTTGCACCTGTTGCTCGCCTTGAGGCCATTAGGATTTTGCTTGCCTTTGCGACATCCCGGGGATTCAAACTCTATCAAATGGATGTCAAAAGTGCTTTTCTTAATGGCTTCATAGGTGAAGATGTTTATGTAAAACAACCCCCTGGTTTTGAAAACCCCAAGTACCCACATAAAGTCCTTAAACTTCATAAGGCTCTTTATGGACTCAAGCAGGCTCCTCGGGCTTGGTATGACAGACTTAAGTCTTTTCTGCTTGAGCGGGGGTATTTGATGGGCTCTGTTGATAAAACCCTGTTTACTCTCAAGCATGGCAAAGATTTCCTTCTAGTACAGATTTATGTGGATGATATCATCTTTGGTGGCTCTTCTCATGCTTTGGTTGCCGAGTTTGCAGATACCATGAGCAGGGAATTTGAAATGTCCATGATGGGTGAACTCACCTTTTTCCTTGGGTTGCAAATCAAGCAAAGCAAAAAAGGTACTTTCGTCCACCAGACGAAGTACACCAAGGACCTGCTCAAGAAATTTGACATGGCAGATGCGAAGCCCCTCGCCACTCCAATGGCTACATCTGTAGCATTGGATCCTGACGAATATGGAGAAGCCATAGATCAGAAGGAGTTCCGAAGCATGATCGGCTCCCTCCTCTACTTGACTGCTACGAGGCCGGACATACACTTCGCAGTGTGTCTGTGCGCTCGTTTTCAGGCTTCACCACGAGCTTCGCACCACCAAGCGGTAAAGCGCATCCTAAGGTATCTCAAACATACCCTTGAATTTGGCATATGGTATTCAGCGTCGTCATCTTTATGTCTTCGAGGTTATTCCGATGCAGATTTTGCTAGGTGTAGGATTGATAGGAAGAGTACCTCTGGTACTTGTCATTTTCTGGGTACTTCTCTGGTTTGCTGGTCTTCCCGCAAACAGTCTAGTGTTGCACAATCGACGGCTGAGGCCGAATATGTTGCTGCAGCTAGCTGTTGCTCTCCGATTTTGTGGATGGCTTCCACTTTGTGGGATTTCGGGTTAGATTATAAGAGTGTTCCACTTTTCTGTGATAACACTAGTGCTATTTGTATTGCAAACAACCCGGTTCAGCACTCCAGAACCAAACACATTGATGTGCGATATCATTTTCTCAGAGATCACAATGAGAAGGGTGATATTGAACTTCAATATGTTGATACCCAACACCAGCTAGCCGATATTTTCACAAAACCCCTCGATGCTTCTCGATTTGCCTACTTGCGTGGGGAACTTGGTATTTGTCACCCTTACAGCATTTTATGAGGGGGAGCTGATTTTAATTATCTTGCATATGCTCATCATGTGTAAAATTGCATTTACATCTGTTGCACTTATATGCCTCAATTCTAATTCATGAAATCATGACAGCTCAGCTCTTTTTAATTTATCTGAAACATTAATGTGCATGATGTTTTCTTTCCAAAATCAAATCATGCTCACTCCTTAGTCTTGTATCTAGCATGTGTAGGCAGGACTGCTTTAGCTATCTTTTATCTGCTTGATAGTAAGACACCTTTTCTTTGGATGCTAAAAATTGCAACTTGAAAAATTGTTCTACATATTCATGGATATTCATCAAATGCTAAAAATTGGTTCACTTAATTAAAATCAAAAACTCCATGATTTGCATGCTTCAAGTGAAAAGATCCAGGTGGGTTTGTTTGTCGCACTACTCTATTCTAGACTGCTTACCATTGCACATTGGTCTGAACTGGAATAGTGTAGTGTCTGCCAAAATCATTGCCTTAAGATTCTGATGGCTTTCATGCCTAGGCTTGGCCTGATTGGAAAGTATAAAGTGGACAAACAAATAACCCCTGGCATTAAGAAAAGAACAACAAAATTCATTGATCATCAAGTTTGCTTTTCACTGCTCCACTTGAACTGGATTTGTCTGTCTAGAGTAGAAATTGACTAGCTTTGCGCAGTCCCGGCTTTTACTTGCCTAGTTTCCTTGACTAAGTGGTGATGCTTTTATTTCAAAAATGATAAAATCACATGCTGTCATCATGTTTTAGAGAATGTTAAATTGAGCTGAGCACATGATCATTGGTATTACTATTGGCATATCTTTGCTTTATATGTCTTTGCAATTCTGCTCATTTCCAAGCAATGCATCTTTTAAATGCTCCTTGATGCTTGCATTGCCAAAGGGGGAGAACTTGTTTGCGTTCTTTGCCGCTAGGGGGGAAATTATCTCAGGGAGAGTTTTTATCTTGAAAAAGGGGAGATTTGCCGAAGGGGCTTTTACTTTTTTGAAAAGGGGGAGGAAAATTCTTTTATCAAGTGACATGATTTGGCTCGTTTCTGAGTTTTTATGGTCACTTGTGTGCTGAAAGTCTTTAAATTTTCTTGAACTTGAATTTGGTTGTCAATGCACTCATCAAGGGGGAGATTGAGAAACCAAGGGTTGGTTTCGGAGTCTGTGATGAGTGATTGACTGTGTTTAACCTCTGGTTTGAAGGGGTACCTCCGAAGGGGTTCGGAGGTTGGATCTCCGAAGGTGTTTGGAGGTGGTTTCACCGAAGGGCTCGGTGGTTTGGTTGTTGCAGCTATTGCAGCAGAGTGTGCCTGTCGGAGGGGTCCGACAGTACACGATGACTGGGATGTACCGAAGGTCTCGGTACTTTGGGTGGTACACCGGAGTGTGTACCGAAGGTTGCTAACCCGGAGAGGTCTCCGGAGTACTGGAAACACTTGTCTGCTTGTCTGTGGTGTGCAGGGGACTGCGGAGGCTACGGACGGTTCGTAGCAGGTGAACCTGGGTCAAGCGGGAGGCTTGATGCCAGGGGAGCGGGGAGCTCCGTCACGGTGGCTGCGAAGGGGTCTGGGTCGGACCTCGGGTCGAGGTGCACCAGGAGAAGGCAGTAAGTGCGGAGCGTGGCTCCGGCTGAAGGTACTCCAAGACAAAGTCCTCGGAGGCGAGGCACTTCGAAGGGTACTCCAGAAGGAGTGACTTCAGAGTATGGTGGATCAAGTCCTCTGCGGAGGCAAGGTGTTCGATGTGTGCTCCGGAGGGAGACACTCGAAGTGTACCCGACGAAGGTCTCAGAAGTCGAGGTGCATCGAAGGCATGGTCCGGGTGAGGCTCGTCGTGGAGTGTGCTAGGGGAGAGACACTGCGACGAAGGGCTCATGGAATGCTTCATGCGGAGGCCTTGGACGAAGGAGGGACTTCGAAGGGTGGTACTCCGAAGGGGGGCTTCGGAGTGAAGCTGGCTCCGGAGCAAGGATGACTTGTGGTACTTCGGCCATGCATGGCTTCGGTACACGGACTGACGGAGTTCGAGCTGGGAGTAGCTGCGAAGCCGTGGTGGTCCACTCCGAAGGTGTTGGTGCGAAGGCCCAAGGGCTTTGACGGCTTCGGCTCAAAACCGTCACTGTATCGGAGGCTGACTTCGGTGAAGCGAAGGCCGTCAGGCTCAAGGCTTCTCACCGAAGCTACCGCACCCCTCGCGTGAGAAGGGGGGCTCAAGAAAGGTCAAAGACTGCAAAGGCTGACATTGTCTGCTCTGCAAAAAGCTGACACTGTCCCCTCTGCAAAGCTGACAGAGAAGCCTCCAGAATAAAGTTGACTACCTTTTGTACCCCTCTGTTCTGTAGAGACAAAACCAATGTAAACCCTAGGGGTAAAGTAGTCAATTCACTTGGGTGAATAGTGGCTATAAATATGGGGGCTGGGTAGGTAACATTTAACACTTTGAGCATTTACTATTGAGCTCTTGTACTAGCCACCACTCTTTGTATTCATCTAGTGAGTTCTTTTACTGTGTCCCTTGTTCAAGCAGCGAAGCCCTGCTTCTGCGTTGTGTTTCTGCTTGAGCTTGTTTTCATACCTCACTTGTAGTAGTGCACCGAAGCCTATCTAGGCGAAGGGTGTTTTGTGCGAAGTGTGTTTTTCAGTGTGCGTTCGCTCTGTGTAACAGGAGGCTAGACCTCGCTGCTTACTAGCGAAGCCCTGATCGAAGCCCGTGTTTCTTATCGTGTCTAAGCCCCTAGCGAAGTCTGTTAGTGTGCGTGTAGACCTTCAGTTTACGAAGCCCAACACCAGTTGCTGTCGCTAAGTACTTGGTCGAAGTCCTCAGAGGGCAGTCCACTCTTGCGAAGGATGAAGTGTGAAGCCTGCTCGAAGCACCCTGGGTGCGGAGCCTGCACTGACTTAGCAGAGTTGGTTTTTCGGGGTTGAGTGGAGCGAAGTCTTCTTGGCTTCGAACTTTTGCTCCTTGCGAAGCCTGTGTTCGGAGCCATCGAATACCTCCGAACCAAAACTTCGAAGGGTGTGTTCAAAGCCTGTTCCGCAGTAGACTGAATTAAAACAAAAGGCTATTTTTAGCCTGAAATTTTAAAAGCTCCCATTCACCCCCCCCTCTGGTCGCCGTTTCCGGTCGAACACACATTGATGGAAAGACGATTTCCCAGATGCTTGTTGACGGTGGCGCCACTGTTAACTTAATGCCTTACTCACTATTGAAGAAATTTGGCAGGGACTAAGATGATCTGAAGAAGACAACCTTGATGCTCAACGGCTTCAACAGTGAGAGTTACGAGGCCAAAGGCGTGCTCTCCATGGAGTTGACAGTAGGCAACAAGACATTTCCAACAGCATTCTTCGTCATCGATGTACAAGGTAACTACAGTGTGCTGCTTAGACGTGATTGGATTCACGCAAATTGCTGCATTCCTTGTACTCTGCACCAGTGCCTAATTCAGTGGGACGGTGATGAAGTAGAAGTCATACCCGCGGACACTTCGACCTAGGTGGCATTGGCCGATGTGTCAGTTGACGCCATTCACAACAAGGTAGAGTGCCTGTCAGGTAGAGATCTTTCGGATTACAATTTTGTTAATGTATCCAGAGGACATTTTGTACCAGTGTCTGTAAAGTCAGCTGGTGTAGCATGGATATTTTTATATTAGTAGTCATGTCTAGCAAGAGTAATCTGGATTGGCTAAAGTCTCGTGTAGAGCATTATCGGTCTACTAAAGGCGGTATCGCCGAAGCCATCGATGACTTCAACGAAGTAGAGAAATTAGGACAAGGTTTTGTGTCAGCCGATCCCTTAGAAGAAGTTGACATAGGTGATGGTAGCATCCTGAGGCCGACTTTTGTAAACCAACATTTACAGCCTGATGAAATGGCCAAAGTAATAAAGTTGCTTCAGTCGTATGTCGATTGTTTCGCATGGGAGTATAGCGAGATGCCGGGACTAAGCCGCGAGCTCGTGGAGCATCGTCTACCTATCAAGTCCGGGTTTAGGCCTTATAAACAGCCTCCCCGTTGCTTTAATTTGGCCGTCTATGACCGAGTTAAAGAAGAAGTAGAGCGACCACTCAAAGCTGAATTTATTAGACCATGCAGGTACGCAGAATGGGTCGCTAACATTGTGCCTGTAGAGAAGAAAGGGAGCGGCAAGATATGAGTATGTATTGATTTCAGGAATATGAACAAGGCCACTCCGAAAGATGAGTATCCGATGCCGATAGCCGACATGCTAATCAACGATGCTTCAGGACACAAGGTACTAAGTTTTCTTGATGGCAATACTGGTTATAATCAAATCTTAATGGCCGAAGAGGATGTCTACAAGACAGCCATTCGATGCCCTGGTTTTGTCGGTTTATTCGAGTGGGTCGTTATGACCTTTGGTTTGAAGAATGCTAGCGCTACATATCAGTGTGCTATGAACTTGATCTTTCATGACTTGATAGGAGTTATGTTAGAAGTTTACATTGACGATGTTGTAGTCAAATCGAATGCTATGTGAAACCATTTAACCGATTTGAAAGTTGCTTTTGATAGGATGCGACAGTATGGCTTAAAAATGAACCCACTCAAATGTGCTTTTGGCGTATCGGCGGGTAAGTTCTTAGGTTTCATGATTCATGACAGAGGCATAGAGATTGATCCTAAGAGGCTTGAGAAAATTAGAAACATTACGACGCCGACATGCAAAAAAGATGTGCAAAAGTTGCTAGGCAAGATGAATTATTTGCGCCGCTTTATATCTAACTTGTCTAGCAAGATTGATGCCTTTGTACCCATACTACGGCTAAAGAACGAGACCGAGTTCACTTGGGGGGCAAGCCAGCAAAGCGCCTTTGAGAAAATCAAGGAGTCCTTGTCATCACCGCCCGTGGTGAGAGCACCCAAAGCCGGAATTCCATTTTGGTTGTACATCGCTTCTAAAGATAGCGTGATCGGGGCCGTGCTAACCCAGGAGGTAGAAGGAAAAGAGTACATCATCACGTTTGTGGAACGTTTATCACCGAACCCCGTTGTTCGGATGTGATTCCGTGTTGAGATCTATTCGGTGCCTGCCTTCGGCCAGGTCGACCCAAACGCCGAAGACTACCTTCGACGAGACCCTTTGCATCAAACGTCAAAGGTACCCTTCGGTGAAACCGTTCGCATAGTACACTTCGAATCACTCAAGCTCCGGTCATCTTGCTGGTTTATTTTGTTTAATATATTTCTTTTTGGCTAATTGGATTATGTCTGTGTGATCTGATTACCTGGCGACTCCACCCCCTTGCCACTGTTAAGGGTAGTCGAAACGTGATGTCAATGTTGTGTTACACTTAGGCTTGTCCCAAAGTATCCACACATTTTTGGATCATCGAACTGACCCAAGTGCGGGGGCACGTTTTTGTGTCAACACAAAGCTTCAACAGTCTTACTCGGCTTCTGTGAGAAATTTTTATATTCTCATCGGTAGGTTTGATAGAGCCTAGCCTTGACTTGAGCTGTCCCCTCGTGGTGTGCTTGGAGGGTAGCCCTGATCACTCGAGCAGTGTCAAGATGGCTAACATTATCAAACTCACTAGGACCTAAACCAGAAAATAGAATGTTCACTTCCAGCCTCACTTTCCCAAGCTCCAAGGAGTACATCACTTTCGAGAACAATGGTCAAGAGAAGGTACACGGTTTTGGCTCAGTTCGGATTTTTGAGCATTTCTCCTTGAAGAATGTTGCTTTGGTAGGAAATTTGGGCTTTAATTTGGTTTCTTTTCCACAACTTCTTGAGGAGGGCTTAGATATTCATTTTAAGAAGGCCATGCTTTCTATTGTTGATGCTAGAGGATCTTTGGTTTGCTAGATCTTATCTTTTGGTAAGGTTTTTAAGATTGATTTCTCTAATTCTTTTGGTCCTTGCTGTTTGATCGGTGGATCCTCCTCTGAGCTCTGGAGGTGGCATAGGATGTTAGATCATTTGAGCTTTGATCTGCTAGTCAGATTGAGCTCTATGGACCTCATCCGAGGATTGCCCAAGCTTAAGATGGAGAAGGATCTAGTTTGCCACCCCTGTCGTCATGGGAAGATAGTTGTCGCTTCTCACGCACCAGTGACTCAGGTGATGACTTCATACCTAGGAGATCTGTTACACATGGATACTGTTGGTCTAGCTCAGGTACGTTCAGTCGGTGGGAAGTGGTACGCGCTTGTGGTTGTTGACGATTTTTCTCGATTCTAGTGGGTTTTCTTTTTGGAGTCTAAGGATGAGGCTTTTCATTTTGTGCATGACCTAATCCTGAAGCTGAAGAATGAGAACAATGGTCGGAGGCGAGCAATTCTCTCTGACAACGGTTCTGAGTTCAAGAATTCTCAGTTCGTCAGTTTTTGTAGTGATCAACGTCGAGCACCAGTTTTCTGCTCCTTACACTCCCCCACAGAATGGCGTTGTGGAACGAAAGAACCGCACGCTAGTCAAGATGGCCAGGATGATGCTCGATGAGCATAGGACTCCTAGGAGTTTTTGGGCTGAAGCTATGAACACAACTTGCTATCTGTCCAACTGCATTTTTCTTAGAGCTTACCTAGGTAAGACATCATATGAGTCGTGGTTTGGCAGACAACCCAAGGTGAGCCACTTATGAGCATTTGGCTGCAAGTGCTTTGTGCTCAAGAAGGGAGGGCATTTGGACAAGTCTGAGTCTCATTGCTGGGATGGAGTCTTTCTTGTTTATGCTTTGCATTCTCGAGGCTTCCATGTTTGGAACCTCGACTCCCAGTAGCTTGTCAAGACGTGTGAGGTTTCTTTTGATGAGTCCATGCCTTCGCTTACTCCTTATTTTGAGCTTTCTAGTGATAATAAGCTTGGAGAGTCCATCTTCGAAGAAGACGATGATTCTCCCGATGTTGATAAGGGCAGGCCTTCTGCACAGCCTCTAGACCCCACACCTTCTAAGACTTCGACCGAGGATGATGGCGGACCTCTGATCACTTTTTCCACTTTGATCGAGCCCTCTCTATCGAGTCCAGAGGTGCCAGCTACTGACTCCCATGAGGTGACATCTGATCACCTAAGATCTCGGACAGTTGTTGGGGGAAAATACTTCATTCCCAGGGTCTCTACAGTTATAAGATAAAGACAAATTACTAGACCGAAGTTTAAGTATTAACTTCGGTCTAGTGCATGATCAAGCTTGAAGAATCCATGTAGGCTTCTGTTCAGATTATGACTTCAAAGGTTAAATCTTTAGAGAGCTTATCTGCCAGCGAGGATGGAAGACTTATCTTCTTTCTAATTAGATTAGTCTTTTACCATTTTAACCCAATTAGGGGTACCGAATAGTTTCCACTATGTCAATTGTAATTGAGGGGTAAAAAGGTCTTTTCCTTAAGATTTTTACGTATAAAACCCCCCATTATTACCCTGTAATGAGGATCGAATACTTAGTTATTAAATACACAACTTTGAACTACTTCGAGCTATTATCCAATTCGGAGGCTTGAAATAATTCGTCCCACAAACTCTTCATTTGTTAGTTCTTAATCTTCGAGAACCTGTTAGCGTAATGTTTTATGCCAACAGTTGGCGCCATCCGTGGGGAACTTAGTCCAAAAAACTTTGTTCTCTACCAAGTTTCTAGAACCATGCCTCCTAAGCGGAGTTCAGGTGGTAGTCCTACTCGGAGGTCCCCTCGGACCTCCGGAGCAAGATCTTCGAATACAGTCGAGGTCGGAAGACCTTCAGTAATTCCTCCACCTCAGACCCCCGAAGGGAATTCTCTTCCTTGAGCATACGGAGTTCCTCCTCCAACTCCATCTATGCTTCGACTAGACGGAGTTCCTCCTCCAACTCCGACTGTGCTCCAAACCGACATGTTCAGTTCCCAAGACCCGGAAGATCCTTCCGGAAGAAATGAAGATAGCCTTGGCGACATGGCGACCCAGATGGCCAGTCTCCAAGCTGAAGTGGTAAGGTGGAGGCAATAGGCCGCAGATAGGCTTCGTCCTCAAGCTACCCCTGTCATCCCCGAAGTGCCTCAAGACGACGACTCCCTTCTTTATCCTGAAGCCTCAGAGAATGCTTCCTTCGATAGTGAGTCTCCGCTGCATCCCGATTTACAGAAAGTGCGCTTCGACCCTAAGTTTAAAACTTCGAAGCTCTGTAAGTACTCCAGAGAAGAGGATCCGGGGGAGTTCTCCCGTTCGTATGCCTGGGAAATTGAGGCCAGCGGAGGAGTATGAGACACCATGGCCAAGTGTTTCCCCCTTGCTATCGAAGGGGTTGCTTTGTGTTGGTTCTGGTCCTTGAAGCCAGGATCAATTAGAACTTGGGATCAGCTAAGGAAAAAGTTTATAAGTAACTTTCAGGGTACCTTCGTACCCCGTATGTCCATGGGAAGTCTTTTCCAGGTGAAGCAGCTACCTGGAGAAACTTTAAGACAATTTTTAAAGCACTTCGCTCATATGAAGTCGCAGATAAGGGGGTTGTCTGCATCGTCCGTTGTTGATGCAGCCCGAGAGGGAGTTACTCATGCGGGCCTTCTTGATAAACTTCATCGGAAGCAGATATCCTCTGTAGCACAGCTGATGACCTATTTCGAAGAATATGCTAGGTCGGAAGAAGGATGGCTCCGAAGAACAGCTTCAACTCCACCAATCCTGCAAGAAGTCAAGCCCGAGGTGAAGACTTCAACACCTTTGCAGGGGCCCAACTTCGATATCCAGCATGACAGGCGTCGGGGCAAAAGCATCCTCGCTCCGAAGTCCTTAACATTGCTCCTTCTCCGCAGAAATTTTCCCTTAGAAATCCACAAGCTTCGGGAAGCAAGGTCAGCGGCTGGAGGCCGCTAGGGAAGCTGGCTGGCAAAGGCCAGGCCTTCTTCTACTGCATTCATGGTGAAAATCAGAGTCATGATACTGATGCATGGAAGTCTATACTCGCTTTAAGAGACGAGTACCTTGAAAGGACCTCTGGTCGAGGCACTACTGACCGAGTCCCTTCCGAGGCACATCCGGAGCCTGTGCAGGCTGTCGCACGTGTAGACAACTTCGACCCTGCAAGACAACCTCCGGTGATCAATATTATGCCACCCCCGAAGCAAGAAGATGGTCAAGATTGGGGCAAAAGAGTAGTCCTCCCCATTTTTGGAGGAGGGACCCTCGGTAGTATGTCGAAAAGATAGCGAAGAGAATATGTCCGGGAAGTAGGCCATATTGGAACTTCTTCATCTGCAGCTACAATGCATGAGTGGTCCCATGTGCCAATATCTTTCTCTACAGATGATGTAGCCGGCATAAAGTTCCCACATGCAGATCCCCTTGTCATTACTGCCGATATAGCAGGAACTGAAGTCCGGAGAGTGTTGGTCGACGGTGGGAGTTCAGCAGATATCATCTTCGTTCAAGCCTTCGATCAGCTCTGTATCTCTAGGAAACATCTCCTCCCCGCAGCTCGTCCCCTGCAAGCTTTGCGGGACCTCCTCTTGATGCCCTCAGCTAAATAGGTCTTAAGGTTGCTTTCGGAGAGGGGCTCCTGGCAAGGACAGAGGAAGTAATCTTCAATGTTGTAGATTCCCCTTATGCATATAATGTTATCTTCGGAAGGGGCATGTTAAATCAGTTTGGAGCCGTGGAGCACCATAACTATTTATGTATGAAGATGCCCACACAAGCGGGAGTACTCACTATCTTCGGCGATCAAGCCACTGCGCGAAGGGCAGAATATGGTCATGGTCCCCCTCTCGACCCGAGACAAGTGAATAATGTACAAGGCAATTCGGAGGATATCTCTGCTTCAAGTGAATCTTCAAAAAAATCCTTCCCAAGGCCCAACCCCGAAGGAGAAATTGTAACAAAGGTTATTGTAAAAGACAGCAAAGACTATTCTTTTCAGTTCGGCGAAGATTTTCCTTCAGAGATCGTTACTTCGTTAGAAAAAGTAGTCGAAGAAAATTTGGATGTCTTTGCTTGGTCTGATGAAGACATTCCGGGAGTCAGCCGAGATATCATTGAGAATAGCTTGCTTGTAAACCCGAGGGTTCGGCCTGTTCGACAGGGGCTTCAAAAGTTATCAGTAGAAAGGGCAATCCTTGATAAGGCAGAAGTGGAGAAATTACTGAAGGCTGGGATTATCAAAGAAGTAGCTCATACGGAGTGCTTAGCTAACCCAGTCTTCGTCCAAAAGAAATCCTCCGGGAAGTGGCGCATGTGTATTGATTTTACATCTTTGAATAAAGCATGCCCACGTGACCCCTATCCCATTCCCTGAATTGATCAATTAGTTGATTCTACTACTGGTTAGGAGTTATTAAGCTTCCTTGACACGTATTTTGGCTATCATCAAATTTGGTTAAAGCGCGAAGATGAAATCAAAACAAGCTTTGTAACTCCTTCGGGAGTCTTCTGCTATGTAAGAATGCCTTTTGGCTTGAGAAATGCCGGGGCAACTTTTTCAAGGTTAATTGCTAAGGCTCTAGGTCATCAAATAGGCCACAATGTAGAAGCCTATATGGATGATATTGTAATAAAGAGTGCTTTAAAGCACCAACATAGCCTAGACTTAGCAGAAACATTTGAGAGCCTCCAGGCATGTGGAGTTTGTCTCAACCCCGAAAAATGTATCTTCGGGGCTCAGGCTGGGAAGTTGCTAGGGTATCTAGTTTCAAGTAAAGGAATTGAAGCTAGTCCTACTCAAATAACTGCATTGCAAAGGATGGCTCCACCGAAAAATTTAAAGCAGGTACAAAAGCTGACTGGCCACCTAGCAGCACTTAGCAGATTTCTAGCAAGGTCCACAGAACGAAGCCTCCCCATATTCAAAGCATTAAAAGCATCTGAAGATTTTGCATGGACACCGGAGTGTCAAAAGAGTTTTTATGATATTAAAAATTATCTCAGCAACCTCGGTACACTCAATGTGCCCATTGCAGATAAAACCCTACTCCTCTACCTTGCAGCTATTGGCTCCACTGTCAGTGCAGTCCTTGTCAGAGAAGTTGATTTCAATGGGAAGTTGGTGCAGAATTTAGTCTATTTTGTATCCGAAGTCTTATCTGGAGCAAAAACAAGATATTCCGAGCTTGAGAAGTTCACTTATGCTATGATAATGGCTTCGAGGAAATTATGAGATTATTTTCTAGCACATAATGTAATTGTACCAACTTCGTATCCTTTGGGAGATATGCTCCGAAGAAAAGATTATACGGGAAGAATTGGAAAATGGGCCATCAAGCTAGCACCCTTCAGCATCTCCTTCGTAGCAAGGATAGCAATCAAGTCGCAAGTGGTGGTAGATTTTGTGGCAGAATGGACTCCATCTGCAATATGGGCTCCGGAGAAATCAAATGAAGGAATTTGGACCATATACTCCGATGGAGCTTTTCAAGCGTCTAGAGCAGGCATTGGAGCAGTAATAATTTCTTCTTCAGGGCAAAGAACGATGTACTCCGCAAGGCTCAACTTTAAGTCCACCAATAATATAGCGGAGTATGAAGGAATTTTGTTAGGACTTTGAAAAGTGCGTGCTTTGGGTGCTACAAGAGATGTTATTAAAATAGATTCTCAAATTGTAGCAGGGCACGTTGATAAAAGTTTTCAAGTCCATCATCCACAGCTTGCAAAATATTTGGAAGAGATCCGAAAGATCGAAGCAGCATTCAAAGGGATTTCCATCCGAAGTATACCAAGAGCTGAAAATATGCAAGCTGATACCTTAGCGAAAGCTGCAGCCGGAGCTGTGGATATTCCAGAAGGAGCCTTTTATGAAGAACTTACTTCGCCTTCGGTACCACAAATTCCACCCACGGAGGTTCTTTGCATTCCAAGCACTGACTGGCGGAGCTCAATCATGGAGTTATTGCAAGGTGAAGCAAATTTGCCTGAAGGACCACAACTTTCGAGGCTGAAGCTGAGAGTTCAGAATTATCATATAATCAATGGTATTCTCTACAAGGCCGGAGTATGTTCCCCCCAACTCCGATGTATATCTCAAGTTGAAGGTCAAGAGATACACTGAGAAATTCATGAAGGCCTTTGTGGTAGCCATTTGGCCCCCTGAGCTTTAGCAGGAAAAACACTTCGCTAGGAGCTTTATTGGCCTACAATAGTAGCTGATGCAGAGAGTTTAGTCCGCACTTGCCAAGGTTGTCAATGGATGGGAAGATGAAGTCATCGTCTGCCAATGACACTTCAAGTCATTGCTCCGGTTTGGCCTATGGCCAGATAGGGCATGGATCTCATTGGCCCCTTCCCAGTAGCAAAAGGAAATCTGAAATTCGTTGTGGTAGCAATTGAATATTTTTCCAAGTGGGTCGAAGCAAAACCCCTCACAGCTATCACTTCGAATAATGTACAAAAATTCTTGTGGAAAATGTTATATGCAGGTTCGGAGTGCCTCGACAGCTCACAATCGACAATGGGACACAGTTTGATGCGGAGCCCTTCATGAAGTTTTGCGAAGATCTTGGCATACAAATATGTTTTGCAGCTGTGCGTCATCCTCGGTCTAACGGAGCTGTATAAAGGGCTAATGGTAATATTTTATCAGGGCTGAATCGAAGAATAGTAGGATTAGCAAAGGGGCTGTGGACTGAAGAACTCCCGAAGATTTTATGGTCCATTCGGACCACTCAAACGAGGTCCACAGGTTTTACTCCATTCAGATTATTATTCAGAGATGAAGCTATGACGCCGACGGAGCTCAAAGGAGGATCTCTTCGCACCACCGAACCTGAAATAGAAGGAGAAAGGCAAGCTTCGCTTGATTTAATAAAAGAAACAAGGCTTCGAGCTGTGGCTAATTTGTCGAAATATCAACATCAAATGAAGACTTGGTATGACCCGAAGGTTAAGCTTAATGAACTTAAACCAAATCATTTAGTTTTGCGAAGCATCATAGCACCAGGGAAATTAGGAAATAAGTGGGAAGGTCCATATATCATTCTACGTTCAGTACGCCCTGGTTCTTTTAAGATATCTAATTTAGAAGGCGAAGAGTTAAAGCATGCCTGGCATGCAGAGCACCTAAAGCGATATTTTGCATAGGGGCTCCTTGTAACCATCTGTAAACACCTTCTGAATAAATAAAGCTTGTGGTTCAGATAATGCCTACCTCTCAAGCATCTGTAAACACCTAAAGCGATACTTCTAGTGGACACACTAGAAGAATGGAGTTGGCTGTGAGGGAAGTGTCATTAATTTGAACTAATTTTACGGACTTCGAACCACTGGTTTGAAGCTTCTGACGAGGTGGGAAAGTCACAAAAAACGGATTCCAAGCCACCGGCTTGAAAGCATCCATAAAAAGAGTCCAAGGAGACCAAATGATGCGGATTCCAAGCTCCGGCTTTAAAGCATCCGTAAAAAGAGTCCGAGAAGACCACTATGCAAATTCCAAACCACTGGTTTGATAGCATTCGCAAAAAGAGCTTAAGGAGGCCAAACAAAACAGACTTTGAGCTAATAGCTTAGAACGTCTGTAAAAAAAGTCCAAAGCGACCAATTTTACTGGATGCTAAGGTATCCGAAAAAAGAGTCCGGAGTGACTACATTCAAACAAAAAGATACTAAGTTACCAGTTTTCAGACTCCGAGTTAACAGAGTCAAAGACATTTTTTGAGATCTTAGTCAATCTCTAAGTTGATAAGGGGCTCTAAGCCTCCAAAATTGTACTCCTAACTAAAGTAATTTTAGTTGCACGTAACCACCTTTGACCAAATTTTGAAGTTGCTTACACCCAAAGTGGGGTTGGAAAGTAGGGAGACAATTTTGAAACTTTAATCTTTATCATTCAAACAGATTATATTACATCATGAAAAGTCTGTATCTATACCGAGAAGGAAACAAAGACCTCTTCGATTCCTAGAACTACCACTAAAGCTAGAATGACTCGTTCCAGAGCCAGGAGTTTAATAACTTTACGTTTAACTCTTTTCCCTCCTTTCGAAGCTTGAAAATCCTTCTGTTCCTGCTGAAGTTCAGCCCAGGTTCAAAGTCTCTCGGGGCTTCTTTCCCAGCTTCGAAGTTGTTCAAAACTTTTCTTTACTTGTTCTTCAGCAGTATTTTCTTCTTCGGACCATTCAATGTCTTTAGAAGATGAAGGTTCTAATTTAACTTATTTTTCCTCCTCTTTAATATAAAATAATATATCTCTGCATATTTCGGGCGCAATTACACCGGAGCTTTCTCAAGGAATTGAAAATCAAGGGCGTTTGTGAGATCTTAGAGTTTCAAAGGTAGCCCATAGTAGGCGAAGTTCTTCGTTAACCTCTAGCACTTCGAGATCATCCAAAAAAGGTTGGAAAGCCTAAAAACATTTCCAAATAAGTCCTTTCATTCATAAAGGATAAAAGCATAAATTTTTACATATTCGGGGCCCTAAGGAGAGCTAGACCTTCGGGTCCGGTGGGGGCTGACTGCTCGAAGCCTGCGACCGTGCTTGTTTTTGGCAAAGTCCTTCATCAATCCAAGCTTTGATTTATGATCGACTTTCATCTCTCCAAGATGCTTGGAAGGCTAGCCAAGCTGCAGCTACGTCGTCGGAAGGGATTAAGAGCCGGTCATCATCGAAGATGATAGGAGTCGCCCCTGAGTCTAGTGCTACTGATAGCCCTAAATCCTCATAGTAGCGAAGCACTCTGAGAGCAGCTACTTGGCCGGAGATTTCTCCATACCAAATACCCGCTGTCTTCTTGGTCTTCGCAGCTGCTTGGATTATCTCCAGTCTTTGCAGTAGAGGGACGTCGCCAGATGAAGGTAAAGTCCAAGAGGTGCCGAAATACTCCAAGACGCCCCGAAGGTTGTCCATGGTCTCTAAGGCTACCTTCTCGCACTTCACCTTGTCTTCAGACAAAATATCCCTTGACGAAGACAGCTCATCTATCAAAGAAGATAGCCTAGCTGCCTCTGTAACCAAGGAGTTCTTCTCACCAAGTAAGTTATTGGCCTCCTCCATCAACTTTGCCTGCTCCTCTCGGAGATTGACTAGCTCGGTCCCTGTGGTCGCCTGCTCCATCCGTTGTTTCTCTACTTTGGCCCAAAGCACGATTTGTTTAGCTTCGAGCTTCCGATTAGCAGCCTCCAGACCAACTCTAGCTTTCCTTTCCGCTGCTACCATTTCATCCAAGCCAGAGGTCTGAATCTCAGAGCTGACAAGACTCCCCTGGAGGGCAGTTATCTTCTCCTTGAGATGATTACACTCTCGCTCGTTTGATACAGCCGCAGCTCGGGCCAAGACTATTTGCTACGAAGGAAGAAAAGAGCGATGTAAGTAAACTATTTACATGTTTAAACTAACTCTGTTATTGCAGATACTTCATACCTGGTAGGCTGCCCGCTCCAAGGCTGCATCTAACTCTGCCCGCTAGGAGGGGGAGCCTTGACAAGGCTCTTTGATCGTCTTCATTTGGAGAAGGGCCGGAGCGTAGCGCCGCATCCCCAGAGACCTCTGTGGATTGGCCCCCTTCCGTGGACTGGCTACCGTCTGTAGATTCTGACGGGGTTAATCCAGAGTTCGGAGCAGGCAAAGGATCCACTTTTCCTTTACCTTTTCTAGGAACCATTTTCATAGCCTCCTCCGGAATCGACTTCAGAGATGTTGAAGTTTTAGGCACAGTCTTCACGGTAAGGGTCATCTCCATTGGGGTTGATCCTGTAAAATCAAAGGTACTATATATTGCATAAATTTTGCAGGACATGAAAAGAAAGGAAAAGCATTCAACTAAGGCTTACCTTCGACATTTTGTCGCCGAATGAGTATGGGACTGCTTGGAGGCTCGAATGCCTCTTCGAAGTCTTCGTCAGATTCAGAGTTGGGGACCGAAGGATTAGCTGCTGAAATCTCTCCAAGAACAGTAGTTATCACTTCATCTGGAGTCGAAGTTTGATCATTTGTCGCCTCGACTCTGCCTTCTTCCACTGCAAGGACCTCTTGGCCAGATGAGACCTTCGAAGTCTCTGCCTGCTCGAGATTACCTTTCACGGCAGGCATAGTCACTGTGTCACCCTCGGCGGGAACTTTGACTTCCGCGTGCGCCCCTTCACCCTCGGTAATAAGAGTTTTGAACTCCCTTTGTATTTCTATATGTCCTTAATCTTCAGATGACTCTGAAGACGAAGTAGAGGACTTGGAAGGGGCTATGTACTTTGGCTTTCGAGCCAACTTCTTCACAGGTGTTTTAGCCGGCGCTGAAGGCCCAGCTTCAGCTTTCCTCTTCTTAGGACCAGTCTCGGAGGTGCTCTAGTCCGGAAGAGAAGGAGCGTCAACTCCGAGTACACTCCATACTCGATTGAACCGCTCCAAGCGACCCACCAGCTTCACTCTCCATTCCTTCTCAGCGAGAGTAGGGGCTTCGAGGATCTTCTCCGAAGCCCGTACAACTTGCTCCGAAGTCAGGGTAGCGCGTGGAGCTGAAAGATAAGATTTGTTTCAGTCATATCATTTTTTATGAAATTAGTGCATATAAAACATTTTGCATTTTTTGAAGTTACCTGCAGAGCTCGAAGAGATTTCTCGAAGTCCACCCTCCGGATTCTCTTTGATGTTAATAGGCTAGTTGGCCATCAGAGGCGGAATCCGGAGCACGATGGACTCCTCCGCTAAGTCCCACATGCTCATGCGGCGACTTATCATTTGCAGCAAGTTGAGGCGAGCTTTGAGCTTGCCTAGATCCGGATGAACTTCAGCTTCCCTCCGAAAATATATGTCTTTCAGAGGTCCGGCCAAAGTGATGTCTACTCCCACTTCGGCGTAGAACCAGCGAAGAATCTAGTCTGTGTACCATTTAGCGTTGATGACCTTCACCGGAAATCGAGTTTGGAACTCATCCCAGAGCCCGAAGTTGATACTGCCAAATGCAACTACTACTTTCTCTCCTCCAGAGCCCAGATAAGTCTTCGGTTGACAGGAAGCTTTGTGGAGCGTTGTGAAGATCTCTGCTCTCCCTTCACAGCCTTTGGCTCGCATCGCCCACTCGAAGATCGCAAGACGTGCTATGGCGTTTGGAGACAATTGAGGAAGGGTGACATGGAAAAGTTCCAACACCTCAGACAAGAAATCTACTGCAGGAAGCCCTAACCCAGCTTCGAAGAATGCCTCGAATACAACCACCTCTCTGGGTCGAGGCGAGGGGATTGCTTCATGACCGGATTGACGAATCTTGATTCCCGGACCAACTTTCCCCACAATTGCTGCTGCGATGGTCTTCTTCTTGCAGGTCAATGGCCCCAAGTTGTAGGACTGGTCCGAGTACTTGGATGATGCCGGGAGGAGGTCGTGGGGGCCGACTTGTTGGAGATTCCCCGCAGGTGCCGCCGCTGCTACTGCCGCCATGGCTTGCTGCCTAGCCAAGGTTGAAGCTACTATGGGCGCTTTGTGGCTAGTCTTTACCATTGAACGGAGTGGAAAGTTTGGAGCTAGAGTTCTGGAAGCTAGAAGAAGGATTGCATGAGAACAGGGAGTAAAGTATCTCGAATGCCCCTTTGCCCTTCTATTTATAGCCTGAACTCACAGATTCTTACCATTCATACTCGATGTTCCGTCTTCTGTACAGTTATCGTTTCCAAAAACAAAACAATGTTATAACTTCTTCTGAAAGAAAAAGATAACGACTATTTTTCTGAGTCTAACGGTCTTTTCAGCTTCGTAAAAATTGTCTTCGGAGCTGTTCAAATGAGACCTCCGCTTGGAAGTCGATTCGAAGTTTCTAAATTTCTGAATGCTTCCAAGGTTGATACATTTTATTAAACCCTGCGCATGATTATGTTTCTTGCGTATACTGCTCTCCTAACTTTACAGATCATTCGAAGAAGCGTATTCGAGGGGCTACTATTGGGGGGAAAATACTTCATTCCCAGGGTCTCTACAGTTATAAGACAAAGACAAATTACTAGACCGAAGTTTTAGTATTAACTTCGGTTTAGTGCATGATCAAGCTCGAAGAATCCATGCAAGCTTCTGTTCGGAGTATGACTTTGAAGGTTAAATCTTCAGAGAGCTTATCTGCCAGCGAGGATGGAAGACTTATCTTCTTTCTAATTAGATTAGTCTTTTACCATTTTAACCCTATTAGGGGTACCGAATAGTTTCCACTATGTCGGTTCTAATTGAGGGGTAAAAAGGTCTTTTCCTTAAGATTTTTACCTATAAATACCCCCATTCTTACCCTGTAATGAGGATCGAATACTTAGTTATTCAATACACAACTTTGAACTACTTCGAGCTATATCCAATTCGGAGGCTTGAAATAGTCCGTCTCACAAACTCTTCATTTGTTAGTTCTTAATCTTTGAGAACCTGTTAGCGTAATCTT
Organism: Zizania palustris; assembly: GCA_019279435.1. Taxonomy (NCBI): domain Eukaryota; kingdom Viridiplantae; phylum Streptophyta; class Magnoliopsida; order Poales; family Poaceae; genus Zizania; species Zizania palustris. Next base: position 41,356,522 of record JAAALK010000290.1, on the reverse strand, counting down.
TTACGCCAACAACAGTTCAGTGTGATCACTCCTCAGAGCTCATCATCGGTGATCTTACTATGAGATCCTTGCGTTCTCAGGCTGGTTCACTCACTGTATTTGCTAAGTCTGCTTTTGTTGCCACCTTTGAGCCTAGAGATGTTTCTCACTCCTTATCTGATGCAAATTGGATAAATGCCATGCAAGAAGAGCTTGGAAATTTTGTTCGCAATTGAGTTTGGACACTAGTTGAGCTGCCACCAGGTTGGAACCCCATATGCACCAAGTGGGTGTTTAAGAACAAGCAAGGTGAAGATTGGGTTGTGGTGCGCAACAAAGCTCGATTAGTTGCCTAAGGTTTTTGCTAGAAGGAGGGTATTGATTTTTAGGAGACTTTTGCTACTATTGCCCGTTTTGAGTCCATTCACATACTTTTGGCATTCACTGCTTCTAAAGGTTTTAAGATTTTTCAATGGATGTCAAGAGTGCTTTTCTGAATGGGTATATAGAGGAGGAGGTCTATGTTCGGCAGCCCCCCGGTTTTGAAAACCCTAAGTTTCCTCGACATGTTTTCAAATTGCAGAAATCTTTATATGGTTTGAAGCAAGCCCCTAGGGCTTGGTATGATCGTTTAAAGTAGTTTTTGTTGGGGAATGACTTTTTGATGGGTTTTGTGGACAAAACTCTTTTCTTGCTCAGAGTTGGCTCTAATTTCTTGATTGCTCAAATTTACGTGGATGACATTATTTGTTGTGGTTCTACTAATGAGCTCTTGTCCAAGTTTTCTAAGCAGATGCACATCGAGTTTGAGATGAGTCTCATGGGTGAGCTCAAGTACTTCTTAGGGCTCTAGATCAAGCAAACCAAGGATGTCATCTTCATCCATCAGAGCAAGTACACGCGGGACATGCTGAAGAAGTTTGACTTCGGTGGAGAGCTGAAGCCTCAGATGACCCCCATGGGCACATCTGGAGGCCTGGACAAGGACGAGAGTGGCGTCAAGGTCAACAAGAGAGAGTATTGAGGGATGAACAGATCGCTTCTGTACCTGACGGCGACGAGACCAGACATTCAGTTCACCGTGGGATTGTGCGCGCTCTTCCAGTTTTCACCACGCGTGACAAACCAAGGGTGGTTTCAGTATGGATGATGAGTGATTGACATGGATGAGCTTTTGAGCGATCGAGTGGATGAGCGATTGGTTGTGTGTCAGGTTGAGTTTTGGTTTGTCTTGGATGTGCAGTGTGGAAATGCTGACCAAATGTTGACGGGGAGTGATCAAGGGACAAGCGGGGAGCTCGATGCTGAAGGATCAGGGAGGCCAGGCAAAGTTGGAGAAGATCTCAAGAGTGCATGAAGAGACCGAGCAAGACTTGGACGGATGGTTGATTACGACGGCGTGACGACCGGGTCTGCGAGAGGGAGGCCAGGACAAGCATTCAGGCGGCTCAAGGGGATCGAGGGCGGAAGTGGCTTGTTGGCGCTCGGAGTCGCAAAGTGGTGTCACGAGTCAAAGAGTTGAGAGGCTTTGTCGGTTTTTGCTGAAAACCGTCGAAACTTTAAATGTTTTTGTTAATTCAATAAATAGGAGTCTAGTGTTAGTTTAAATATTTTAGTTTTTTAGTGTATCCTTTTGGTATAATTTTTAGAGTGGTTCTACTCTATAAATATATAAAAAGGAGAGACTAATTGTAATTTTTCTTTTAGGATTTATAGGGTAATTTTCAGAATGTGCAAATCTGAAATTACCAAGGGATTAGGTGTAAAAAGTAGCTTCTAGAAGTGGTTGGCTGTGGGGATATTATCCTCTTGTTGGCTTGTTCTATGCACAGCTTTTTTGGGAGAGCAATTCCAATCAAAATCTGAGAGAAAACACTGTTCGTAATTGGGATTCTTGATTTGTTACAGTTTCTTGCGATAAGCTATAGAGTTTCGGCAATACTGTATTGATTCAGCCAAGGTTCCAGCGCAGGTATGTTTTTCAGGCTGTAATCGATTTTGAGAGCTGTTTTATGGTGAATCTAGTGTAGAAGTTGATATTGATGTTTATACATCTTTTGTTAAGGATGATTTGAATGATCCATGTTCGAAAGTTGCAACTAATTTATGTGATTCCTTCTTAATTCTTTTGCTGATCAAACAAGGCATCACAGTGCTGAAAAATTTTCTGGATCAGCTGTTTCAGTTTTTTGTTTAGTATTCTACATGTTTGATGAAATGTTTCTTCAAGTGTTCATCATCATATTGGCTGATTGTTGAAGTGTTTCTTGAGCAAATCATTTATGGATCAAAACTTTGTGGAAACAATTTTTTGCTGAGGATTCCAATCAAAATCGATGAGAAAAAATTCTGGTTGAAGACACTTTTCTAAAAAAGCAATAGTTCTGTCTTCTGCTATCCAGAATCTGTTTTATCTGCTGTAGCTTGATCAATTTATTCTGAAATGTCTTGTTCCTATTAAATTTAACTTGAAATCCTAGTCTATTTGGAGGAATATGTTTAGTGTGAGTTTCTGAATAGATTGGCTGGCTGATAGTTTCAGTGTTACCAGTTTTATGTGTTGAATGTTTCCTCATTGGACTAATTTTCATAAGTATGATCAGAAGTTAGATTAATGTTTCTTCAAGTGTTCATCATCATATTGGCTGATTGTTGAAGTGTTTCTTGATAAAATCATTTATGGATCAAAACTTTGTGGAAACAATTTTTTGCTAAGGATTCCAATCAAAATCGATGAGAAAAAATTCTGGTTGAAAACACTTTTCTGAAAAAAGAAATAGTTCTATCTTCTGCTGTCCAGAATCTGTTTTTTCTGCTGTAGCTTGATCAATTTATTCTGAAATGTCTTGTTCCTGTTAAATTTAACTTGAAAACCTAGTCTATTTGGAGGAATATGTACAATGTGAGTTTCTGAATATATTGGCCGGCTGATAGTTTCAGTGTTACCAGTTTTATGTGTTGAATGTTTCCTGATTGGACTAATTTTCATAAGTATGATCAGAAGTTAGATTAATCTTTCAGGGTGTGTTTCTGGATAGCTAGTTCCTTTGGTTAAGTCTGGAATAGTGACTAAAAAGATCTGAAGTGAAGCTATACTAAAGAATTTAAATCTGAATCTGGTTTGAGAAGTGATCACAATTCCTCATCATATTGTGTCAGTTTCTAATGTGTTTACTGATCTGATTGGCTTTCTGAACTGCTGTTCAATTTTGTGTACTCTTGGTCAATTGAAATTAGTTCAGGTTATGTCAAGTTTGATTTTAACTCTAAGAAAATCTCAGTCTTAACTTCTGATAGCTTGAACTCTGATTAAAGATTGGTTGAGTGGTGCAAATTTTAAATCCCTGTTGTCAATACTAAATTTTCTCTCTAGTCTGATTTGGCCTGAAATTTGAAATTTAACTTTCAAGACTGTTTGTACTGGATTGGTTCTCTGAATTCAGTTTTCAAGTTTAGATCAAGTTTTGAAAGCTGTTTGATATTGCAGAAGGTGTGAAATGGTTAATGTCTGATTTGTTGAATTGTTTTCAGAGAAGTACTCTCAATTCTGAAAAGAATTATTCCAGATCAGTGTAGTCTGAAATCAAGGTTCAATTTCTAACCTCAGCCTAATTGAAATGGTGTCTTACATTATCTTGAAGTTGATATGAATTTGAGTAATCAAAAGTAGTGTTTATCTCTGAATTTGAAACTCAGTTTTGAATTGAATTGATTTCAGTAATTTGAGTTAAGTCCTGAACTAAAGTGGTTGAGTTCATTTTTAGAATTGTGTGATTCAAAATTGTTGTAGCTGAGTAGTGATATTTGTTTCAGATGTTTGATTCAGAAGTAAAAGTATCATGTTCAATTGCTAAAACTACAGACATTGTGCTGTAGTACTTCTGGTTATGATTTTGAGAATTGGCAAATGCTGAATGAACAGTTTCAGTATTTCAAATTCAGTATTTGCTGTTTCTTTTGATTCTGAATTAAAAAGAGTTTGAACTAGCTTCTGAAGTGTCTCAGTTAAACTTCAGTCAGTATATTTGATTCAGAAATTTGAATAGAGAGCTTTACACAAGAATCATTTCTGAAGTGTATCTAGTTGCTGAATTGGTCTATTGTTGCTTTTCAGATTTGTAATAGTGCTTGTCAAGCAATCCTGAAATGAATATATTGATCTGAGTTTAATTCCTGTTCTGAATTACATGTGTGAGTATTTGTGCAATTCATGTTAATACTGATCTGAACATTTGTTCTAAAGTAGATTGTTTGATTGAATGAGAATATAATCTAAAGACTGAAATTGTGGTCACTAAAAATTCTAGATTGAAATCAATAGTGAAGCTGAAATTAGTTTTCTGATTTTAAAATTGATATTACTATTCATCATCATGCCATTTTCAGAAGTAGTGTTTTACAACTGAATTCAAATTTGATACTGAATCAATATTGTTGTTAAACAGTTTTTGCTCAGTTCTGAGTTTTCTGAATTTTTGGCCTCTGTCGGAGTTTCAGACATCGATTTATATCTATCGACCATCCAGTTACCGATCTACTCACTATAGTTCGAAATTTCAATTGTCGACATATTGTTTCGATATTTCAAACGTCGATCAAGACTGACTTTTGAATTTGGAATGATTTGTTGCTCTGATTTACACTGTTTGATTCATACTTGAAATTTGAATTTTGTAGAGGTGCCTTGGGGTGTTTTGCACAGGCCATCATATTCACGAGAAATTGTCGAGGCGCCTATTCACCCCCCTCTAGTCGCCATTCCAATCCCACAATTGATATAAGAGCCGGTTTGTGATCCTTGTTTTGGCGACATGGAAAGGAACTCAAAAATCCTGATGTTTGATGGTCACAACTTTGTTTATTTGAAGGTGCGCATGGAGGCTTACCTTCTAAGTCAAGGAAGTGCTATCTGGGACATCGTCGATTCCCAATATGTGATCCCTGAAACTCGAACCTCAGAGTCTAACAAATCAAAGTACGATTGCAACAGCAAAGCGAGAAACATACTTTTTGCCAGCCTAAGTCGCAAAGAGTTTGACAGGGTCTAGCACCTACGAACTGCGCGTGAAATTTGGACCACTTTGAGAACTTTTCATGAGGGATCTACCCAGATTAAGGCTAGGAGGCAAAGCACATATAATCAAGAGTACCAAATGTTTGTGCAAGGCCCCGGAGAATCGGTAGATGCCAAGTTTGTGCGCTTTGATGGCATTGTCAGTAATTTGCGCTCCACTGGGACTTTGGCTTACTCTGACCACGATAGGGCGATCAAACTTCTCTATACTCTTGATCGTAACATATGGGTGGTGAAGATCTCTAGTATTGAAGAGTCGGCAAGCTTTGACACTCTGACTTGCGACGAACTCTTTAGTACTCTTAAGTCCACCGAGATTGCCAAGGCATCTCAACCAGGAGCTGGAAAAGCTTTGTTGCCTTCGATTGCTTTGGTTTCTAGTCCTGGCAGTGGTACCTCATCTGGAGGTAATTTTTCTGGCGTTTCTGGAGTTTATGCTTATTCTGGTGCTTTTGACTTATCCTCCCTTGTCTCTGTCACAAAAGAACAAATGGACGCTCTAGATGATGAGGAGCTAACTCTCATTGTCAGGAAGTTCACTCGCTTCTACAATGATAGACGAGACCAAAGGAGAGGAGGGTCACAGGGGTGTTTTGAATGTGAAGATATGTCTCACATAAAAGCGAATTGCCCTAAACTGAAAATGAAAAATGAAAATAAGCACAAGCACCAAAAATGGAACAAGAAACCCTACTTCAGAGGGAAGCGAGGAAAATTGGCTAAAAGAGTAGCCAGAGCTTTTGTGGCCGCCCTCAGCGACATCAACAACACGTCAAGTGAGGAGCCAAGCTTGGAGGAAGAGGAGCCTTCCAAGAAAGAGAAGAAGGAGAAGAAGACAATGGACCTCACCGACCTTTGCTTTGCGGTCAACGGCAACGACAGCAGCGACGAGCTCGACACTTCTGAGATATATCTATCCCGTGATCAGCTTCTTATTCAAAATGATGAATTGCATGATGTTGTTTATTCTTAGGATAGATTGCTTAAACTTGCTACTAAAACCGAAAAGAACTAAAATTCAAACTTGAAGTTGTCTCCACTGAACTTGCAATTTTGAAATCTAAGTCTGATGATGCCGATTGTGAGTCATGTCTTACTATCATGGATGAGCTTGCTCAGCTGCGTCTTATACATGCTCAAACTATTGAAAAACTTGAATTAACTGAAAAGCAGCTTTTGGTGGTGGAGTCTAGTCATGCCTGAACTGTCCTTTACTTGTTGAGAGCATTAATTTTAGAGATAGGCATGTTGATGAACTTAAGGCTAGATTGGAGAGTGCTGAGTGTTCTAAGGATGTGCAGCCAGCGTATCCCACTTGCATCACCCTTAAGGATCAACTCAGCTTTGCTAGAGAGCAAGTGGAAAAATTGAAATGTGAGAATGACTATCTTCTCTCCGTAGTGGAAAAATGCACTGAAGGAAAGGGTAGGATGGATCTGCTTTTGGCTAAAACCAAAATGTGTGCTAACAGGGCAGGGTTAGCTCTCGGGTTCGGTTATGAGAGAACTACTCCAAATACTTTGAGCGAAACTGTGTTCACTCCTCCCACTACCCTTGAGAAAGAGAGAGCCCAGTTAGACACCGATCAAAAACCAAGAATCCTACTCAACCTACCAAGAAAGCTCTTCGTTCACCATATGAACCTCCTCAGTCAAAACCCAAGAAAATTGTGAGATTTGTGCCTGAGATTCATGCTCACTCACCCAAGAGAGTATATCACTGCTCCTATTGTCATCGGGTGGGTCATTTGATTGGGTTTTGCTTTCGTCATATCAAGGATGAGCGATGGTCTTTTGCTATGAGCTTTCAGGACATGCATTACCCATCTTTAGGTATGCATGAGTCTGCTTTTCACTCTTATTCTGATTTTGATGCTCCACATGGTCTATTGAGTGATTTTGCCCCTCGTGGTGCACACCATGTTTCATATGGTGATAGACCACGTGTAAGAGGCTTTGATGCTCGACAGGTTGGGAGACCTCGCCGTTTTCTAGGTTCACACTTTGTAGGTAGACCACACACATTTTATCATGGTTCATATCTAGTGCATGATCAGTCTACTACTTTGCCTGGTTCATGAGTTTTGCAATGCTGGATTCCAAAATAGTTTTTAACTCACCCTCTCACTGAGCATTCGAGAGCTTCTAGCATGTTTTGAGGGGGATTTGTGTAGCATTGCATGAGCTTCTGTCATATGGTTAATTGCTTTTACAAGTACATGCTTTGATTTCCTTTGTAGTATTGTCTTTAATACTGTTGACTATACTTGACATGTTTTCATCTTATAATTGTCATGAGCATGGCTTTTATTTATGAAAATTTGAAAATGGTCACTACTTAGTCTAGAAACTAGCATGAATTGGCTGAGTGCTTTTGCTATCTTTTACACACCTGATAGCTAGGTCCTTTTTACTTGGATGCTAATACGCAACTTGATTTCATCAAAAATGAATGAAAATGAATGAAAAGGAAGATGAAAAATGAATGAACATGAAAATGAAAATGAATGATACTCATGTTGTTGTGTGCTAAAATTGAAAAGATCCAGGTGGGTTTTCTTTGTCGCACTACTTTGTTTTGGATTGCTTACCATAGCACTTTGGTATGAACCAGGACGTTGAAGTGTATACCGAGATCAATGCTTTAAGCTTCTGATGGTATTTTTCTTGACCTAGGTTTGGCTTGGTCGGTTAGCATAAGGTTGACATGCAAATAACCCCTAGCACAAAAATGAAAAGTTAAAATTCATTGCATATCATGTTTGCTGAAGCTCCTTACTGTGGGATATGCTTATCTGGTGTGTACTTGATTAGATTTTGCATCTTATGTCTTGACATGTCTAGTATAGTAGTATGAGTGGTGATACTTTTATTTGCTAAAATTTGAAAATGCTTGCTCATGCCTTTTGTTTAGATGGTATTCATCTTAGGTTGTCATTCAATACTTTTAGACGATATTCAAGGCGAATGATTGTTTGTACTGTAATTGCAGCTGCTTATGTTTCAGAAGCTCACATCTCTGATTTACCCTCATTCCCCTCTTTGCTTTGGCTTTTGGATTGCTTGGTTAAGGGGGAGTAATTGGCTTTCATGTTGAGATGCTTTTGCTTTGCATATTGCATTGAGACACTTTTGTGCTTTTGCCTTGCTTAAGGCTTTTGCCCAAGAGGGGAGATCTTTTACCAAGTGACATGTTTTGCTCTTTTATGAGTTTTTATGGTCACTTGTGCGCTTAACTTGCTATCCTCATCATGTCTTTGCTTGGGGTTGGCAATGCACTCATCAAGGGGGAGATTGTGAAACCAAGGGTGGTTTCAGTCTGGATGATGAGTGATTGACAAGGATGAGCTTATGAGAGATCGAGTGGATGAGCGATTGGTTGTGTGTCAGGTTGAGTGCATCGAAGGGTTCGATGTAAATGGAGGATTGTGTGCTGAGGGTTTCGGCGGTGCGTCGCGTTCTTGTTTTGGCTTGTCTTGGATGTGCTGGGTGGAGATGTTGACCGACTGTCGATGTCAAGTGATCAAGGGACAAGCGGGGAGCTCGATGCTGAAGGATCAGGGAGGCCAGGCAAAGTTGGAGAAGATCTCAAGAGTGCATGAAGAGACTGAGCAAGACTTGGACGGACGGTTGATTACGACGGCGTGACGACCGGGTCTGCGAGAGGGAGGCCAGGACAAGCATTCAGGCGGCTCGAGGGGATCAAGGGCGGAAGTGGCTTGCTGGTGCTCGGAGTCGCAAAGCGGTGTCACGAGTCAAAGAGCTGAGAGGCTTTGTCGGTTTTTGCTGAAAACCGTCGAAACTTTAAATGTTTTTGTTAATTCAATAAATATGAGTCTAGTGTTAGTTTAAATATTTTAGTTTTTTAGTGTATCCTTTTGGTATAATTTTTAGAGTGGTTCTACTCTGGAAATATATTAAAAGGAGAGTCTAATTGTAATTTTTCTTTTAGGATTTATAGGATAATTTTCAGAATGTGCAAATCTGAAATTACCAAGGGATTAGGTGTAAAAAGTAGCTTCTAGAAGTGGTTGGCTGTGGGGATATTATCCTCTTGTTGGCTTGTTCTATGCACAACTTTTTTGGGCGAGCAATTCCAATCAAAATCTGAGAGAAAACACTGTTCGTAATTGGGATTCTTGATTTGCTACAGTTTCTTGCGATCTGCTACAGAGTTTCGGCAACACTGTATTGATTCAGCCAAGGTTCCAGCGCAGGTATGTTTTTCAGGCTGTAATCGATTTTGAGAGCTGTTTTATGGTGAATCTAGTGTAGAAGTTGATATTGATGTTTCTACATCTTTTGTTAAGGATGATTTGAATGATCCATTTTCGAAAGTTGCAACTAATTTATGTGATTCCTTCTTAATTCTTTTGCTGATCAAACAAGGCATCATAGTGCTGAAAAATTTTCTGGATCAGCTGTTTCAGTTTTTTGTTTAGTATTCTACATGTTTAATGAAATGTTTCTTCAAGTGTTCATCATCATATTGGCTGATTGTTGAAGTGTTTCTTGAGCAAATCATTTATGGATCAAAACTTTGTGGAAACAATTTTTTGCTGAGGATTCCAATCAAAATCGATGAGAAAAAAATTCTGGTTGAAGACACTTTTCTAAAAAAGCAATAGTTATGTCTTCTGCTATCCAGAATCTGTTTTATCTGCTGTAGCTTGATCAATTTATTCTGAAATGTCTTGTTCCTATTAAATTTAACTTGAAATCCTAGTCTATTTGGAGGAATATGTTTAGTGTGAGTTTCTGAATAGATTGGCTGGCTGATAGTTTCAGTGTTACCAGTTTTATGTGTTGAATGTTTCCTCATTGGACTAATTTTCATAAGTATGATCAGAAGTTAGATTTGTTTCAGATGTTTGATTCAGAAGTAAAAGTATCACGTTCAATTGCTAAATCTGCAGATATTATGCTGTAGTACTTATGGTTATGATTTTGAGAATTGGCAAATGCTGAATGAACAGTTTCAGTATTTCAAATTCAGTATTTGTTGTTTCCTTTCATTCTGAATTAAAAAGAGTTTGAACTAGCTTCTGAAGTGTCTCAGTTAAACTTCAGTCAGTATATTTGATTCAGAAATTTGAATAGAGAGCTTTACACAACAATCATTTCTGAAGTGTATCTAGTTGCTGAATTGGTCTATTGTTCTTTTTCAGATTTGTAATAGTGCTTGTCAAGCAATCTTGAAATGAATATATTGATCTGAGTTTAATTCCTATTCTGAATTACAAGTTGAGTATTTGTGCAATTCATGTTAATACTAATCTGAACATTTGTTCTGAAGCAGATTGTTTGATTGAATGAGAATATAATCTGAAAACTAAAATTGTGGTCACTAAACATTATGGATTGAAATCAATAGTGAAGCTGAAATTAGTTTTCTGATTTTAAAACTGGTAATACTATTCATCATTATGCCATTTTCAGAAGTAGTATTTTACAACTGAATTCAAATTTGATACTGAATCAATATTGTTGTTAAACAGTTTTTGCTCAGTTCTGAGTTTTCTGAATTTCTGGCCTCTATCGGAGTTTCAGACATCGATTTATATCAATCGACCATCCAGTTACCGATCTACTCACTGTAGTTCGAAATTTCAATTGTCGACAGATTATTTCGATACTTCAAACGCTGATCAAGACTGAATTTTGAATTTGGAATGATTTGTTGCTATGATTTGCACTGTTTGATTCAGACTTGATATTTGAATTTTTTAGTGGTGCGTTGGGGTGTTTTGAACAGGCCATCATATTCGCGAGAAATTATCGAGGGGCCTATTCACCCCCCTCTAGTCGCCATTCCAATCATCTCATCGGCAGGCTATAAATCGCATTTTTAGGTACCTTACCTATATGCTTGATCTCGGTCTTTACTATTCAGCATCATCATCTCTTGAGTTATCTGGATTTTATGATGCCGATTTTGGTGGGTGTCAGCTGGATCGCAAGTCGACTTCTGATACTTGCCAGTTTCTCGGTTCTTCGCTTGTTTCTTGGTCTTCTCGAAAACAATCTGGAGTTTTGCTTTCCACTACTGAGGCTGAGTACGTAGCAACTGCTCATAGTTGGTTTGGATGATTTCCACTTTGAAAGATTTTGGGTTATCTTTCCCTACCAGAGTGCCTTTGTTTTGTGATAGCACTAGCACGATTAGTGTAGGGAAAAACCTATGTCTTCATTCGAAAACCAAACATATTGATGTGCGCTTTCACTTCTTGAGGGATCAATATGAGAACGGTGTCATTGACCTTGTTCATGTTGATACCCATCATCAGTTGGCTGATATTGTGAGCAAACCCCTACATCGGTCTACGTTTGAGCATTTGCGAGGGGATTTGGGAGTTGCGTATCCTTTTTAGGATATTTTGAGTCTTTTCTTTCTTCTTTATTCATTTATTGAGTTCTTTTTTGTGTGAGTTCATATCATACACATTCATATACCACACTTTGAGCTTGCTTCTTTTATATGATTGACCTGCTTTACTCATTCTTGCTAGTATATGCTTTTGAATACTTGTCGATGATCATGCTTTGCTTCAGTTCACATGATATATCTGATATCTGTCATATGCATGGCTTTTATGCTTTAAAATTGAAAAATGATCACCATTGCTTCTGGTAACTAACATGTGGAGGTTGAATGCTTCTGATATCTTTTACATGCCTGGTAGCTAAGTCCTTTATTTAGATGTAGAAATGCAACTTGGACATCTATATGCTTTAACATGGAAAATATGCTATAAAATGATAAAATCATAAAAATGGAAAATGCATGCCTTTTATGCATAAGTGAAAAGATCCAGGTGGGTTTGTTGTGTCGCATTGCATTGTTTTGGACTGCTTACCATAGCACTTTGGTAAGAACTTGAACATTGTAATGTTTGCCAAGACCAATGTCATAAGCTTCTGATGTTCATGTTCTAGCCTAGGCTTGACATGGTCGGTTAGCATAAGGTTGACATGCAAATAACCCCTGGCACAAATGAAAAATGAATAAAATCCTGAAAATTAAAATGATAACAAGTTTGCTAAAGCTCTTAGTTTTGGATCATGCATATCTTGGTAGATACTAGCTAGCCTTTGCATCTCATGCTTTACCTTGCCTGTTAACAAGAAATTTTGATGGTTCTTTTATTTGCAAAAATCTGAAAATGTGTGCTAATGACTTTCTTTGGATATCTTCTACTGCATTGATCATGCCATATGTCTGAGACAATATTTGTGTGCTATACTTGCTAGATGTTATAATTACAGTCAATTATATCTGAGAAGCATGCTGGTGGACGAAGTCCTGACAAATGAGGCAAGGCTCCCAAGTGTGCTCTAGACGGAGACACTTGGAAGGACACTTGACGAAGGTCTAAGAAGTCGAGGTGCATAGAAGGCATGGTCCGGGTAAGGCTATCCTTGAGTATGCTCAAGGTTGAGACACTACGAAGGAGTTCTTATGGAAGTGCTTCATGCGGAGGCCTTGGGTGAAGGAGGGGCTTCGAAAGGTGGTGGACAAAACTCTCTGGTAGGAGGTACTTCGAAGGTGGGGCTTCTAAGTCAGGTTGTCTTGACGTGCTTTGGCCATACATGGCTTCGGTGCACGGACGAGCGGCTTTCGAGCTAAGGGTAGCTGCGAAGTCGTGGCAATCTACTCTGAAGGTGATGGTGCGAAGACTCATGGGCTTTGATGGCTTCGGCTCAAAACCGTCATTTGTATAAAAGACAGATTTCGGTGTAGCGAAGTCCTACGAGTTCAAAGCCTACTACCGAAGCCACTGCAACACTTCGTGTACGAAGGGGGCTCTGAAGATTCCAATCTGCAAAAAAAACACAAAAGGAGCTTTCAATAAAATAGACTACCATCTATACCCTCGTGACTTCCAGAGGAAGTAAAGTTGTAAACCCTAGAGGTATAGTAGTATGTTCGCAAGTCTAAGTTGTGCCTATACATAGAGAGGCTGGCTGAGGTCTAGGACAACACTGTGCACTTCACTTTTAGAATCTTCTGTACTCACTGTAGCCTTGGGCCAGCCGCCATGTTTTGTACTCTAAATCTGTGAGTTTTTGTGTTCCCTGTTCTTGCAATGAAATTTCTATTCTGTTTTCATTGATTGCATGAACTTGTATATGTGTTTTTCACACGGTCAGGGTTGAGTTTTCTGCAATTCATTTTGTTCTGTGTAAACCCGAGTTTTTACATTGTGTTTTTCCTGACGAAGTGTTCTGTCTCTCATGCGTGCAATTTCTGTGTGTGATTTTGGAGTACGCTTTCTCTTAGTATTTTGAAGGCCAGTCCTCTCGTTTTACTAGCGAAGTACCATTTTTACAGAGCTACCATTCGTTAGCTTGCCGAAGCCTTCCTGGTTGTTCATTATTGCTTTCTAGTTCGTAGCACACAGTGCTATGCCTAAATATTTGTTACTAGTGCGGAGCATCTGATCGGAGCTCTTTGAGGGAAACACACTTGTGCAAAGTACTGTTGTGTGAAGCCTGCTCATATGCACCTCTAATGAAGACATCCCTACCAATGATACAACAATACATGAATACCAAGATCCAATTATTTGAGTTCGAGCACAACGATTAAATCTCCAGGTCAACTTATTTCTTAGTATCTTAGTATATTATCTTGGGAATAAATTACTACCTAATATTATTATTATTATTAGGAACCATGGAGATGATAAAAATCACTTTGAGATAAATAAAGAGTTGGAGAAGAACCAGGAAGGACGTCCAAGCCAATTTGAGAGTCCAATCCAACTACAATTCGTGTCCAACTCGGATTCCAGGAGCAGCATGCACTAAAATCATCGCCCAGGCCGCATACAGACTCCATTTTTGACGTTCCACCCAGCCACGAAAAGATAACTTCATAACCTTTCCAATGCCGCTTGTTTCATCTAAAAATTCATTATAGATCAACGAAAATTGCAAAACAAGATAGAGTCCAGAATCTGTCAGCATGCTGTTTTCTGCGTTATTGGGCCTTTTCGGCCGTGTATCCAGTTGAGCCCATTAGGGGTGCGTCCCAAACTACTATATAAGGTGTTTCTACAGCCATCTAGGGTTTTTGGGTTTAGTTTACATGTTGCTTTGATAGCCGCCGCTTCGCCGGATTTGTAAGTGAACCCCAATTCGCAGATTCCAATAGAATTTTCAATTCGATTGCGTTTTCTATGTTCTTGCTTGTGTTCTTCAATTCGCAGCCAAGGATTAGCCTTATTGGTGAGGTAAATTAGGTTGTGCTTGATTAATAACCAACGGAGCAGTGGTGTAGCGATTGCAAGGGCCGATCTCGTGGATCGGAAGCCGGATCGTCAACATCGAGTTTTCCACAAATCGTTGTTTATCCCCCACCTAACAGAAGATCGGGCACCCCCTCCTCCATAAAGTGGTATCAGAGCTTGGTTTACCATCAGGTTCGTGTATCTTAGATTAGATTGATTTCATATTCATCCCATAGTCCACGAAAAAGCCAACAAAAAATTTGTAGTCGTAGGTTTTTCCCAATCCAAGACCATCCCTAGCCTTTGCATGTTTTGGTTTCAGAGTCCGTACTATTGAGTTTGTGTCCTTGGTCAAGTCCGGTTTCTGGTTAGTATTATGATCCCTTTTTATAAATCCCTTATACTAGCCACCACCCATAAATCCCCTTTGATTTGCAATTCGCGTCCGAACTAGAATCTCAAAACCCTGATTTATACTGCCTCTAATAAAACAGTCATATCTTTTGCATACGGACTCCGAATAAGGAAAATAAATACATTTTTGAAATCTACAAAAAAAGTTAGATCTAAGTTTTCCAAGAAAGCTAGGATCGAAAATTTTAGTTTTTCCAAATTCGGCCGGAAAGATCGAGTTTTCCGGCTCCGAAGTTTCTTGCGCAGATTTTTCAGCTCATTTTTTATTTATCTACATGGCACTTCTTTGCAGCAAAATTGTATCACATCTTCTTGGTTTGTTTTGTTTGTGCTCCTAGTCAAAAAAAAAGAAGTGTAAAAAAAAGTTCAAAAAAAGAGTTAAAAAAATCGAAAAAAGAAGAATATCGAAAAAAAGAGGAGCACTTAGGGATAAGCTTGAAAGATATTAGTTTTGTGTGGTGCTGTTTTTGTTACTGTTTTGTGCTGATTTTATCAATCTAATTGCCATCCTTTGAGCCTCAACCACTATCTCATTTAAGCCTTGTTGTCATAGGGATCACATTAGGGATCACATTCAGACCAGCAATTAGTACAAGTACTCTAGACATTTATTTAATATTACTATCTGTTTATGAATCGTGTTCCACCATATAGATTACTCTTATTTAACCGCCTAGACTCCACATATATACTTCTGATCAGTGCAACTTGAGACTTTGCAATCGTATACCACTCTCTTTGGAAGTCACCAACCAGTCAAGAATTGTGCCACGACCAAGACTGTGCCATCCACTGCCCTGCGATGGTAAGAACCTTGTAAGATTGTGATAAGATGATTGAGTGTGAGCGAGAATACCTTCCACTACCTAATAGTTGATAGGGCTAATATTTTTTCCAAGTGTTTTTCCTTTTCTACTAACCATGGCAGGTATGGAAGGTGCGAAAAATCATAATCATGGTAACAATGTTTCTTCTATCAGAAATAAGTTTACCATCCCATCTTTTATGGTGAATATGATGCTGAAGAATACCTAGATTGGGAGATGACCGTAGAGCATAAATTTAACTTATATATAGTTCTTGAACAACATAGAGTTAAACAAGCAACTAGTATGTTTAAAAATCGTGCTTTAATCTGGTGGGAAGATATAATTGAACTTCAATTACAACCTAATACATGGGGTCATTTAAAAAGAGCTATGCATTGTAAATTTGTCTCTCCTTCTTATCATCGTGAATTGTGTAAGAAACTACAATGCTTAGTTCAAGGTAACATGTCTAAGAGAGAGTATTATGCTGAGCTTCGTGAGAGTATGACCCGTTGTGGTGTTGTGGAGCACTCGGAAGAAACGATGTGGCGCTTCTATGATAGATTGATGCATGAGATTCAAGATATCATTTATTATAAAGAATTTAGTACTCTTAGTCGTTTGTTCCATCTTGCCATAATTGCAGAGAAAGAATTGCAGGAACAACAATACAAGGCAAGAGACTCCTATCCACTACGAGTGACGAGCACACCAGTACTAACCAAGCCTTTCTCTTCTTCAAGTGTTCGTCATGCACCTGCACATGTACCTGCACAAAAATCAGCAAGCATATGGCCTTCCATCTCTGCACGAGTTGAGGTATCAGGTAAAAAGTCCTTACAGGTACCCGTTGAGGTTGCTTTATCAGCTGAAATAATAGAACACCTTTTGCAATTTGATAATGATGCGCTTCACCATGATCGGACTAATAACTATACCGTTGTGCATGAGAATGTGAAATCTACTTTGTTACTTTCAACTTCTTATGAAATTGTTAAAGATGATATTGAGACGACAACTAATGAGAGCAAACAACTTGATATTAGATCTGAAATTCAGCATTAAATCGAATTAAAAGATTCTTCTATCCTTGCACATAAAACTGATCAAACTAAAATTCATAGTCAAGATATGCTATGTTGTGATTTGTGAAACTCCTTATTATTCTCTTACTAATATAGTTTATACTTTGCCCCCAGTTATCACTAAGTATTTATCTCATATTGAGCTACATAAGTGTAAATTTGATATGCCTCCCGAGTTTTCATCTTATGTTGAGTTACATAAATATAAACTTGTCTTGCCTCCCAAGTTTTAGGATAGTTCCACATTTAACGTTGCAGAATTGAAACCAACCATGGGAGCAAAAGATGAGTATGAGTCGAGGACGACTCTATTTCAAGAGGGGAGAATGATGAGGACATCCCTACCAATGATAAAACCATACATGAATACTAAGATCCAATTATTCGAGTTCTAGAACAACGATTAAATCTCTAGGTCAACTCGTTTCTTAGTATCTTAGTATATTATCTTGGGAATAAATTACTACCTAATATTATTATTATTGTTAGGAACCATGGAGATGATGAAAATAACTTGGAGATAAACAAAGAGTTGGAGAAGAACCAGGAAGGATGTCCAAGCCAATTTGAGAGTCCAATCCAACTACAATTCGTGTCCAACTCGGATTCTAGGAGCAGTGTGCACTAAAATCATCGCCCAGGCTACATACGGACTCCATTTTTGACGTTCCACCCAGCCACGGAAATATAACTTCATAACCTTTCCAATGTGTTTCATCTAAAATTTCGTTCTAGATCAACGGGAATCATCAAAACAAGATAGAGTCCAGGATCTGTCAGCATGTTGTTTTATGCATTATTGGGCCTTTTGGGCCGTGTATCCAGTTGAGCCCATTAGGAGTGCATCCCAAACTACTATATAAGGTGTTTCTACAGCCATCTAGGGTTTTTGGGTTTAGTTTACACGTTACTTTGATAGCCGCCGCTTCGCCGGATTTGTAAGTGAACCTCAATATTCAGATTCCAATAGAATTTTCAATTCGATTGCGTTTTCTGCGTTCTTGCTTGTGTTCTTTGATTCGCAGGTAAGTGTAACACCCCAAATTTTCAAAGAAATAAAAATATCAATTAATCTATTTCCTGAAATTATTTGTTTTAGAAATACCTTTAATACCCTCCTTAACCTTTTTGAACTAGAACCTAGATGAAATGACCAAACCAGGAACTAGAAAATTTTGTATATGATCCCAAGGCCAAGATATATTTTTGAGAATTTTTACAAATTTTTATCAACCTTGGAAGTAGCCCAAATATTTTAATCTATTTTCTGTAATTGTTTTTATTCTAAAAAGCATTTAAACAGTAACGGGCCCTCCCCCTCCCTTTCTCTCTCTCCCGGCCGGCCCAGCCCATTACACCCGCGCGCCTCGGACTGACACTCGGGCCCCGTTTGTCAGCGAGCCCTTCTCTCCGCGCACGCGCAGCTGACACCCTGGCCCCTCCTGTCGACGCCAACCGATCCCTCTCTCAGCCGATGCCCGACCCCACCCGTCAGCCACCGCACTCGTGCGCTCGCGCCCACTGACCGCCTTGGCCCACCTGTCGGACCCATCGTCCACCTCCCACCACCGCCCCCAAATCGCACCGGCCGATGAACCCGCCTTGGATCCGCCTCGCCAGCCCCTCCCCCATTAATTCGACGCCATTAAATGGTCCCCCGCGCTCGGCCGACCGTTTCCCCCTTTATTTCACGAGTCGTCGCCCCGGATCGAGCGCGCGCATGCAAGGAAAGAGCTCGCCGACGTTAAAGATAGTTTTTACTCTCAGCCTCCCCCAATCGCGCCCCCTCTGCCCCCGCCGACGACCCTATTTATACCCCCTGGTACCCCACGTTCAACCCCCACGCTCACACACTGCAAGATCGAACTGAACGCATGTACTCCAAGTTTTAACACTCCTCCGCCGCCCGCACTCCAGTCGTCGTTCACCGTCGCCGAAGTCCCTCTCTGTCCGCGCCGACCACACCTCCGTGACCGCCAAGACCTCATCGACCTCGGCCACCCCTCCGCCGCCGACGAACCCCGCTGGATCCCCGTCGCCGACAAGGACCTGAACGACTTCGCCGCCTCCCCTCATCGCCGGCCATGCCCCGTCGACCTCGGTCCACTACAAGGGTACCCTCGTGTTCCCCGTAGTTCCCTCTTTACGTTTTTAGCTTTAGTTAGGTCGGATAACTCTTGCCGTTGCCGGAATCACTCGCTGTCGCGTCGCCGGAGTCGAGGAAGATGGGTACTTTACCCCTCCCGACGCCTGTCATGTCGGATTCAATCGCGACCGTGTGATCTGGATCTGACGGTGGTGATTAAACCCCTCGTGCGGTTTAATCGGATCCGTTAGATCTTGGTGAAACGTTATGTTTTAATCTGGGCCGCTCGCTAGATTTTAAATCCCGCATCGCACCTGGACCGCACGATGCGTACCGGTTCAACATTTTAATCTCAGCTATCCACGTCATTTTAACTCCCCCGCCTCGCCCGTGGCCGCCCAATCGCGATCCAACAGTGGATCTTGATCCGGCGCACGCGCACAGTGCGCGGGTGCACGATGGACTCGGCTCACCGTGGACCCGAGGTTGTTTTTGGTTTAAATTAAATTCCAGAAATGCTTTTAAACTTCCAAAATTCATATCTTGCGCATTTTAACTTCAAAAATTACCATTTCAATTCCAGAAAATTTGTAATATTATTCTCTACATGTTCATACAATAAAAACAATATACTTACTTTGAATATTTCACCCTTATTTAAGAAAGTATTCAAATGCCCTTAGAGTAAATTACAAATTTAATTATTTAAATTTCAGCAAAATTTATATTTATTCATTTCCTGTTAATTTAATGAAACCACTAAGTTTTCTCTGAAGCTCTTATTTTAAATTAGTTAGAAAACTTGAAATAAGATTATTCACAATTAAAACCCCTTTTATAAAGGACCATATTACATTATAGTTCATTTTAAATTGTTCATAAAATGAATTTCAGAAACTTAATAACTTGGTTTTCTTTAAATTGACCCAATCAAAACCTATATGCTTGTTGTGTGGTTTTGGATTGTTTGATTGAATGTTGTATTTATATTACTTTATTTATATTGGGAAGACTACGACGTCGCCGAGGAGTCGGAATACTTCCCGGAAGTTCCTCCCTCCCCTTTCGCCGAACAAGGCAAGTAACGAAACCACTCTTTTGAGCATGTTGAACCCATGTTTTATTAAACTATCACTAAAACACCTAGGATATATATGCATTAGTCAAATGGAACCCTTACAATATATTTATTTAGGATCCCTCGACCTTGATGTGCAACCCAAGCCATGCTATATCGCCTAACCTCCTTGTAACCAAATGATTAGTATTATTAGTTAGTGTCCAATGTATTGACACGATCGCTATAGGATTAAAAATGAGTCGTAGCGATTGGAATCTATTATATGATCCCCGTTATTCTTATCTCTGGAATGCTGTTGGTGATAGAGTTATGGTTGAGAGTGTATGCATGGTGGGTTCCAAGTGCAAGCTAGGACATTGGTCGGTAGCACCCGGGGCACTATAAGGACCGGTCTGCGGGATCCGTTGCAATACACTTCCGTACTAACCACAAGTCTAATGGGTAAGTCCTAACTAAGGTATGAAGTGTTTCAAACCGAGGCCACCATTTGGACATGGGTCAAGCTGCACCTGCGGGTGGCTTTACCGACGTGGCGCAAAAGGGGGTGCGACGTTAGCCGGGATGCGGCCCGGCGCGCCGGCGAAACCTAGAGCAGGTGGTTATCGCTTGGAGCATTTCATGCTGAAGTTTTGGCATGAGTTCCCATGGTATGGGTCATCTCGTTACGCTTTGGTGTTTGGGATGAGTGCGTGCCTTGTGGGTACAGTAGTACATCTCTGATCAGAGTCATAAATCTTTTCGAAAAGCCGAGCCCACGGTCAAGGGCGGGTTGCGTGACATCCCACAGTTAGTTTACTTCTGGAATGAATGTGCATGATGGTTTGACATTTAAGGACTATTGTGCGAGGAGGGAAAACGTACTCCTCGAGTTAGATGGTATATTGATATTCATGTTTATTATTCTGCATGATTAAATTTGTCTACACTAAATGCAATAACTGAAAAATGTACTTTTCTGCACTTTTAGCCAATTATCCTTCCTTTGTTATTATCTTGCATTATTACTTGCATTTGCGGTGGCTTGTTGAATAGTTTTTGTACTCATACCCGTTGAACACACCATTCAGAGGATGCCTTCTACGAGGATGGTCTGGAGTAGCGACCTAGTCAAGTGGAAAGATCTTGAAGAAGGCGTTCGTCATGCTATTTGCTTTTATTATTATTTTTATTTAACTCTGATGTAATAATATGGTCTGCGTACCATGAATACTTATCGTATGTACGGTTGTCACATGATGAACCTCTTGTATTATTGTTTTTCTTTGGAAATTCAATAATGTTCCGATTCGGTAAATCAGGGTGCCACAGTAAGGATTATCCTTCTTGGTGAGGTCAATCAGGTTGTGCTTGATTGATAACCAATGGAGCAGTGGTGTAGCGATTGCAAGGGCCGATCTCATGGATCGGAAGCCGGATCATCAACGTCGAGTTCTCCACAAATCGTTGTTTGTCCCCCACCTGACGGAAGATCGGTCACCCCTCCTCCATCAACCTCTGTGTACGGAGCCAACACAAACTTTGTTGAGTTCAGTGCATTTTTTGGTTTCTGAGTGTGAGCGAAGTCTTCTGGACTTCAAATGTTTACCCTATGCGAAGCCTATGTTCGGAGTATTTCCATACCTCCGAACCAGACTCTACAAAGAGTGTGTTAGAAGTATGTTCAGTAGAAGAGAATTTTAAAAGCTTCCATTCACCCCCTCTAGTCACCTGTTTCGGTCCAACAATTGGTATCAGAGCAAGTTAAGATCACCAGTTGACCTTAACCGGTTTTGTTATCCTTTGGCAACATGGAAAAAATCAGTAAAATTCCTCTATTCGATGGAACAGACTTTGCTTACTGGAAGGTGCACATGGGGGCTTATGTTCTAAGCCAAGAAAGTGCGGTTTGGGAGATTGTGGACTCAGAATATGTTATCCCTGATACCTGCACTACTCAGACTAAGAAATAACAATATACTCTAGCATCTCAAAACTGCTAGGGAAATTTGGGACACACTCACTATTTTTCATGAGGGCTCTTCACAGATCAAGGCTAGGCGCTAGAGCACATACAATCAACAGTATCAGCTATTTGTGCAAGGCCCTAGCGAATCTATAGATGCCATGTTTTCTTACTTTGATGCGATAGTGAGTAATTTGTGCTCCACAAGCACGCTTTCTTATTCTGACCACGATAGGGCTATCAAACTTCTCTATGCTCTTGATCGTAACATATGGGAGGTGAAGATATCCACAATTGAGGAGTCATCAGGTTATGACACATTAATCTGTGATGAGCTCTTTAGCAAGCTCAAGTCCACGGAGATTGCCAAGGCATCTCTTGTAGGGCATAGAAACTCTTTGCCTCCTCCTATGGCACTAGTTTCTAGATCTAGTTGTGGCACCTCAGCATAACCAAGCACATATGGTACTTGTGTTCTTGCAAGAGGCTTTGCATTGTCCTTCCTAGTCTCTGTTACAAAAGAGCAGGTGGATACTCTATATGATGAAGAGCTTGCTCTCATTGACAAAAGGTTCCCCCGTTTTTACAATGAGAGTCGGGATCAGTGGAGAAGTGGTTTTAGAGGGTGTTTTGAGTGTGGTGACACTTCTCACATTAAGGCTAACTATCCTAAGCTTAAGAGGAGAGAAGAGAGTGAGTGACCCAAACACCATAAGAAAGAGAGGAAACCCTCTCTAAGGGTAAGCGCGGCAAGGTAGCTAAGAGAGTAGCCAAGGCCGCTTCTAGAGCCTTTGTGGTGGCTCTCAGTGACATTGACACATCGTCGGCCGAGGAGTCCAACTCTGAGGAGGAGGAGTCTCCAAAGAAGGAGGATAAGATGGTGAAGGACTTCACCGGCCTTTGTTTCATGGCTGATAACATCCATAGCAGTGATGAGCTAGACTCATCCGAGGTATCATTATATTATGACCAACTTTCTTTTAAAATAGATGAACTGAATGATGTAGTCATTTGTCAGGATAGATTACTGAAACAAACTACTAGAGAAAGAAAAGAACTTAGACTTAGGCTTGAATCTATTTCAACTGAATATGTCATGTTTAAGTCTAAGATTGATGATGCTGATTGTGAATCATGTACTGTTATCATGAGTGACCTTGCCCAGCTTCATTCTGTGCTTGCTAACGCTATTGATAAGCTTGAGGTTGCAGAGAATAAGCTTTTAGAGGTGGAGTCTAGACCTACTTTTGTTAATGAATGCATGAAGTGTCCTTTACTTATTGAAAGAATTAATTTGAGGGACAAGCATGTCAATGAATTAGAGTCTAGATTGGAGAGTGTTGAGTACTCTAAGGATGTGTAGCCTGCTGTTCTACCTACATCACCCTTAAGGATCAACTCAGTTTTGCTAGAGGGCAAGTAGAAAAACTCATGAGTGAAAATGATTACCTTCTGTTTGTTGTAGATAAATGTACTAAAGGGAAAGGCAGAATGGATTTACTTTTTGCTAAAACCAAATGTGTGCTAATAGGGCAGGGTTAGCTCTAGGGTTCGGATATCGGATATGAGATAACCACTTCAACTACACCAAACAAAACTGTGTTCACTCCTCCCACAACCCTTGGGAAATAAAGAGCCTTATTAGACACTCCTCAGAAAGCCAAGATACCTACCAAGCCTATTAAGAAAACACCACCTCAACCAAAGAAAATCCCTCAGCAGAAACCCACAAAGCATGTGAGAGTTGCTCCTAAGACCCATTTGAGTGCCCATAAGAGAGTTTTTCATTGCTCTTACTGTCAGCGAGTGGTTCACTTGGTTGGGTTCTATTTTTGTCTCATCAAAGATTAGCGACGCTCACAGGAGATGAGCTTTCAGAACATGCATTACCCATATCTAGGTATGAATGAGTCTGTTTTTCACTCTCGTCCTATTTTCGAGGCTTCCCATGCTCACCTTAGAGGTTTTTCCCCTCATGGTGTTCACCATGACTCATATGGTGCTAAATCAAGTTTTAGTGGCTTTGGTCCAAGATAGGTTGGGAGACCTCAAAACTTGTCTGGTTTTCGTCATGTAGGTAAACCTCGCATTTTACATCATGCTACTTATTCTGTGCGTAGACATCCTATTGTTGTTTTGCCTACTACTCAAGTCTCTCGGTGGTGGATACCTTGTAAGTATTCTACTCACCCCAGCACTGAGCGCTCGATATTCTCTGATTTTGTGTAGTACTAGATAGAGGCTTGGAGATCACTTGGATCATGGACTTCAGTTGTTCACGCCATATGACCGAAAACTCATCATGGTTCTCCAACCTCACCACAACCAAGCAAAAGGAGCATATCACCTTCAGCAATAACCGAAGAAGCAAAGTGAAAGGTAAAGGTGTGGTAATAATCAACTCAAATTCCACTCTCAAATATGTTGCTTTGGTTGAAAATTTGGGATACAATTTGCTTTCTGTATATCAGTTGCTTGATGAGGGCGTCGAAGTGCATTTTCAACGCGACACTTCGCGTGTACTCAATTCTGGTGGCATTTTGGTTTGCAAGATTTTTAGAGTTGAGAAAGTTTTCAAAGCTGACTTTTCTGAGTCATCTAATTCTTCTCACTGTTTAGTTGCACAATCTTCTTCTGAGCTCTGGAAGTGGCATAGTAGACTAAGGCATATGAGCTTTGAGTTGCTCGCTCGATTGAGTGCTCTAGGTCTGATCTGACTATTTTACAAGCTCAAATTTGAGAAGAATTTAGTTTGTGCTCCGTGTCGATATGGAAAAATGATTGTTGCTTCGCATTCACCAGTCAATTTGGTGATGACTGAATAACCTGGAGAACTTCTCCATATGGACACTATAGGTTCTTCACGGGTTAGTTCTTTAGGCGGCAAATGGTATGTTATTGTCATTGTTGATGATTAATCTCATTACTCTTGGGTCTTCTTTTTAGCTCGCAAGGATGAAGTGTTTTGACACTTTCGGAGCTTAGCTTTGACTTTTTACTGAACTTCCAGGTGCATTGAAATTCATTCGAAATGATAATGGCACCGAGTTCAAAAATAGTCTCTTTGCTAACTTTTGCATGGAGCATGGCATAGAATATCAATTATCTGCTCCACGGGTTCCTCAAAAAAATGGTGTGGTTGAGAGAAAGAACCACACTCTGGTTGAGATGGCTAGGATGATGCTTGATGAGCACAGGACTCCTAGAAGGTTTTGGGCTGAGGCCATGAACACAATGTGTTACATCTCAAACCAGATCTATCTGCGCTCAATTTTGAACTTAACTTCTTATGAATTGGGTTTTGGGAGACAACCCAAGGTTACTCATCTTCGAGTATTTGGTTGTCGGTGCTTTATCCTAAAGCGTGGAAATTTGGATAAGTTTGAGTCGCGTTCTTCAAATGGGATCTTTTTGGGTTATACCACACATGGTCACTCCTATCGTGTTTTCAATTTAGATACAAACATTGTTATCAAGCAATGTGATGTGACTTTTGATGAATCAACCCCTTGTGTTAGTTCAACTTTTGAGCTTGCTAGTGAAAAGGATATGGAAGCGACCATATTTGAGGAAGAAGATCTTTAAGACATCGAGGATGAACCCCTACTTCCCTCGACATCGATTCCTGAAGCAGACCCTGCTTCGATCACTTCGTCAAGAGGCCACAAAGCATCTACCTCGACATTGGTCATCCTACCACGAGGCTCTGTACCTCATCCAAACGATGCATCCTCCTAAGCAGATCATTGGTGAGCTTAATCAAAGGGTAACACGTTCTCCCACTCATTTCATTAATTCTACATTTGTTGCTTCTTTTGAGCCCTTAGATGTGAGTTATGCTTTATCGGATTCTAGTTGGATCAATGCCATGCATGAAGAACTTGAAAATTTTGAGAGAAACCAAGTCTGAACTCTTATAGATCCCCCTCCTAATGTTCATTTTATTGGAACAAAATGGATTTTCAAAAACAAGCAAGGGGAGGATGGGTCAGTGGTTATAAATAAAGCTAGACTTGCAGCACAGGGTTTTTCACAAATTGAAGGGAATGCTTTTGCTGAAACTTTTGCACATGTTGCTCGTCTAGAGGCCATTAGGATTATTCTTGCATTTGCTGCATCCCGTGGATTCAATCTTTACCAAATTGAGGTAAAAGTGCTTTTCTTAATGGCTTCATAGATGAAGATGTTTTTGTAAAATAACCCCCTGGTTTTGAAAACCCCAAATACCCCCATAGAGTCTTTAAACTTCATAAAGCTCTTTATGGACTCAGGCAAGCCCCTCGGGCATGGTATGATAGACTTAAGTATTTTCTGCATGAGTGATGGTATTTGATGGGATCAGTTGATAAAACCCTTTTCACTCTCAAGCATGGCAAAGATTTCCTCCTGGTTTAGATTTACATTGATGATATCATCTTTGGTGGCTCCTCTCATGCTTTAGTTGTAGAGTTTGCAGATACCATGAGCAGGGAGTTCGCGATGTCCATGATGGGCGAACTCACGTTTTTCCTTGGTTTGCAAATTAAGCAAAACAAACAAGGTACTTTTGTTCATCAGACAAAGTACACCATAAACCTGCTCAAGAAGTTTGATATGGCTGATGTGAAGCCCCTCGCCACTCCGATGGATACTTCAGTAGCATTGGATCCTGACGAGGATGGAGAAGCTATAGATCAGAAGGAGTTCCAAAGCATGATTGGCTCCCTCCTCTTCTTAACAGCTTTCAGGCTAGATATACACTTCGTTGTGGGTTTGTGCTCTCATTTTTAGGCTTCACCAAGGGCTTCGCAATGACAAGCAGTAAAGCACATTATAAGGTATCTCAAACACACTCTATAATTCGACATTTGGTATTCTGCATCATCTTCATTATGTCTTCGAGGTTATTCAGATGCGGATTTTTCTAGGTGTAGAATTAATAGGAAAAGTACCTCTGGTACTTGTCATTTTCTGGGTACTTCTCTTGTTTGCTGGTCTTCCCGCAAATAGTCTAGTGTTGCGCAATCTACAGCTGAGACTGAATATGTTGCTGCAGGTAGCTGTTGCTCACAGATTTTGTGGATGGTTTCCACTTAGCGGGATTTCGGGTTAGATTATACAAGTGTTCCACTTTTTGTGATAAAACTAGTGCGATTTGTATTGCTAACAACCTGGTTCAGCATTCCAGAACCAAACACATTGATGTGAGATATCATTTTCTCAAATACCATATTGAGAAGGGTGATATTGAACTACAATATGTTGATACCCAGAACCAGCTTGCCGATATTTTTACCAAACCCTTGATGCCTCTCGATTTGCTTATTTACGTGGGGAACTTGGTATTTGTCATCCTTATGGCATTTTGTGAGGGGGACATGCTTTAATTGATCTGCATAAGGTTATTTTTATGTGCAATTGCTTTGACTTATATTTGTTCATATATGCCTTTGCATAATTGTCTTGATCATGTTAGCTCAGCTCTGGTTAATATATCTATCTTCATTACGAGCATGATTTTAATTTGCAAAATTTAATACATGATCATTACTTAGTCCTGTATCTAGCATGGTTTAGGCCAAAATTGCTTTAGCTATCTTTTATTTGCCTGGTAGCTAGGATCCTTTTCTTATGGATGCAAAATTTGCAACTTGAAAATTCATATACTTTTCATGGAAATCTTAACTGTTAAATTGATTCAAATCATAAAATTCCATGATTGATGCGCTAAAAAAAATGAAAAGATCCAGGCGGGTTTGTGTTGTCGCACTATTTTACTCTAGATTACTTACCATGGTACTTTGGTATGAACTAGGATATTTTAGTGTTTGCCAAAATCATTGCCTTAAGCTTCTGACAGTTTTCTCTTAACCTAGACTTGGCATGGTTGGGAAGTATAAGGTTGACAAGCAAATAACCCCTAGCAATAACAAAAGAATTGCAAATCAAAATTTATTGCATATCAAGTTTGCCAAAATGTTCCGTGATATTGGATATGCTTTCCTAGGTAGCAATTTGCTAGCTTTTACAGTTAATGCCTTTTCATGACTAGATTGCTAGCCTAAGCGGTGATGCTTTTATTTCCAAACATCTGAAAATGCCATGCTTATATATTGAAATTTGATTTTGTTAACTTGAGCTGAGCACATCATCCTTGACATTATTTTTTGGCATATGTTTGCACTATATGTCATAGCATTTCACACAATTCAGAGAGCTTTGCATCCTTTATTGCTCCTTGATTCTTGCATTGCCAAAGGGGGAGAAATCTAAGTCTCCGTGTCAAAAAGATGAGAAGATTATCAAAGGGGAGAAGCTAAGCTGCCTACATGATTAAGGGGGAGATTTTCTTATTCATGCTTTGCCAAAGGGCGTGTATTTGTGAAAGGGGGAGAAATTCATCTGTCAAGTGACATGATTTTGCTCTTTTCTGAGTTTTTATGGTCACTTGTGCACTGAAAATGTGAAATTTTCTTGAACTTGAATTTGGTTTTCAATGCACTCATCAAGGAGGAGATTGAGAAATCAAATTGAGATGTGCCTTGGTTTCAGTCTGTGATGAGTGATTGACAAATTTCCTTCTGGGTGAAGGGGTCACTCCGAATAGGTTCGGAGGTTTGTTCACCGAAGGGTTTGGTGTTTGCTGACTGCACAAGTTCGCAGCGAGGTATATCTATCGAAGGGGTCCTATAGTATACTGTTTGAAAGTTGTACTGAAGGGGTCCGTATTTTAGGTGGTAAATCGGAGTGTGTATCGGAGGATGTCATACCTGGAGTGGTCTCCGGGATATCAGATACATTTGTCTTCTTATCATTGGTGTGCAGGTGACTTCGGAGTCGATGAGACGGCCAACACAGTAGGTGAACTGGATCAAGCGGGGAGCTTGGTCACTAATGCTGTGTGAAGTTGAGGTCTGTCCTTGGGTCAAGGTGCACCAATCAAAGGCAGTTAGTGCGGAGGGGGACTCTGGCTGAAGATACCTTAAGACAAAGTCCTCGGAGGTGAGACACTTCAAAGGGTACTCTTAAGGAGTAACTTCGAAAGCCGGCAGACAAAGTCCTCAGGAATGAGGTAAGGCTCCCAAGTGTTCTCCGGACGGAGACACTTGGAAGGACTCCTAACGAAGTTCTTCAGGTGCATCGAAGCCATGGTCCGGGTAAGGCTCTTCGAGAGTATGCTCAAGGTTGAGACACTACGAAGGAGTGCTTATGGAAGTGCTTCATGTGGATGCCTTAGACGAAGGAGGGACTTCGAAAGGTGGTGGACAAAACTCTCTGGCAAGAGGTACTTCGAAGGTGGGTCTTCAAAGTCAAGTTGTCTTGACTTGCTTCGGCCATACATGGATTCAGTACACGGACGGGCGGTTGTCGATCTAAGGGTAGCTGCGAAGTTGTGGCAATCCACTCCAAACACTACTACAAAGCGACACTGTAGCGGCGGGCAAAATCGACCTATAGTGGCGGGCATCCAGTCCGCCACTGCTCTAACGCCACTGCTATCGCTGGTTAGCAGTGGCGGTCAGAGCGCCCGCCACCGCTGTGTTAACAGCAGTGGCGGGCGTGCTGACATCATCTGCCCGCCACTGCCGTTATCAATAGCAGTGACGGGCAGATGATGTCAGCACGCCCGCCACCACTGTGTCAACAGCAGTGGCGGGCGCGCTGACCTCATCTGCCCGCCACTGCCGTTATCAATAGCAGTGGCGGGCAGATGATGTCAGCACGCCCGCCACTGCTGTGTATAAGCCATAACACAGCATGCTGTGATCCCACAAACCAAAACACAGAAATTATATGCTTCACACAGCCATCCACATACACAGCAGCAAAACATCCACATATCCACATACACAGCAGCAAAACATCCACATATCCACATACACATCCACAACAACAACACATCAACACAACAACCATCAATCTCATCAATTTTCAAAAATTGCTGCTAGCATCCAAACATTTTTTTTTTACATTTCTATTCTAATTTTCATGACTTTTTTATTCATAATTAAATTCTAGTTTGAACTTGATTTTTTTAACAATAAAAATAAATCATAACTTATCAAATTTAAAAAATTGGTATTATTCTGCCTCACTTTACTTTTTCTCCCTTAGTGTACTGTTTTTATTTCATTAAGTGTGTTTTTATGATCAAAGTCAAAAAAAGTTCAATTTGAACTACAAGACATGAAATAATTCACAACACTCAATCCTCATTTGATCTTGAAAATGTTTTGATAATAAATGACATAATTGATTTTACAACTAAACATAAATGATCTAGCCTTGAACTAATTTTCCATCGCCATTGGTGCGTAGATAAGGAATCACACTGCCAAATGACAGTTTTGCTTCAACCACATTGATCCTTGATATGTCAACGAAAAACGGCACCTCATCAAACTGATTGTATTCTTCTTCGTCTTCGACTCCATCAACTCCAACAATTCTTTGTTTTCCTGGAGCAACGATGTATTTTTTCTCATCTTTAGGATCAAGTATGTAAAATACTTGTGCCACGGATTGAGCGAGTATCCAAGGGTCATCTTTATAAGCCACCTTATTAAGGTCAACTATCGTAAACCCGTAATCATCCACCTCCACACCTTCTGGATGTCTCACCCACTGACACTTAAATACAGGGATTTCTATAGAGTTCCCGTAGTTAAGTTCCCATATTTCTTCGATGTATCCATAGTAAGCATTCTTTTGTCCAGTGCTATCTTCTGCTTCTCCTCTGACACCACTATTTTGGCGCTGACTCCTTTGATCCTTTGCTTTGGTATAGAATGTGAAACCATTGATGTCATACGCTTGCCATGTTTTAACCATGCTCAATGGACCGTAAGACAATTTATTTATCATCATCTCTTCGTCGGTTTCTCCGATCGAAAGGTTTAGATCCCTCAGCCATGATGTGAAATAAATTTTGTGTTCTTTCATAATCCATTGTTCATCGTGATCTTCATTCTTTTCACGAAGCTCTTGTAGGTGTTGTTCAACATATGGTCTCATAATCGCCAACTGATGCATTACACTGTAATGTGATTCTCTTATTCTTTGATAACTATTGTCTCGTATGATTTTCCTGCCTTTAGTTCCTTTACCGGTGAGTCTTCCATGGTGCCGCGACACGGGAACTCCTATTGGTCTTCCATCTCTTATGTAATCTGCATAGCACTCAATGACTTCCTCAGTCGTGTAGCCCTCTATCATGGAACCCTCTGGATAAGCACGATTTCGTACGTAACCCTTGAAGATAACCATTAGACGCTCGTACGCATACATATTGTGCAGGTACGTTGGACCGAGAACAAAGATTTGGTCTGCTATATGTATCATATAGTGCTCCATAATATCAAAATATGAAGGAGGAAAGCACATCTCAAGCTGACACATAGTCTCCCTCATTTGTTTACGTAATTCATTTAACTCTTCAGTGTCGATCACCTTCTTTGATATGACATTGAAGAAGTGACACATGCGTGTTATCACCATCTTCAGAAATGAATGTTTGACTCCTCTTACTGCGATGGCGAGGAATAGCCCAAGCATAACATGACAATCATGAGTGTTGTAGCCGCTCATCCTCAAATCTGCTACGGAGACAATATTCTTTATATTCGTTGAGAATCCTGTTGGAACTCTAATTCCATGTAGACACCTGCAGATTGATCTTTTCTCGTCAATTGTGAGGTTATAGCTAGCAGCCGGAAGGAAAAATTTTCCATTGGCCCTTTCCTGTGGGTGAAGCTCGGGTCTAATTCCGAGAGTTTGAAGGTCCCTTCGTACTTTGAGTCCATCTTTTGATTTGCCCGGTATGTCTAACAAAATACCGATAGTGCTTTCAAAGACATTCTTCTCAACGTGCATTGTATCGATAGCATGACCAATCTCCAACTCCTTCCAATAGGGCAAATATCTAAAGAAGATCGACTGCTTTTTAAATGGAGCGTCCTTTGAAATTTTTTCAGATTTCTTCCTCTTCTTTCCGAAAACAACTTTGATATTCTTTACCATTTCGAATAGAAATTTGCCATCTCGATTTCGTGGAGGCTGTCCAAGCTCGATTGTACCGTCGAAATGGTTCCTATTTCTTCGATATTTGTGGTTTTTTGGTAAAAATCTGCGGTGTCGCATATATATCGTCTTAACGAATGATGGAAGATGCATAGATTCTGTCTGGTCCACACACACTACACATGCTGTCTTTCCTTTAACCTGTCCTGTTAGGGACATGCGTCCTGGGTTGTCAGCTATGGTGCAAAAGATTATGGCTCTTAGATTGAAGTGCTCTTTCTTGTGCTCATCCCACACACAGACACCATGTTCCCATAGACGTTTCATATCCTCCATCAAAGGTTCTAGAAAGATATCAATGTCATTGCCAGGTTGTTTTGGACCAGAAATTAGAGTAGTGAGCATAAGGTATTTTCTTTTATGGCACAACCATGATGGAATGTTGAACAAGCATAGAAAGACTGGCCACGTACTATGTGGGTTCCTCATCTCACCGAAGGGATTCATTCCATCCGTGCTAAGTCCCATCCTGATATTTCTAGGATCGTCCGAGAAATCTGGATGGGCCAAGTCAAATGATTTCCACTGCCTAGCATCCGCAGGGTGCCGAAGTTTTCCGTCCTTCTTTCGCCCAGCGAAATGCCAGATTAATAGTTCAGCATCTCTAGGATTAGAGAACATACGTTTCAAGCGATCAATCACCGGTAGGTACCACATTACTAAGGCCGGAACTTTCCTCTCCATCTTTTTTCCAGGATGGTCTTCAATAACATTTTTATTCCTCTTCTGCAACCTCTTATTATTCTTCTTCTGGTGGTCATTGTAGTCCTCCGCACAGTCATTTGGACGTTTGTATCGACTCGCGTTGCACTGCGGACATCTCTCTAACAATCCATACTCTTTTCGATATAGGATACAGTGGTTCGGGCATGCATGAATCTTCTGAACGCCCAAAGTCAACGGACAAATCATCTTCTTTGCTTGGTACGTATCAGATGGTAAACCATTGGGTTTTGGCAAAACCTTTTTTAGGAGTTGTAAAAGATCTGAAAAACTGGTGTCAGACCATCCATTGCTGGCCTTCAGTTTCATAAGCTCAAGAATTGTGTACAACACAGTATACTGCTTATCGCATCCGTGGCGTTCCTCGTAAAGAAGGTTTTTTGATGCTTTGTCAAGTGCTTCAAAGTTATCGTATCCTTTGGTTGTAGTTCTCTGCAACAACACCTCAGGCGCAACATTTCGCATCAGTTCCTCCACATCAAAGGCGTCATCATCATCATGTTCATCAACATCATCATGTGTTATGTCGGATGTATGATCACAACCTCTTCTATGTTGATGAGCATCTTGCGGCACATCAGAATCTTCAGGAGGATTTTGGCCCATCTCACCGTGTTTCGTCCATATATAATAGTTCTTCACGAAACCATTTTTCAACAAGTGAAATCGTATGGTTTCACGATCAGAACACGGATACATCGCTTCGTTTTTACAAACTTTACAAGGACAATATATTGCCTCTTCACTCTGACGGGAAGCATATTGTGCGGCAGCTTCAGTAAATTCAGTTACTCTGTTAAAATATGCCACCACATCTCCGTCGTTGGACGAGTACATCCAGGACCTGTGCTCCATCTAAAACATATATTATTTGAAAAAATATTAATAAAATCATTATTGTTAATTTTATTAATTTACAAATTGAAAATATATTGATTTATTATCGCTCATAACAACATTAATTAAAAATCCTCAATGCTTTAATTAAAACTACTTATTAAGCAGAAAAAATTATTAAATAAATTAACTATATTGGTTTCTCTCTCTCTCCAAACAACATAACTCTAGATCTATAATCATAAATCAAATTAAAAAAGAGATTAAAATGACGTAAATCAATATACAAGTGATGAATAATTGTGAGGAGGGTCATATTTGTTCATTTGGGAGAAGGTAACACCGTAAATGGAAGATTATTTGAAAATTTCTATTCACAAACCCTAAATTAGAAAAACGATAATAACTCATTGTATACATGATTAAATACAAAATAAATGTGAGATTCGGAATGGATTTACCTCCTAGAATGAAATCCTTCAAAAGAAACGAAAACAAAGCCTCCCCCCTCTTTATCTAGATTTTTGTCGCCATTGTACGGACAAAATTGAATGCGAACTCCAGTAGAGCTCGGGGAGGAAGACGCTGCGCATTTATAGCTAGAATAGTAGTGGCGGTCGCAAGTGATGTCATCATTACTTTAGTGGCGGCCATCTTAGCAGCGGCGGGCAGCACCAGCGCCCGCCACTGCTATTGGTACATTAGTGGCGGTCCGGGCTGACGTCATCACCGACCGCCACTACTTTACCAGCAATAGTGGCGGGCGCTGGTGCTGCCGTCAGCACCAGCAACTCTAGTGGCGGGCATCTAATGGCCCGCCACTACAGTGGTTTTGCCCAACGCCACTACAGTGACAGTTTGTAGTAGTGAAAGGTGATGGTGCGAAGAATCATGGGCTTTGAAGGTTTTGGCTCAAAACTGTCATTTTATCGAAGATAGACTTTGGTGTAGCAAAGCCCTACGAGTTTGAAGCCTACTACCGAAGCCAATGCAGCACTTCGTGTGCGAAGGGGGCTCCGAAGATTCTAGTCTACAAAGCTGACACAAAAGGAGCTTCCAATAAAGTAGACTACCATCTGTACCCTCGTGACTGCCAGAGGAAATAAAGTTGTAAACCCTAGGGGTATAGTAGCCTATTCATATGTTTGAGTTGTGCCTATAAAGAGAGGCTGGCTGAGGTCTAGGGCAACACTGTGCACTTCACTTTTAGAATCTGCTGTACTCACTATAGCCTTGGGCCAGCCGCCATGTTTTGTACTATGAATCTGTGAGTTTTTATGTTCCATATTCTTGCAATGAAATTTCTATTATGTTTTCATTGGTTGCATGAACTTGTATCTGTGTTTTTCGCACTATCAGGGTTGAGTTTTCTACAGTTCATTTCGTTCTGTGTAAAATCGAGTTTTTTCTCTGTGTTTTTCCTGACGAAGTGTTTTATCTCTCATGCATGCGATTTCTGTGTGTGATTTTGGAGTACAATTTCTCTAAGTATTTTGAAGGCTAGTCCTCTCGTTTTACTAGCAAAGTACCGTTTTCACGTATGAATGGAGCTGCCATTCCTTAGCTTACCGAAGCCTTTCTGGTTTTTCATTTTTGTTCTCTGGTTCGGAGCACTCAGTGCTATTCCTAAGTATTTGTTACTAGTGTGGAGCATCTGATTGGAGCTCTTTGAGGGAAACACACTTGTGCGAAGTACTGTTCTGCAAAGCCTGCTCATAGGCACCTATGTGTGTGGAGCCAACATAAACTTTGTTGAGTTTAGTGTGTTTTTAGGTTTCTGAGTGTGAGCGAAGTCTTCTGGACTTCGAACTTTTACCCTGTGTGAAGCCTGTGTTCGGAGTGTGTTCCATACCTCTGAACCAGACTCTACGAAGGGTGTGTTCGAAGTCTGTTCTGCAGAAGAGAATTTTAAAAGCTCCCATTCACCCCTCTCTGGTTGCCTGTTTTGGTCCAATAGCATGTGAGTTAAATGATTGTTAATCTGCCTTTGAGCACTGTTGTGGTGTCTTTTCGGTTAGGACACCGGTCATTTTTAGGCTAGATTATTTTTAGTGCTTATGATCTCAGACCGTCACTTCATATCATATTTGACACGAGAGTGATAGCGCTATTTTCATCGGTGTTTTTGGTCTCAGATTTTGGTTATCTCTTGAGGTGCGTTGGGTGTGAGGAGAAGACCATTGATTCAAAATAATTTTTAGGTGTCCATTCACCCCCCTCTAGTTGCAACTCCCAGTCCTACATGGACTTTGCATACTAGAAGGTATGCATGGAGGCTTATTTACAGAGCCAAGGAAGTGTAGTCTGGGAGATTGTTGAATCCCAGTATACCATCCCTGCGACTCGCACTACTCAAGCCGAGAAGGATCAGTATACTACTAACTTGCACTACCCTATTATGGAATAGCGTTAGGAAGCATCTAAGTACGTTACTACGCATTCTAGAATCAAATGACGATCTTAGGTCTGAGGACTCTATAGGTACACCATTAGAGATGACAACTGATGGCACATTACAATAAAACCCAAGTAGTTTCTCAAGTGGGTCTATCCAACACCATGTTCACCAACATGTGTCCACATCACTGATTTGACATCTATATATCTATGATCTGTGAAACATGATCATCAATTAGTCAGATGTGCCAAACTATGTGTCATCACTGTCCCACATGATGACAAGACGAGGGATCCTTTTGAACAATATCGTTATAACACAAATAGTTTCACATAACAAGTCATCAACTCATTAATTAATATAAACGACATTTATTCAAGGAACAAGATAACAATTATCATCTCACATCACTCACTCACGAAAGTATCTAATACCCATGGAGCTCAGGTGCGCCTCATGCCTGGTCTATCGAAGAGGCTTTGTCAATGGATCTGCTATGTTCAAAAACGTGTGCACCATGCAAATCTTCACATCACCTCTCTCAATGATCTCTCGGATCAGGTGATATCGCTGAAGTATATGTTTGGACTTCTGGTGTGATCTAGGCTCCCTGGCTTGTGTATTGTCACCACTATTATCACAATAGAGGTCCATTGGACTGGACTCACTAGGAACAATACCTAGCTCAGAAACAAACTTTCTGATCCAAACGACCTCCTTCGCAGCTTTTGAAGCGGCGATATACTCAGCTTCTGTTGTAGAATCGACCACTATCGATTGCTTGGAACTCTTCCAACTCACTGCGCCTCCATTGAGGTATAACACAAAACCATATTACGATTGAGAATCATCTTTATCGGTCTGAAAGCTAGAATTGGTGTAACCACTTATAACGAGCTCCTCTTCACCACCGTACACTAGGAACATGCCCTCAGTCCTTCTGAAGTACTTTAGGATACTTTTTACTACAGCCCAGTGACTTTCTCCTGGGTTCGAAAGGTAACTGCTCATAACGCTTAGAGCATATGACACATCTAGGCGTATACACAACATGGCATACATGATGGACCCGATCGGGGAGGCATACGTGATCGCACTCATGTTCTCTAGCTCATCAGGTGTCACAGCATACTGAGTCCGACTAAGAGGAATACCATGTGACATTTCCAGAAATCCCTTCTTGGAATTCTCCATTTTGAACCATTTTAAAACCTTGTCAATGTACATGCTTTGGCTTAATCATATTAGTCATTTTGATCTATCTCTATAGATTTTTATGCCCAAAATGTATGTTGCCTCTCCAAGATCTTTCATTGAAAAACTATTTTTTAGTAAAGTCTTGATAGCATTTAACAAAGGAATGTCATTTCCGATCAATATATGTAATCTATATATAAGACCAAAAATACAAGTGAGCTCCCACTATCCTTTTTGTAAACACAAGGATCTTCTTCGTTCTTGATGAAGCCAAACCCTTTGACTACCTCATCAAAGCGAAGATTCTAACTCTGATAAGCTTGCTTCAATCCATAAATGGACTTCTGCAACTTACAAACTATCCCAATATTTCCCGGATCATTAAGACCTTCAGGTTGTATCATGTACACATCCTCACTTAGGTTTCCATTCAGGAAAGCCGTCTTTACATCCATTTGCCATATCCCATAATCATAAAATGTGGCACATGCTAGGATGATCCTAATGGACTTAAGCATGGTGACGGGCAAAAACGTTTCATCATAATCAACACCTTGAATCTGTCTGAACCCTTTCGCCACCAATCGTGCCTTATAGATGTGAACATTTCCATCAATATCTATCTTTTTCTAGAAGATCCATTTACACTCAATAGTTTTTACACTATCGGGTGGATCAACCAAGTTCCAAACTTGGTTTTCTCGTATGGACTCCAACTCAGATCCAATGGCTCCAAGCCATTTCTTAGAGTTTGGTCCCATCACTTCTTTCGCATAGGTCTTGGGCTCATCGTTATCCAACAACAACATGTCGCACTGCCAGTGGTCAAAAACATGTACCGCTTTAGCGTGTGACTCACTCTCCCGGACGTTTGCGGGTTGGGTGTCTAAAACAAGCTCTGCCACACCTTGCGCATCCTGTTGTGGTTCAGTGGGATCTGGAACACCTTCCGGTGGCTATCAAACCTCTTTGAAATGCACTGTTCTCCCCCACTAACTCCTATTGAGAGAAACTCTTTCTCAAGGAATACACAATTTTGAGTGACAAACAGTTTGCCCTCTTCTCTATTATAGAAATAGTATCCTTTGGTTTCCATAGGATACCCCACAAAGAAGTACTTGTCATATTTTGGAGTGAGCTTGTCAGACATCAAACGTTTGACATATGCCTCACAACCCCAAATCTTTAGAAAATACAAACTAGGACGCCTCCCAAACCACATCTCATATGACGTCTTCTCTACTGACTTAGATGGAACTCTATTTATCGTGAAAGTGGCAGTTTCTAGAGAAAATCCCCAAAAGGATAATGAAAGATCAACATGACTCATCATCGACCAAACCATGTTCAACAAGGTGTCGTTCATCCCCTCGAACACTCCATTCCACAGGGGCGTGTCGGGTGCAGTAAGGTGTGGAATAATTCCACACTGCTTCAGATGATCACAAAATTCATGGCTCAAATATTCACCTCCACGATCAGATCGTAGAAATTTAATTGTCTTGCCCGTATGATTTTGTACCTCATTTTGGAATCCCTTAACTTTTCGAAGGACTCCCACTTATGCCTCATTAAGTAGACATAATGAGAAACCAAGTCAGGTTTTCACTGTGGTTCCAATTTATGATGAGTGATTGACAAAGTTGTCTATGATGATTATGTATGTGTTGCATGGAGGTGTGTTTGTGTCTTTGCTTGTCTCGTGAGTGTAGGGTTGAGATACTTGTCAACTGTCGATGGCAATTGATCAGGGTTAGACAGGGAGTCTAATGTCAGATGGTCGAGGATGCTAGTCAGAGTTGAAAGTGACCTCAGATGTACGTATGGAGATGAAACAAGACATGGGATAACGGTTGATCAAGACTAGGTGTCGTTCAAGTCAGCAAAAGGGAGGCCAGTACAAGTGACAAGGCGGCTCGAGGGATCGAGAACGGTAGAGACTTGCTGGCAGTCGAGTTCACGGACTCATGACGGTCGTCGATGATCTGGGAGGCTTTGTCGGTTTTTGCTGAAAACCGTCTCATCTCTGAATGTTTTTTAAATTCCAATAAATAGGAGGTTATTTTCATTTAGTAATTTAAAATTAAATGTAAATTTTTGTATTTTTTGGAATTATCAAATTCTGAAAATATATTAAAAGTATAGGGTCTATCTTATAATTTTGAAGTTAACATTGTTGTATTTTCAGAATTGGTAATTCTGAAAAACCTAATGGCACTTTTGTAATTTACCTCCTAGGTTGGCCTATAAAAGGGGGTCCTAGACTAAGGGGGGGTGATTACAACTTTAGGACAGCACATTAGCCTGAACATTTTTCACTTTAAAACAATGAATATGTTCTGCCATTCTAGCTTTTCTTTTTCTGCATCCGAGTGGTTTGTTTGCTGAAGATGTTGTTGGATCATCAATAGTGTGCGAAGAACAACCTGGTGTGTCTTATGTTCTGAGAATTATTCAGTGTTCTTTTGCTGTTGTTTTTTATCACTGCCATGATAATGTTTGCTTTAATATTGTCTTTGGTTTGAGTATTACTTTTTACTGCTGAAGTTTGTTTGCCGGATGAGCTATAGTTAGCGATGGAGTATCCTTGTGTGGTTCTTTGTTGATTCTTTTCTTGATGTTCTATTTTAGCTGTCTTTGATTTTTGCTGATGAAACGTGTTTGATTCACTTGTTTTTTATGCGGTTATATCTTGTGAGGAGCAACTTCTTACTGATTAACAGTTCATGGTAGTTCCTGTTTTGATTCATGTTACTAGTCTGAATCTTGTTTTGTGATGAATTGATTTTGTGTTTGGTGTGAGTATAAACAAGGTTCAGATACCTAGATGATATTTGGTTGGAGGTTGATTTGGATCACATACCCTTTCTGCCATGAACAGAAGCTTTTGTTGAAGAACAATTTCTGGAATCACAGGATTCATGACATGTGCAAACAATATTTTTAATATGACCTGATATCTTTTGGAGGTTAGTTAAACTTTTTGTTGTTGCTGTAAAGCTGGTGGGAGTTCTGAGGTTCACCTCCTCATTCTGTACCAGCAAAAGCACTTTTACAGAAAAGTAACAAAAGTGTCTACATGTTGTCTGGAACATGTCTGAACCATTTCTGTTTTGGTTGATCTGTGTCTAAAAGTTGTATGTGTTGATGTATGGCTGATATCTTCTTGTCTCATCAATGTGCTTGTTTTGGATGGAGTTTTTTGCTGATGGATACGTGTTGAACTCAGAGCATTAATATTAGCAGATCCTTTATCATCTTTCAGAACTGCTAAAAGGCTGTGATTCAAAATTGCTACTTGAATTTGTATTACTGCTGAAAAAGGGAACTAATCTGATTCTGATTCTCTGGTATTGTATCTGATTTCTGGTTCTACATTTTAAGTCAAGAAATTTTAAATTAGAGCATTAAGTCTGCTTTCCAGAATTAAGCAATTCTGTTTTGATTTGAATGTTCTGTTTATACAGAAACATCATTCTCTGTTGAGTTTAATTCAGTAAATGCAGATTACTTAAGTAATGCTAAAAAGTGATTGATCTGTTGTTACATGAAATTGGGTTGAGTTTTTGGATGAAACCTGAACTGTGATAATTGAATGAAATGCATTGTTCTTATTGATGTACTAACTACTTTCTTGATCAAAAGTTGTGAGATCTTTCTATTCTTTCAAATCTATCTATCTCAATGCTGAACAAGGTTTTGGGATGCACATTATTACTCAATTTGGTTGCTTCTGATCTTATAAAGATTGAAAGGTGTTATTAATCCTTTATTCTTGTCAAAGAACTTGATTCAGATTAATTAAATTGAGATTCCGAGTGTATTGCTAATTTTCTGGTATTTGTCAAAGTTTCATCAATCGACTTGATTTGTCGAACTTTCAATTACCGAACTAGCCAATCTATATCGGAGTTTCATTCTCCGACTGAATAGCTCGACAAATCAAACTTCGAACTAGTCAAGGAATTTCGACAGTTCATTTACTCACGAAGGATATCTGTAGTCCATATTCCGATTAAGACCAAGATTCGCACTTGAAGATATTTTCTGTTTTGTGCATGTACTATTGATCTTAATTGTGATTTTGAAGTTTACAAAGGTGGGTTGTGTGTTCTGGA
Source organism: Zizania palustris (assembly GCA_019279435.1). Classification (NCBI taxonomy): domain Eukaryota; kingdom Viridiplantae; phylum Streptophyta; class Magnoliopsida; order Poales; family Poaceae; genus Zizania; species Zizania palustris. Next base: position 41,315,488 of record JAAALK010000290.1, on the reverse strand, counting down.
TAGGCCATTGAATTCCAAAAATTTGTTGAGGAACCTATTCACCCCCTGTAGTCGCCAATCTGATCCCACACATAACGATATCTACTAAAGTCATCGGTAAAAGTGTTGAAGTGCTGATAACCACCTCTTGCGGCATGGCTCATTGGACCACACACATCAGTATATACTATGGACAATAGCTCACTCACCCTCTCACTCTGTCCAGTAAAAGGTGTCTTTGTCATTTTGCCATGTAAGCAACACTCGCATGTGTCATATGATTCAAAATCAAATGACTCCAAAAGTCCATCACTATGGAGCTTTTGCATGTGCTTCTCATTTATATGACCCAAACAATAATGCCAGACGTGGGTAGGATTTAAATATTGAGTCGTTCTTTCTTAGTACTAATGTTATAAACATGTGCATCCTCAAAACTTAGAATATATAATCCATTCACCAATGGACAAACACCATAGATCATACCATTCGAGAATAATGAACAACATTTGTTCTTTATCACGAACTCATAACCTTCTTCCTCCAAACATATAGAAGAGATAATGTTTTTGCCCAATGCTATAAAATAATAACAATTATTCAATTCTAGAACTAATCCTGAGGGTAGTGACAAAGAATAAACATCGATGGCCAATGTTGCAACCTTTGCACCATGGCTGACACGAATATCTAGTTCACCTACTACACACTTTCTTGACCTACTCAGTCCTTGCAACGATTTGCAAGTATGAATTATCGACCCGGTATCAAATACCCATGAATCATTTTGACGAGTAACAAGATTAATTTCATTAACATTTATACTTGAAGTAGAAGCAGAAGTCCTACTTCCCTTCTTCTTCCAAACTTCTTCCAAGCTCAATTTGCAATTCCTGAACCATTGACCAGTTTTGTAGGCAAACAAGGACACTAAGGTACCATACCTCTTAGCCAGAGCTTGGCTTTCAAAAAATCCTTGGTGTCCCATAATCATATTATGGATATCCTTGTTCTCATCTTGCTTCCAAAGCTCATAGGAAAAACATACATGTATGAGACAACTTATATTAAGTGACTCATTCGAGTGCTTCTCACAAGCCCTCCTGTCAATTAGTTCATCATGATTGGATTCCTCTAGAACATTTTCCTTTTCCTTTTGCTCGAGAACACTTCTAAAGTTTCTAAACCAATCAATAAAAATTGTTCCAACAAGAATCGATAGCAAAATAAAGAGTACAGTGTTCTTAATAGTTGGTGTCATGATCTACAAAAGATTAAATGCAAGGTTCAACACTATGCAATGTTTATCTTCTATCAAATAAAAGATGTTCCACTATTTTAAAACAATCATTTTCCTTCTAATGACTAATAGTGGTGTAAGATCCATATTCATTCTAACTCCTAGTGAGCTTTCGCATCACTGCTAGAATCTAGGTGACATAGGTAAGCAATGCTTTGCTAATCACATCATATGTTACTCTTGTCGTTGGAGAAGCATCTAATGCTCTACACCAACTCTATGCCCTAAGGCCCAAAACCGTTTTGATGGCCCTGTTAAACAAACAAATACTATGCGTGCAGAAGTACGACTTCCGCCCTAATTGGTCAAGATAAAAGATAGCACCCTGCTTTGGTAGACCCACTATCGATGATTGAGATCCTTGGTGGGTTCAACTATTTGAAAGAGCATCAATCACTACAACAAAACCCTTAGTCCATGATGTACAGTTTTCATCACAAATTGCAAAAAAATCATCATCAAATTGTATCTATGACAGTTTTAGATATCGTCATGTATTAAGCGTCATGGATTACTATTGGACCGAAAAGAGCGACCAGTGGGGGGTGAATGGGAGCTTTCAAAATTTCAGGCTAAAACTAGCCTTCTGTTTTCAACACAGTCTCTTGCGGAACAGACTTCGAACACACACTTCGGAGATCTGGTTTGGAGGTATTCTTTAGCTCCAAAAATAGGCTTTGCAAAGAGTAAAAGTTCGAAGTCAAGAAGAATTCGCTCTCACCCACACACCCAAAAACACCTCTGCTAGGTTCGTACAGGCTCCGCACACAAGGTGCCTTCGAGCAGGCTTCGCACTTCACCCTTCACAGAAGGAGGTTTCCCTCTTGGGACTTTAACCAGATACACCGCACTGGCAACTGGTACTAGGCTTTGTATTTCGAAGGTCTAAACCCAAACATAATCGTGTTTGTTGAGGAAAGAAAACAGTCTTCGAGCACACACTACTCGGTGCTTTGCTAGTAATATAGAGGGTCGCCTTAGATTACACAAAGCGAACTCACACTGAACAGCACACACTTCGCACGCATTGAACACGCAAACCCTTCTCTATAAAAGAAACAATGCACAAAATCATGTTAGAACAGAACGAAGTGTATCACAGAGAAATCAACACATGCAGTGCAAAATAGGGATACAAGTTCAAGCAGCAAATAAAGAATAGAATGAAACTTTCATTGCATGAACAGGGAACACAAAAGACTCACAGGACTGAGTAAATGGAAATGGCGGCTAGCTCTGGAGTTCTAGAAATGGCTGCCCAAAGTGTTACCTAGACCTAGCCAACCTTCACTATTTATAGGCACTATTTAGCCATGTGAATAGACTAATCTACCCCTAGGGTTTAGACTATTTTTGTCTCAGCAAGACAGAGGGTACATATGGTAGTCTACTTTTCTGGAGGCTTCTTTTGTCAGCTTTGCAGAGGTGACAACATCAGCTTTTGTAGAGCTGACGCTATCAGCCTTTGCATATTTGGAGTCTTCTGAAGACCCCTTCGCACACGAGGTGTGCAGTAGCTTCAATGACACGCTTGAACCTATAGGCCTTCGCTTCACCAAAGTCAGCCTTCGATACAGTGATGGTTTTGAGCTGAAGCCATCAAAGCTCTTGAGCCTTCGCACCATCACCTCCGGAGTGGACCACCACCGCTTCGCCGCTACTCCCAGCTCGAACTCCGTTAGTCCGTGTACCGAAGCCATGCATGACCGAAGTACCTCAAGTCAGCCATACTCTGAAGCCCCACCTTCGGAGTAACTTTGCCACCTTTCGAAGTCCCTCCGTCCAAGGCCTCCGCATGAAGCATATCCATAAGCACCCTTCGCAGTGTCTCAGCCCCGAGCACACTCTACGAAGACCCTTATCCGGACTATGCCTTTGATGCACCTTGACTTCCAAGACCTTCGCCAGGTGTCCCTTCGAGTGTCTCCATCTAGAGCACACTTCGAACGCCTTGCCTCAATGCTGAGGACTTCGTCCACCTTACTCTGAAGTCACTCCGTCTGGAGCACCCTTTGAAGTGCCTTGCCTTCAAGGACTTCTCCTCGGGGTACCTTCAGCCGGAGCCACCCTCCACACTTTCTGCCTTCGCCTAGCGCACCTTGACCCAAGGACCGACCTCGACCTCACACAGCCTTTGTGACTGAGCTCCCTGCTCGCCTAGCTTCAAACCTCCCGCTTGACCCAGGTTCACTTGCTACGAACCGTCCGTCGACTCCGAAGTTACCTGCGCACCACCGACAAATAGACAAGAGTTTTCAGTACCCCAAAGACCTCTTCGGTAAACAACCTTTGGTACATACTTCGGTGTACCACCCAAAATACCGAGCCCTTCGATACCACCAAGTCATCATGCTCTACCGAACCCCTCCAATAGACACACTCCGCTGCACAGCTGCAGCCAGTTAAATCCACACCCTACGGAAAACACCTCTGAACTCCTTCGGAGGGACCCCTTCGCCCAAAAGGCAACTTGTCAATCACTCATCACAGACTTGAAACCAAGTCACATTTCAACTTGGTTTCTCAATCTCCCCCTTGATGAGTGCATTGACAACCAAATTCAAGTTCAAGAAAATTGAAGATTTTCAGCACACAAATGACCGTAAAAACTCAAAAAAAGAGCCAAAACATGTCACTTGATTAATGAATTTCAATTGACTTGAGTCATGAAAAGCCATTTGGCAATAATTCCTCTTTTTGGCAGTAAAAATTTTCTCCCCCTTTGATCTTCATCACTTGTTCTCCCCCTTTGGTAAGCAAACCAGGCATTTTTCTCCCCCTTTGGCAATGCAAGAGTCAAGGAGCAAGAAACGATGCAAGGCTTCGAGATGATGAAAAGTGAAAACATATGGTGCAAAAATATGCCAAATCATAGTGTCAGGTTCAGATGCTCAGCTCACGGTAATATATTCCAAGTTCAATGTTTGATGCATGAGATTTTTAAAGTATTGAAAATAAAAACATCACCGCTTAGACTACTCACCTAGACACGTGAAAACGAGAATTGCAAAAGCTAAACAATTTCTACCCAGGAAAGCAAGACCAATAGTCATGGTGCATTTAGCAAGCTTGATTAGCAAGTTTTTCAGACTTTGCAATTCTTTTATATTGCCAGAGGTTATTTGTTCGTCTACCTTATGCTTTCCAACCAAGCCAAGCCTAGGTCAAGAAAGACCATTAGAAGCTTAAGGCGGTGATTTTGGCAGGCACTAAGTTATCCTAGTTCATACCAAAGTGCAATGGTAAGCAGTATAGAATAAAGAAGTGCGATAAGCAAACCCGCTCGGGTCTTTTTATTTTTAGCACATAAATCATGGATTTTTGTTTTTTCTTGTGTAACACTTGTTGCATGATTCCATGAGTAGAAATATTATTCTCAAGTTTAATTGTGCATCCATAGTAAAGGATTCTAGCTACCAGGCAGATAAAAGATAGCTAAAGCAATTATGTACTACACATGCTAAACACAAGACTAAGCAGTGATCAAGTTTTGAATTTTGTAAATTAAAATCATGCTCATTTTAAAGTTAGATATATTAAACAGAGTTGAGACATTATGATAATGACAATCATGCGAAGGCATATAAAAGCAACAAAATGCCTCAAAAAATCATCATAAGGAAGCTAATGCAACACACATAAAATATGCTCCTCCTCACAAAATGTCGTAAGGATGACAAATACCCAGTTCCCTACGTAAATAAGCAAATCAGGATGCATCAAGGGGTTTGGTAAAAATGTCGGCAAGCTGCTTCTGGGTATCAACATATTGAAGCTTAATATCACCCTTCTCATTGTGATCTCTGAGAAAATGATATCTCACATCAATGTGTTTGGTTCTGGAATGCTGAACTGGGTTGTTTGCAATGCAAATAGCACTAGTGTTGTCACAAAATAGTGGAACACTCTTATAGTCTAACCCGAAATCCCGCAAAGTGGAAACCATCCACAAAATCTATTGGCAACAACTAGTTGTAGCAACATATTTGTCCTCAGCTGTAGATTGCGCAACGCTAGACTGTTTGTGGGAAGACCCGCACACAAGAGAAGTACCCAGAAAATGACAAGTACCGGAGGTACTCTTCCTATCAATTCTACACCCAGCAAAATCCGCATCTGAATAACCACGAAGACACAAAGAAGAAGATGCAGAATACCAAATGCCAAATTCAAGGGTATGCTTGAGATACCTGAGAATGCGCTTTACCGCTTGGCGGTGTGAAGTACGTGGTGAAGCCTGAAAACGAGCGCACAGCCACACTGCGAAGTGTATGTCCAGCCTCGTAGCAGTCAAGTAGAGGAGGGAGCCGATCATGCCTCAGAACTCCTTCTGATCTACGGCTTCTCCATCCTCATCAGGATCCAATGCTATAGATGTAGCCATTGGAGTGGCGAGGGGCTTTGCATCAGCCATGTCGAACTTCTTGAGCAAGTCCTTGGTGTACTTCGTCTGGTGGATGAAGGTACCTTGTTTTCTTTGCTTGATTTGCAAACGAAGGAAAAATGTGAGTTCGCCCATCATAGACATCTCGAACTCCCTGCTCATAGATTCTGCAAACTCGGCAACCAAAGCATGAGAAGAGCCACCAAAGATGATATCATCAACGTAAATCTGAACTAGAAGGAAATCTTTGCCATGTTTGAGAGTAAACAGGGTTTTATCTACCGAACCCATCAAATACCCTCGCTCAAGCAGAAAAGACTTAAGTCTATCATATCAAGCCCGAGGGGCTTGCTTGAGTCCATAAAGAGCCTTGTGAAATTTAAGGACTTCATGTGGATATTTGGGGTTCTCAAATCCAGGGGGTTTCACTTTTGACATCCATTTGATAAAGTTTGAAAGATCGGGATGCTGCAAAAGCAAGCAAAATTCTAATGGCCTCAAGACGAGCAATAGGTGCAAAAGTTTCAGTAAAACCAATCCCTTCTAACTGAGAATAACCCTAATCCACAAGTCTAGCTTTGTTTCTAACTACAGACCCATCCACCCCTTGTTTGTTTTTGAAAATCCATTTTGTTCCAATAAAATGAACATTAGGTGGAGGATCTACAAGAGTCCAGACTTGGTTTCTCTCAAAATTTTAAAGTTCCTCATGCATGGCATTGATCCAACTAGAATCAGAAAGTGCATGACTCACATCTAAGGGTTGAAAGAAAGCAACAAAAACAGAATCAATGAAATGAGCATGAGAACGTGTTACCCTTTGATCAAGCTCACCAATAATCTGCTTGGGAGGATACATCCTTTGGATATGATGAGGAGCCTCCCGGCGAGATGCGGTCTCCCCTCAACTTGTGTCGGTGAATGGTCGAAGACAAGAGAATGAATAAGCAAAGATACCTGGCGAGTGACATCAACATTGGCAGTCGATGTATCAGAACCAGTGGCGGTGCCTCCCAGTGCGTCGACCCCAACTGCATCGGCACTAGCGGGCACAACTCTGACGACAACGCCACCTAGAGCAATGACGACATCTACGGTTGTTGGCCAGCTAGGACCAATGGCAGTAGCTTCTAGTGTGCCACCCCGAATGGTGACACCTGCAGCAACAACCTTGGTGGCCTAGGCCGATTGAGGATAGGCAAGATCATTGGACACGTGATCGAACGCCACATAGAGGGAATTGATGTTGATAGGAGAAGGTGGTGGCTGAAAATAAAGGGCATGTCCATTGTCACTGATATGAAGGGAGAAACATCAATGACACAAAATACGAGTGCAAACCTAGATAGATGAGGGGACTTCAGTTATTGGACGAGGAGCACGGACATCAGAAGCCTGCACGGCCGAAGAGGCGATTGGCGTCGGTTGCAAAATAAACAAAAGGAAAAGGTACACTCCAAGAACCAGCATTATAAGAAGAAGTCAAAACTCACCGACGATCACAGAGTCGAAGACAATGTGCTCGTCTGACTGGCCCTGGCCCTGGTCGATTGGCGCAAAACCAGGGTTGATGCTTGGCATTTACACGCCAAGACCGAGGATTGTTTCCCACTTACCCAAGCCATGGGAGTGGGGGCACCGATGCATAAATTTGTTGTGGCTAATACAGGTCTGTATCATATCGGTCAGCCACTAGAACTCACCAAAGGTGCATCGTGGTCATCTTCCTGCAAGAAGCAAAGGTAATCAGTCAGAAAGAAGACAATGGAAATAAGTAAAAGGGTGGGTTGAGCTATCCACCTCGAGTCCCACGTCAGCATTGCCTGTGTGAAGCCGCTATCAATAGATCAATGAAGAGTGGTTGAAGATATATTGCTTCAGTTCGCCCCACCATTGACGAAAGACAACAATGGTCACCTAATAGGTTGTCCAAGAGGAAAAATCACCAGCAACCATCTCATCGGTCATATGGAGGAGGCGATCCCACTCCATGATACCCCTGACTTCCTCACGGATTTCAGTTTGATTGACAAAGAATAGGTGGGGTAGGAGTTGACCAAAGCCTAACTATCTCACGAAGACCGATGGGTGGTAGAACCCGTAGGAGCCCTTCCAAGGACGATAACTAGTAAAATTGATAGGTAGGAGGCAGGGAAAAAGTGCGGCTATAAAGATACGAGTGGATTCTTCATCCCGGAACACATCGGGCAAGGTTTTATGATGAGGGCATTCATACTTTGAGTAGTATTCATAAGGGTACCAGATGGCCCGGACAGAGAATCCAAGATAAAAACCTTTAAAGCGGACAGCTAAGGGTGTAGGAGACAAGGGAAAAGTGGAACGACATGTAGCCGCTTCGCCTAAGGATGAGCACCTACAAAATATAAGAGTAGCCGATTCTGGAAAATCGGTGGGAAAACGCATTGAAGCAAAAGGAGGGCCACTGAAAACATCCGCAGTATAAACGTTGAGACAGAGCTGGAGAAACCACCATGGACCATTAGGATGGCCAATAGGATCACTAGCTGATAACTTGACCGATACAAGGTGGAGAAGGTGATAAGTGGCTCCAAGGAGGTATTGGCCGAGGGGAATTTTCACTTGAGCGGCGAGTTGTTTGGCTAAGAATTGGAACTGAAAGGTTGGGTTCAAGGCCGATACGCAAAAGACGAACCTTTCCAACCAAAGATTAAGAAAAGCAACGTGCTCACGAGTGTCTATGGGGCCAGTTTTCTTGTTGTTCCTCGCAATGTATCGCCCCCAGCTATTAGTATATTTGGTGCTAAGGTGGTGGGCTGGTTTGGAACGAAAAGAGAAAGGGTTGGCTGATGAGTCGATGTCAAGACAAATCAAAAAGAAATCATCGAGCAAGGTTGGACTCATTGGCCCATGGACAAAAATGAAGGTGTTCAAAGCATCAGATCAGAAGTAGCAGGAGGCGGTCAAAATTAGCTCATTCTGGTACGATTCAGCCGAGGGAGAGGCCGATGCAATGCCCAATGTCAATCTCATCCCAGAAGGCATGATAGGTTACCGATACCCTAAGGTACCAGCAACGCCAGCTAGAGAGAGAGGGAGGAAAGGGCTCGAAGCTGGAATCCTAGTTGGAAGAGAGCATAGGAGAATATTTAAAAGGGATTCGACAAGTCTAGGCATTGATAAAATCTGTGAGGTCAGGGTTACCCAAAGGGCCCTAGAAGAAACAAGACGGATGAATGGCTATGGGAATTAAAACCTGGTTCTGCAAGTTCTACAGCAAAGAAAGTAAAAGAGAAACAGTAAGAAGAGGGGAAAAGCGAAGAAAAATGGTGCACAAACCAACGAACATTGAAAAAATAGGAATGTCGAAGACTTACCTCGGGGATCGCATTGATGGTGGCCATCGCCAGTGTTGCTGGAGTACGGGCTCGGCGAAGGAGAAGAAGATGGCAAGAAGATTTGGACGCAAGTAGCACTAGAAGCAGATAACGGTGAGCTCGAGGGCTAAAGTGAGCAGTGGACAGAAAGCGTGAAGAAGAAAGGCGGAGTGGCCGGGGGTACTTATAAAGAAAAGAGTGACTCATCGGCAGCTGGGTCAAACCGATCCTGCCGAATCTGGTGGGACCACCTGCAACATTCGGTAAAAGGTAATCATGAGTACAATTTTTAAAACATTGAGATCTTTGTAGGCCCGGGTTTTGTGGAACCGAATCTTTGGTTTAAAGAGAACCAGTAGAAATCTGTGTGGGATGAAGCCTAGTTAGACGCCGCCACAAATAAAAAGAGGATGCATCAGACCAAGTGACATCCATCACAGTTGTGAATGACCGGAGAAGAAGAAGCAAAAAGGAAGAAGAAAAAGTGATACAGAGTCAGAACCTTGGGAAAAATTTTATAGAGTACTAAAAGATGAAGGGTTTTAGCTACAATTAATAAGTTTGAAAACACGTCATGGTTAGATGTTTGAAAAGGCGTGATGGCACGAGGTGATGATGTCCATAATTTCGAAGCATCAAAAGCTATTTAATGCTCTAAAACTGGGGGGGCATGTATTGATGCCTAGATTTAGTAAAGCTTAGGCCCACCAAGGATGTCGCACGGTCAACGGAAGTCAAAATAGGGTATATGGTGAAAGGTGGTCAAAGAAGCCTATCCATATTGTTACAATATAACCATATGTGAAGGACCCGGTGAAGGAGAGAGAATATAAGGATGATCTAGAATCAGTTACAAGGTAGATTACTTGGACAGAAAGTCTCCAAACTATAAATATGTATCTTATTAGTTAGGTTTACACACACAATCAACCACAACAAACTACTACTTTTAGCGCATCACCACCCTTGGATTTGCAAGGTTACTCTCGGTGGGACTTGGCAATTGGAACCGGGCTGCATCATCTCGATCTCCGGCGAAGAGGTGAGTCACGCCACCCCAACGGTCACATCAGTTAGGTTTGTGTTCTTTGAGGCTGCATTGTATCGATCTCTTGAGGTATTGATCTGATCGGTGTGATTGCCTGGCTTATCTTAGTATATTTTGCTGGGTCAAAGGCTACATCAGTTTTGATCTCTTAGATTGATGTGAATTAAGTGTCATAGTTTGAGGCTACATCGGTTAAGTCCAACATATTGATCTATTGTATCTGTTCATGTTATATACCATTCATCTGAATAAAGTATGCCCGATGCATTGAACTTCTATTGATTTATCGTGATTAGTGAATGTCTCAGTTAGGTCCAATCTTGCAGTTATGGTTGTTTAATGGTATGAATATGTTATTTGGTATGCTTAGTTTAGTTTCTATCCAAGTACAAGCTGATAGGTTATCTTTGTTTCCATGCTATATTCCATCGGTCGATAGTGTGTTTAGCCCGATAGTGTTGGTGTGGTCATCGGTCCCATGGCCGATAGGTGCGTTTATTCATGTTTATTTTATCCACACCACAGTCATCGACTTGGTAGCTGATCAGCGTTGCTACTAATGTTGTTTTTTATGATTCCTTATCAGTTGCAAGGTCAAACTGATTAGCACGCTCAGAACTTTCTTTTTCTAAGATTATAGGACCTGCACTGTAGTTAAGTAGATCTCCCAGGCCACGCGCGTGACCAAAAAATACAACAATTTGTTTGCCCTGGCCACTCCTCCATTATATAGCCGACTGATGAGCATTTAATCAATACTAAAGTTCATCGTGACTCTTAACCCTAATGAGCCTTTAATCAATATTAAAGCTCATCTATAGATCTAATCTGTACGGAATTTATTTTTGAGCCCAAAACTTCCAGTCCAACCAAAACTTCCGAAAATAACATTCTGTACAAATTTATTTATGCCCGGGAGATCTGGTCCAATCGAAATTCTGAAAATGACATTTTGTGAAAAAATTATTTCAGTCCAAAAGTTCCACCAGAAGCCTGGAACTTCTGATTGCTCTAGGGCCTAAAATTTCCCGGCTTAAGCCAGAACTTCCGGTTTCTCCAAAACCCGACTCTTGGGCAAATCACCGTCGCATTGGAGCACATAATAGTGTGGGTCACCATCCCAGGTGTGTGCGTGTTGTAGTGTGTTCAGTCGGTCGGTTGATGGGGACTGAAGTACATTCAGTCAACGGTTATGGTACAAGGGTGAAGTCGGCGGTGGGTGAAAGTAATAAGTGCGTAGATCAGCATGTGAGGTCCTTAAATACTTGTCATTAGTGATGGTTATCCATAAAATGATGTCACTAATAGTGTCCTTACTGTTATGGGCACTTTAGTAATGCGGGTAAAATAACAAACGTCAGTAAAGGTCACATCCTCTAGTCAAGGTGGTATTATGACCCATCACTAATGGAAGTGCCCGTCATTAGTGATGGATGATAACATAACCCATCACTATGGGTGGCAACCTTTAGTGATGGGTCGTATCATGAGCTGTCACGAATGGAAGTTCTCTATCTTTAGTGACGGATTATAGTTTGATCTATCATTAATAATGCATCATTACTGATGAATATAAAATAGTTTATAACTACAAGTGTATTATGGATGCGCGTCATGGACCCAAATGTTCCAAGTGATACGTGGGGAGACAAGCATATCAATCACGATGCATCAATTCATCTAAAATGTATTCTGGTTTGTGTTTCCTGATAAATTAAAGATAGCTCAATCAGATCGACACTACGGGAACAAAGTAATTCATTGAGTGCCAATGGCACTCGGCGAAGGCCACACACGACAAAGCGCGCTCGGTGACCAGGCTCTCCCCGTACAAATGGTTCATCAAAAGTATTTCATCGGGCACTCAACGAAGCCTTCACTAAGTGTCACCTCAGCTTCACTGAGCACCCGATGTGGCACTCAGCAAAGTAATTCAACTAATCGATGGGACCGACATGATGACGACTCCGCCGAGTTCCCGATGTGGCACTCGGCGAATATAATGCTCTTTTGTCGAGTGCCCGGGGCACGTCACGTGTCTATGCACTCATCCGAACATGTGGTTGTGCTTTCATCGAGTGCCATGTAAGGCACTCGGTAAAGTTTTCCAGAATGCACAGAATCATGCCATGTGGCACAATTCTATGCGTTCTAGGGGTCTTTGTGGAGTTTTACACTCGGCAAACTCTATTTTTTCATTTTTTTTCAAAATTCAGTGCATTCCCAAATATTTATGCATTCACAAACTTTTATATATTCACATTTCAACACAAATCGCCATTCACATTTCATCACAAATTGCCATTCACATTTCACATCACAAGTTCACTTCACAATTCACATTACAAGTTACGGATGTCGCCACTCCCAAGGATCCCAAGGCACTGGTTGCGTATTTGATCCTAATGCCGATGATTGAAACTATGAAAAGAAATTAGTTAGCACAACTATATTTAACAATAACGATGAAAATAGTATTATAAACTCACATTGCTACTTTGTGCAATATGCGGGTATGTTTGAGGCTGAGGAAGTACATGAAGGAGTGGCTATGATGACTGAGGCTAGCCCATATGACCTAAAGAAGAGCCGCTCATCATCTGCGCAAAATATTACTGCATCTGGGCATGGATCTAGGCCTAGGCTTGCATCTCAACCTGAATCTAGGCCTAGGCTTGCATATGGTCCTAGATTTGAGCCTACCACTTGGCCTACTGGTTTGCCACCTAGCATTCATCTAGTCCCTTTGTCTTTGCTCTTCGTCCAGTCAGGCCTACAAATAATCATTACAAGGTCATTATTGTTCCATAACAAAAAAATAGAAAGATTTGAGGATTAATGGAATACAACTAACTTGGAGCTAGCTAATGAGGCCCAGTGATGTGTCTTGGCAAGTGAGTATACCCAGACCAGAACTTGAGCTCTGAGCTCTCACTTGAGAGAGAGTAGGGGTCGGAGAAGCATTGATCATGTCATCGCCCATCAAATTGCGGCCATGCCTCTTGCCTCCTCCAGTCCTCATGACCACCTCTCCATTGATGTTGTGCTAAGACAGCTCATAATCAGGACCATGCACTTCTCTCGCCATTGTTGTGTAGTCCTACATGCATTGATACGCGTTTCGGTTGGTATATGCCTTGGCGAAAACATTTGGGTTGTATGTGTTGTCTTCAACTGCTCTCCCCTTGTGAGCCAGAGCAAATGCTATGATTCTTGTCCTGCGTTGGCTGTTGACTGCAACAAGAAAACAGTTAGAGCCATATAGTGCAATTAAGTGAAAGAAAGAAAACAAGTAACTTCATACCCATTTATTTCTCCTGGTACTGGTCGAGATTTTGTGAGCCTTGATGGTGTGGTGTCCCTGACATGAGTAGACGTCTCTCCCGGTAGGCATTATGAGTGCTTTGCCACTCAGGAGAGCACCACTTATCAACAATATGCCCCAGCATTCAAGATGTGCACACCATTGCGAAGGGACCAACATATACAAGTAAAATTTATAAAGAAAAGATAGCAAATATTGCAAGATAAACAATAATGCACTTGACATCATGTACTTCTCACGTGTCAGAGATTTTCACTGAGTTCCAAACTCCAGGCACTCGGCAAAGGTTTTAATTTTCGCCGAGTGCCAAACTCTAGGCACTCGGTAAAGTGTTTTTTAAATTTTTTAAATAGTAAAAAAATAGTAAATTGACATTAAAAATTGTCAATTTTTGGCATGATATGAGATACACTAAGTTTTCATATTATAACAATTTTTAAGTTCAAGAAAATATTTAAATATCAATTTGGTTTCAAACTTATAGCCATTCCGTCACTAAATTCTAAAACCTCCAAGAATCTCTAGTTTTCTAAAGATCATATGTGAAAAATTTATTGAAACATTTTAATTTTTTATTATAGTATATACGTATGATATCATAACACCATGTCAAATTTCATGTTTTTTTGACTTTGTTCGAATTGTATAAAATTAAAACACCAAGAATGTGTGTGTTGTCGATCGAGTGCCATCATCGAGATATCTTAAAATTTCTTTAACATTACTTTATATTTAAGGACTAACTTAGCACTCAAAATACAAGTATGATTTTTTCGGACAATTTTGTTCGTTATTTCATTCACTTGTAGTTCAGGATTGGCATCTTTCAATTTAAATCCTAGAAAGATATTTAATTAACTAAAAATAGAAAATTGACCGTAAAAATTGCCAATTTTATAAGATACTCTAGGTTTTCATAGTATAAAAAGTTTTAAGTTCAAACAAATATTTAAATGTCGAATTTTTTCAAACATAACCCATTCCATCTCTAAACTCTTAAACCTTCTCCAAGAATCTCTGATTTCTAAATGTCATACGTGAAAACTTTCTCAAAATATTTTTAAATTTTTATCAGAGTATATATGTATGATATCATAACACTATATCAAGTATCATGTTTTGTAGGCTTCAATTAAATTTAATATAATTAAAAAACCATTAATCTCTATGTTGTCGGCCGAGTGCCATAACCTAGATTTTTAAATATTTAGTTACATTTAGTGGTAAAATATTCAAAATAGACTCACGATCATAAATATGATTTTTCTACAATTTTTGGATTCATTATTTCATGCACATGTAGTTCAAATTTAACATATCGAATTAAATCCTAGAAACACACTTAATTAATTAACAATACCAAACTCACTCAGAAAAATATAAACATTTTCCATGAATTAATATATGTTGCATTATGAGTGTAAATGTTTTTTTCAAAACAAATTTAAAATGTGATATGGGCTCAAAATATGATTTCACATGACTCGGCAAACCTAGCAACTTAGATACGTGTCGCACTAGCTGGTTCAGTCGACAAAGCAATTTTGTCAAGTGCCAAATATGGTACTTGACAAATACTAGGGTTTGTCAAGTGTCCATTAGTGATAGTCAGCAAACCCATTTTTTTAAGTTGTTATCACACCGTCACAACTTTTGGGGAGCACTTTTTTCAAAATGTTGTTTGCCAAGTGTTTTTGACTGGACATTCGACAAGCATTAACCTTTGCGGATCGAGAGTTAAACATTTGACAAGTGTTTTTATGGTCTACTCGATAAAGTTTGATTTATTGAGTGTCCGAAAGTACACTGGGCAATGCATGCGCCGCTCCGCAAACACTTTATTTCCAGTAGCGCCAGCACACGGTCAAAAATGTGAAACGTTACGGTGGCGCCATGCATGCATTGCAGCCTAGCTTGTAGGTGCAATGACCTTTCCTGCTGCTTCTTAACTAGAAAAAACTAGCTAGCTAGCTAGATAAATAGTCACTTTTTTCCATGACGACAATTAGCTTAGCTAGGGCACTGAACTTCTTTAGTGGATCTTGACATGATCATGTACTACGCCAGCTTGAGTGCCGGGGACCGGCCGGGAGACCAAGAGCGTGCACCGTACGTACCACAGTCAAAAGCAGCGTGGACAGAGTTAACAAAAAAAGAAGAAAAGATACGTATATATATGTTATGTTTTGCTAACTAATTTTGTAGCTAAGAGATTAAATATTAGACTTATAAAATTATATATGTATATATATACATATATAATTTATGGGATAAATTTGAGATGTTAAACGCTAATTTATTTTACCCCCTCCCTATCAAGGTATGTAGCTCTCTGCCCTTGCTCAAAAATCAAAAGCTCCAACCACTACGTACGTCAAGCAAAACGATGTGTGACGGTAGTACCTCACACCCTTATCATGGTAGAAAAGATTAGTCATTAATGACGATAATACTTACGTTACTAATAATAAATCATTAATAATGGTCTACCAATAATATAATAACGGCATAGATGTCTAAATTATAAATTGCAAAATAATCCCAACATGATTTCTGAATTATATTCTACGAAAAATGATAAATTACAAGTTCCTCCCAAACCCGTAGCCAAAAGTTAATTATATAGATTCATTGTACAGTACTACAGTAGCTTGCATCATATCGATCCGTCCGCATCCGAGGCTGACTGCATCATGCATGCACGATTGACAGTATGTATGCATGCTGAGCGCGCACTAACTCAAAAGGAGACCTCATCGATCTATATATCGTGATCTTAATTTCATGACAAGTGTCGCGCTCTCATACATACACACACCTCTAGTTTCAATTAAGGCTACGTGGCACGTATATGAACCAGCTCTTCTGTTAGTGCTGAAAGATTCCAGCTGAAAGTATATATTTATGTTCCAGAAAACTATACACTACACCAATAAGAAGCTAGTGATAATGTTGATGTGCATTGGCAAAAGATGGAGACGAATAAAGTTAATTCAGTGCATGTACGTAGTAGTAGATTGTAGATATGGTTGTGTACTTAAAAACAATCGAATCGGCATCCGAGATCGATCACCTACAGCTCACTGGCAATATAAACATATATATTGCCCGCATGCATAATGATCACACGGTGAACTTAACATATATATCATATGCATGCAGGCGAAATTTCCAGTTAACGAAAACTGCATGCAGTACGTACTGCATGTACTGTACATGCCTGCACAAAAGTGAAATGGAAAAACTGCATGAGCAAGAACAAGCCAAGATCAAGTTAAATTTTGATGGTTGCCTGCAGTGTTCACAAAATTATATTCTTTCTCGGCTCGAAATTTGCTTGGTGGCGGTTTCACCAAAATTCGTGAGTACCGATTGAAATTTGTCACGCATAATACAAATTTTGGTCCAATTTTGATGAAAATTCATTTTTTTCTGAGCTTTGCTAATTTATTTACCGATCGATTTCTTGTTTCAAGCCAAACGAATCGGCCGAAATTGTGGATTTCATCGATTTGTGAACCCTAAGCTAGTTGCCACCTATCTAGTAGTATTATATATGTGCATCAATTTGTAATTAGCACCTTATTAGTTTCTAATGCAGGAAACTTTCCCGTGAAAACTGAATTGTTCTTGTAAATTCTTGCTATCATATGAAATTAATGATGAGGTCTTAGTTTTTTGTGTATGTATTTTCCACCAAATTTGTCTGGCCATCCTTAGATATATTCAGACCAATGGCGAGAGTAACTGGTTTTAAAAAGTTTTGTTCAATTCGATTGGATACTATCAGCTATTAATTTATGCTTGATTTTAAACTCTCTCTTAGGAGTTCAAGGTTATTATTTGCTTCTTGTTTTCATGGATTTTCTATCTTTGATTTTTTTCAGGTCTTCCAAATTAATTATTTAGTGTTGGCCTTCAGCCCATGCTTGAACGTGCATCGTTACCAACAAAGTGAGCTTTTTGTGCCACAACTAAGTGTTACACTCACGCATGTGTACAAGTGCAACCTCCAGCTCGCAATGGATGACCATAATTCTTTCAGAGAAGATGCATGCATCATGCTGCTCTCCCATCAATTTACACACTCTTGCGATGTATGTTTAGTTGAAGATAGAGCATAGTAAGATGAGATTTTTTATTTCAGTTTTTATAAATAAAATAACCTTATTCTAATTTTTAGAGATATCATAACTCCATTGTATTTAGGACCTTATCACAGTCATACTCATGTCTTAGGTCCCACAATCATACTCTATCATGTCTCAAGTGTGATGGTTTTGTGTTTTATTAATTTTTAAGATAAAGTCCTTTAATATTTAGTGAAATATTGTCTTGAGGCATATCCTATCTTATGTACCAAAGAACTATTTTAAAAAAATAGGAAAAATAAATCTATCGCAGCATATCACTTCAACCAAACACAATCTAAAGCAAACCAAATATCTCATGGGTCGCACCCATGTATCTTGGTGAAGCCCCCGTTTTTTCGTATGTGCTGTTATATGCATGCGCGCTTATAGTCAATAGCCACATATAGTGCTTAGCACTTAATTAACCACGAGGTTCACGTTATAGTAGTATTAGATAGTTGACCGGTACCGGTAAAATGGCCTTTTAAAAAGAATATTATTGCTCCACTTTTCCGCTTGGAGATGAGTGTGCATAGTCAGGTGTACAAAAGAGGCAACCATGTTGTCTCACAACCTGTTTTAAAGAGCTTCGACACATTCTTCTGAAATCTAAAATTTCTTTAAATAATCTAAATTCTAATAATTTGAGACTATGAAACTTCATATATACATAGAATCTAAAAATAAGCTAAAATCGATAAGCTAGAAAACACTAACTCTGATCCTCCCACCGCTACAAGAACATACGTCAGTGTCGAATCAAAATAGCTATCAGTGACGGATTCTAAATTGTGACTAACTAATTAAAATTGATAGTCAATGGTGATCAGTAGTGGTTTTGGAACCAACACTGACAACAAGTATCACAGTTGGTTCTAGAATTGAACCAACATTGATATGCTTGTATCAGTGCCGGTTTGTATCATGAACCGGCTCTGATACATTCATATCAATGTCAGATCGTGTCATGAAACGATATTGATACATGCACGCGTATTAGTGTTGGTTCAATAATACAACCAGCATTGATATAGATTATCAGGTCTAGTTTGGATCACGAAATGGCACTATTGTGTATTTCACACTGTTTTTATATATAAATCATGTTGTATTAATTCTATATCCAAATGCATGTATATGCTAAATTCATTTGTATATATTACGTCATGTTACGTTGATAATCATAAATAAAATTAATATGACATATATTAACTTAAAAGAGCATAACATATTTACATAAATATTTCCATAAGTTTCAAATGTGATATTGTTCTTATAAACACAAGCACAATTACAGCACATACATAATAGAGTGATGCACAAGACAAATTAAAACACATACATAAAAGCCTCCGATGTACCATTGTTGATATAGAAATGAAAAGCGCATACATACTATGCCAACAACTAAATCGTTGGCTAATAGAAATTGATCAAAACCAATTATTAGGTAGCACTGTCCATCTATTGATTTATGCAATGCAACTTAGACTATTGTGTTTCCTGCTACTGTCACTTGGATCTACGAGGTCTGTTGGTGTAGGTGAAGCATGATGTACTTCTCACAGTACTACATTGAAAAGTACTATTATGAAAAATATATTGGTAGTTAATTAGTTAGACGAGGCAAGTATAAATATATAGATGTTTGCAATTATGACATGTGCAAGCAAAGTGCTTACCACTGATTTCTTATTGACAATGGATGGATTGATTATTCATACATACAAGTGAGTCCCGGAGGATATACTAGCCGAGATGTCCTATAGAAAAGCCTTCCTTACTAGAGTCACATATGTATGATTTCTAAAATAATAAATGTTCTTCAGTTGATCCATTTGGTCGGTGTCACGCTCCCTATCTATCTGTGTTGGTGTGTCTTTTGGTCACACTTTGACATACGTGTGACCTGGGAGATATGCTTAACTCTAGTGTAGGTCATACATTCTCAGAAAAAGGGTTTAAGGTGTACCAATCAGTTTGACCCTACAACTAATAAGGTTAAACAGGAAAAGACGATCAGTAGTATAGCCTATCGGCTATCGAGCCGACGACCGCAATAAGGATAGAAAAATCATGAAGCATTATGTCGATCGGCCATAGGGCCGATGATCATGGCCGGAGTGATCAAGCGAACATGCCATCGGCCGATGATATGGGCAGTGCACATGTATGGGTCGATGGACGTTCTCCGATGGCAAATAAGATATGGCTCTGAATTGAAGATAACCTACCGGCTTATACTCTGGCAGAAATAAATAAAATGCACCAGATAACATATCTATATCATAAAAATCATCACAATAACTAGATCGTACCTAACCAAAATAGTAGCTAATCATGATGATCTTAATAATATGTCAAAGTATCGGGCATTCTTTATTTAGATGAACAGTATACATCATGAAAAATATACAATAGCAAAAGAGGTCGGACTTAACCGATGAAGCCTCAAACTACCACACCTAGATCACATCAATCTAAGAGATCAATCTGATGCAGCCTTAGACCTAGCTAATACACCGAGAACAACCAGTGACCGTACTGTTTCGACATTCTTCTCAAGAGATCAAAAATGATGCAACCGTGAGGATACTGACCTAGTCGATACAAACATCGGGGGTGGCGGGACTCACCTCTTCGCCGGAGATCGAAACGATGCAGCCCAGCTCCGAGTGTCGAATCCGTCAAGATAACCTTGGGAGCCAAGGGTGGCGATGCACCGAGTAGTTGTTTGACAGAGTTTTGTGTGTTAACCTAAGTTAAAGGGTACATATTTATATTCCAGAGACTTGACGTCGAAGCATCCTATCTTAACTGATCCCGAGTAATCCTCATCATCTTCCTGCTCTTATCAACATCGGCTCTTCCTATCCGATCATACATACATCATGGATGGGCTTCTTTGACTATTCTTGATCGTACCTCTTTGACTTCTGTTGAATGTGCGGCATCCTTAGTAGACCTAGGATTCTACCAAATCTTGGCATCAACACATGCCCCCTAGTTTCGGAGCATTCAGGGGTAACCGATGCTTCAAAATTATTGGTCATCATCGCCCTCTGCCATCACATCCTTTCAAATGTCCTTCTGCAACATTTTTCTCAGTTTATCACTAGTGTCCGAGACCCTCCACCTTCTAGCACTTTCATATAATATACAAGGCATCGGCTCCACTTCATCTTTTTCTTTGTATTCTTCTTTGCCTCCTGACTCTCTTTCTTTTGCAGGAGGATGATAACAACGCCCCGTCGACGAGCCGAAATGGTAGGACAATATGTTACGGGTTGCCATCGGCCACTACCAACCTGGGTAGTGGGGCCCCCATTCCATCAAAGTGGCTCGCTAAGAGGCGAGTCAAGGTTCTGGCATGCAAGCGCAAAGCGTCAGATGTACCAGTGTGTTGCTCCACCCAGACTCGAACCACTCAGGTGATCTTCTTGGCTCTTGTTTTGTTGTACCTAGCGAATCCTCGTCTTCTCTTCGTGGTATTTTCGACCCCTATTTGGTGATCATTTCCCTTTTCTTCTTCACTTGTCGCCACTAGCATATTCTACCGTGCCAACTCCCATTGTTGTCGATGTACCTCCATCGGCTTAGGTGTGCATGTCTCTGTTGCGTGATGCTTCTTTTGAATCTTTGACACTCATTGTTCTTTTATTTATTTTAGCTTCTTTCAGTCATTGCATCCCTCCACACGGCATTAGATCAGGTGTCCAACGACCCGGAGGACACTCGGCTGGGTTCGACTACTAGGGCTACCACCGTGGGTTCAGTTGTCAGGGTCGATACTCCAGAGGTCATCATTGCTGACCCTGTCGTATGGCCAATGCAACCATTGTATCCGCATCGGATGGGGTCGACGCACTGAGACGTAGGCCAGCGGCCATCGAGGTTGACATCGAGGTTTCTCTAGTTGATGGCTCTCATCAGGTACTTTTATTTCACCTTATTATTGTTCTCTTTGTATCTTACATCGGCTTTGAATGCAGTCGATGTCGGACGTCATGGGCTAACTTGCTCCTAGGGTAGTCGTGCAGAGGAAATCTCCCACACCCTTCCAATAACTGCAGTGGACGATGATGCCACTGAGGAGCCATGCTGAATAGCGTGGGCCTCATGGCTCCAGATGTGATGAGTCATTGTCAACGATAGTCAAAGAGGACTGAAGAAGAGAGGAGATCTGCTGTTTCATGGGCCGCGTGTGACTCAGGTACACGGGCAGCAAGCGACGGTCGGGCTGAGAGAGCTGCAAAGTCAGGCTGGCCCAATCCGGGTACATGGGCTAGGAGCAGCAGAAGACCCACTGGGCTGTTGACCAGGATTGACTCAGGTACACGGGCGGTGAGTGATTGACGGGCTAAGAGAGCTGCGGAATCGAGCCGGCCCAATCTGGGTACCTGGTGCAAAGTCGGTGGAGGCTTTGTCAGTTTCGGCGCAAAACTGAGAACTGTTGATCTTGTATCGGACTGTCCAGAAGAGAAGCCATAGTCGCTACGAAAGCTTAGCTTCCGGATTAGTCATCTGTATCTCTAGGCCCACAGTCAGTCAGTCGAGTCTGTAAAAAATCCTAAGGGCAGTTGAGTCTTTTCCTTTATTTCAGCGTCTGTAAAAAACCCTAAGGGGCTGGTGGAATATTCCTAGTGTTGGGCAGCCTATAAATAGGGCCCCAATCCCTAGGGTTAGGTCACCCTTTTGCTGAAATCATTTTCTATTCTACTGGGTCATTTTGTTCCCTGCATTCTCTTTCTTGCTCTCATGTTCATGCGTGCGCCGCCAGGAAGTGTGCTGAGAGTTCATCTTGATTTCTTATCTGATCTGGATGTGTTTCTTCCTGCTGTTTGTGTGTGGCATTTAGTTGAGAACCCAGCTGTTTTTAGGTTGAATGCAGTGATTTTATTCCCGAATCGAAGCTTCTCTGTTTGCTCCATTCTGTTCTTCACGTGAGTACTAGTTCTTGCTGCTGCAACTAGTACCTACTCCCTGCAGCAACAGTACCCTAGCATTGCTTTTTACTGTGTTACTTTTTGATCGAGTGGACAGGGCTGAGTACCTTTTCTTGCTGTTTTCTGGCGAAGTCCCTTCTCTGTTCGAAGTCCCTCAGCTTCGTGAGGCAGGCTCCGATCTGATATCTTCAAAGGCTTCGCTTAAACTTCGACTTTGTTTTGAGTACTGTGATCCTAGCTTCGGAGTATGTTTTGTGCTTAGTGTTGATTAGCTTGTCATACTTCGACCGTCTTTGTGAAGGTGTACTCCGACTTGAGTTCTTCGAAGTAAATACTTCGGCAGGCTTCGAAGTTGGCTTCAGAGCATGTCTCTCTGATAGACTTCGCTCGGAGTGTGCAGCTGTCTGTTCCGAAGGTCTCAGTGTGTGAGTTCGGAGTTTGTTTTCTCGAAGTGTGGTTGTAGGCTTCGACTTCTTGTGTGTCAACATCAGCATACTTCGATTCGAAGCTAGTCTGTGGTTCGAAGGTCATACCTCGATACTGCTAGCTTCGAAGGTAACCTTGTTGGCTTCGAAGTTGATCTTGCTGCTGCGTGTTTGGCTTCGCTTATCTTTCGAAGGTTGTTTTTCTGTGCATCGTGTGCGAAGTTTTCTGATCGAAGGTTAGGCTTCGAAGTACGTTGTTCGAAGCAAGCTTCGACCCTGTCATACTTCGCTTCGAAGCATACTTCGCTCTTTGCCACACTCGATCTAGGCTAGACCAAACAAACCTTCGGCACGTCAACATTAACTTTCGCACAACTTCGACAAGGGACTCTGAAGCAGGCTTCGACACAGCGAAGCAGGCTTCGCCAAGTTTCGAACAGGAGACAGATTTCGAACAGTAACTTCTCATTCCACTCTTTGTGCACTTAGATTGATGTACTGAAAAGTTTGTTTTTCTCTATCTTGTGTATACTGTTTATCTGTCTATTAGCATTGTATTGGTGTCTCTCTGTTTTTAACATCAGTTGCTTCTAGGCTAGATACCTTTAGACTTAGGCAATCTGTTCATGCTTTGCTGCCTAGTCTTTTGAGGTGCGTTGGGTATTGGGAGCAGGCCATTGATTCGAAAGAATTTTTAAGGCGCCCATTCACCCCCCCCCCCCTCTGGTCGCTAATTTCGGTCCTACAGCCACTGCTTCTTCGGTCGATGGCACTCCGCGATCGGCCACTCCTGCCATATCTGCTAGCGTAAGTTTCCCTTACTCTTGCAGTCGTCACGTGGTTAGCTTCTTCCTAACTCGCCTTCTTCTCAGTCTTTTGCCCAGTAATTTCCCTTTGACATCTGGTCGTATCTAGAGGAGGCTACGGATGTTCCCTAATCGGCCCTGACTCATCTGCCCTCGGCCATGAAGGAGGTATTATCAGAGCTGCTACGTCGCTTGGATGATCCGGTAGAGGTCCTGGTCAATAACTTGGGGCCGATAAAGGGGCGCTTCAACGATGTCCTATACCACATTTCGCTGGAGCTAGTTGATGCTCTCACACCAGCCGTGGACCTAGAGTACCATCGCCCATCCGTGCAGCGAGCCGCCAAGAGGATAGCCGACCAATCTATTCGGATGTTGCTCTTAGAGGCAACAAAGGCTCATAAGGAGGTGGTTGTGGCTAAGAAGACCCTCTTGGAGCGTGTCGAGGCTGAGTCTTTGTTGGACCGGAAACGGCGACCAGAGGGGGGTGAATGGGAGCTATTAAAATTTCGGGCTAAAAACTTAGCCTTCGGTTCTGTTCTGTCTTCTGCGGAACAGACTTCGAACACTACCTTCGAAGGTCTGGTTCGGAGGTACTTCGACACCTTCGAACACAGGCTTCGGAGGAGCAAGAGTTCGAAGTCAAGAAGACTTCGCTCCTCTTACAACCCTCGAAAATCTACTCTGCTAAGACAGTGCAGGCTCCGCACACGAGGTGCTTTGAGCAGGCTTCGCACTTCACCCTTCGCAAGAGTGGACAGCCCTCTGAGGACTTCGACCAAGTACTTAGCAACAGCAACTGGTGCTGGGCTTCGTACGCGAAGGTCTACACGCACACAAAACGGACTATGCTAAGAGCTTCGACACAAGAAGCACTACGGGAAATGAACAGGGCTTCGCTAGTAAGCAGCGAGGTCTTGCCTCGTGTTACACAGAGCGACAGCACACTGTAAAACACACTTCGCGAGAAAAACACCCTTCGCCAGAACAGGCTTCGGTGCACTAAGACAAGCGAGGTATGTAAAGCGAGCTCAAGCAAAAGCACAAAGAAGCAGGGCTTCGCCGCTTGAACAAGGAACACAAGATATATTGAACTCTGGATGAAAACCAGCGAGGTCTGTGTGTACAGGAGCTCAACAGTAAATGCTCAAAGTGTTAAATGTTACCTACCGAGCCCCCATATTTATAGCCCACGGCTTCATCCTAAGGAAGTGACTACTTTACCCCTAGGTTTACATTCATTTTGTCTCTACAGAACTAAGGGGTACAAAAGGTAGTCCACCTTTATTTTGGAGGCTTCTCTGTCAGCTGCAGAGGGGACAGTGTCAGCCTTTTTCAGAACAGACAGTGTCAGCCTTTACAGTGTTGACTTCTGGAACCTCCCTTCGCACCGGAGGGTGCGGTAGCTTCGGCGAGAAGCCTGCAGCCTGATGGCCTTCGCTCTGCCGAAGAAGTCCTTCGATACAGTGACGGTTTTGAGCCGAAGCCGTCAAAGCCCTTGGGCCTTCGCACCACCACCTCCGGAGTGGATCACCACGGCTTCGCAGCTACTCCGAGCTCGAACACCGTCCGTCCGTGTACCGAAGCCATGCATGGCCGAAGCACCTCAAGTTATCCTCACTCCGAAGCCCCACCTTCGGAGTACCACCCTTCGAAGTCCCTCCTTCGTCCAAGGCCTCCGCATGAAGCATTCCATGAGCACTCCGTCGCAGTGCCTCTCCCCAAGCACACTCCACGACGAGCCTCACCCGGACCATGCCTTCGATGCGCCTCGACTTCTGAGACCTTCGTCGGGCCCCTTCGAGTGTCTCCCTCCGGAGCACACTTCGAACCCTTGCCTCCGCAGAGGACTTGGTCCACCAACTCCGAAGTCACTCCATCCGGAGTACCTTCGAAGTGCCTCACCTCCGAGGACTTTGTCTCGAAGTACCTTCAGCCGGAGCCACACTCCGCACTCTCTGCCTTCACCTGGCACGACTCGACCCGAGGACCGACCCGGACCACCTTCGCAGCCACCGTGACGGAGCTCCCCGCTCCCCTGGCATCAAGCCACCCGCTTGACCCAGGTTCACCCGGCTCGAACCCTGTCCGTTGCCTCCGAAGTCCCTGCGCACCACCGACAAGCAAACAAGTGTATCCAGTACTCCGGAGACCTCTCCGGGATAGCAACCTCCGGTACACACTCCGGTGTACCGCCCAAAGTACCGAAGCCATCGGTACAAACCCAGTCATCATGTACTGCCGGACCCCTCTGACAGGCACACTCCGCTGCACAGCTGCAGCAAGCAAACACCGAACACACTCCGGTGACACACCTCCGAACACCCTTCAGAGGTACCACCTCCGAAGCCCCTCCGGAGGTACCCTTCGAACAGAGGGTAAATAATCCTGTCAATCACTCATCACATACACCGAAACCACCCTTGGTTTCTCAATCTCCCCCTTGATGAGTGCATTGACAACCAAATCGAAGTTCAAGAAAATGTAAAAATTTTCAGCACACAAGTGACCATAAAAACTCAGAAAAGAGCCAAAGCATGTCACTTGATAAAAGAATTTTTCTCCCCCTTTGTAAAAGAGTAAAAACCCCTTTGGCAAATCTCCCCTTTGAAAAGAACTCCCCCTGAGTTAAGCAAATTTTTCTCCCCCTTTATGTCAAAAGTCTCTCCCCTTTTTCGAAATGATGCCTACTTGCGGCAGAGAACATAGCAAATCTCTCCGGAATTTCTCCCCCTTTGGCAATGCAAGCATCAAGGAGCATGTAAAAAGATGCAAAGCGTCGAAATGAATAGAATTGCAAAGACATATAATGCAAAAATATGCCAATATTAATACCAATGTTCATGTGCTCAGCTCAAATTAACATTCTGTGAAACAAGATGATGGCATGTGATTTTGTCATTTTGAGATAAAAGCATCACCACTTAATCATAGCAGCTAGACATGTGAAGGCAAGGACTGCGCAAAGCTAACAAATTCTACCCTAGACAGACAAGTCTTGTTCAAAAGGAGCTGTCAAAGCAAACTTGATGATCAATTAATTTTGTTGTTCTTTTTCTTAATGCCAGGGGTTATTTGTTTGTCCACCTTATACTTTCCAATCAAGCCAAGCCTAGGCAAGAAAGCCATCTGAAGCTTAAGGCGGTGATTTTGGCATACACTACACTATCCCAGTTCAGACCAAAGTGCAATGGTAAGCAGTCTAGAATAGAGTAGTGCTACAAACAAACCCTCCTGGATCTTTTCATTGAAACCAGGCAAATCATGGATTTTTGATTTTGATTCAGATGAATGAAATATTTTGATGAATATCCATGAATAACGAACACAATTTTTCAAGTTGCAAATTTTAGCATCCAAGGAACAGTGTCTTGCTGTCAAGTAGATAAAAGATAGCTAAAAGCAGTCCTGCCTAAACAAGCTAGATACATGATTGAGCAGTGAGCCAGTTTTGGTTTTAGAAAATAAAACATCATGCACAATCAATGTTCCAGACATATTTCATAGAGCTGAGCTGTCATGATTTCTTTGAATTAAAAGCAGGCATATAATAGCAAAAGATGTAAGTGCAATTCCACACATAATGAGCATATGCAAGACAATTAACATCAGCTCCCCCTCACAAAATGCCGTAGGGATGACAAATACCAAGTTCCCCACGCAAGTAAGCAAATCGAGAGGCATCGAGGGGTTTTGTAAAAATATCGGCAAGCTGGTGTTGGGTATCAACATATTGAAGTTCAATATCACCCTTCTCATTGTGATCTCTGAGAAAATGATACCGTACATCAATGTGTTTGGTTCTGGAGTGCTGAACCGGGTTGTTTGCAATACAAATAGCGCTAGTGTTATCACAGAAAAGTGGAACACTCTTATAATCTAACCCGAAATCCCGCAAAGTGGAAACCATCCACAAAATCTGAGAGCAACAGCTAGCTGCAGCAACATATTCGGCCTCAGCCGTCGATTGAGCAACACTAGACTGTTTGCGGGAAGATCAGCAAACCAGAGACGTACCCAGAAAATGACAAGTACCAGAGGTACTCTTCCTATCAATTCTACACCCAGCAAAATCCGCATCTGAATAACCTCTAAGACATAAAGATGAAGACGATGAATACCATATGCCAAATTCAAGGGTGTGCTTGAGATACCTTAGAATGCGCTTAACCGCTTGGCGGTGCGAAACTCGTGGCGAAGCCTGAAAACGAGCGCACAGACACACTGCGAAGTGTATGTCCGGCCTCGTGGCAGTCAAGTAGAGGAGGGAGCCGATCATGCTTCGGAACTCCTTCTGATCTACGGCTTCTCCATCTTCGTCAGGGTCCAATGCTACAGATGTAGCCATTGGAGTGGCGAGGGGCTTCGCATCGGACATGTCGAATTTCTTGAGCAGGTCCTTGGTGTACTTTGTCTGGTGGACAAAAGTACCTTGTTTGCTTTGCTTGATTTGCAAACCAAGGAAAAAGGTGAGTTCACCCATCATTGACATTTCAAACTCCCTGCTCATGGTATCTGCAAACTCGGCAACCAAAGCATGAGAAGAGCCACCAAAGATGATATCATCCACATAAATCTGAACTAGGAGGAAATCTTTGCCATGCTTGAGAGTAAACAAAGTTTTATCAACAGAGCCCATCAAATACCCTCGCTCAAGCAGAAAAGACTTAAGTCTATCATACCAAGCCCGAGGGGCCTGCTTGAGTCCATAAAGAGCCTTATGAAGTTTAAGGACTTTATGTGGGTACCTGGGGTTTTCAAAACCAGGGGGTTGTTTTACATAAACATCTTCACCTATGAAGCCATTAAGAAAAGCACTTTTGACATCCATTTGATAGAGTTTGAATCCCCGGGATGTCGCAAAGGCAAGCAAAATCCTAATGGCCTCAAGGCGAGCAACAGGTGCAAAAGTTTCAGTAAAATCAATCCCTTCTAGTTGAGAAAAGCCCTGAGCTACAAGTCTAGCCTTGTTTCTAATTATAGTACCATCCTCCCCTTGTTTGTTTTTGAAAATCCATTTAGTTCCAATGAAATGAACATTTGGAGGAGGATCAACTAAAGTCCAGACTTGGTTTCTCTCAAAATTTTCAAGTTCCTCATGCATGGCATTGATCCAACTAGAATCAGAAAGTGCATGACTAACATCTAAAGGCTCGAAAGAAGCAACAAAAGCAGCATTAGTGAAATGAGCGTGAGAACATGTTACCCTTTGATCAAGCTCACCAATGATCTGCTCGGGAGGGTGCATCCTTTGGACATGATGTGGAGCCTCGCGGCGGGATGCAGTCTCCCCCTCAACTTGTGCGTTGGAGTGGTCCAAGATGACCGATGTCGAGGTAGTCGCTTCGGGACCTCGTGCCGAAGTAGTTGAAGTGGGGTCAGCTTCGGGGGTTGATGTCGAGGGTAGTAGGGGTTCATCCTCGAATTCTCCGGGATCTTCGTCTTCGAATAAGGTCTGTTCCATGTCGTGTTCATTTGCCTGTTCAAGAGCAGAACTAACAGAGGGGGTTGATTCATCAAAAGTCACATCACATGACTCGATGACAGTGTTAGTTTCCAGATTATAAACACGATAGGAATGACCATGAGTAGTATAGCCCAAAAAGATCCCGTCAGAAGATCGCGACTCAAATTTATCCAAATTTCCACGTTTTAGGATAAAGCAGCGACAGCCAAAAACTCGAAGATGAGTAACCTTGGGCTGTCTCCCAAAACGTAGTTCATAAGATGTTAAGTTTAAAATTGAGCGCAGGAAAATTCGGTTTGAGATGTAGCAAGCAGTGTTCATGGCCTCAGCCCAGAATTTTCTAGGAGTCCTATGCTCATCAAGCATCGTCCTAGCCATCTCAACCAAAGTGCGGTTTTTCCTCTCAACAACACCGTTCTGTTGAGGAACTCGCGGAGCAGAGAATTGATGTTCTATGCCATGCTCCATGCAAAAGTCAACAAAGAGACTATTTTTGAACTCAGTGCCATTATCGCTCCGAATGAATTTTAATGCACCAGGGAGTTCAGTAAAAAGTCTCAAAGCCAAGCTCCGAAAGTGTGAAAACACTTCATCCTTGCTGGCAAGAAAGAAGACCCAAGAGTAGCGAGAGTAATCATCGACAATAACTAAAACATACCACTTGCCGCCTAAAGAACTAACCCGAGAAGGACCTACAGTGTCCATATGGAGAAGTTCTCCGGGCTGTTCAGTCATCACTGTGGTGACTGGCGAATGCGAAGCGGCAATCATTTTTCCATGTCGACAAGGAGCGCAAACTAAATTCTTCTCAAACTTGAGCTTGGGCAATCCTCGGATCAGACCTAGGGCGCTCAGACGAGCGAGCAATTCAAAGCTCATATGCCCTAGTCTCCTATGCCACTTCCAAAGCTCCGAAGTCGAATGTGCAACAAGACAATGAGAAGAACCAGACGACTCTGAAAAATCAGCTCCAAAAACTCTCCCAACCCTAAAGATCTTACACACCACAACGCCATCAGAATTGAGCACTTGCGAAGTATCGCGATGAAATCGCACTTCGAAGCCCTCATCAAGCAACTGAGATACAGACAGCAAATTGTATCCCAGGTTCTCAACCAAAGCAACATCTTTGAGAGTGAAGTTCGCGTTAATTCTTACCACACCTTTACCTTTCACTCTACTCCTTCGATTGTTTCCGAAGGTGATATGTTCCCTTTGCTTGGTTGTAGTGAGGCTGGAGAACCAAGCTGCATCTCCGGTCATGTGGCGCGAACAACCGGAGTCCATGATCCACGTGCCCTCCAAGCCTCGACCTGTCGCCTACACATGATGAAAACGTCTCGATCGCTCAGTGCTGGGGTGAGTAAAATAATGACGAGGCATCCAGCACTGAGTGACACGAGTAATAGGCACAGTAGAAGTAGACGGTCTACGCACATAAAAATCAAAATGATGCAAAGTGCGAGGTCTACCTACATGCAAAGAACGAAAAGCATGTAGAGGTCTCCTACTCTGACGAGGTACAAAGCTACTCGCCCGAGGTCTACCACCATATGGAACATGGTGAACACCTCGAGGAGCAAAACCCCTCCGAGAAGCATGAGGAGCCTCTAAAACAGGACGAGAGTAAAACTCAGACTCATGCATACCTAAAGATGGGTAATGCATGTCCTGATAGCTCATCGCCTGTGCACGTCGCTCATCCTTGATGCGACGGAAACAGAAACCAATCAAATGACCTGCCCTCTGACAATAAGAACAGTGAAACACTCTCCTGGGGGCACTCTCATGGGTCATAGGAGCAACTCTCACAGGCTCCTTGGGTTTCTTCTGAGTGGCTTTCTTGGGAGGATTTTTCTTGGCAGGAGGAGTGGTTTTCTTTGGTGGATGGGTAGGCTTTTTGGCTGATGGGGTGTCCAACAGAGCTCTCTCTTTCTCTAGGGTGGTGGGAGAGGTGAAAACAGTTTTGGTCTTACTGTCTGAAGCTATCCTCTCAAAACCCAAACCTAGAGCTACCCCGGCTCTGTCAGCACACAACTTGGTCTTGGCCAAGAGCAAATCCATCCTACCCTTCCCCTCAGTGCATTTGTTCACCACAGAAAGAAGGTATTCATTTTCGGACATGAGGTTTTCAGCTCGCTCTCTGACAGTGCCTAGCTGGTCCTTAAGGGTGATGCAAGTGTCACAAACAGGTTGCACATCCTTAGAACTACCGGCCCTCTCCAATCTAGCCTCTAAATCATGAACATGCTTATCACGTAAATTAATGCTATCGCGCAATAAAGAGCAGTTCATGCAATCAATAATATCACGAGGTCTAGAATCCACCTCCAAAAGCTGCTTCTGTGCAGTCTCAAGCTCAGAAAGAGTTTGAGCATGTACAGAACGCAACTGAGCAAGCTCACCCATGACAACAGAACAAGACTCACATTCAGCATCATCAAACTTAGACTTAAGCATGGCATATTCAGTAGAAACATTTTCTAGCCTAAGTCTAAGGTCTTTTCTTTCTCTAGCAGCTTGCACAAGTAATCTATCCTGACCTAGCACTACTTCATTCAGCTCATCTAATTTAATTAGAAGCTGGTCAGATGATAGGTTTACCTCAGATGAGTCAAGCTCATCGCCGCTGTGATCGCTGTCGGCCATGAAACAAAGGCCAGTGAAGTCACGTCCCTTCTTGTCCTTCTTGTCCTCCTTCCTTGGGGACTCCTCCTCCTCAGAGCTCGACTCCTCAGTTGAGGAAGTGTCGATGTCGCTGAGAGCAGCAACAAAGGCTCTGGAAGCGGCCTTGGCTACTTTCTTAGCCATCTTGCCGCGCTTGCCCTTCACAAAGGGCTTCCTCTCCTTTTTGTGGTATTTGGGGCGGTCACTCTCATCTCTCTTCTTTATCTTGGGGCAATTGGCCTTGATGTGAGAAGTGTCGCCACATTCATAGCAACCACTAAAACCACTTCTCCTCTGATCCCGTCTCTCATGATGAAAGCGGGTGAACCTCCGGGCAATGAGAGCAAGCTCATCATCAGCTAGAGTATCCACCTGCTCCTTTGTGACGGAGACCAGGGAGGACAAAGCAAAACCATCTGCAAGAACACAAGTGCCTGATGTGCTTGGTTCTGCAGTGGTGCCACGGCTAGTGCTAGAAACCAATGCCAATGGCTGTGGCAAAGAGCTTCTGTGCACAGCAAGAGATGCCTTGGCAATCTCTGTGGACTTCAGCTTGCTAAAGAGTTCGTCACAGGTCAATGTGTCATAGCCTGTGGACTCCTCAATGCTGGATATCTTCACCTCCCATATGCTACGGTCAAGAGCATAGAGAAGCTTGATAGCCCTATCATGATCACTGTAAGCAAGCGTCCCGTTGGATCGCAAGTTACTCACTATCGCGTCAAAACGAGAAAACATGGCATCTACAGATTCACCAGGTGCCTGCACAAACAGCTGATACTGTTGATTGTAAGTGCTTTGGCGCCTGGCCTTAATCTGAGCAGAGCCCTCATGAAAGACAGTGAGTGTTGTCCAAATATCCCTAGCAGTCCTAAGGTGCTGCACCCTATCAAACTCACTCCGACTCAAACCAATGAACAGAATGTTCCTTGCCTTGGAGTTGGCAATATATTGATCTTTTTCAGTTTGAGTGGTGCGGGTATCAGGGATGGAGTATTGTGAGTCCACAATCTCCCAAATTGCATTTCCTTGGCTTAACAAGTAAGCCTCCATGCGCACCTTCCAGTATGCAAAATCTGTCCCATCGAACAGAGGAATTTTACTGCCTCTATCCATGTCGCCAACAGATCACAAAACCGGTTAAGGTCAACTAGTGATCTTAACCAAGCTCTGATACCAATTGTTGGACCGGAAACGGCGACCAGAGGGGGGGTGAATGGGAGCTATTAAAATTTCGGGCTAAAAACTTAGCCTTCGGTTCTGTTCTGTCTTCTGCGGAACAGACTTCGAACACTACCTTCGAAGGTCTGGTTCGGAGGTACTTCGACACCTTCGAACACAGGCTTCGGAGGAGCAAGAGTTCGAAGTCAAGAAGACTTCGCTCCTCTTACAACCCTCGAAAATCTACTCTGCTAAGTCAGTGCAGGCTCCGCACACGAGGTGCTTTGAGCAGGCTTCGCACTTCACCCTTCGCAAGAGTGGACAGCCCTCTGAGGACTTCGACCAAGTACTTAGCAACAGCAACTGGTGCTGGGCTTCGTACGCGAAGGTCTACACGCACACAAAACGGACTATGCTAAGAGCTTCGACACAAGAAGCACTACGGGAAATGAACAGGGCTTCGCTAGTAAGCAGCGAGGTCTTGCCTCGTGTTACACAGAGCGACAGCACACTATAAAACACACTTCGCGAGAAAAACACCCTTCGCCAGAACAGGCTTCGGTGCACTAAGACAAGCGAGGTATGTAAAGCGAGCTCAAGCAAAAGCACAAAGAAGCAGGACTTCGCCGCTTGAACAAGGAACACAAGATATATTGAACTCTGGATGAAAACCAGCGAGGTCTGTGTGTACAGGAGCTCAACAGTAAATGCTCAAAGTGTTAAATGTTACCTACCGAGCCCCCATATTTATAGCCCACGGCTTCATCCTAAGGAAGTGACTACTTTACCCCTAGGTTTACATTCATTTTGTCTCTACAGAACTAAGGGGTACAAAAGGTAGTCCACCTTTATTTTGGAGGCTTCTCTGTCAGCTGCAGAGGGGATAGTGTCAGCCTTTTTCAGAACAGACAGTGTCAGCCTTTACAGTGTTGACTTCTGGAACCTCCCTTCGCACCGGAGGGTGCGGTAGCTTCGGCGAGAAGCCTGCAGCCTGATGGCCTTCGCTCTGCCGAAGAAGTCCTTCGATACAGTGACGGTTTTGAGCCGAAGCCGTCAAAGCCCTTGGGCCTTCGCACCACCACCTCCGGAGTGGATCACCACGGCTTCGCAGCTACTCCGAGCTCGAACACCGTCCGTCCGTGTACCGAAGCCATGCATGGCCGAAGCACCTCAAGTTATCCTCACTCCGAAGCCCCACCTTCGGAGTACCACCCTTCGAAGTCCCTCCTTCGTCCAAGGCCTCCGCATGAAGCATTCCATGAGCACTCCGTCGCAGTGCCTCTCCCCGAGCACACTCCACGACGAGCCTCACCCGGACCATGCCTTCGATGCGCCTCGACTTCTGAGACCTTCGTCGGGCCCCTTCGAGTGTCTCCCTCCGGAGCACACTTCGAACCCTTGCCTCCGCAGAGGACTTGGTCCACCAACTCCGAAGTCACTCCATCCGGAGTACCTTCGAAGTGCCTCACCTCCGAGGACTTTGTCTCGAAGTACCTTCAGCCGGAGCCACACTCCGCACTCTCTGCCTTCACCTGGCACGACTCGACCCGAGGACCGACCCGGACCACCTTCGCAGCCACCGTGACGGAGCTCCCCGCTCCCCTGGCATCAAGCCACCCGCTTGACCCAGGTTCACCCGGCTCGAACCCTGTCCGTTGCCTCCGAAGTCCCTGCGCACCACCGACAAGCAAACAAGTGTATCCAGTACTCCGGAGACCTCTCCGGGATAGCAACCTCCGGTACACACTCCGGTGTACCGCCCAAAGTACCGAAGCCATCGGTACAAACCCAGTCATCGTGTACTGCCGGACCCCTCCGACAGGCACACTCCGCTGCACAGCTGCAGCAAGCAAACACCGAACACACTCCGGTGACACACCTCCGAACACCCTTCGGAGGTACCACCTCCGAAGCCCCTCCGGAGGTACCCTTCGAACAGAGGGTAAATAATCCTGTCAATCACTCATCACATACACCGAAACCACCCTTGGTTTCTCAGTCTTCAACCGCATTGTAGGGGCTCGACCAGTTGTGATCGACAGAGGCTGATCTAGCCACGGAGCTAGAACGGATCTGGGCGAAGATTACCGAGAAAGAGGGTGTGTGGCTTCTTTCCCGACCTGAGTCGACGCCCAGAAATGTCAGTTTGTTGATACCGTCTGCCACGCAGAATGTTAGCACCGCATCCTTCAAGATGTTTCCGGCTGTGGGCGATTGAGGCCATCCGCAGAGCACTCTAGCTTCATGTAGAACCGGCAATTTTGTAATGAACCATTTACCCTTCTTGCAATATACTGTCACCGATTCCTTTGTCTTACTGTTGAGCTTCTTTCTATAAGTTGTAATCTTTTGTGATTTTATCTAAGGGTGATGCCTTTGCATCGGCCATATCAAGGCGATGCCGTTGGCATCGATTGTGTATTCTTCATCCGAACGATCGGGAAATGCTTCCTCAATCGCCTCGTTTGGCCTCTTTCCCTCCTTCCGACATAGTATCCTTTAGCTCGGTCTTATATCATCGGGAGGTCTAGTTACTTGCGAAGGTTGGCCACGGCCTGCTGCCTGATCTGATGCCCGCATCATTGTGGTCCATTGGCTATGGCAAGGTTTGGCCGAGTTCGTCCTTCGCTTTATTGTCATCATCTTCATAGCATGATCTTGGGAAGTTCTTCACTGATCGGCTTGATGCCATCATCTAATACTTCAAGAAAATTGTCATCTCGAGCTCTTCCCGATAGACATACGACTCCTTCTATCTCTCACACTGATAAATCGATTGTAGCTGTGTTAACCGATTTATTGGCGGGAACTATTTCCACTTGATCACCGACCCATTGCATGAGGTTCTGGTGCATTGTTGATGGGACGCAACAATTCACATGTATTTAGTCATGCCCTAGCAACAAACTGTAGGATCCCTTCCCCTTTATGACGAAGAAGGTAGTTAGCATCATTTTGCTTCCACCCGTCAGTTTTGCATTCAGCATTCCCTTCGTGTCTAACGAGTTGCTGCCGAAATCCCTCAATACCATGTTGGTTCTGATGATGTCTTTTGCCGTCTTTCCAAGCTTTCGAAAGGTGGCATAAGACATCAAGTTGACTGCCACCCCTCCGTCTATCATCATCTTGGACATCGGCTTCCCATTAACCAACCCCTTAACATAGACAGGTATTAGGTGCTGATGTTCAAGGTCTTTAGGCTTATCAAATATTGCTGGCAGTGGAGCCAACATCAATTGGGCCATTGTATCGACATGATCTACGCCGTCTTCGTTGGGTGCTTGATACTTTGCAGGGATCAAGAAAACCATGTTTACCTCCGTGTCTTTTTTATCGTTGTTATCGGCCTTATCTTTCGGACGCCATTCGCTCTTGACTCTACGGGGCCGATCAATTTCTTTGATGTGCATATGTGCCCTTGCTTCTTTATGCTGCAGATGCTGCACCCTTCTTTTCTGGCTCCTCGTGAAGATCCCGGAGAGGCACCATTGTGGCTTCTTTGGTTTGGCCTTGTCATCGTCGGCCACTTGGATGATTCCTTCGTCATTAACATGACCGAGCCTCTCTAACACTGGAACCCTTGGAGGCGACAACCTTCGGTGCATGGCTTATTGATTGTGTGGCCTTGTCTTGACACCAGATGACCAGTGGTCATATTGTACCTCTCCTGCGGTACCACATCCTAGGCAATCATCGATGGATGGTAGTCGTAGCTCCTCATTACAACAAAGCCAAAAGAAATCATAATTCCAATGGGGGTTAAAACGCGAGGGGCTACGTATGGGCAACCCTCATCCAGCCGGTCCCCATGACCTTCTCCCAGTGTCTTCAAAGTATGCTGATCAATCGTACAGCCTAGGACCTTCAACCTGCATGAAGAAATCCATTGCGGCGGTGATTATGGGGAAGATTAGTCTGGGGATCAAGATTCACCAACCCGGTCAGGAAGCAATCCCTTAACCTCGAGCCGGAGAAGTGGTTGTGTTCGAAGCATTCTTCGAGGCTGGGTTGGGACTTCCGATGGTAGACTTCCTTTCTGAGGTATTGGAGCTTTTTCACGTTACTCTTCCTCAGTTATCTTCGAATGCCATAGCGCGCCTTGCAATCTTTGAATGGGCGATGCGAGCTAAAGGTTGTGAAGGGAGGGCAGAGATTTTTCGCAGCACTCCATAAAGCTTCCTGCCAGCCAAAGACTTACCAGAGCTCTGGAGGAGAGAAGATAGTAATTGCCTTCGGTAGTATCAACTTCCGGCTCCGAGATGAGTATCAAACTCGGTTCCCAGTGAAGGCCATCAACGCCAGGTGGTATACGGACTAGGTCCTTCGCTGGTTTTATGCCGAAGTAGGAGCGAATAGCACCTTGGTTGGGCCTCTTGAAGACTTTTTTACCGGAGAGAAGCAGAGGTTCATCTGGACCCAGGCCAGCTCGAAGCTCGCCTCAACCTGCTACAAACAATAAGTCATCGCATGAGCATGCGGGACTTAGTGGAGGAGTTCATCAGACTCTGAATTCCACTTCTGATGGCCAACTAGCCTATTAACTTCGAAGAGAATTCGGAGGGTGGACTCCGAGAGATCTCTTCGAGTGCTGCAGGTAACCTTGGAAACTCTGCAAAATGTTTTATATGCAATAGTTTTCATAAAAATGATTTAACTGAAATAAATCTTATCTTTCAGCTCTGCGCGCCACCTTGACTTTGGAACAAGTTGTTTGGGCTTCAAAGAAGATCCTCGGAGCCCCTATGCTCACCGAGAAGGAATGGAGGGTGAAGCTGGTGGGCAGCTGGGAGC
Source organism: Zizania palustris (assembly GCA_019279435.1). Lineage (NCBI taxonomy): Eukaryota > Viridiplantae > Streptophyta > Magnoliopsida > Poales > Poaceae > Zizania > Zizania palustris. Next base: position 41,277,700 of record JAAALK010000290.1, on the reverse strand, counting down.
GGTACAACCGAGTATGGAGCGTACTCGGAGTTAGGCTCCTTCTCTTCCGGACTAGAGCACGTATGAGCCAGGTCCCAAGAAGAGGGAAGCTGAAGCAGGGACCTCGACGCCGACCAAGACACCCGTGAAGAAGGTGGCCTGAAAGCCAAAGTTCGTCGCTCCTTCCAAATCCCCTACTTCATCTTCGGAGTCATCTAAAGATGAAGGACAAGTAGAAATACGAAGGGAGTTCAAAGCCTTCATTACCAGGGATGAAGGGGTACAAACAGAGGTCGAAGTCCCCACCGACGGTGACGCAGTGGCCGTGCCTATTGCAAAGTACAACCTCGAGCAGGCAGAGACTCAAAATGTCTCGTCTGACCAAGAACCCCTGCTGCGGGAGAAGGCAGAGTCGGGACGATGAATGAACAAGTCTCGGCTCTAGACAAAGTAATAGTTGCGGTTGTTGGAGAGGTTTTGGCAGCTAATCCTTCGGTTCCCAACTCTGAGTCTGAAGAGGACTTCGAAGAGGCGTTCGATCCTCCGAGTAGTCCCGTGCTCATTCGGCGATAGAACATCGAAGGTAAACTTCAGTAGAGTACTTTTTCTTTCTTTTTGTGTCCTGCAAAATTCATGCAATATATAATACCTTTGGACTTTACAGGATCAACTCCCATGGAGATGACCCCTATCATGAAGACTGCGCTAGAAGCTTCGAAATCTCCGAAGCCAATCCCGGAGGTTGCCATGAAAATGGGGCCTGGGAAAGGTAAAGGCAAGGGGGAACCTTTGCCTGCTCCGACTCCAGGATGGACCCCATCGAAGTCAATCGACGGAGGTCAATCCACTGAAGGGGGCCAATCTACGGAAGTCTTCGAAGACGTGACGCTGTGCTCTGGCCCTTCTCCGAGCGAAGATGATCATAGAGCCTTGTCATGGCTCCCCCTCCTAGCTCCTTTTCTGGAGCGAAGGACTGGACTTCGGACTTTGCTAGAGCCTTTGGCTCGGGCTAGTCGCGAGGTTGGGGAGACTGACTTGGTAGCCAATCTTGGGGAAGCTGAGGGATCAGAGTTGGATGTAGCCTTGGAGCGAGCAGCCTATTAAGTACGAAGTATCTGCAACAACAGAGTTAGTTTAAAAATGTAAATAGTTTACCTACATTGCTATTTTCTTCCTTCGCAGCAAATAGTCTTGGCCCGAGCTATGGCCGTATCAAACGAGCGGGAGTGTAACCGACTCAAGGAGAAGATAACGACTCTTCAGGGGAGTCTCGTTAGTTCTGAGGTTCGGACCTCTAGCCTGGATGAAATGGTGGCCGCAGAAAGGAAAGCTAGACTTGGCTTGGAGGGTGCCAACCGCAAGCTCGAAGCTGAACAGATTGCGCTTCGGGCCGAAGTGAAAAAGTTGCGGAGGGAGCAGGCGACTGCAAGGGCTGAACTGGTCAAGCTTTGAGAGGAGAAGCTAAAGTTGATGGAGGAGGCCAACAACTTACTCGGACAGAAGAATTATTTGATTACGGTGGCAGCTAAGCTCTCATCTTTGATAGATGAGCTGTCTTCATCGAAGAATGCTTTGTTCGAAGACAAGACGAAGTGTGAGAAGGTAGCCTTAGAAACCATGGACAACCTTCGGGGTGTCCTGAGTACTTCGGCACTTCTTGGACTTTACCTTCGACTGGCGACGTCCCTCTGCTGCGAAGACTAAAGATGATCCAAGCAGCAGCGAAGACTATGAAGACAGCGGGTATTAGGTATGGAGAGATCTCTGGCCAAGTAGCTGCTCTTGGACTGCTTCGCTACTACGAGGATTTAGGGCTATCTGTAGCACCAAAACCAGAGGTTCCTCCTGTCAACTTCAGCGATGACTGGCTCTTAACTCCTTCTGCCGATGTGGCTGCAGCTTGGGAAGCCTTCCAACCGTCTTGGAGAGCTAAAGGCCGATCTACGATCAAGACATGGATTGACGAAGGACTTCACCAAAAACAAGCGCGGTTGCAACCTTCGAGCAGCCAGCCTCCTTCGGACCCAAAGGTCTAGTTCTCCTTAGGGCTCCGATTATGAAAAGACTTATTTGGAAATGTTTTTAGGCTTTCCAACCTTTCTTGGATGATCTTGAAGTGCTAGAGGTTAACTAAGAGCTTCGCCTACTATGGGCTACCTTCGAAGCTCTAAGACCTCACAAACGCCCTCGATTTTCAATTCCTCGGGGAATCTCCGGTGAAGTTATGCCCGATATATGTAAAGATATATTATCTTATATTAAAAAGGAGGAAAAAGAAGTTAGTTTAGAACCTTCATCTTCTGAGGACATTGAATGGTCTGAAGAAGAAAATACTGTCGAAGAGCAAGTAGAAAAGAGCCCTGAACAACTTCGAAGCTAGGAAAGAAGCCCCGAATGACTTCGGTCCTGGGCCGAACTTCAACAAGAGCAGAAGGACTTCTGAGCTTCCAAAGGAGGGAAGAGGGTTAAACGTAAAGTTATTAAAACTCCTGGCTCCAGAACGATTCGCCTTCGAAGTCGTTCTAGTTTTAACAGTAGCTCTAGGGATCGAACAGGTCTTCGTTTCCTTCTCGGTATAGACACATATTTTTCATGATGTAATGTAATCTGTTTGAACGATAAAGATTAAAGTTTCAAAAGTGTCTCCCTACTTCCCAACCCCTCTTTGGGTGTAAGCAACTTCGAAATTTGGTCGAAGGTGGTTACGCGCAACGAAGATAATATTAGCTAGGAGCACAATTTGGGAAGCTTAGAGCCCCTTACCACATTAAAAATTGACTAAGGTCAACAATGGTCACTAAATACCTCAAAAATATCTTCGACTCTACTAATTCGGAGTCTGAAAACTGGTAACTTAGTACCTTTTTGTTTGAATGTAGTCACTTCGGACTCTTATACGTTAGCATCCGATAAAAATGGTCGCTTTGGACTCTTTTTACAAATGTTTTGAGCTATCAGCTCGAAGTCTGTTCTGTTTGGCCACCTTCGGCTCTTTTTACGGATGCTATCAAACCGGTGGTTTGGAATCCACTTTGTGGTCTCGTTGGACTCTTTTTACGGATGCTTTCAAGCCAGAGCTTGGAATCTGTATCATTTGGTCTCCTTGGACTCTTTTTACGGATGCTTTCAAGCCGGTGGCATGGAATCCGTTTTTCTTTTGTGACTTTCCCTCCTCGTCGGAAGCTTTGAACCGGTGGTTCAAAGTCCGTAAAATTGGTTCAAATGAATGACACTTCCCTCACAACCAACTCCATTCCTCCAGTGCGTCCACTAGAAGTAAGGAGTGTTTGAGAGGTAGGAATTATCTGAACCATGAGCTTTATTTATTCAGAAGGTATTTATAGATGATTACAAGGAGCCCCTATGCAAAATATCGCTTCAGGTGCTCCGCATGCCAAGCATGATTTAACTCTTCACCTTCTAAATTAGCTAGCTTAAAAGAACTAGGGCGTCCTAAACGTAGAATGATATATGGACCTTCCCACTTATTTCCTAATTTCTCGGGTGCTATGATGCTCCGCAAAACTAAGTGACCTGGTTTAAGCTCATTAAGCTTAACCTTCGGGTCATACCAAGTCTTCGTCTGATGCTGATATTTCGACAAATTTGCAACAGCTCGAAGCCTTGTTTTTTCCGTTAAATCTAGCGAAGCTTGCATTTCATCTTCTTTTTCAGGTTCGGTGGTGTGAAGAGATCCCCTTTAAGCTCTGTCGGCGTCATGGCTTCATCTCTGAATAGTAATCTGAAAGGAGTAAAACCTGTGGACCTCGTTTGAGTGGTCCGAATGGACCATAAAATCTTCGGGAGTTCCTCGGTCCACAACCCTTTTGCCAATCCTACTATCCTTTGATTCAGACCTGATAAAATATTGCCATTGGCTTGTTCGACAGCTCCATTAGACTGAGGATGACGCACGGCTGCAAAACACATTTCTATGCCAAGGTCTTCACAGAACTTCCTGAAAGGTTCTGCATCAAATTGGGTCTCATTGTCGATTGTGAGCTGTCGAGGCACTCCGAACCTGCATATAATATTCTTCCAAAGGAATTTTTGTACATTATTTGAAGTGATAGCTGTGAGGGGTTCTGCTTCAACCCACTTGGAAAAATATTCAATTGCTACCACTGCAAATTTCAGACTTTCTTTTGCTACTAGGAAGGGGCCAATGAGATCCATGCCCCATCTGGCCATGGGCCAAACTGGAGCAATAACTTGAAGAGTTGTTGGCAGACGATGACTTCGTCTTCCCATCCATTGATAATCTTGGGAAGTGCGGACTAAGGCCTCCGCATCAGCTACTATTGTAGGTCAATAAAGCCCCTAGCAAAGTGTTTTTCCTGCTAAAGCTCGGGGGGCAAGATGGCTACCACAAAGGCCTTCATGAATTTCTCGGAGTATCTCTTGACCTTCGGCTTGAGAAATACATCAGAGTAGGGGGAACATACTCCTGCCTTGTAAAGAATACCGTTGATAACGTGATAATTCCGAACTCTTAGCTGCAATCTTGAAAGTTGTGGCCCTTCAAGTAAGGTTGTTTAGCCTTGAAATAATTCCATGATCGAACTCCGCCAGTCAGTGTTCGGAATGCAAAGGACCTCCACAGGAGGAATTTGTGGCACCGAAGGCGAAGTAAGCTCTTCATAAAAGGCTCCTTCCAGAATATCCAGGACTCTGGCTGTAGCTTTTGCTAGGGTATCAGCTTGTGCGTTGTCAGCTCTTGGTATACTTCGGATAGAAATCCCTTTGAATGCTGCTTCGATCTTGCACATCTCTTCTAGATATTTTGCAAGCTGCGGATGCCAGACTTGAAAACTTTTGTCAACGTGCCCTGCTACAATTTGAGAATTTGTTTTGATAACAACTCTTGTAGCACCTAGAGCATGCGCTTTTCGGAGTCCTAACAAAATTCCCTCGTACTCCGCTATATTATTGGTGGACTTAAAGTTGAGCCTTGCGGAGTACATCGCTCTTTGCCCTGAAGGCGAAATTATCACTGCTCCAATGCATGCTCTGGATGCTTGAAAAGCTCCATCGGAGTATATGGTCCAAATTCCTTCGCTTGATTTTTCTGGAGCCCATATTGCAGACGGAGTCCATTCTGCTATAAAATATGCCACCACTTGTGACTTGATTGTTGTCCTTGCTACAAATGAGACACCAAAGGGTGCTATCTCGACAGCCCATTTTCCAATTCTCCCCATAGAATCTTTACTTCAGAGCATATCTCCCAAAGGATAAGAAGTTGGTACAATTACATTATGTGCTAAAAAATAATGTCGTAATTTCCTTGAAGCCATTATCATAGCATAAGTGAACTTCTCAAGCTCAGAATATCTTGTTTTTGCTCTAGACAAAGCTTCGGATACAAAATATACTAGATTCTGCACCAACTTCCCATTGAAATCAACTTCTCTAATAAGGACTGCACTAACAGCGGAGCCTGTAGCTGTGAGGTAAAGAAGAAGTGTTTCATCTACCACGGGCACAGTGAGTGTTGCGAGGTTGCTGAGATAATTTTTAATATCATCAAAACTCTTTTGGCACTCTGGTGTCCATGCAAAATCTTCGGACCCTTTCAATGCTTTGAATATGGGCAGGCTTCGTTCTGCGGACCTTGCTAAAAATCTGCTGAGTGCTGCAAGGCGTCCAGTAAGCTTCTGTACCTGTTTTAAATTCTCCGGCAGAGCCATTATTTGCAATGCATTTATTTGAGTAGGGCTAGCTTTGATTCATCTACTTAAAACTAGATACCCTAGCAGCTTTCCAGCTTGAGCCCCGAAGATACATTTTTCGGGATTAAGGCGGACTCCACACGCTCGGAGGCTCTCAAATGTTTCCGCTAAGTCTAGACTATGTTGGTGCTTTAAAGCACTCTTTATTACAATATCATCCATATAGGCTTCTACATTGCGGCCTATTTGATGACCTAGAGCCTTAGCAATTAATCTCGAAAAAGTTGTCCTGGCATTTCTCAAGCCAAACAGCATTCTTACATAGCAGAAGACTCCTGAAGGAGTTACGAAGCTTGTTTTGATTTCATCTTCGTGCTTTAACCAGATTTGATGATAACCAGAATACGCGTCGAGGATGCTTAATAACTCCGAACCAGTAGTGGAGTCAACTAATTGATCTATTCGAGGCATGGTGTAGGGGTCACGTGGATATGCTTTATTCAAAGATGTAAAATCAATACACATGCGCCACTTTCCGGAGGATTTCTTTTTGACGAAGACTGGTGTTGGCGTAAAAGATTACGCTAACAGGTTTCTGTAGAAAAGAAACTAACAAACGAAGTGTTTGTGAAGCAAACTGTTCTAAGCCTCCGAAAGGATAATAACTTAGAATAGTTCGAAAGTGTGTATTGAATAACTTGTATTCGGTCCCTATTACAGGGTGAAATGGGGGGTATTTATAGGCCCAAACATTAAGGAAAAGACCTATTTACCCCTCTATTACAACCGTCATAGTGGAAACTATTCGGTTCCCTTAATAGGGCTAAAATGGTAAAAGACTAATCTAATGAGAAAGAAGATAAGTCTTCCATCTTAGCTGGCAGAAAAGATCTTGGAGGGCTTTAGTTCGAAGATGTACTCCGAACCAATGCCTATCTTCGTACTTCGAACTTGATTCCGGGTATCTTCGAAGATGATCTTCGGGGAACCTTCGAACCAGCTGACTGCCTTTATGTTGCTTCGGCAATAACCCCGAAGATGAGATATTTTCCCCCAACAGTAGCCCCTCGAATACGCTTCTCCGTTTGACCTGTAACGTTAGGAGAGCAGTATATGGAAGGAAAAGATAACCAAACATAGGGGTTATTGGTTTTTATTTTATCTCCGAAATGCACGAAGATATGAACTTCGAATCAATCTTAAGGTAATTACTTTTCGAACTATCTTAGAACCGACTCAAGAAGTTCGAAAGTCTTTCAGACTTAGAGAAAATAGCCGTTAAGTTTCTGTTTCCAACGGAAACTGTAGCAGGCGTTAATTTCGTAAAAGAAGTAACGGCAGGAATGCGAAACGACATGGATTAACGGTAAGAAAGTGAAGTTTAGGCTATAAATAGAGGGCCTAGAAGTTACCCAGTTACCTTTTCACCGCATTCTAGCAACCAAAAACTTTTTAGCCCTTTGAGTTCTTGAGCCCTAGCCTCCATTTCCTCAGAGCAATCCGGCGATCACGATGGTGAAGACTAAGGGATCTGCACCTCCGTCGGCCTTGGCTCGGCAGCAGGCAGCCGCAGCAGCAGCGGCCGCAGCGTTGGCGGTGGCACCTCCGATGCCGGCGGCGACATCCATGGCGGCAGGGGGGAGAAATCCCCAAATCGCCGAGGACCAAGGTCTGTGCCCGCCATCGACCAAGTATTTGGATCAATCTTTTGAGTTGGGGCCTTCTACCTGCAAGAGAGAGTCTTTGGCAATCACAGCGGGGGGAAAAATTAGTAATGGAGTTATGATTCGGAAGCCGGGCAAAGAATCGATTCCATCACCAAGACCCGGAGAAGTAGTAGTATTCGAAGCTTTCTTCGAAGCTGGCTTGGGCCTTCCTGCTGTGGACTTCCTGGCGGAGGTATTGGATCTGTTTCATGTAACCCTCCCCCAATTATCTCCGAATGCAGTAGCTAGGTTAGCTATCTTCGAATGGGCGCTGAGAGCCGAAGGTTGTGAGGGGAGGGCAGAAATCTTCGCCGCACTTCATAGAGCAACTTGCCAGCCGAAGACCTTCGTAGGCTCCGGAGGTGAAAAAGTGGTAGTATCCTTCGGCTCTATCAACTTTAGGCTTCGGGACAAATATGCCCTTCAGTTTCCTGCCAAGGCCATCAATGCTAGATGGTACACTGATTGGGTCCTGAGATGGTTCTATGCCGAAGTTGGAGCGAGCAGTCCTCTGGCTGGGCCCCTTAAAGAAATTCAATTCCGGAAAGAAGCCTTAGTGCAGCCCAACGAAGGCCAGCTCGAAGCTCGTCTTAACCTGCTTCAGAAAATTAGCCGAAGGTTAAGCATGCGGGACTTAGCCGAAGAATTCCTCGGACTGCAAATTCCTCCGCTGATGGCCAACTGGCCTATCGTCTTCGAGGATGATTTGGAAGGCGGTCTTCGCAAGATCAACTTAACTTCGAGCCCTGCAGGTAACTTCGAAACCAACATGCATTGTACATATTTACTTCGAAGAAAGACTAACTTGAATTATTTTTTAGCTTCTTCAGCCCCTATTACTTCAGAGCAAATTGTAAGGGCTTCGGAGAAGATTTTGGGTGCCCCAACTCCGACTGAAAAAGAATGGCGAATTAAATTGGTCGGGAGTTGGGAAAGGTTTAACAGAGTATGGGGAATGTTGGAGTTGACTCCGCCCCTCTGATGGACTAGGTGCCTCTGGAGAAAGGACCCAAGAAAAGAATGGTTGAAGCCGGAGCTTCGAGCTCCGCAAAGACTCCGATGAAGAAGGTGGCTCGGAAGCCAAAAAATATCGCACCTTCGGATCCTGCGCCTTCGAGCTCAAGAACCTCAATCTCCGGTTCTAAAGAAGATGAAGGTATACTATTAGTGAGATTGATTGATGAAGATGCAGCTCAACGAAATATTCACATTGAAGATACTGCAGGTATGCCGGAGCCCCAAGCTAACATTGAAGAAGTGAGAGCTCCGGATACTCAAGAGGAGCAAATCGAAGCCCCTATGGGTGAAGATGAAGTTGAAGTTCCTACAACTTCAGCTGTGGATGAAGGGAGGACTGCTCACGGAGATACTCCAACGGCAGAAAATTTTAACTGTGGAATCAGATGATGACTTCACCTTCGATCCTCCGAGCAGTCCAGTGCTCGATCTCCCGCAGAATGTCGAAGGTAAATTTCGCATAATTCTTTATCATTTTCTGCAAAATTATACAATGTATAATATTTTTGTTTTTGCAGAGCCTCCTGCTGTAGAAGTACATCACGAAGACACAATTCAAAGGCCTTCGACAACTTCGGAGCAGCACCCGGAGGTCACTCAACAGGGGCCTGGAAGGGGTAAAAGACACATAGAGCCTCTCCCTACTTAAGGATCAACTTCGTCTGAGTCAACAGATGAAAGTGAATCAACTGAGGGGGGGCCATCTACTGAAATTCCAAGGACCTCAGGAGAACGCTCCGAACCTTCGTCAAGCAGGGATGACCAAAGGGCTTCGGCAATGCTCCCTCTTTTGACTCCTTTTTTGGAGCCAACTGGGCTTCGGACTCTACTCAAACCTTTAGGTCGAGTGAGTCGCAAAGTCGGGGAGACAGAGCTGGTAGCAAAATTAAGTAGGGCGAAGAGTTCGGAGTTTAACGTTGCCCTGGAACGAGCGGCCTACCAGGTACGGAGCACCTTCGAGCCAATATCTTTAGCAAATTATATTGGGTTCGGAATACATCTTCGAACCAGCAGCAAATTAAACATGAACAATTTCTTACTTTAATTTTTTCTTTTCTCAGCAAGCAGTCTTGGCCCGCGCTGCAACTTTATCAAGCGAGAATGAAATTGCTCAGCTTCGGGAAGAAAATGAAGCTCTTAAACGCAACTTATCTTTCTCCGAAGCTAGAGTACTTCAAATGGATAATATGATTTCAACGGAGCGCAGGGCCAGACAGGGCTTGGAGGCTGCTAATAAGGAGTTCGAAGCAGAAAGAATTGTGCTTCGGGCTGAAATTGAAAAGATGCGGTTGGAGCATGCTAGTGCTGGGTCCGAACTTGTAAGGCTCCAAGAGGAAACTAGCCAACTCCTAAACCAGAAGAAAGATCTAATTACGGAGAATGCTAGGATTTCCGGAGTTTTGGCAGAAACGACTTCGAGCAAGGATGCACTAATTGAAGAAAAGCTCAAGTCGGAGAAGGTGGCTACGGAGGTCATCGAACAGATGCTAGGTGTTCTGGAGTACTTCGGTACTACTGGATCACTTCCTTCGGATGACAATGTGACTCTGTTGCGCCGATTAAAGAGGATCCAAGGAGCAGCGAAGCAAATGAAGACGGCAGGCATGCATTATGGAGAACTCTCCGGACAAGTGTCTGCCCTCGGATTACTTCGTTACTACGAGGATTTGGGCCGAACAATCACTCCGAGCGCAGAGGGCTCCATTACCTTCGACGACGAGCGGCTTTTGAATCCTTCCGAAGGCGTGACTGCCGCCTGGCGAGCCTTTCAAACCTCATGGAGAGCCGAAGGTCGTTCTGCGATCAAGGCTTGGATCGATGAAGGCCAACGCCAGAAGCAAGTTCGGAGCCAAGCTTCGAGCAGTCAGCCTCCTCCGAACCCGCAGGTTTAGGAATTATTTAGGATTTTTTGATTATGTAAAGCTCATGCTTGTAAACATTTATCAATGAAAGTCTTGTTTGTCATATTTTTAGGCTTTGCCTCTTATGGAAGATATCGAAGTGTTAGAGCTTAACAACGAACTTCGCTCATTGTGGAACACCTTCGAACTTCTAAAGAGTTATAAGCGTCCTCGATTTCTTATTCCTCGAGATGACTCCGGCGTAATTGCGCCCGAAGTAATCAAAGACGTATTGTCTTATATTAAAGAGGAAGATAAAGAGGTTGACGCAAACACCTTGTCTTCTGAAGACACTAATTGGTCTGAAGACGAAGGTGAAGCTCGAAATAAAAGATCTGAAGATCTTAGAAGCTGGGAAAGAAGCCCCGAGCGACTTTGAACTTGGGCCGAGCTTCAACAAGAGCAGAAGGATTTTAGAGCTTCGAAGGGGAGGAAGAGAGTTAAACGTAAAGTTCTTAGAACTTCTGATGTTGGAACTAGTCGTTCCACCCCTAGCTCTCGGGACCGAAGAGGTCTCCGATTCCTTCTTGGTATAGATTCCACCTACAACGTTCGGCAAAAAGGTAATCATAAGTATAGTTTTCAAAACGTCGAGATCTTTGAAGGCCCGGTATTAGGGGAACAGAATCTTCGGTTTAAAGAGCAATAGTACAAAATTGTGTGGGATGAATCCTGGTCCGACGCCGCTACAAAGAAAAGTAGATGCATTAGACCAAGCAACATCCATCACAATCGTGAATGGCTAGAGAAGAAGATGCAAAAAGGAAGAAGAAAGGGTGATATGATACAGAGCTGGTACCCTGTGCATGGTGTTACAAAGTGTTAGAAGATAAAGTGTTTAGACCGCTAATAATGAATTTTAAAATACATTACAAAGGGGCGTTTGAAATGACGTGATGGCATAGGATGATGATGAATGATAATTTTGAAGCATTGGTTACCCTTTAATGCTCTGAAACAAGGGGGCATGTGTTGACACCAAGATTTAGTAAAACCCAGGCCCACTAAGGATTTCGCACGGTCAACAAAAGTCAAAGAAGTCCGGTCAAAGGTGGTCAAAGAAGCATGTCCATGTCGTTAAAATATGGTCGGATATGATGGAGCTGATAATGGTGATTGAAGAGAAAGATGATCCAGAATCGATTACAACGTAGGTTACTTGGACGGCAAGTCTCTGGACTATAAATATGTATATAATTAGCTAGGTTTAGAGGATACACAATCAACCACAACAAATTACTCTTTCGGCGCATCGCCACCCATGAGTTCCCAACGTTAACCTCGATGGGACAAAGCACTCGGAACCGGGCTGCATCATTCCGATCTCCAGTGAAGAGGTGAGTCTCACCACCCCAATGGTCACATCGACTAGGTCTGTATTCTTTGAGGCTGCATCGTATCGATCTCTTGAGGCATCGGTCTGGTCAGTGTAATCGCCGGTTTATCTTGGTACATTTTGCTATGTATAATTAGGTGGTATAGTTTGAGGCTTCATCGGTTAAGTCCAATATCTCATTCTATTGTATATGGTTCATGTTGTATACCATACATCTAAATAATGTATGCCCGATGCATTGAAGTGTTATTGATTTTCCGTGACTAGCAACTATCTTAGTTAGGTCTGATCTTATAGTTACGGTAATTTAATGTTATGGATACATTATTTAGTATGCTGAGTTTAGTCTCTATTGAAGTACAAGACGATAGGTTATCTTTAATTATACGTTATATTCCACTCGTGTCTGGAAGACACTCATCGGCCTTTATGCGCAAGGACTTCACCCTATCGGCCAATGGCATGCTCATCCCAATAGCGTGGACATTGTCATCAGTCATATGGCTGATCAGCGCGTTTATTCATTTTTATTTTATTCTTACCACGGTCATCGGCTCGGTAGCCGATCGGCGTTTCTACTAACATTATTCTTTTTGGTTCTTTATCTTTTGCAGGATCAAACTGATTGGCACGCTCAGAACCTTATTTTTCTAAGATTATAGGACTCACACTAAAGTTAAGAGATCTCCTAGGCCACGCTTGTGACCAAAAAACACCAACAGATGCCTAACTTACATCAATCTAAGAGATCGTAACCATGCCGCCTTAGACCTAGAAAATACACCAAAATAAACCGGTGAATGTATTGACCGAGCTGATGCCTCAAGAGATCAAAATGATTCAGACTCAAAGGACACCGATCGACCAATACGATCGTCGGGGTGGCAGGACTCACCTCTTCATCAGAGATCGAAATGATGTAGCCCAACTCTGAGTGCCAAGTCCCGCTAGGATTAACCTTAGAAACTAAGGGTGGCGATGTGCCGAAAGTAAATTGTGGTTGTGTTGCTATAGATGTCTATCTAACCTTGCTAATAGTTACATATTTATAGTCCAGAGACTTGTAGTCTGTTACGATAACAATAATTGATTCTGTATTTCTCATTATCTTTCTTCGTCCTTATCGGCTCCTTCGTATCCGCCCACATATAACCACTTGGGCAGACTTCTTTGACCGCCTTTTGACCGGACTACTCTGACTTATGTTGACCATGCCGCACCCCTGGTGGGCCTGGGCTTGTACCAAATCTTGGCATCGGCAGGGGTTTTGAAAAACAGTCAGCAAAGACAATGGGTTCTCCGAGTGTTTTTAAAAAAACAGTCATTAAACAATTGAATTTTTATGTGTGCGGACCTTGTTTTGAGCCTACATGATATTTCTAATTTGTTTTATCTTAAAATTTTTTATACACTCAAAATACAACATATATTATCACATGTAAAATTTTTACATTATTTAGTTCAGATTTTTATTTTTAATTTATTAAGTATATTTCTAGGATTTAAATTGAAATAGGTGAAATTTGAACTACAAGTGCCTAAAAAATGAACAAAAATTATAGAAAATTCATATTCATATTTATTAGTATATTTTGAGTTCTTATGCACTAAATTGAAATATTTTAAAAAACTAGGTTGCGACACTCTATCGGCAATGTAGAGATTAATAGTTTTTTAATTCTAAAAAGTCAAATAATGTATAAAAATATGAAACTTATCATGGTGATATAATATGGTACATAGATTATATGATAAAAAATTAAAAATATTTCGAGAAAGTTGTAAAATAGGATGCTAAGAAACTCCAGATTATCCAGGAGGAAATAGGTTTATTGAAGGGATGGATTAGGTTTGGAAGCAATTTGATGATTAGTTATTTTTTTGTACTTTAATGTTTTCTATAATCAAAATACGAAATAACTTATCTCATGCAGAAATGTGATATTTTTTAAGACATATTACTTTTTTTAATTCATTAAGTGTGTTTCCACTATATAAATTGAAATGAGTCAAATTTGAACTATAAGTAAATGAAATAATAAACCAAAATTTCTATAAAATTCACATTCATATTTTTGAGTTAATTTTTAGTTATTATCTCCTAAAGTGAAAGAAATTTTGAAAAATCTAAGTTGCGACACTCGATCAACAACATGTAGTTTAATGGTTTTTAATTCTAAAAAATCAAATTAATCCTAAAACATGAAACTTATCATACTATTATGATACAATACTTAGATGTTATGATAAAAATTTAAAAATATTTTTAGAAAATTATCACATAAAATATTAAGAAAACCAAACATTTTCACAAAACGAATTAGGATTTAAAAGAGAATGAGTTGGGTTTTGAGAAACCAAGGGTGGTTTCGGTGTTGTGATGAGTGATTGACAGACTTTTACCCTCTGTTCGAAGGGTACCTCCGAAGGGGCTTCGGAGGTGGTACCTCCGAAGGGTGTTCGGAGGTGTGTCACCGGAGTGTGTTCGGTGTTTGCTTGCTGCAGACTGTGCAGCGGAGTGTGCTCGTCGGAGGGGTCCGACAGTACACGATGACTGGGTTCGTACCGATGGCTTCGGTACTTTGGGCGGTACTACGGAGTGTGTGCCGAAGGTTGTTAACCCGGAGAGGTCTCCGGAGTACTGGATACACTTGTTTGCTTTTCTATGGTGCGCAGGGACTTCGGAGGCGACGGACAGGGTTCGAGCCGGGTGAACCTGGGTCAAGCGGGAGGCTTGATGCCAGGGGAGCGGGGAGCTCCGTCACGGTGGCTGCGAAGGTGGTCCTCGGGTCGAGGCGTGCCAGGTGAAGGCAGAGAGTGCGGAGAGTGGCTCCGGCTGAAGGTACTCCGAGACAAAGTCCTCGGAAGTGAGGCACTTCGAAGGTACTCCGGATGGAGTGACTTCGGAGTTGGTGGACCAAGTCCTCTGCGGAGGCAAGGTGTTCGAAGTGTGCTCCGGAGGGAGACACTCGAAGGTGGCCCGACGAAGGTCTCAGAAGTCGAGGTGCATCGAAGGCATGGTCCGGGTGAGGCTCGTCGAGGAGTGTGCTCGGAGTGAGACACTGCGACGAAGTGCTCAAGGAATGCTTCATGCGGAGGCCTTGGACGAAGGAGAGACTTCGAAGGGTGGTACTCCGAAGGTGGGCTTCGGAGTGAGGCTGACTTGAGGTGCTTCGGCCATACATGGCTTCGGTACACGGACGGACGGTGTTCGAGCTCGGAGTAGCTGCGAAGCCGTGGTGATCCACTCCGGAGGTGGTGGTGCGAAGGCTCAAGGGCTTTGACGGCTTCGGCTCAAAACCGTCACTGTATCGAAGGACTTCTTCGGCGGAGCGAAGGCCAACAGGCTGCAGGCTTCTCGCCGAAGCTTCCGCACCCCTCGCGTGCGAAGGGAGGTTCCAGAAGTCAACTCTGTAAAGGCTGACACTGTCTGTTCTGAAAAAGGCTGACACTGTCCCCTCTGCAGCTGACAGAGAAGCCTCCAAAATAAAGGTGGACTACCTTTTGTACCCCTTAGTTCTATAGAGACAAATCTGTTGTAAACCCTAGGGGTAAAGTAGTCACTTCCTTAGGATGAAGCCGTGGGCTATAAATATGGGGGCTCGGTAGGTAACATTTAACACTTTGAGCATTTACTGTTGAGCTCCTGTAGACAGACCTCGCTGTATTCATTCTGAGTTCAATACATTTTGTGTTCCTTGTTCAAGCGGCGAAGCCCTGCTTCTGTGTGCTTTTGCTTGAGCTCGTATTGCATACTTCGCTAGTTTTAGTTCACCGAAGCTTGTCTTGGCGAAGGGTGTTTTTTCCCGCGAAGTGTGCTTTTCAGTGTGCTGTCGCTCTGTGTAACACGAGGCAAGACCTCGCTGCTTACTAGCGAAGCCCTGATCTTTTCCCGTAGTGCTTCTTGTGTCGAAGCCCTTAGCGTGTTCCGTTTTGTGTGCGTGTAGACCTTCGCGTACGAAGCCCAGCACCAGTTGCTGTCGCCAAGTACTTGGTCGAAGTCCTCAGAGGGCTGTCCACTCTTGCGAAGGGTGAAGTGCGAAGCCTGCTCGAAGCACCTTGTGTGCGGAGCCTGCACTGACTTAGCAGAGTAGGTTTTCGAGGGTTGTAAGTGGAGCGAAGTCTTCTTGACTTCGAACTTTTGCCTCTCCGAAGCCTGTGTTCGAAGGTGTCGAAGTACCTCCGAACCAGACCTTCGAAGGCTGTGTTCGAAGCCTGTTCCGCAGAAGACAGAACAGAACCGAAGGCTAAGTTTTTAGCCCGAAATTTTAAAAGCTCCCATTCACCCCCCCTCTGGTCGCCGTTTCCGGTCCAACAATTGGTATCAGAGCGGGTTAAGATCACCAGTTGACCTTAACCGGTTTTGTGATCTGTTGGCGACATGGATAGAGGCAGTAAAATTCCTCTGTTCGATGGGACAGATTTTGCATACTGGAAGGTGCGCATGGAGGCTTACTTGTTAAGCCAAGGAAATGCAATTTGGGAGATTGTGGACTCACAATACTCCATCCCTGATACCCGCACCACTCAAACCGAAAAGGATCAGTACATTGCCAACTCGAAGGCAAGGAACATACTGTTCATTGGTTTGAGTCGGAGTGAGTTCGATAGGGTACAGCACCTTAGGACTGCTAGGGAAATTTGGACAACACTCACTGTCTTTCATGAGGGCTCTGCTCAGATCAAGGCCAGGCGCCAAAGCACCTACAATCAACAGTATCAGCTGTTTGTGCAGGCACCTGGTGAATCTGTAGATGCCATGTTTTCTCGCTTTGACGCGATAGTGAGTAACTTGCGATCCAACGGGACGCTTGCTTACAGTGATCATGATAGGGCTATCAAGCTTCTCTATGCTCTTGACCGTAGCATATGGGAGGTAAAGATATCCAGCATTGAGGAGTCCACAGGCTATGACACTCTAACCTGTGATGAACTCTTTAGCAAGCTAAAGTCCACAGAGATTGCCAAGGCATCTCTTGCGGTGCACAGAAGCTCTTTGCCACAGCCATTGGCATTGGTTTCTAGCACTAGCCGTGGCACCACTGCAGAACCAAGCACATCAGGCACTTGTGTTCTAGCAGATGGTTTTGCTTTGTCCTCCCTGGTCTCCGTCACAAAGGAGCAGGTGGACACTCTAGCTGATGACGAGCTTGCTCTCATTGCCCGGAGGTTCACCCGCTTTCATCATGAGAGACGGGATCAGAGGAGAAGTGGTTTTAGTGGCTGTTATGAATGTGGCGACACCTCTCACATTAAGGCCAATTGCCCCAAGGTCAAAAAGAAAGATGAGAGTGACCGCCCCAAATTCCACAAAAAGGAGAGGAAGCCCTTTGTGAAGGGCAAGCGCGGCAAGATGGCTAAGAAAGTAGCCAAGGCCGCTTCCAGAGCTTTTGTTGCTGCTCTCAGCGACATCGACACATCCTCAACTGAGGAGTCGAGCTCTGAGGAGGAGGAGTCCCCAAGGAAGGAGGACAAGAAGGACAAGAAGGGACGTGACTTCACCGGCCTTTGCTTCATGGCCGACAGCGATCACAGCGGCGATGAGCTTGACTCATCTGAGGTAAACCTATCATCTGACCAGCTACTAATTAAATTAGATGAGCTGAATGAAGTAGTGCTAGGTCAGGATAGATTACTTGTGCAAGCCGCTAGAGAAAGAAAAGACCTTAGACTTAGGCTAGAAAATGTTTCTACTGAATATGCCATGCTTAAGTCTAAGTTTGATGATGCTGAATGTGAATCATGTTCTGTTGTCATGAGTGAGCTTGCTCAGTTGCGCTCTGTTCATGCTCAAACTCTTTCTGAGCTTGAGACTGCACAGAAGCAGCTTTTGGAGGTGGATTCTAGGCCTCATGAAATTATTGATTGCATGAACTGCTCTTTATTACGCGATAGCATTAATTTACGTGATAAGCATGTTCATGATTTAGAGGCTAGATTGGAGAGGGCCGGTAGTTCTAAGGATGTGCAACCTGTTTGTGACACTTGCATCACCCTTAAGGACCAGCTAGGCACTGTCAGAGAGCGGGCTGAGAACCTCATGTCCGAAAATGAATACCTTCTTTCTGTGGTGAACAAATGCACTGAGGGGAAGGGTAGGATGGATTTGCTCTTGGCCAAGACCAAGTTGTGTGCTGACAGAGCCGGGGTAGCTCTAGGTTTGGGTTTTGAGAGGATAGCTTCAGACAGTAAAACCAAAACTGTTTTTACCTCTCCTACCACCCTAGAGAAAGAGAGAGCTCTGTTGGACACCCCTCCAGCCAAAAAGCCTACCCATCCACAAAAGAAAACCACACCTCCTACCAAGAAAAATCCTCCCAAGAAAACCACTCAAAAGAAACCCAAGGAGCCTGTGAGAGTTGCTCCTGTGACCCATGAGAGTGCCCCCAGGAGAGTGTTTCATTGTTCTTATTGTCAGCGGGCGGGTCATTTGATTGGTTTCTGTTTCCGTCGCATCAAGGATGAGCGACGTGCACAGGCGATGAGCTATCAGGACATGCATTACCCATCTTTAGGTATGCATGAGTCTGAGTATTACTCTCGTCCTGTTTTCGAGGCTCCTCGTGCTTCTCGGAGAGGTTTTGCTCCTCGAGGTGTTCACCATGTTCCATATGGTGGTAGACCTCGGGCGAGTAGCTTTGTACCTCGTCAGAGTAGGAGACCTCGACATGCTTTGCGTTCTTTGCATGTAGGTAGACCTCGCACTTTGCATCATTCTGATTATTATGTGCGTAGACCGTCTACTTTTACTGTGCCTACTACTCGTGTCACTCAGTGCTGGATGCCTCGCCATTATTTTACTCACCCCAGCACTGAGCGATCGAGGCGTTCTTATCATGTGTAGGCGACAGGTCGAGGCTTGGAGGGCACGTGGATCATGGACTCCGGTTGTTCGCGCCACATGACCGGAGATGCAAATTGGTTCTCCAGCCTCACCACAACCAAGCAAAGGGAACATATCACCTTCGGAAACAATCGAAGGAGTAGAGTGAAAGGTAAAGGTGTGGTAAGAATTAACACGAACTTCACTCTCAAAGATGTTGCTTTGGTTGAAAATCTGGGATACAATTTGCTGTCTGTATCTCAGTTGCTTGATGAGGGCTTCGAAGTGCGATTTCATCGCGATACTTCGCAAGTGCTCAATTCTGATGGCGTTGTGGTGTGTAAGATCTTTAGAGTTGGGAGAGTTTTTGGAGCTGATTTTTCAGAGTCGTCTGGTTCTTCTCATTGCCTTGTTGCTCATTCGACTTCTGAGCTTTGGAAGTGGCATAGGAGACTAGGGCATATGAGCTTTGAGTTGCTCGCTCGTTTGAGCGCCCTAGGCTTGATCCGAGGATTGCCTAAGCTCAAGTTTGAGAAGAATTTAGTTTGCGCTCCTTGTCGACATGGAAAAATGATTGCCGCTTCGCATTCGCCAGTCACCACAGTGATGACTGAACAGCCCGGAGAACTTCTCCACATGGACTCTGTAGGTCCTTCTCGGGTTAGTTCTTTAGGCGGCAAGTGGTATGTACTTGTTATTGTCGACGATTACTCTCGCTACTCTTGGGTCTTCTTTCTTGCCAGCAAGGATGAAGTGTTTTCACACTTTCGGAGCTTGGCTTTGAGACTGTTCACTGAACTCCCTGGTGCATTAAAATTCATTCGAAGCGATAATGGCACCGAGTTCAAAAATAGTCTCTTTGTTGACTTTTGCATGGAGCATGGCATAGAACATCAATTCTCTGCTCCGCGGGTTCCTCAACAGAACGGTGTTGTTGAGAGGAAAAACCGCACTTTGGTTGAGATGGCTAGGACGATGCTTGATGAGCATAGGACTCCTAGAAAATTCTGGGCTGAGGCCATGAACACAGCATGTTACATCTCAAACCGAATTTTCTTGCGCTCAATTTTAAACTTGACATCTTATGAACTACGTTTTGGGAGACAGCCCAAGGTTACTCATCTTCGAGTTTTTGGCTGTCGCTGCTTCATTCTAAAACGTGGAAATTTAGATAAATTTGAGTCGCGATCTTCTGATGGGATCTTTTTGGGTTATACAACTCATGGTCATTCTTATCGTGTTTATAACTTGGAAACTAACACTGTCATCGAGTCATGTAATGTGACTTTTGATGAATCAACCCCCTCTGTTAGTTCTGCTCTTGAACAGGCAAATGAACACGACATGGAACAGACTTTATTCGAAGACGAAGATCCCGGAGAATTCGAGGATGATCCCCTACTACCCTCGACGTCAACCCCCGAAGCTGACCCCGCTTCTACTACTTCGGCACGAGGTCCCGAAGCGACTACCTCAACATCGGTCATCTTGGACCACTCCAACGCACAAGTTGAGGGGGAGACTGCATCCCGCCGCGAGGCTCCACATCATGTCCAAAGGATGCATCCTCCCGAGCAGATCATTGGTGAGCTTGATCAAAGGGTAACACGTTCTCACGCTCATTTCACTAATGCTGCTTTTGTTGCTTCTTTCGAGCCTTTAGATGTTAGTCATGCACTTTCTGATTCTAGTTGGATCAATGCCATGCATGAAGAGCTTGAGAATTTTGAAAGAAACCAAGTCTGGACTTTAGTTGATCCTCCACCAAATGTTCATTTCATAGGAACAAAATGGATTTTCAAAAATAAACAAGGGGAGGATGGGACAATTGTTAGAAACAAGGCTAGACTTGTAGCTCAGGGCTTTTCTCAACTAGAAGGGATTGATTTTACTGAAACTTTTGCACCTGTTGCTCGCCTTGAGGCCATTAGGATTTTGCTTGCCTTTGCGACATCCCGGGGATTCAAACTCTATCAAATGGATGTCAAAAGTGATTTTCTTAATGGCTTCATAGGTGAAGATGTTTATGTAAAACAACCCCCTGGTTTTGAAAACCCCAAGTACCCACATAAAGTCCTTAAACTTCATAAGGCTCTTTATGGACTCAAGCAGGCCCCTCGGGCGTGGTATGATAGACTTAAGTCTTTTCTGCTTGAGCGAGGGTACGTGATGGGCTCTGTTGATAAAACATTGTTTACTCTCAAGCATGGCAAAGATTTCCTTCTAGTGCAGATTTATGTGGATGATATCATCTTTGGTGGCTCTTCTCATGCTTTAGTTGCCGAGTTTGCAGATACCATGAGCAGGGAGTTTGAAATGTCGATGATGGGTGAACTCACCTTTTTCCTTGGTTTGCAAATCAAGCAAAGCAAACAAGGTACTTTTGTCCACCAGACAAAGTACACCAAGGACCTGCTCAAGAAGTTCGACATGTCCGATGCGAAGCCCCTCGCCACTCCAATGGCTACATCTGTAGCATTGGACCCTGACGAAGATGGAGAAGCCGTAGATCAGAAGGAGTTCCGGAGCATGATCGGCTCCCTCCTCTACTTGACTGCCACGAGGCCGGACATACACTTCGCTGTGTGTCTGTGCGCTCGTTTTCAGGCTTCACCACGAGCTTCGCACCGCCAAGCGGTTAAGCGCATTCTAAGGTATCTCAAGCACACCCTTGAATTTGGCATATGGTATTCATCGTCTTCATCTTTATGTCTTAGAGGCTATTCTGATGCGGATTTTGCTGGGTGTAGAATTGATAGGAAGAGTACCTCTGGTACTTGTCATTTTCTGGGTACGTCTCTGGTTTGCTGGTCTTCCCGCAAACAGTCTAGTGTTGCACAATCGACGGCTGAGGCCGAATATGTTGCTGCAGCTAGCTGTTGCTCTCAGATTTTGTGGATGGTTTCCACTTTGCGGGATTTCGGGTTAGATTATAAGAGTGTTCCACTTTTCTGTGATAACACTAGTGCTATTTGTATTGCAAACAACCCGGTTCAGCACTCCAGAACCAAACACATTGATGTACGGTATCATTTTCTCAGAGATCACAATGAGAAGGGTGATATTGAACTTCAATATGTTGATACCCAACACCAGCTTGCCGACATTTTTACAAAACCCCTCGATGCTTCTCGATTTGCTTACTTGCGTGGGGAACTTGGCATTTGTCATCCTTACGGCATTTTGTGAGGGGGAGCTGATTTTAACTGTCTTGCATATGCTCATTATGTGTGGAATTGCACTTACATCTTTTGCTATTATATGCCTGCTTTTAATTCAAAGAAATCATGACAGCTCAGCTCTATGAAATATGTCTGGAACATTGATTGTGCATGATGTTTTATTTTCTAAAATCAAAACTTGCTCACTGCTAAATCATGTATCTAGCTTGATTAGGCAGGACTGCTTTTAGCTATCTTTTATCTACTTGACAGCAAGACACTGTTCCTTGGATGCTAAAATTTGCAACTTGAAAACTTGTGTTCTTTATTCATGGATATTCATCAAAATTTTAAATTCATCAAAATCAAAATAAAAAATCCATGATTTGCCTGGTTTCAATGAAAAGATCCAGGAGGGTTTGTTTGTCGCACTACTCTATTCTAGACTGCTTACCATTGCACCTTGGTCTGAACTGGAATAGTGTAGTGTATGCCAAAATCACCGCCTTAAGCTTCAGATGGCTTTCATGCCTAGGCTTGGCCTGATTGGAAAGTATAAGGTGGACAAACAAATAACCCCTGGCATTAAGAAAAAGAACAACAAAATTAATTGCTCATCAAGTTTGCTTTCACAGCTCCTTTTGAACAAGACTTGTCTGTCTAGGGTAGAACTTGTTAGCTTTGCGCAGTCCTTGCCTTCTCATATCTAACTACTGTGATTAAGTGGTGATGCTTCTACTTCAAAATGACAAAATCACATGCCATCATCTTGTTTCACAGATTGTTACATTGAGCTGAGCACATGATCATTTGTGATTAATTTTGGCATATTTTTGCATTATATGTCTTTGCAATTCTATTCATTTCGCAGCTTTGCATCTTTTGAATGCTCCTTGATGCTTGCATTGCCAAAGGGGGAGAGATTTTGCTATGTTCTCTGCCGCAAGAAGGCATAATTTTGAAGGGGGGAGAGATTTTTGACATAAAGGGGGAGAAAAATTTGCTCAACTCAGGGGGAGTTTTTATCCAAAGGGAGTTTTGCCGAAGGGGCCTTTACTCTTTTACAAAGGGGGAGAAAATTTCTTTTATCAAGTGACATGATTTGGCTCTTTTCTGAGTTTTTATGGTCACTTGTGTGCTGAAAATTTTAAATTTTCTTGAACTTGGATTTGGTTGTCAATGCACTCATCAAGGGGGAGATTGAGAAACCAAGGGTGGTTTCGGTGTTGTGATGAGTGATTGACAGACTTTTACCCTCTGTTCGAAGGGTACCTCCGAAGGGGCTTCGGAGGTGGTACCTCCGAAGGGTGTTCGGAGGTGTGTCACCGGAGTGTGTTCGGTGTTTGCTTGCTGCAGACTGTGCAGCGGAGTGTGCTCGTCGGAGGGGTCCGACAGTACACGATGACTGGGTTCGTACCGATGGCTTCGGTACTTTGGGCGGTACACCGGAGTGTGTGCCGAAGGTTGTTAACCCGGAGAGGTCTCCGGAGTACTGGATACACTTGTTTGCTTTTCTATGGTGCGCAGGGACTTCGGAGGCGACGGACAGGGTTCGAGCCGGGTGAACCTGGGTCAAGCGGGAGGCTTGATGCCAGGGGAGCGGGGAGCTCCGTCACGGTGGCTGCGAAGGTGGTCCTCGGGTCGAGGCGTGCCAGGTGAAGGCAGAGAGTGCGGAGAGTGGCTCCGGCTGAAGGTACTCCGAGACAAAGTCCTCGGAAGTGAGGCACTTCGAAGGTACTCCGGATGGAGTGACTTCGGAGTTGGTGGACCAAGTCCTCTGCGGAGGCAAGGTGTTCGAAGTGTGCTCCGGAGGGAGACACTCGAAGGTGGCCCGACGAAGGTCTCAGAAGTCGAGGTGCATCGAAGGCATGGTCCGGGTGAGGCTCGTCGAGGAGTGTGCTCGGAGTGAGACACTGCGACGAAGTGCTCAAGGAATGCTTCATGCGGAGGCCTTGGACGAAGGAGAGACTTCGAAGGGTGGTACTCCGAAGGTGGGCTTCGGAGTGAGGCTGACTTGAGGTGCTTCGGCCATACATGGCTTCGGTACACGGACGGACGGTGTTCGAGCTCGGAGTAGCTGCGAAGCCGTGGTGATCCACTCCGGAGGTGGTGGTGCGAAGGCTCAAGGGCTTTGACGGCTTCGGCTCAAAACCGTCACTGTATCGAAGGACTTATTCGGCGGAGCGAAGGCCAACAGGCTGCAGGCTTCTCGCCGAAGCTTCCGCACCCCTCGCGTGCGAAGGGAGGTTCCAGAAGTCAACTCTGTAAAGGCTGACACTGTCTGTTCTGAAAAAGGCTGACACTGTCCCCTCTGCAGCTGACAGAGAAGCCTCCAAAATAAAGGTGGACTACCTTTTGTACCCCTTAGTTCTATAGAGACAAATCTGTTGTAAACCCTAGGGGTAAAGTAGTCACTTCCTTAGGATGAAGCCGTGGGCTATAAATATGGGGGCTCGGTAGGTAACATTTAACACTTTGAGCATTTACTGTTGAGCTCCTGTAGACAGACCTCGCTGTATTCATTCTGAGTTCAATACATTTTGTGTTCCTTGTTCAAGCGGCGAAGCCCTGCTTCTGTGTGCTTTTGCTTGAGCTCGTATTGCATACTTCGCTAGTTTTAGTTCACCGAAGCCTGTCTTGGCGAAGGGTGTTTTTCCCGCGAAGTGTGCTTTTCAGTGTGCTGTCGCTCTGTGTAACACGAGGCAAGACCTCGCTGCTTACTAGCGAAGCCCTGATCTTTTCCCGTAGTGCTTCTTGTGTCGAAGCCCTTAGCGTGTTCCGTTTTGTGTGCGTGTAGACCTTCGCGTACGAAGCCCAGCACCAGTTGCTGTCGCCAAGTACTTGGTCGAAGTCCTCAGAGGGTTGTCCACTCTTGCGAAGGGTGAAGTGCGAAGCCTGCTCGAAGCACCTTGTGTGCGGAGCCTGCACTGACTTAGCAGAGTAGGTTTTCGAGGGTTGTAAGTGGAGCGAAGTCTTCTTGACTTCGAACTTTTGCCTCTCCGAAGCCTGTGTTCGAAGGTGTCGAAGTACCTCCGAACCAGACCTTCGAAGGCTGTGTTCGAAGCCTGTTCCGCAGAAGACAGAACAGAACCGAAGGCTAAGTTTTTAGCCCGAAATTTTAAAAGCTCCCATTCACCCCCCCTCTGGTCGCCGTTTCCGGTCCAACAGGTTTGAAAGCAAATCAATTGTTAAATCTTCATTTGAATTTAAAACTTTTTTATAATCAAAATACATCATAACTTCTCCCATGAAAAAATGGCATTTTTCTAGGTTAGTTAGATATTTTTAATTTATTAATTATATTGCTAGGATATAAATCAAAAAATTTAATTTTGAACTAAAAGTGCATAAAATAATGAATTAAATTATCAAAAAAATATTTTTGTTTTAGTTTATTTTTATTCCATACCCACTACAAGTTCACAAATTTTATCAAGAAAAAAATGAAAACTGAATCTGACAAAAAAAATTTAAAAAAATATTTGCCGAGAACCAAATTTGAGGCACTCGACAAACAAAAAAATTGACTTCCCGCACAAAATTTTTCCGCTTAGCGCCGTTTTTTTTTTAATTTGCTTGGCAAATTTTCGCACCTCTCTTTAAATATTCGTAGCTTCCCTCCCAAGGCTCACATCCCTCCCTTACTCTCACCTCCATCATCGGCTTGCGAAGCCGCCGGCACCGGCAACGCCGTCGGCCCCTCCTCATCGACGTGCCTCGCCTTCACGCTGGCCTCGCTGCCCAGTCATCGGTCCACTCTAGCCGTCGTGCCCCATTGCTTTCACCGATCTTTGCCTCCGGTCGTCGCACCCCATCGCCCCGTTGCCGATAAGCTTCGGTCGCCTATCGCCACAATCCTGCACCACCCCATGGCACTACACCCCGTTACCCATCGCCTATCATCGCGTCATCGCCCAGGCGCGCCGCTTCGTCGCTGTGCCCCACCCAGGCACTATGTGCCATCACTGCACGCTGCGCTGCACCACGCTCGCCTAGCATTTGACAAAATGTGCCACCCGTACGTCCTATTTTTTTATTTTCTGTTTTTTTCTTTACCGAGTGCCACATTTAAACACTCGGCAAAGCCGAGTCATGTTCGTAAACACACCGTGAAGTCATTTTTTTCGCTGAGTGTCATGTGTGGTACTCGACGAAGGGTTCGTCGAATACTCGATGAAAAACATTCAGCGAACCCCTATTCATCGAGGTATTATTTGCCGGATGTTTTTTGCTAGTGTTTTTCACACTCAGCGAACTTAATGTTTCCCGCTACACTCTGGTCATGTACTAAAGTATAAAATAAATTAGTATTTAAGTAATAGGTGTTATTACGTTGAAAACCTAAGCGATTGATGACACATCAAAATATTTGGGTCTTGACGAGGAGCCTACACACCAAACTTTTGTCAGATTGAACACCAGCCTTTAAGCACACATGGTACGTATGGCTACCAGCTAGCTTTAAGCCTTTATGTCTTCAAGTAACTGACGATATATGTGTGTATTGGTGTGCCACGCTAACTAGCTACTGCAAGCTCACGTAGACTATGTACCTACCCAATTAATTAACCAATTAAAATGTAGTGTTGTCTCGACAGATATAATTATCGTGGGATAATATATGAAGCTAACTAACCACTTATAGTATTAATTAAGTGCATATATATATAGTTGCATGCTAACTCTTCAAAATTAAAAAAAATGAATGGGCATACAAAATATGATCGAATTTCCTTGTTGCTTGATTACTACACTTGTGAACAGAGATTATTATAGACGGCTAGCTTAAACTAATTTTGACAATAAGAATGAGGCTCCTTCTAGACATTTTTAGTTTATTCATTAGACATATTTGGCTTATTTAAAAGACACTTTTAGTTTATTTATAAGATATGATAGCTTAAGCTTAACAATTTAAATAAGTTGTTCAAAAAAATCTTTGAGAAATTTGTTGTCATGTTCTGAACGTTTTCTAAAATCTAAGCTTATTATATATGTAATATGATGAAAATATTATGTTACCATCGAACTTATTTTTTGTGTGTTTAATTAATAATATCAATATTTGAGATATTTGTTGACATTAGTTAAAGTGTAGATTAAAATATGAGTTTTTTCTACTAACAGAATTTCTACTAAAGTGTACGCGCGTGACGATATTAATATTCATCCGTACACATAGCCAGAAATTAATTAAGTATATAATTCTCATGAATAAATAAATCAAGGTCCAGGTTAAACATATATCATGGCATCCATACGTACGTGACAATTGAAAAATCTGGAACTGTGACATCGCGAGAGCATGCAATCTATTTCAACCACCAACAGCTCGAAACAACACAGACTCATTAGACTAATTAATCGGGCGTTAGGCTTACATGTGTACGAACCTGCCGAATTGGCATAATAAAAAAATCAGTGACACCCGTGTGAATCAATCATTGTAGAGACGTACGGGGTTATAAACGTTAAATATACTTAAATGTGTGTAATTTAGTTTGTCTCACCGATATGCAAAACCGAAAGGAAAACACAAAACAATAATATATACTCACTCCATTACATATAACTTATTTTATTAATTTTATTAAAAATATATCACAATTATAATATTAAATCAGTTTTATTAATTATGTATTAATATTTTACTGATTTGATACTACGGATGTTGATATTTTTTTATTTAAAATTGGTTAAAATTGAATGAATTTGACTTTATAAAAAGTTAAACGATAATATACGAAGGATCTGTTTGTTTTAGCTTCTAGCAGCTAGAGATTCTAAGTAGCTAGCTAGTCTGAGTAGCTGGTGTTTTCCAGCTTCTGGATTCTAGTTTATTTCAAAATTTTGCAGCTACTGATTCTCACAATCTGAGTCCAGAATCTGGACCATTTGTTTCCGCATCAGATTCTAGAAGTAGTTGCAGCTGTCAGAAGCTGAAATAAACAGGCCCGAAATAGGACTGTAGCAATTAACCTGTTTGTCCTCTTCTATATACGTGTATGTAATTGGAAAAGGTACCAACTTGAGCAAAAAAAATTGTATTGTTCTTACCACAATACACATTAATATCATATCATATTTTAGATTTCAAAAATTATACGTTGACAAAATCCTCCATTAATTGGAGTGGTTAGTTTCTTCGTGACCATTTTGGCGATTATAGAATTAAACCAAGGTTTAATTTATACGTGACTTAGCATGATATATTAGCACAAATTAAGAGCCTTCTATCTCTGAAACGTGACAGTTTTTTCTTAATTTTTATCAAAATTAAATTGTTTCCTGTGAAGCTAGCTTTGTTGAGAACGTGGGAATTTTAACTACTTCATAATTCATGTGGATTCGATCGTTTTGAACATGCCTAAAATTTAATAAATAGCAGATACATTTTCGCCCTTTATTTTCATTATTGTGATTACGTGGTTATTTCATCGGAGTTTTTATTGTTGACGTAAAAGATTACACTAGAGAATTAAGAGTTTAACAAACGAAGTGTCTTTTTGAGAAAGCTATTCAAGTCTCCGAGATGGATAATATCTTGAGATGGTTCGAAGTGTGTATTGAATATCTGAGTATTCGATACCCTTTTCAGAGTGAAGATATTTATAGACCGAATACATAGAGAAAATACTTCTTTACCCTCTAATTACAATCGACTAAGAAGATATTGTTTAATATTCTTCATAGGAGTAAAAGAGTAAAAGACTAGTCTAATCAGTGAGAAGATAAATCTTCTATCCTCGCTGGCAACATCCTTTTGGGTGAAGAGGCTTCGGGAGGCTCCGTCACGCCGAAGCCTTGACGGAGGTCTCCGCTGTATAGGGCTCCGAATACAGCAGAGCCTTGATGTTTTTAGAAGCTTCGGAAACCAAAGCTTCTGACTTCTGCTTGTGTTGACATGGAAGTGTACTTGACTTTTGGAGGATGAAATATTTTTCCCCTTCTTATATTCGTTTTAGTCTTATTAACTCCTTTTCAAATATAAATCGCTTGCAAATTTTAGATATTTTTTATATTTATCCGTATGAAATAAATATTACTATATATACTTACAAATAAATAAATTACATAATCTACCACAGAATAAATAAGAGGTAACTTAATTTCTTATTACTTGTGTATAAGCTTAACTCTTATATTTGTTTTAGTCTTATTAAGTCTTTTGAAAAATCATTTACAAATTTTAAATATTTTTAACCGTTTTTATATTTGTCCTTATCAATAAATATTACTATTGGGGGAAAATATTCCATCTTCAGGGTTATTGCAGTAACAGGACAAAGGTTGGTGATTAAGTCCAAGGTTTCCAGCATATGACTCCGGGGATGCATTGAATCAAGTTCGAAGTATGATGACGGACTCTAGTTCGAAGTATATCTTCGAACTTGAACTCTTCTGAGAGCTTCTTTGCCAGCTAAGATGGAAGACTTATCTTCTTTCTCATTAGATTAGTATTTTACCATTTTAGCCCTATTAAGGGTACCGAATAGTTTCCACTATGTCGGTTGTAATAGAGGGGTAAAAGGGTCTTTTCCTTAATGTTTGGGCCTATAAATACCCCTCGTTTTACCCTGTAATAGGGACCGAATACAAGTTATTCAATACACACTTTCGAACTATTTTAAGCTATTATCCTTTCGGAGGCATGGAATAGTTTACTTCGCAAACACTCCGTTTGTTAGTTTCTAATCTTCAGAAACCTGTTAGCGTAATCTTTTACGCCAACTGTTGGCGCCGTCCGTGGGGAACCTAGTCCAAAAAACTTCGTTCTCTACCAAGTTCTCAAACCATGCCTCCTAAGCGGAGTGCAGGTGGTAATCCTGTTCGGAGGTCCCCTCGGACCTCCGGAGCAAGATCTTCAGACACAGTCGAGGTCGGAGGACCTTCGACGTTTCCTCCACCTCAAACTCCGGAAGGGATTTCCCTTCCTCGAGCATACGGAGTTCCTCCACCGACTCCATCTATACTTCGGCCAGCTGGAGTCCCTCTTCCACCTCAAGTTCCACTTCGAACTGATCCCTATAGTTCTCAAGACCCGGAAGACCCTTCCGGAGGAGATGAAGACGGTCTTGGTGATATGGCCGCTCAAATGACCAGTCTCCAAGCCGAAGTAGCAAGGTGGCGGCAAGAAGCCACGAATAGGCTTCGTTCTCAAGCCACCCCAACCATTCCCAAAGTGCCCGAAGACGACGAGCTTATTTATCCTGAAGCCTCGGAGAATGCTTCCTTCGACACCGAGTCTCCGCTGCATCCTGAGTTGCAGAAAGTACGCTTCGACCCTAAGTTCAAAACTTCGAAGCTTTGCAAGTATGTCGGAGATGAAGATCCTGGAGAATTCGTCCGTTCTTATGCTTTAGCAATTGAAGCCAGTGGAGGAGTGCGGGACACCATGGAAAAATGTTTCCCCCTAGCTCTTCAAGGAGTTGCATTGCGGTGGTTCTGGTCCCTGAAACCAGGATCAATCAGTTCATGGGGGCAGTTGAAGAAGAAGTTCGTGAGTAACTTTCAGGGTACCTTCGTACCCCCTATGTCAACAGGAAGTCTTTTCCAGGTGAAGCAGCTCCCTGGAGAGACCTTAAGACAATATTTCAAGCGCTTCGCTCATACGAAGTCGCAAATTCGAGGGTTAACTACGTCTTCAGTAGTTGACGCAGCTCGAGAGGGAGTTATTCATCCAAGCCTCCTTGATAAACTTCACCGAAAAAGCATATCTTCTGTTTCTCAGTTGATGTCTTATTTCAAAGAGTATGCAAGGTCAGAAGAGGGATGGCTTCGGAGAACTGCTGCAACCCCGTCGATATTGCAAGAAGTCAAGTTGGAGGTGAAAACATAAGCACAGCCACAAGGGCCTAGCTTTGAAGTTCAGCACGACAGGCGTAGGGGGCAAAAGCATCCTCGTTCAGAAGTTCTGAACATCGCACCCCCGCAGAAGTTTGCCCAAAGAGCTCCGCAACCTTCAGGAAGCAAGACCAGCAGCTGGAGGCCGCTAGGGAAACCGGCTGACAAAGGCCAGACCTTTTTCTGCTGTATTCATGGTGAAAACCGGAGTCATGCAACTGATGCGTGCAAGGCTATACTTGCTCTGAGAGGAGAGTATCTGGAAAGAACTTCGGGTCGAGGCACTACTGACCGAATTCCAGCTGAAGTCCGTTCGGAGCCAGTCCAGGCTATGGCGTGGATAGAGAACTTCGACTTGGCAAGACGCCCTCCGGTGGTCAATATTATGCCACCTCCGAAGCAAGAAGAGGGGCAAGATCGAGGAAAAAGAATAGTCCTCCCCATCTCCGGAGGAGGGACTCTCGGAAGTATGTCAAAGAGGCAGAGAAGAGAATATGTCAGAGAAGTGGGCTGTAACACCCCAAATTTTCAAAACAATAAAAACATTATTAAATTCAATTTATTGAAATTATTATTTCAGAAAATACTTTTAAATCCCTTTTATACCCTTTTGAACTACAACATAGAGTAGATGACCAAATCAGGAGGTGAAACTTTTTGTATATGATCCTAAGACCAAAATATAATTTTGAGAATTTTTATAAATTTTTACCAGTCTTGGAAGTAGCCCTAATATTTTAATCCATTTTCTGGAATTATTTTTATTCAGAAAAGTATTAGAACAGTAATGGGCTCCTCTCCCTCCCTTCTCTCTCTCCCGGCCGGCCCAGCCCGTTACCGCGCCCGCCTTAGACTGACACATGGACCCCACCTGTCGGCGCCGAATTTTTCCACTCGCGCGCGAACCCGACGCCCCGGCCCCACCCGTCAGGCGCCACCCTCGCCCGCTCGCGCTCACTGGTCAGTGGCCCCCGCATGTCAGTTCCGTCTTCAACCCCGCGCCGTCGCCCCCCAAACTACGCCGGCCACCTTTACTCCCTCGGATCCGCCCCCGCCGGCCCCCTCACCCTAATCACTCGCCGGCAATGAATTCCCCTCAACGCGCCGACCGTTTTCCCCCTATTAACTCGGCCGATTCGCGTCCAGGTTCGATGAACCGCGTCAACCCGAGCTCACCGGCGTCATGGCGTCATTAACCTCGGCCACCGTCAATTGCGCCCTCCCTGCCCCCGCCGGTGCCTCTATTTAAGTCCTTGCCCTCCACCGCGTTCGGTTCACGCAACCATTCGCACTCAGACCAAGCAGAGCGCCCGCACTTCGCCGGTTAGAGCACTCCCTCTATTTCGTCTCCGGCCGCCCCTCGCCGTCGCCTCGGACCACCCCGGCCCGCGCCTCCGCCACCGTCGTGACCGCAAGGACGTCCCCTACCTCGGCCACGCCTCCGCTGGTCAAGGAGATCGCCGGAACACCGTCGCCGTCGAGTACCCGAGGAGCCTTCTGCGTCTACCCTCGTCGCCGGCCACGCCCCTCCGTCCCCGGACCGCCGCCAAGGTACCATCGTGACCGCTGTAGTCCCCTCCTTCCATTTTTGGACTTAGCTAGGGCCACCGTCGCTCGCCGTGGCCGTTGGCCCGCTCGCCGTCGTCGGAGAAGACGACCGGCACGGGTCGAGTACCCGTGCCGTGTCGGATTCGATCCGCGCCGCGCGATCCAGATCTAACGGCCCGGATTTAATCCCTCGTGCGATTTAATCGGCGCCGTCGGATCTGAGTGAAGCGGTACGTTTTAATCTCGTGCGTCCATCTGTATTTAAAACCCGCGTTTAATCCTGTGCGTCCACGTGGTACCGGTTCGCACGTTTTAATCCTGGCCGTCCATCGCGACTTACGCGTCCCGCCTCGCCCTCGCGCGTCGGATCTGGATCCGACGGTCCAGATCGACCCGGCGCACGCGCACAGTGCGCGGGTTCACCGTGGGCCTGGCTCACCGTGGACCCGAGAGGTTTAAAATTTGAAAATAAATTCCAGAAATGCTTTTAAACTTGTAAAATCCATATCTAATGCATTTGAACTCTAAAAATTGCCATTCCAATTTTAGAAAATTCATAAAATTATTCTCTACATGTTTATGCAATAAAAACAGTAGGTTTATTTGGACATTTTCATGTTTATTTAAATAAGTATTCAAATGCCCTTAGGATTTAAATGTAAATTTAAATCTTTAAATTCCAGAAAATTTATATAATTGTCCCTTACTGTTTAAACACTAAAACCACTGGGTTTTCTCTAAATCATTTAAATTAAATTGATTAGAAAACTTAATGTAGTATTATACACACTTAAAAACCCTTTTTATGAAAAACAATAATTCATTTAGATTCACTTTAAATTAATGGAGAAATAAATTTCAGAACTTTAATCTTTGAATTTATTTTATTTATAATCAAACCAACTTAAACTTACGTGTTTATAATGTAATGTTATACTGTTTGATTGGATGTTGTGTTCTTTTTATTTTACTTTATATTAAAAAGACTACGACGTCGCCGAGGAGCCGGAGTACTTCCCCGAAGTCCCTCCCTCTCCCTTTGCTGAACAAGGCAAGTCACCAAACAATTCTTTTGAGCATATTGAACCCATGTCTGAATTGACTATCGCTAAAACACATAGGTTATATATGCATTAGTCAAATGAACCCTTACATTATATTTATTTAGGATCCCCCGACCTTGATGTGCAACCCAAGCCATGCTATCTCGCCTAACCTCCTTGTCACCATATGATCAATGATATTAGCTAGTGTCCAATGTATTGGCACGGCCGCTATAGGATAAAAATGAGTCGTAGTGAAATGGTTCTATTATATGATCCCGTTACTTCTTATCCTTGGAAATTCTGTTGGTGATGAGTCATGGTTGTGAGTGTATGCATGGTGGGTTCCGGGTGCAAGCTAGGGCATTGGTCAGTCGCACCCGGGGCACTATAAGGACCGGTCTGAGGGATCCGTTGCAATACACTTACGTACTAACCACAAGTCTAGTGGGTAAGTCCTAACTAAGGTATGGGTTGTTCCAAACCGAGGCCACCACTTGGAGATGGGTCAAGTTGCACCTGCGGGTGACTTGTACCAATGTGGCGCAAAAGGGGGTGCGACGTTAGCCGGGATGCGGCCCGGCGCGCCGGCGAAACCTAGAGCGGGTGGTTATCGCTTGGAACATCTCATATTGAGGTTTTGGCACGAGTTCCCGTGAAATGGGTCATCTCTGTTGAGATGAGTGCGTGCCTTGTGGGTACAGTAGTACATCTCTGATCAGAGTCTTAAATCTTTTCGAAAAGCCGAGCCCACGGTCAAGGGCGGGTTGCGTGACATCCCCCAGTTAGTTCACTTTGAATATGAATGTGCATGATGGATTGACATGTAAGGACTGTTGTGCGAGGAGGTAAAACGTACTCCTCGAGTTAGTTGATGTTGATGATGCTCATATTTACTTTCCGCATGATTAAAATATGATTACACTAAATGCCATAACTGCAATTGCTTTATTCCGCATTGTTAGCCTTTATCCTTCCTTGTTTATTATCCTGCATTATTATTTGCATTTGCGGTGGCTTGTTGAGTACTTTTTGTACTCATACCCGTTGGACCCCACAGAGGATGCATATCTTGAAGACGGTCTGGAGTAGCAACCCAGTCAAGAAGAAAAATCCTGGAGAAGAAGTTCGTCATGCCGTTTTCTAATTATTTTACTCTACTGTTTTATTAAAACAATGATGTAATAAATATGGTCTGCGTACCATGAACAATGTCGTATGTACGGTTGTCGCATGATGAACCTCTTGTATTATTGTTTTTCTTATGAAATTCAATAATGTCTCGATTTCGATAAATCGGGGCGTTACATGGGCCATATTGGAACCTCTTCATCTGCAGCTGCTATGCCCGAATGGTTCCATGTACCAATATCCTTTTCTGCAGATGATGCAGCTGGTGTTAAATTTCCACATGCAGACCCACTTGTCATTACTACCGACATAGCAGGAATTGAGGTTCGGAGAGTGCTAGTTGACGGAGGGAGTTGACCGAGAGGGAAGTGTCATTAATTTGAATCATATTTTCGGACTTCGGACCACTGGTTTGAAGTTTCCGACGTGGTGGGCTGACATAATCTGGAGTCCAAGCCACCGGCTTGTAGGCATCCATAAAAGAGCCCGAGACCACAAGATGCGGAGTCCAAGCCACCGGCTGGTAGACATCCGTAAAAAGAGTCCAAGGAGACCAAATGATGCGGAGCCCAAGCCATCGGCTTGTAGGTATCCGTAAAAAGAGTCCAAAGAGACCACTGCGAACTCCCAACCACTGGTTTGACAGAATTCGCAAAAAGAGCCGAAGGAGGCCAAAACAAAACAGAGTTTGAGCCATGAGCTTCGAATGTCTGTTAGAAAAGTCCAAAGTGACAAATCATTTAGGACATTAAAATGTCCGGAAAGTTGTCCAAAGTGATTTCTTTCAAAAACATAAGGTACTAAGTTACCAGTCTTCAGACTACAAATAGTCGAAGACATTTTATAAGATTTTAATCAATCTTTAAATTGCTGAGGGACTCCGAACCCCCAAAATTGTACTCCTAAGTTTTCCTTTGCGCCTAACCATCTTTGAATATAGTTCGAAATTGCTTACGCCCAAAGAGGGGCTGCTAAATAGGGAGACAATTTTAAATCGATATTTATTATTCGAACAAATATGATTACATCATGAAAAATCAGTATCTATACCAAGAAGGAATCAAAGACCCCTTCGATCTCTAGAGCTAAGGTTGGAACGACTAGTTCCAGAGCCGGGAGTTCTAACAACTTTGCGTTTAACTCTCCTGCCTCCCTTCGAAGCTCTAAAGTCTTTCTGTTCTTGTTGAAGCTCGGCCCAAGTTCGAAGTCGTTCGGGGCTCTTTTCCCAGCTTCCAAGTTCTTCAGGCTTTTTACCTTGAGCTTCATCTTCGTCTTCGGACCATACAATGTCTTCAGAAGATGAAGTTTCCAAGTTAACTTCTTTTTCTTCCTCTTTAATACAAGACAGTATGTCTTTGCTTACTTCGGACGTAATCGCTCCGGAGCTGTTTCGAGGAACTAAAAATCGAGGGTGTTTGTGAAGTTTTAAGATATCGAAGGTAGCCCATAGTAAGCGGAGTTCGTCGTTAACGTCTAACAATTCGACATCTTCCATATGAGGCAAAGCCTAAAAACATGATAAACAAATTTTCATTCATAAATGTACAAAAGCATAATGCTTTACATAGTCGAAGATCCTAAGATAATTCTAAACCTGCGGGTTTGGCGGAGGTTGGCTGCTCGAAGCTTGAGATCAAGCTTGCTTCTGGCGTTGCCCTTCATCGATCCAAGCTTTGATCGCAGAGCGACCTTCGGCTCTCCATGAAGTTTGAAAGGCTTGCCAAGCAGCGGTCACACCTTCGGAAGGAGTAAGGACCTGGTTGTCGTCAAAGGTAATGGGAGCCGCCCCTGCGCTCGGAGTTATCGATTGGCCTAGATCTTCGTAGTAACTAAGTATGCCGATAGCAGCCACTTGTCCGGAGATTTCTCCGTACCGAATGCCTGCTGTCTTCATTTGCTTTGCTGCTCCTTGGATCCTCTTCAGCCGTCGCAGCAGGGGGATGTTGTCATCTGAAGGAAGCGTCCCAGTAGTACCAAAGTACTCTAGAACGCCTAGCAGTTGGTTCATGACCTCCGCAGCTACCTTCTCCGACTTCAGCTTGTCTTCAACTAAGGCCTCCTTCGCCGAAGTTAATTCTCTTACTACTCCAGAGAGCCTAGCTGCCTCCGTAGCTAAAGAATTTTTCTGGTTGAGTAGCTGGCTAGCTTCTTCGGCAGCTTTGGCTTTTTCTTCTTGAAGCCAAACAAGCTCAGCTCCCGCCGTAGCGTGCTCCGCCCGCATCTTCTCAATTTCCGCTCGAAGCACAATTTGTTCGGCTTCGAGCTCTTTGTTCGCAGCTTCCAAGCTTTGTCTGGCCCTGCGCTCCGTTGAAACAGTGTTGTCTAAGTGGGAAACCCGACCTTCGGAGATAGTAAGATTTCGTTGAAGAGTTTTATTTTCCTCTCGAAGGTGAAGGCTTCCACGCTCATTTGAAATGTTCGCAGCTCGGGCCAAGACTGTTTGCTGCGAAGAGAAAAAACCAAGGTGAGAAATTATTTGTATATAAGTTTGACTCTGTTTTGCAGATACTTCGTACCTGGTATGCTGCATGTTCCATGGCAGCGTCAAACTCCGAACTCTCCGCCTCGCTTAAGATGGCCACCAAGTCCGTCTCCCCCACTTCGCGGCTAGCTCAATCCAAAGGCTCGAGCAAAGTCCGAAGTCCAGTTCTTCGCTCCAAGAAAGGAGCTAGAAGAGGGAGCATGCTCAAGGCTTGCCGGTCATCTTCGTTTGGTGAAAGCCCAGAGTGCTGAGCCGTATTTTTTGGAGCTCCAGCAGATTGGCCCCCCTCCGTAGATTGGCTTTCGTCTGTTGATTCAGACGAAGTTGATCCTGAGCTTGGAGCAGGGAGGTGGTCCATCTTGCCTTTGCCTTTTCCAGGTCCCATTTGAGTGGCTCCTGGAATTGGCTCCGAAGTTGTCGAAGGTCCATGAATTATATCCTCGGGACGGACCTCTTCCACGGGAGTAGATCATGTTAAAACAAAGGTATTATACATTGTATAGCTTCGCAGGAAAAAAGAACAAAAGAATTATGCGAAGTTTACCTTCGACATTTTGGCGACGGGTGAGCATTGGACTACTTGGCGGGTCGAAGGCTACTCCAAAGTCTTCGTCAGAATCTACAGTCAAATCTTCGACTGTTGGAGCATCTTCGGGAATGGCCGTTGTTGCTTCGTCCGGAATCAAAGTTGATTCTACTACAACTTCGACTTCGCCTTCGTTCACAGGAGCTCCGTCTTGCGGTAAATTTTCTTGAGCCGCCGGAGTCCTCACTTGCTCAAGGTTGGCTTGAGACTCTGGTATGCTCGCAGCATCATCAATATGTACATCTCTTTGGGCTGCATCTTCGTCGATCAGGTCGACAAGCATCCTGCCTTCATCCTCCAAGGAATCGGAGACTGAAGCTCTTGGGCTTGAAGGTGCAGGAACTCTTGGCTTTCGAGCCACTTTCTTTAGCGGAGTCTTGGCAGAGCTCGAAGCTCCAACTTCGGCTTTTCTTTTTTTGGGCCCTTTCTCCGAAGGCACCCAATCCACAAGAGGAGGCGGAACAACTTCGAGTAGCCCCCATACTCGGTTGAACCGTTCCCATGTACCAACCAGCTTAATTCTCCATTCCTTCTCGATCGGAGTTGGGATGCCCAGAATCTTCTCCGAAGCTCGTACAATCTGCTCCGAAGTTATAGGGGCTGAAGAAGCTAAAAAGAAGTTAAGTTGGTTATTCCTTCGAATAAATATACATGATATATGTTGTTTTCGAAGTTACCTGCAGGGCTCGAAGTCGAAGAAATTTTGCGAAGACCGCCCTCCGAATCTTCCTCAAAGGTGATCGGCTAGTTGGCCATCAGAGGAGGGATTTGAAGCCCGGGGAATTCTTCGGCTAAGTCCCGCATACTCAGGCGGTGACTGATTTTTTGGAGTAGGCTGAGACGAGCTTCGAGCTGGCCCAGATCCAGATGCACAAGAGCTTCCTTTCGGAAGTTGATATCTTGCAAGGGTCCAGCTAGGCGATTGCTTGCCCCAACTTCGGCATAAAACCACTTCAAGATCCAGTCTGTATACCATCTAGCATTGATAGCCTTGGCCGGAAACCGAAGAGCATACTCGTCCCGAAGCCTGAAGTTGATGCTTCCGAAGGCTACTACCATCTTCTCACCTCCGGGGCCTACGAAGGTCTTCGGTTGACACGAAGCTCTATGCAGTGCTGCGAAGATCTCAGCCCTTCCTTCGCAACCCTCGGCCCACAACGCCCATTCGAAGATGGCAAGACGTGCTACGGCATTTGGAGAGAGCTGGGGGAGAGTAACGTGGAATAAGTCCAATACCTCCGCCAAGAAGTCAACCGCCGGAAGCCCCAAGCCAGCTTCGAAGAAGGCTTCGAAGACAACCACTTCTCCGGGCCTTGGCGACGGAATGATCTCTTTCCCGGGTTTGCGAATCATGACTTCCGAACTAATTTTGCCTTCTATTGCGGGCGCAAGTGATTCTCTTTTGCAGGTTGAAGGCCCCAATTGATACGACTGATCCGTGTACTTCGTTGATGCCGGAAAAAGGTCTTGAGGGCCGACATTTTGGGGATTTCTCCCCGCCGCCGCCATTGTTGCCATTGCTGGTGTCAGAGTTGCCGTCGCTAATGTTGCTGTCGCCGCTGCTGTCGGGCCAAGGTTGAAGCTGCTCCAGGACCCTTGAAACTGGTTTTCGCCATGGGATCTCACGGATTGCTTCAGAAGAAAAATGGAGGCTAGGGCTTGATTGATGGTTTGTTTGCACGAAAGCGGTGGAAAGGTACTCGAGAAGGGTCTGGGCCCTCTATTTATAGCCCAGACCCCGATTTTTTACCGTTTGCCTATGCCCTTTCGCATTCTTAACCGTTACTTTGTTGCGGAATTAACGTGTCACGTAACTCCCGTTAGAAGAAAGAAGCCAACGACTATTTCTTCCAAATCTAAAAAGGCTTTCGGGCTTCTCGAGTTAGTTCTAAAATGGTTCGAATGTAATTTTCTTAGAAACTGATTCGAAGTTTTGCATCTCCATGCATTTCGGAGATGGATTAAAATCTGCTAACCCCTACGCATGATTATTTTTCTTGCGTATACTGCTCTCCTAACTTTACAGATTTAGCGGAGAAGCGTATTCGAGGGGCTACTGTTGGGGGAAAATATTCTATCTTCAGGTTATTGCAGTAACAGGACAAAGGTTGTTGATTAAGTCCAAGGTTTCCAGCATATGACTCCGGGGATGCATTGAATCAAGTTCGAAGTATGATGACGGACTCTAGTTCGGAGTATATCTTCGAACTTGAACTCTTCCGAGAGCTTCTTTGCCAGCTAAGATGGAAGACTTATCTTCTTTCTCATTAGATTAGTCTTTTACCATTTTAGCCCTATTAAGGGTACCGAATAGTTTCCACTATGTCGGTTGTAATAGAGGGGTAAAAGGGTCTTTTCCTTAATGTTTGTGCCTATAAATACCCCCCGTTTTACCCTGTAATAGGGACCGAATACAAGTTATTCAATACACACTTTCGAACTATTTTAAGCTATTATCCTTTCGGAGGCTTGGAATAGTTTACTTCGCAAACACTTCGTTTTTTAGTTTTTAATCTTCAGAAACTTGTTAGCGTAATCTTTTACGCCAACAATTACTCCATCCAGTTTCCTAAAGAAAGTCATTTTAGTATTATATTAAGAGTGATCTAAACACAAGTTGTTTTGTATTTTAATGTACATTTTGAACGTTTATACTCCTAAAATAATATTATTTCCTTTTTGTTTCATGCGGTATTATTACTAATATATTATATTTAATAGAAACAAACAAGGAAAAATATATAAATTAATTGTTAATTGGTATCTGAAATCATATTAAAACGATTTTATTTTGAAAAGTGGAAGGAGTATTATACATACAAATAAATAACTTACATAAGAATAAATAAGAACGTAACTTAATTTCTTAATTATGTACAAGT
The DNA here is from genome assembly GCA_019279435.1 of Zizania palustris. Lineage (NCBI taxonomy): Eukaryota > Viridiplantae > Streptophyta > Magnoliopsida > Poales > Poaceae > Zizania > Zizania palustris. Next base: position 41,237,589 of record JAAALK010000290.1, on the reverse strand, counting down.
TTAAAATGATAGAGAAGAAATAGTAGGAGTATTCAACCTTCCAGGTACGTGAAATACGCCGACTCACGTTAACGAATTAAGTTTTGTGTTCCTCGCCACGAAGCGACGCGAAAATACACAAAAATGCACCGGACCCAACGTGCATGTGCGCACGTGCGACAGCCCTCCCAAAAAATTTTGCACATCTCCACCGCTCTACAACGAATTTACAGTGTCACCCCTGTCTCCAAGTATATACACATACTCCCAGACGGCCAGACCATTTGTTACAAAACAGTAACCTAATGAGGTCCAAAAAGAAAAAATGACCGAAAGAACACAGCACCACGTCAGACCAGTCAGAACTCCGATGAGAACTCCGACGAGGACTCCGTCTCCAGCTCCGGAGACGGAGACGACGGCTGGTGAATCTTCTCGAAGTATTCTATCACGTTGAACCATTTGTCAGCGGCGAGTTCGTCGTCTGCCAGCGGTGGGATGTAGGGCGGCCGGGAGACCACGTCGAGCATGTCCCATGACACCCCGGCGAAGAACGGGTGAGCGCGGACCTCGTCGGCTCCGCCGTGATAACCCAGCCTCCTCTTGGGTTCTCTCTCCAGCAGCCGCGAGATGAGGTCGGTGAGCTCCGGCAGCCGCCGCCGGCTGTCCCCCGGGAACTCGAGCTCCTTCTGTAGCGCGTTCCGGAACGTCTCCTTCCGGTTTTTGCCCTTGAACGGCGTCCGGCCGTACGCCATCTCGTAGATGAGGACGCCGATGGCCCACCAGTCGACGGCGAACCCGTGGCCCTCGCCCCTCAACATCTCCGGCGCAACGTACTCCTCCGTGCCGACGAAAGAGTACGACTTCCCCCACGCGCCGGAGGTGCCAGAGCAGGCGAACATCCCCGGCTTCCGGCTGACCGGAGAGACCCGCGCCGACTTGACCTTCTTGCCCATATCGTTCTTCTCGCTCCGCATGATGAACCGGACCAAGTTTTGGAGCTGCTGCCTCGGCGACGGGATCGCTGGCGGCAAGGATTCAGCCTTGGCCTGGCCAACAAGGGGAACTTCGCTCCTCGCGGAGACGCGCGCCCGGCGGTTGCCGTGAAACACCGGGGGTTGAGTATGCGGCGGTGACGTGGACGACGCCTCCCGCCTCGGAGGGAGGAGGCGGGAGAGATCGAAGTCGGTGAGGGTGACATGGCCGTCGGCGCGGAGGAGTACGTTCTCCGGCTTGAGGTCGCGGTACACGACTCCGGACGCGTGGAGCTCGGCGAGCGCGGAGACGGTCTCGGCAATGTAGAACCGTATCGCCGCCGGGGAGAAGACGCGGTCGGGGAGCGTGTAGCGGAGCTCGTTGAGGTCGCCGCCGGGGCAGTACGGGACAGCCCAGGCGAGGAGGTCAGACGTCTCGGCAGAGCCGAGCAGGCACGGGAGGTGCGGGTGAGCGAGGCCGGAGAGCACGGACAGCTCCCAGCGCGCTCGCCGGTCGGCGTCTGGCTTGGAGGCAGAGACAGAGCGTTTGTCGAAGACCTTGAGGGCGTAGCATCCGCCGGGCGACGGCGCCGCCACCGCCGGGTCCGCGACGAGGAAAACGGTGCCCATGGCACCGCGGCCGAGGACGCGCAGGGCGCGCGCCCGGTCGAGGTCGATGTCCATGGGTGGCCGTAACGGGGCGGTGCAGGCGCAGGTTTGTACGCCGCGCGCGCGCGGCGGGACGCACGTGGCGATGGCGAGGCGGGCTAAGAATAGGGAGAGGCCGAGGCGATGGATGGAGAGGCGAGGAGGGTTTGGAGGAAGATATAAAGATGATCAAGCGAGGGAAAATGCTACTTAAATTCCATATTTTCCCTACCTTTTCTCGCATTTTTGTCATTGCTCTCTCTAGATGCAAATGTGCAAAATTTTAGTATTATAAGTGGGAGTTAAGAAAATATTGAAAAACTTTTCACAATGCCCGATAGCTTGGGTTTGACGAAAAAAATCACAGGTATTTCTGTGTCTTCACACGACTGACTAGGAAAGTCAGCTTAGCTATATAGATCCTAAATAATTTGGAGGTGTCAGGGGTGCAAGTTAATTTGATCTTGCAATTGATAATATTTAGAAATATTGGTTTCCTTAGCACATCGGCCGATGGGCCCATGACATCGTCGACCGATTGCACCGTATCAATTACATATCCGATACATATACGGATGAGAAATATTAGATTGGTTGAACTCCCAAAAGACATCCATCGATATCACATAGTAAAAACAAGGAAATAGAATATTTAATGGTACTAATTGGCCGATAAGTTGATATTGATTCTCGCCACCAGCCTATGCACGCTAGGAATTGGGACGATTCAATCGGCTAAGGGTGCAATGAAGCTCTCGGTAGATGATACCTCAATGGATACAACTCCGATGAAATGATAGGCCGAACTCGTCGACTTGATAAAATGAATCTCATCAACAACAACCTAGTATATCGGACCAAACTGAGATAGTATGAGGTCGAAGGTAACAAGGAGAGTCTATCTCGCAAATATATCAGGCACACACGTGATCGATATACCAGATCTAATTAACAGATTGGACCAATGCATCCTTAGATAGAGCCGATATATCAAGATAACTAGCAGATGCTAGAACTCAACCAAAATATCAAATTGAACCGAGAAAGTCTTTGTTGAACAAATGTATATGACATGTGACAAAACTTCCTTCTTGCCAGAGATCGAAGTAAACTGATGCAGCCCAACTCGAGACAGGAAATCAGGAAACGAGACTTATTTCTTGCTGGAAATCGAATGAAATTGATGCAGCCCAGCCCGAGAAAAAAATCACTGAATGAGACTTGTTTCTTGCTGGAGATCGAACGAAATCGAAGCAGCCCAACCCGAGACAGGAAATCATTGAGAAAAACAACATTACCTATACTCCCAAAAGTTGGTGTTGCGCCGAAAAACTAGAATTGAATAGATTGATCTTGCAATGGCTTACAAAAGTCCCTTGGTGCACATATTTAAACCGGTGGGTTAACAACTAAACTGTGTTTAACACAAAAATCTAAACTAACTATTATTTACTAACTAAAGATAAAGGCACTGTGAAGTCTAAACCCACACCATGTGCATTCTGCTTCGCCCTTTTAATTTCTCTTGGTGGCTCATCGGCCTAGCCTTGTATCTTGACATTCCCTTGGTGTGACAGTCCAATTTCTAATGTCAATAGGGAGCATATCTACTGGCTATAGGGTAGGGCCGGTGGCAACAGTGCGTGAAGGTGGTGCTATGGCACGCGGCGGTAGCACACGACGATAGCACGTGGCATCGAAGCTTGACAATAGTGCAGTGACGATGAAACCCAGCGATGGGCGACAATGACATTCGACGATGACACGACGTCGACGTGTAGATGTGTGCGACGACAATAGTGGGTGGCATCTAACAATGGCTTTGGGTTGCCATGATGAGGTTTCTTTGTTGATGAGTACGTCGTGGAGCGATAGCCATGAGGCGGCGCATAGTGGGTAGGAGTGGCATGCGATGGCGCGACATTGAGGAGGCAGTACTCAAAGGCTAGAGGTGGCTCGCTATGGCTAGACCTCGGTAGGTAGAGTGACCGGATGTGGTGGGGCAATAGGGAAAGGTCACGAGGCCTTGGTCGTTAGTAGGAGTGTTTGGATTGTTTTGCACCAATTGCGAACGTTGTCCTTTGCATCGCCTATGATGTGTGCAGCGACCTTCAGTATTGGTTTGGGTCTCAGATCTGTCTTACAGTGGCGGATGTATGAGATCCGTGGTTGGTCGGAGCTAGCGATAGTTAGCTCCTATTCACTTGGTCGTTCTTAGTCAACTCAGTATGGTTCCTCTGGTGGCATCTCGCCAGTCGATAGCCATCTCTTTTCGTTTTCCTCTCTCCTCTCCTTTGGAGCTCCTCTTCTTTGGTCGTCTTCCTTCTCGATCACGTAGTGCTCCTTGGATCTAGTGGTAGGCATTTTTGGGTCTTGCGGTCTACGTCTGCTATTATTGTCTGTCATGTAGGAGTGGTGCTAGTGACAAGACGCTAGGCTAGTTGGGGCGGCGACATGTTTTTGCTTGTCCAAGTGTTTTTTTCCTGATCACTGCCGCTAGGGTTTAATCTTATATTTTACTCCTTTATCAATACAAACCTCTATACTATGTCGTGTGGATTGTTTTCAAAGAGGAGTCAAGAAAATATAAAAAATATCTTTTGCTCTGCGGTTATTATCCATTACAAACATCACATTATATTTATTTATCATTTATACTTAAAAGTCAGTGCAAGAGTGGTAACATCCAAATAATAAGGATATGGAGCAGGAGAAAAAAGTATGGATAAGATGCTCAAGACCTAAAATTAGGGTTCTTTGTAATCCGTAGTTTTTACATGTTTTTTTTTCAGAAATTACTTCAATTAAAATTTCTTAGATCCGAATAAGGCATGAAGGATAAGTAGATGATTCTAAACATTGTGATCGACGGAGTACTGCTCTAGTGCCTTTTCCTTGTAAACTCTAGGCGCTAATACATGCTTGTATTCTAAAAAGATAATTATACATTTACTCGGGTATTTATACAGTAACTCCAGTATTAGCTAGGAGGGTTACTTTAACCGGAGTGAGTAACACTGTAGCCACTATGGCCCGACTATGTAAAAAGATAGATAGTTAGCTCCGTTTTCTGACAATTAAAAATAGCGCAGGCGCCGTTGTTGATCCACTAATCCTTTAAGTTGGATAAAATTTAAAACTGTTCAAACTAATTTATGCTATATTGTTGCTTGATTAATTAAGCAGAAAAGGGAGCACTGGGCGTGGAGCTCAAGGAGGGAAAAGTGGGGTTTCCATGTGTAACACATGGAAAGCAACATAAATGAAATATAAGCAAACTCATAGTCATCTTACGAAAAACCTAAATAAATTAACTAAATTAGTTTCTCTCTCCAAACAACGTAGATTTATATCTATAATCATAAATCAAACTAAAAAAGATTAAAACTAGGTAACAATGTATAAAAGTGATGAATAATTGTGAGGAGGGTCATATTTATTCATTTGAGAGAAAAAATATTATAAATAGAAGAATATTTGAAAATTTCTATGCACAAATCCTATATTAGTAAAATGCTAATAACTCATTATATACTTAATTAAAGACAAAATAAATGTGATATACAGCATGGATTTACCTCCTATAACGAAATCCTTGAAAAGAAACGAAAACAAACCCTTCCCCCTCTACTTTCTAGATTTTTATCGCCATTGTATGGACTAAATCGCGAACTCCTGTAGCCTCGGGCTCGGAGAGGAAGAAAGTGTGTATTTATAGCCGGAATAGTAGTGACGGTCGCGTCTGATGTCATCATCATATTAGTGGCGGACAGCATAGCAGTGGCAGCTGGCACCAGCCACTGTAGTGGCGGGCCTCTAATGGCCCGCCACTACAGTGAAATTGCCCAACGCCACTGCAGACCGTTTTTGTAGTAGTGATGAATTATTCATGTTAAGAAATTAAATAGACATAATTAAAAAATACAACCTATAATTTTACCATTCTAGCGGTCACAATTAGAAAATATAACATAATTTTACCTCTCACCTCTAAAGAAATAAAGATGTACTATAAAGGTCCCTTCATATGAATATATATAATGGAGTGCCTTAACAATTAAGGGCTTGCGCGTGACAAAAAAAAGGGGTGAAGATTTGATAGGATTAAGAGTGTGTTTGGTTCTATACACTAAAATTTAGTCCGTGTCACATCGTATGTTTAAATATTAATTTGAAGGACTAAATTTGAACTGATTATAAAAATAATTGCAGAATTTGAGGGTTATTCGTGAGAAACATTTATTAAGTCTAATTAATACATGATTAGAAAATATTTACCGTAGCATAACATTGTCAAATCGTGGCGTAATTAGACTCATTAGATTTGTCTCACGAATAATCTACCGATTATGAAAATAATCTACCGATTATGAATAGATTTTATAAATAGTCTATATTTAATACTTCAAAATAATATCTAAATATTTGATACGACGGAACTAAATTTTGTACTAAAAAAAACAAACACCCTAATTATTTATGCACTATTTGGTGGGGCGTGCTGTTCGTATTTTGTCTATGAAGGGATTGTTAGGAATAAACCTGACTGGTTATGTGTGTGCGTTGGTGTGTCGCGTGTGCGTGTGCAGGATAGCTGCAAGGGGCTGTTAGCTGTAGGAATGAGTCGCAGACGTGCGTTCCGTAGAGCTCGGCGAGAGGCCAGATCGTGCGCATGAGGAGTGGCTCACGTATGTTCTGGCCGGGTCTTCAGGAGCTAGTGCGTGCGTGCGAGTGCCGAAGTGGCAGTTGCTAGGCGCTGCAGCTATAAAGCGCAATGTAGTCTCGTCCATTTGAGTTGAGCAGGAAAAAACTTGCAGCTTTTCGTCGTGCAAGAACTAGAGCACTGTTCATCTTCAACCTCCCGCCATGTGAGAAAGAGAGTGAGTGAGGGGCTGGGCCAACAATTGGTATCAGAGCCAGGTTCGTCGTGGGAGGTACTCTCCTCACCGGAGGCATGCTAGCGACGGCCGGCAGCGTGATGGAAGTGGTGGTTCGGTGCAGCGGCAAAGAGCGTGCTGGCAGTGGCAAGGCGAGGTCGTCGGGCCGTGTGTCGGCCTGTGCATAGTCACCAATGGTGACGTTGCGGCAGTGGATCGTGTGTCGATCTTGCCGGACGTGATGTGCTCGACGGCGTGTGTCGCCGGAGCCGAAGAAGTCAGTGTGTGTCGCCGGAGCCGTAGACAATGGCGTGTGCCGACGTCAGGCGTGTGTCGCCGGCGTTGATGGAGCTTGGCGCCTTGGTGTGTGTCGCTGAGGAAGCAGGCTTGTGTCGCCGGCAGAGGAGAAGACAGTGTGCGTCGCCGAGGAAGAGGATAAAGGCCATCGGGTGCGTCCAGATGTGATGCATGTGCTGCGTGGTTCGCGTCGAGCGTGGAGGTCGTGGTGGCGGCCGTGGCGGCGACGACGATGGGAGCAGCAACATCAGCTCTGGTGACGGCAAGCGTGTGTCGTTCGCACGGAGTTGGGGCATGCAAAGGTTGCCGCGTCAGATCGTGAGGCCGTAGCGGCGACTGGGGCGATGAAGATGACGACAGCAGGCTGCAACAACTCCGACAATGGCAAGTCAGGTTTAGGGGGGTGATTGTTAGGAATAAACCTGACTGGTTATGTGTGTGCGTTGGTGTGTCGCGTGTGCGTGTGCAGGATAGCTGCAAGGGGCTGTTAGCTGTAGGAATGAGTCGCAGACGTGCGTTCCGTAGAGCTCGGCGAGAGGCCAGATCGTGCGCATGAGGAGTGGCTCACGTATGTTCTGGCCGGGTCTTCAGGAGCTAGTGCGTGCGTGCGAGTGCCGAAGTGGCAGTTGCTAGGCGCTGCAGCTATAAAGCGCAATGTAGTCTCGTCCATTTGAGTTGAGCAGGAAAAAACTTGCAGCTTTTCGTCGTGCAAGAACTAGAGCACTGTTCATCTTCAACCTCCCGCCATGTGAGAAAGAGAGTGAGTGAGGGGCTGGGCCAACAGGGATAATTGTCGATAAACTCATCAACACTGAAATAAAAGATAATTTGGTCAGTAAGTAATATGCTGTTAACCTGAGACAATGCAGGTTGCATCGTAGATCGCCCCTGACATATAGCTAGCTATTTACTGATGTGATAATTATGTTTCATGCACCGTGCCTGATGTTGGAAAATTGTACCGTTAACTGTACTACCTCTCAGAGTGTCGTGCTGCACGTGTTTTGATTTGCAGTATTAGCATTTTTACCATTCTCGAAGGTACCGAAAGGTATAAGGTATCAGATACAATAAGGTATAAGATATCAATAGATACCAAATTAAATGCAACCATTAATTTAATAGAAATATAATTGGAAAAAATTAGAAAAAAAATGGAGCACCTGATTAGCCTTGCCCCTGCCACCGCCAGTACCGCGTAGGGCTCCACAGCCCCGCAGCCCCAGAGCCCTGCAGCCTCGCTGGGCCACCCCGCCGCTGGGCTCCGTAGCCCCGCTATCACCCGGGGAATTTAATTATTTGCCACTCTAAAGAACGGCATCTCTTCAAATGTCATCTTCTTCGATGCAATTAATTATTTGCTACTCTAGATATGAGATAACTAATTTTTGCCACTTTGCAGTTTAGACGTGCTAAATCAGCTGCCACATAAGCATCCACGTGGCGAATTGACGTCATTTTACCATTATGCCCATACTTCTGGTTCCATCCTCAAATCCTCCCTGCGCACACCTCTGTTCTCACTAGCTGCCGTCCCCTCCCTACTAGTGCCGACACCGGCCGACACCGGCCGCTCCCAGGCGCCACGCCATGCCCCGCTCGCAGTCGCGTTGTTGCCTTGCTTCCCCCGCGCGCGCGGCAGCTCCCTATCGCGCACGGCGGCAAGCACCAGACGCATGTGGCCCGAGTGCTCGCTCACCCCCAAGCGCCCGTGCACTGCCCAAAATCACTTCACACAGATTGAAACTAGAAAACGATCCGACCTACAGATTAGTTTCTGAATTATGATTTATGAATAGATGAATTTAATCCAATCTCCATGACATTGACAAGCTCAGTTGTTCATGTTTGCTAAACTACTGTCATCCGGACTCCTGAATCGAGTTCCTTTGTGGAACAACAAACTATCTTCTTGCATAAAATTCAGAGAAAACAAGAAAAAGATTCAAACCAACTTTGTAGTTTTAAGAGTTTTAGAACGTGTTCACTGAACAACAAATTCTCTTTTTGCATAAATTTCAGAGAAAATTCTTCTTGTCTCAGAACAACAAACTCTCTTATAATGTAACATTATTCATGAATCTTTTCTACAGAAGAAAAATGGCACACTTAGCATTGTAGCTTTCTCAACGGAGGGGCAACATCATATCTGCAGCTGGTCAACTAGTTCATGGCCTGCATGGGGCCGGTTGGGCGGGCCACATGCGCGGATGCGCCTACTGCCTGCCGCCGTGCGCAACTAGAGCCTGTCAAGTACATGGGAAGCGGTGCGACGGTGGGACTGTGAGCGGGCGCGGCGGCGAGCGAGGCGCAGCTCCTAGGAAGGGTCGGCGCCGGCAGAGAGAGTGACCGGCGGTTGATGAGAGCGGTGGCGTGTGCCGAGAGAGGGTTCTGGGATGAAGTATGGGCATAATGGTAAATTGACGCCAATTCTCCACGTGGATGCTGATGTGGCAGCTGATTTGGCACATCTAGACTGCAAAGTGGCAAAAAATTAGCTAACTCATATCTAGAGTAGCAAATAGTTAATTGCATCGAAAAAGATGGTATTTGAAGAGGTGTCATTTTTAGAGCTCCGCAACCTCACTGTGTCGCCGCTTTGCTACCATGCTTCGCCGATCTCGCCCCGTCGTTACCCACGTCGTCGGCCAGGCCGCGTCGCCACGCTACCGGCGAGGACATACCACCCCAGTGACCCTCGCCAACCCTAGTGTTTATGCTAAATAATGAAAATACCCTTAAACCTTGAAAGGGAAGGAGGGTACCATTTTTTTGAATAAGAAAGTATTAGTAGATACTAACTAATCTGAGCCATTGGAGGAGAATAATTAACTAATTACCGCTCAAATTTAATAACTCCTCACCTTAAAGGATTGGTAAAATTCCCCTTGCAGTATACATACGTGGATTTTGTTTTATCTATACTTATCTACTTCACTGCTACTTGCTAAGTAACTGGAGCAGTAGATAATAAGTTCCAGAGACAGGTATCACAAAGAAGTGTATTGATGCTGACCAGCAAGAGCATAAGCAGATAAGCTTATGTCATCAGCGATAATTCCATGCAATTGTGCGTATTCGTCCGCACAAGTGTTCGATGTTTTCAGACTTTGCTACGATCAAAAGAAGGGAAATGAAATAAACATATCAGATGGTGTCAGGCTACATATATAATGCCAAGTCCGCTCTTAAATACTTTGTTTTTCAAACAATGCACAACATAAACATCACTCTAAAATACTAACCATGTTTCAGATCAAGTGAGCAACTGCAGCAACCCAGAAGCAGCAAAGATACATTTGTTAAACAGCAGCAGCTGATTCTTCAGAAAAAAAACAGCTGCAGAGTTCAGAGATCCTGCAATGGTCAGTTGAGTACATATACTTTTACGTCAAACAACAAATAATCAAGTGACAGTTCAGGTTTAACAAATAATATGCGCATGCACAGCTAGTATTGAAACCTTTCCTTCTGATAAACCAGCAGCACACACCAATTTTTTTTGGTAGCTTTACTGTTCGAATCTGCTGCTCTTATTTTTTTTCAGTTATGAATCAAGTTGCTCATCCCGATGAGCCGCATGTGATGAGAATCATAGAGTAGGGGACGGAATTATTCTTCTGTGACACCTAATCACAGTGTAGACTGTACAGTTTGATAGTTTAGGGCCTGTACTATGCTGCACCAAGTTGTGCATTTCTTGATGCTGTGTCTACTAGTGGTGCTCTGTACTTCAGCTTCAGTGTGAGGTAAATCTGTATAGATGTGTCTAAGATAACTGAGTTTTCTTTATTTTGCGTGTTTCAACTGCTACAAAAAAAATGTAGAAAAATAAATAAATTTTAGAACCGTTACAAATATAAATATAAAAGTTTTAATCTAAAATTATTTTTTATCTTAAATAGAAACAAGCAAGATACTGCACTGAACTACTCCGGTTGCGTCAACCAGCTGGAAAAGAGACCCATGTTCAGAAAAGCAGAGAGCTCCTTCACTACGAATGAGAACCACAAACTTTATTGCTCTTTTTTAAGTAAAATTTGTACTATGAGTTGCTGTATTCTGTAAAATATTCTAGCCTCTAAATTTGTTGGATTTCTACTTGAATTTGAGTGACCATAACAGGACATTGCTTAACAAACTTGTATATACTCTATTACTTACATAAATAATTTCGGATTTGTCGGTGAATTACCAGTCAGAAAGTATCCGAGGTGGTGATTATATATGCATAAAGGAAGCGCAACATCTTCAAGTCTGATAGTTAACTCTAGAATACAAGAGCCAAATTTTATAATTATTCAGGCCTTTCAGAATATAATAGTCGTACATTTAGTGTTTTGATGTGTAGTATGATTGTAGATCTTGCCATATGACATAATCAAACTATGGAGGCTTAGGGCGTCGAAAGCAAGAAAAATATCCTAGACGGCTAATAGAAGGCTAAAAGCTTAGATGATGTTCAATGTCCTTGGGGTTCTTGCCTCTTTTATATACTGAGGGGCTAAGCCCAACAATCCAAAACTCTATGTCGACTAGGACTTGGATAGTTGGATTGCCTATCAAAATCGATGATAAAACTCCAATTACAAGGATTCCAGTATAAATAAATATCTAGGTATTATATCCATAGTTTAATTACCTGATAAGCACGCAACATTATTTATTAGAATCAAACCCTTGTTTATGGGTCATATCGGGCGGTTGCTGGTCTTGGTCTAGCTTAGTCCATTCTGATTAGCCTAGGGTACTCGGATCATATCACGACAGGATTTATGCAAGGGAATTAATAAATCTACTCAAATGATTTTATTATCCTTTATTTATCTTTATTTTAGAAAAGAAAAGATGTGTTACTTAATGGTGAAAGAAGTAGCAATTATTTCATAAGAGCAAATATGAAAGAAGAAGTTCTAAAATAAACTACATTCCAAGAAAGAGATTAGAACTAAAAAATCAATTCTAACAGATGCTTAAAAGACTCAAAAAAATTAAACGCTCAAATATAGTTTATTTTGGAGATAGCCTTATATAAAAATCTGAAGTAACCAGAAGTTGTTTTCATTCGGAACCACCATTTGAGACAACACGTAGTAAGACAATAAAGTATATGCACGTAACGAAAACGTATGAGCTGGCAAGACAATAAAACGATGAGCATTAAATGTCTAATTTATAAGGGCATTCCCAACTAGGGTTAGGGCCGGATAACAAGTCAGTCGATTTTGTTATGTTAACGAGCTAGCTCGGCTTATTAATGTAATGAGCAGAAAACCCAACTCGGCTATGCTCATTTCAGCTCGCGAGCTAGTTCGTTTATCTCACGATCCAACTATTTTAAAAAATGATTAAATAATAAATATTCAAATAATCACATATCAAGCATCAAAATATAAAATAAATATAATACATAAGGTTTCAAAAATTAAACATCCATCACTATTTCTATGATTACATCAAATTCATCACACATATATTTGTTCCATACTTTTACGATGATTCTATAGACCATAATAATAAATTTATAATAGCAAGTAAATAAGTAATAACTAGACACTAACAAATAAAATATAAAATAATGAGTCTCATACTCTAAGATGATGTTTTGTTATTGTTTTAATAGGTTGACTTGACTACTTATGCTGAGCTCATTAAGCTCGCGAGCAGCTCACGAGCCAACTCGAACTTGCTCGTTATACTAATGAGCTAAAACACCAGCTCAACTCGTTAGGAAAATAAAACGAGCCAAACCAAGCCGAGCTAGTCGTGAGCTGAGCGAGCTAACGAGCTACGAGTTTTTTTTCCAGCCCTACTCCCAACCCAGAAATCATGTAGTAGTTTATGTATATTACATGTTATTAAGAAACTACTCATAGAAACTATATCTCACAATGCATGATTTCTTGTCTTCATTTACTTTCCCCTCTCTCAATCACAAATGAGTAGACTCTATGTATAGAAACTACTATACTCTCCCAATGTAAGTAGATTAGTTTCTTCATCTTTAGTATTAGTGATAGAAACCATATCTTACATGAGAAATCATTTCCTCCACTTTTCTACTCTCTTCTCCTTAACTCTCTTTCACATCAGCAATTTGCCTATGTGACAATGTATTTAATACTATGAAAACCATCATAATCACATGATTAGGGATGCCCTAAGGTTGCAAAGTCTAGGGGAATGCAATTCATTGAGCCACCTCTTAACCGAACTCAACAACCATATATGATCAAATAAATTTCTGACCGATTCCATCAATTGCTCATCTGATTTGTGATCAAGGTTTCGGAGGCATGTACACGTACGTGCAACAGTCCATATAATTCCCCCGAATTCGTTTGCATAAAAATGAAGAAGAAAAGAACATGGAATGCATATCTATCTCTGAAGTTAGTATGCATGCTACTTTTATAGCATTTGGTGGTTAAGGGGATTATAATGATATCATAGGAACATTTTGAAGTGATTATGCTAGTGCGACCTTCCTAATAATTGTAATACATCGCGGATTGACTTTTTCTTTGAAAAGAAATAATTGGAACTTATTATTGGGTCGTTTGACTCGTTTCATAAAGATCTTGGCTACTAGACCATATGATGCCAAAAAAAGATCGAAGTACAGGCCGGATGTTAAAAGAAATGTTCAAAACTAATCAACTTAGGGCTTCTTTAGAATGGAGTATTTTCAAAAGAATTTTGAAAAATTTAGTTTAATTTGTATACAAATCCTATAAAACTTTAATGTTCCAAAGGATCCTTTAAATTCTGTTACATTATACTGATTTTTACGGTGACCACATGCACACAACACATCATGTATAGCATTCTAGCCATAACTTTCTCATATTCTAGATTTCTTTAGAACTTCTAGGTTTTTAGAACCTAAGAATTTTACAAAAAATTTATAGGAATTAAACTAAATCTTTTAAATTTTATTTATGATGCGCATGTGATTCGTACGTCGAACTCACCGCTGTCTCTTGTGCATCAACCAATGATTTAGAAAGATACAACATCTTGAGTCAGAAATGCTCTCCTATACGTTGCAATTATTTGAGCTCAACAAACGCAACTTCGTTGCAAAGCAAGGTGCAGAAGGAGACAGACAGCTGATGAAACTACTTCCTCACAGGTTACTTACCACCTACGTACTAATTAGCAGCTAGATCATAATCAAATGTGCCTCCTTTTGTTTGGTGTGATTAATTTTCTTGTTTTGTCTCTCGCTCTGATTGAAACAACATGAGGAAGAAGCCAAATTACACTAGAGGTAGCCCCCTTACTTTGCTGAACATGATTTGTTCATGCATCCCCACTGCAATTCTCAAGCAAAATGCTAGAGGTGTAAAGCTATGTCTGCCAGCATGTGTTGTGCACCAATGCAAAAGAGGCATAAAGTAAGGGGGATTTTTTTCTAGTTTTTGTATGGGTGACCATGTCGGCCATAACATTGGCAATAGCCATGCAATGGTTTAGGGGTAAAGGAATGCTTAACGTTTGGGCATCATTTGAATAATGGTGATTGGCCATGTAAAGGGGACATGGATGATGGATGGTACATTGGTCCAATATACAAGTGTTTCTACTATTTAAATTTTATCTCAAATATTATAACTTTAAATCCTAAAAATGAATTTTCCCAAAAAACTTTCCATAATACTCTATCAACCCTATCTATTTCACCCAAAATGGGCCTCACACCCAACATAATAATGTAAGGTAGTAATGTTTTTACCCTCTTTCTTAATACCAATGAAAAAGCCTAAAAATAGCTATATATTGAGATATATGGAGTAATTAAAGGTGTTGATTAGATAATAACTTTGTTTTGGTCTGATCTCCTCTCTAATGTATGGTTGTCATTGTTGGGAGTGTGAGAATTACGTGTGTGTGAGTAGGTCGGGTCTATATACCATAGCACTTACCTTCTAATATAATAGGCCATATCGACTTTACATATTTAGAAGATAATAGGTCGTATTGGCCAACACATAGCTAGCCGTGTGTTAACATATTTTTCAAATATTTTAATTGGTTTTTCTATTTTTTCTTTCTTTACTTTCTTTATCGATGCCCAATTTACTTTCATTCCTTTTTTTTTAAAAATACGGTCTAAACAATCTGCCGTGCCACTATGGCCTACGTGTTGCTTCATGTCTAAACCAGTATGACACGATAGCTAGCCCCTTTTAAATCTTGTAATCTCTGCACAGTCAGAAGTAGAGCTGTTAAATATTGCAGCAGCTATGTTTCATAGTAATAGGATCAGGTTGCTAAAAAGAAAATAAAATCAACATAATTTAAAATTTGCGACATATATATGGTTTCGTTTCTTTGCACTAATCGACATTGCTTCATGCATTGCGATCGATATTGTTCATATCTCTTGCCGCAATTTGCGTATGGCTCTTTAAAACACAGAAATCTGATTAAAACATGGGAATAAAAAACATAGTATTGAGCTATCATGATTATTTGAATACTGCTGAAAACAAGACCGAGTGAATTAATTAAAACACGTGTTTGGATGTTTTAGGTTAGAAAATTGATTTATTATAGAGAGGGAGAAAGAGAATAGAGTTAGAATTATAGAAGCAAAATTTAAACATGACATTGAACTTCATGTTTGAATTCCTCTAAAATACGGAGGAAATTTTCGTGTCCAAATTTCTTTGAAGCAATCTTACCGTACAAAATGCATCTCGTATGATTTTTTCGTATTGAATTTCTCTACCTTTTTCCTTATAAAAAAAATGAGGCTTTACCAGTTAGCGGCAAAGCTGCTACATCTGATCATGTCCGAGCTGCCTGTGCTATAATTTTCACCGCAACGCAAAGGGACTGGTGAGCTGGGTGGCGTCGTGTGCCACACTGTCACCTGCCACGGCAGGAGATGATCAGAACGCCCTCATCGCCACGCGCGGTGCGCCACGAATGATTCCGGCACATGCAACCCGGCCGGCGCCGGCGGCCCCATGCCGGCATGCCCGCAAGCACGACCCGTCCCCCGATGGCTCAGCACAGCGGACCGAGCGGGGGTCCTGCAGCAAGCGAGCAGCGGCGGCGATTCGCATGCATGCCGTGCCGTCGAACGCGAGGATAAAAGACGATGGAGCGCGCGTGCATCCGCCTCGGACGCTCCGCTCCGGTAGAGGACCGCGCGCGCACGCGATACCTTAGCCCCATCGTGGCGTTCGAGCTGGCGGTGCAGCCTTTGCGCGGCTTTACAGGCGGCACGCACCGCTGTTCGGCCTCGGCCGGCGCCACCGCCACGTCCCGAGGGCGTACGTCGGCATGCGCGCTGCGCGCGGGCGGGCGACAGGGGACGCGCGCTGCAGGGCTGCAAGCCTGCAACGCCGTCCATGGCAGCGCGGTCACCACAGACACATATCGGCGCATCCTCCTAGGCATCCATCGGCAGAATACGGCCCGCCCGGTGGTTTCCGCCGCGCGCGCGCGGGGCTGCCACCGCTCGAAACGACGAGTGGGCTAATGCTACGACGGGGAGATTTTCGTATATATACGGGCTAATTTGAGCCGTTTCCTCGATGCATATGTTAGGATCGCATGCATATGTTAGGAGGGAATTAAAAAAGATTAGAATAGATTGAGAGGATTGAAGAAGATTGTAATATAAATCCTTTGAAATCTCTTCCTAATCCCCTCAATCCTTTTCACCAAGAGGATTAACCCAACAGGCTTTTAGGTGGGCTAGATGTCACCCAATTACATGAACTGAAATTGCAAGCCTGAAAAACTCCTCTATAGACCATCTTCCAACGCTACATGGCTATGTAAAGATGGGCTATATTTTTACAAACATTTTTGTAGACAACAAAAGTACTTCTTGTTTCTATGTCAAATTCCCGATCATCTTTATAATCTCTAAATTTTGGATTTTTGCTATAAAAATGGTCTTCCCCAATACAGATCTCAAAATTTTGAGATCCCCAAACTAGAGCATATTGCGCTCTACTAGTAGAAAATAATTTTGGCTCCCAATCTTTTCTTGCGTGCGCTAGTTCTACACTGAAACTTCTCTGTGTGCCTCTTTTCGCTGCCCCTCCCTCATCCTCTTGAAGATGAGCAACAACCTATCTGTATAGTGGAAGAAAACCTAGTGCATCAAATTGGACAAGCTCAAAACTTTTGGAGCAGAAAAACTGATCACATAGACAATTCAATAGATAATGCATCAACAATCAAGGCAGTTGGACTGCATGTGGATCACAGGAGAGAGGCACGTGGACTACATAAGCAAATTATAGGAGTTTTTTGCTAAAAAAAGTTGGTAGTTTACCCATGTGAACCTAATTTTTAATATAGGGATCCAAATTTAGAGATTCTGATAGAGGGGTGAAGATTGTTAGTGCTGAATTAATGAAAGGAATCCCTAAAAATGTTATGGGGAGCCGAATTTTACAAATTCCGTTGGAGGTGCTCTAAAGTTCATGTACCTAATATAATTCTCTATATATCTATTGGTGTTTTTGGTCACACGCGTGGCTTGGAAGATTTGCTTAACTCTAGTACATATCCTATAATCTTAGAAAAAGAAGGTTCTAAGCGTGCCAATCAGTTTGACCCTGCAACTAATGAGGAATCATAAAGAATAATGTTAGTAGCAATGCCGATCAGTTAGCAATGCCGATCAGTTATCGAGGCGATGATTGTGGTGAGAATAAAATAAACATGAATAAACACGCCGATTGACCATAGGGACGATGACCATGGCAATGATATCGGGATGAACACGCCATCGACCGATAGGATGAAGTCCTCACGCATAAAGGCCAATGAGTGTCTCCCAGACTGTTGACACAAAAACGTGCACCCGCACTTGGGTCAGTTCGATGATCCAAAAGCGTGTGGATACTCAGGGATAAGCCTAAGCGTAACACAACACTGACGTCGCGTTCTGACTACCCTTAATAGTGGCAAGGGGGGTTGAGTCGCCAGTTAATCAGATCACACAGAAATAATCCAATTAGCCGAAAATATATAAATAAAATAAACCAATCAGCCAAATGGAGCCAGATTGGTTCGAAGTGTACCATTCGAAGGGTCACCGAAGGGGGCCTTCAACATCTGATGTGAAGGGTGCGCTGAAGGTAGCCTTCGGTGTTCGGATCGATCTGGCCAAAAACAGGCTCCGGACAGATCGCGACGTGATATCACCTCCGAACAACAGGGTTCGGTGCGAAGCCTCTAACACAAAAAAATCCAACACGAGGCGTTGGCATGACGTAGTCCAACGCGGAGCATTGGCACGATTAAGTCCAGTGCGGAGCGTTCTGGTGTGACTCTGGTGCGAAGCAACTCTGATGCGGAGTGGCTCCAATGCGCGAGACTTTAACCAGACCGACAACAATGTGACGGTTTCGGCACGGACGGACGAAGCGAGGACTTGCCAAAGGGTGCCCTAGTGGCCTCCAAAACCAGCTTCCTAGCTCCGAAAACCTTCAGTGAAGGGGGCTCTGAATGTGAAACCTGCAGCAAAGTTAAGATCAAGTGCCAATTCGGCCTGGAGACCGAATCACTAAGTGTTGCAGTATACAAAATGAAGGTAGCAATCTGTTACGTAGATTAATTGATGGTTCACAAGCGAGCTAACAAGGTGATAGCAATCTATTACGTAGATTAACGGATGATTCACAGGCGAACCAATAAGGCTTACCACTATTACGGCATGGCCGACAGAGGGCTTCCAGCACAAACCCATGAAGGTGTACTGATACTAATGCGGAAAGTAAATAAAATAAAATTACGATTCAAAGCTAGGGCTTTGTGATAGATCTGTGTTGGAGGGCTCCTATGAACCGGCCTCACCCCTGTATTTATAGGGGCTAGTTTTCTTATCTCTAACTCTAATATGATAAGATTTGGCCTAATCAAGATTAGAGATAAAATCAAACCTGAATCTGTATCAAACTCTTATCCGAAGCCTACCCGAAGTGGGCCTTTGGCAGGCCCACCGAAGCCTGCTCCACGGGATGAAGCTTCGGCGAAGCAGGCCACCGAAGGGCCTTCGGGCCGAAGCCAGGCCTACAGAGCAAGCTGCTAAAAGGCCCCCGAGGCCCCATGCAGATGGGCCTCTAGCACTTTAGTGCTTCGTCCTGTGGCATGACTTGTATATTTTTGGCCCAAATTACCAAAATTGATATTTTGATAATCTTGACCATTAATGCCATTTTTTGTTATCAACACATGCCCCCCTGCCTTTTAGTAAACTAAGTGAGCTAAAAGAACAACGGGCTAAGGACGATATATCTCATATCAACCTTTTGACACTTTAAGCGCTTTGCCACACACTTGGGAAGTACCTTTTTCAAATACCTACCGTTTAAAGCTCTTCGAAATCGCTCTCTTTGTAGAGATTCCAACAAGTATGCATTACCTGAAGCGATCTCAGCCACCTTAAAAGGACCTTCCCAACTAGGCGGCCATTTACCAAACTTTGGGCTCTTAGTGCCTAAACGCAAAATCGTCTTCCAAACCAACTCACTAACTTGAAACGATTTTGGTTTGACTCTTTTGTAGTAGGCTCTAGCGACTCTTATCGGTCACTTCTTCCAAGTTATCCTTCAAAATAGTTTCATATTGATCGACCGATAAGTCGTTGTTGGACCGGAAACGGCGACCAGAGGGGGGGTGAATGGGAGCTTTTAAAATTCCGGGCTAAAAACTTAGCCTTCGGTTCTGATCTGTCTTCTGCGGAACAGGCTTCGAACACAACCTTCGAAGGTCTAGTTCGGAGGTACTTCGACACCTTCGAACACAGGCTTCGGAGTGGCAAAAGTTCGAAGCCAAGAAGACTTCGCTCCACTTACAACCCTCGAAAATCTACTCTGCTAAGTCAGTGCAGGCTCCGCACACAGGGTGCTTTGAGCAGGCTTCGCACTTCACCCTTCGCAAGAGTGGACAGCCCTCTGAGGACTTCGACCAAGTACTTGGCGACAGCAACTGGTGCTGGGCTTCGTACGCAAAGGTCTACACGCACACAAAATGGACTACGCTAAGGGCTTCGACACAGGAAGCAAAACGGGATACAACCAGGGCTTCGCTAGTAAGCAGCGAGGTCTTGCCTCGTGTTACACAGAGCGATCGCACACTGAAAAACACACTTCGCCAGAAAAACACCCTTCGCCAAGACAGGCTTCGGTGAACTAAAAGCTAGCGAGGTATGCAACGCGAGCTCAAGCACAAGCACACAGAAACAGGGCTTCGCCGCTTGAACAAGGAACACTGAAATAAATTGAACTCAGAATGAATACAGCGAGGTCTGTCTACAGGAGCTCACCAGTAAATGCTCAAAGTGTTAAATGTTACCTACCGAGCCCCCATATTTATAGCCCACGGCTTCATCCTAAGGAAGTGACTACTTTACCCCTAGGGTTTACAACCATTTTGTCTCTACAGAACTAAGGGGTACAAAAGGTAGTCCACCTTTATTTTGGAGGCTTCTCTGTCAGCTGCAGAGGGGACATTGTCAGCCTTTTTCAGAACAGACAGTGTCAGCCTTTACAGTGTTGACTTCTGGAACCTCCCTTCGCACCGGAGGGTGCGGTAGCTTCGACGAGAAGCCTACAGCCTGATGGCCTTCGCTCCGCCGAAGAAGTCCTTCGATACAGTGACGGTTTTAAGCCGAAGACGTCAAAGCCCTTGGGCCTTCGCACCACCACCTCCGGAGTGGATCACCACGGCTTCGCAGCTACTCCCAGCTCGAACACCGTCCGTCCGTGTACCGAAGCCATGCATGGCCGAAGCACCTCAAGTCATCCTCACTCCGAAGCCCCACCTTCGGAGTACCACCCTTCGAAGTCCCTCCTTCGTCCAAGGCCTCCGCATGAAGCATTCCATGAGCACTCCGTCGCAGTGTCTCACTCCGAGCACACTCCTCGACGAGCCTCACCCGGACCATGCCTTCGATGCGCCTCGACTTCTGAGACCTTCGTCGGGTACCTTCGAGTGTCTCCCTCCGGAGCACACTTCGAACACCTTGCCTCCGCAGAGGACTTAGTCCACCAACTCCGAAGTCACTCCATTCGGAGTACCTTCGAAGCGCCTCACCTCCGAGGACTTTGTCTCGGAGTACCTTCAGCCGGAGCCACGCTCTGCACTCTCTGCCTTCACCTGGCACGCCTCGACCCGAGGACCGACCCGGACCACCTTCGCAGCCACCGTGACGGAGCTCTCCGCTCCCCTGGCATCAAGCCACCCGCTTGACCCAGGTTCACCTGGCTCGAACCCTGTCCGTCACCTCCGAAGTCCCTGCGCACCACCGACAAGCAAACAAGTGTATCCAGTACTCCGGAGACCTCTCCGGGTTAACAACCTCCGGCACACACTCCGGTGTACCGCCCAAAGTACCGAAGCCATCGGTACGAACCCAGTCAACGTGTACTGCCGGACCCCTCCGACAGGCACACTCCGCTGCACAGCTGCAGCAGGCAAACACCGAACACACTTCGGTGACACACCTCCGAACACCCTTCGGAGGTACCACCTCCGAAGCCCCTCCGGAGGTACCCTTCGAACAGAGGGTAAAATCCAGTCAATCACTCATCACAAACCACCGAAACCAACCCTTGGTTTCTCAATCTCCCCCTTGATGAGTGCATTGACAACCAAATCGAAGTTCAAGAAAATGTAAAAATTTTCAGCACACAAGTGATCATAAAAACTCAGAAAAGAGCCAAAGCATGTCACTTGATAAAAGAATTTTTCTCCCCCTTTCTCAAAAGAGTAAAAGCCCTTTTTGGCAAATCTCCCCTTGATAGGAACTCCCCCTGAGTTGAGCAAATTTTTCTCCCCCTTTATGTCAAAAATCTTTCCCCTTGCGAAATTATGCCTTCTTGCGGCAGAGAACACAGCAAATCTCCCCCTTTGGCAATGCAAGCATCAAGGAGCAGTTTAAAAGATGCAAAGCTTCGAAATGAATAGAATTGCAAAGACATATAATGCAAAAATATGCCAACATTAACACTAATGATCATGTGCTCAGCTCAATTTAACAATCCGTGAAACAAGATGATGGCATGTGATTTTGTCATTTTGGAAGTAAAAGCATCACCACTTAATCATAGCAGCTAGACATGTGAAGGCAAGGACTGCGCAAAGCTAACAATTTCTACCGTAGACAGACAAGTCTTGTTCCAAAACAAAGGAGCTTTAAAAGCAAACTCGATGAATAATTAATTTTGTTGTTCTTTTTCTTAATGCCAGAGGTTATTTGTTTGTCCACCTTATACTTTCCAATCAAGCCAAGCCTAGGCATGAAAGCCATCTGAAGCTTAAGGCGGTGATTTTGGCAAACACTACACTATCCCAGTTCAAACCAAAGTGCAATGGTAAGCAGTCTAGAATAGAGTAGTGCGACAAACAAACCCTCCTGGATCTTTTCATTTAAACCAGGCAAATCATGGATTTTTGATTTTGATTCAGATGAATGAAACATTTTGATGAATATCCATGAATAAAGAACAATTTTTCAAGTTGCAACTTTTAGCATCCAAAGAACAGTGTCTTGCTGTCAAGTAGATAAAAGATAGCTATAAGCAGTCCAGCCTAAACAAGCTAGATACACGATTGAGCAGTGAGCAAGATTTGATTTTAGAAAAGAAAACATCATGCACAATCAATATTCCAGACATATTTCATAGAGCTGAGCTGTCATGATTTCTTTGAATTAAAAGCAGGCATATAATAGCAAAAGATGTAAGTGCAATTCCACACATAATGAGCATATGCAAGACAATTAAAATCAGCTCCCCCTCACAAAATGCCGTAGGGATGACAAATACCAAGTTCCCCACGCAAGTAAGCAAATCGAGAAGCATCGAGGGGTTTTGTAAAAATGTCGGCAAGCTGGTGTTGGGTATCAACATATTGAAGTTCAATATCACCCTTCTCATTGTGATCTCTGAGAAAATGATACCGTACATCAATGTGTTTGGTTCTGGAGTGCTGAACCGGGTTGTTTGCAATACAAATAGCACTAGTGTTATCACAAAAAAGTGGAACACTCTTATAATCTAACCCGAAATCCCGCAAAGTGGAAACCATCCACAAAATCTGAGAGCAACAGCTAGCTGCAGCAACATATTCGGCCTCAGCCGTTGATTGTGCAACACTAGACTGTTTGCGGGAAGACCAGCAAACCAGAGAAGTACCCAGAAAATGACAAGTACCAGAGGTACTTTTCCTATCAATTCTACACCCAGCAAAATCCGCATCTGAATAACCTCTAAGACATAAAGATGAAGACGATGAATACCATATGCCAAATTCAAGGGTGTGCTTGAGATACCTTAGAATGCGCTTAACCGCTTGGCGGTGCGAAGCTCGTGGTGAAGCCTGAAAACGAGCGCACAGACACTGCGAAGTGTATGTCCGGCCTCGTGGCAGTCAAGTAGAGGAGGGAGCCGATCATGCTTCGAAACTCCTTCTGATCTACGGCTTCTCCATCTTCGTCAGGGTCCAACGCTACAGATGTAGCCATTGGAGTGGCGAGGGGCTTCGCATCGGACATGTCGAATTTCTTGAGCAGGTCCTTGGTGTACTTCGTCTGGTGGACGAAAGTGCCTTGTTTGCTTTGCTTGATTTGCAAACCAAGGAAAAAGGTGAGTTCACCCATCATTGACATTTCAAACTCCCTGCTCATGGTATCTGCAAACTCGGCAACCAAAGCATGAGAAGAGCCACCAAAGATGATATCATCCACATAAATCTGAACTAGGAGGAAATCTTTGCCATGCTTGAGAGTAAACAAAGTTTTATCAACAGAGCCCATCAAATACCCTCGCTCAAGCAGAAAAGACTTAAGTCTATCATACCAAGCTCGAGGGGCCTGCTTGAGTCCATAAAGAGCCTTATGAAGTTTAAGGACTTTATGTGGGTACTTGGGGTTTTCAAAACCAGGGGGTTGTTTTACATAAACATCTTCACCTATGAAGCCATTAAGAAAAGCACTTTTGACATCCATTTGATAGAGTTTGAATCCCCGGGATGTCGCAAAGGCAAGCAAAATCCTAATGGCCTCAAGGCGAGCAACAGGTGCAAAAGTTTCAGTAAAATCAATCCCTTCTAGTTGAGAAAAGCCCTGAGCTACAAGTCTAGCCTTATTTCTAACAATTGTTCCATCCTCCCCTTGTTTATTTTTAAAAATCCATTTAGTTCCAATGAAATGAACATTTGGTGGAGGATCAACTAAAGTCCAGACTTGGTTTCTCTCAAAATTTTCAAGTTCCTCATGCATGGCATTGATCCAACTAGAATCAGAAAGTGCATGACTAACATCTAAGGGCTCGAAAGAAGCAACAAAAGCAGCATTAGTGAAATGAGCGTGAGAACGTGTTACCCTTTGATCAAGCTCACCAATGATCTGCTCGGGAGGGTGCATCCTTTGGACATGATGTGGAGCCTCGCGGCGGGATGCAGTCTCCCCCTCAACTTGTGCGTTGGAGTGGTCCAAGATGACCGATGTTGAGGTAGTCGCTTCGGGACCTCGTGCCGAAGTAGTTGAAGCGGGGTCAGCTTCGGGGGTCGATGTCGAGGGTAGTAGGGGATCATCCTCGAATTCTCCGGGATCTTCGTCTTCAAACAAGGTCTGTTCCATGTCGTGTTCATTTGCCTGTTCTAAAGCAGAACTAACAGAGGGGGTTGATTCATCAAAAGTCACATCACATGACTCGATGACAGTGTTAGTTTCCAAATTATAAACATGATAAGAATGACCATGAGTAGTATAACCCAAAAAGATCCCGTCAGAGGATCGCGACTCAAATTTATCCAAATTTCCACGTTTTAGGATGAAGCAGCGACAGCCAAAAACTCGAAGATGAGTAACCTTGGGCTGTCTCCCAAAACGCAGCTCATAAGATGTCAAATTTAAAATTGAGCGCAAGAAGATACGGTTTGAGATGTAGCAAGCAGTGTTCATGGCCTCTGCCCAGAATTTTCTAGGAGTCCTATGCTCATCAAGCATCGTCCTAGCCATCTCAACCAAAGTGCGGTTTTTCCTCTCAACAACACCATTCTGTTGAGGAACCCGCGGAGCAGAGAATTGATGTTCTATGCCATGCTCCATGCAAAAGTAAACAAAGAGACTATTTTTGAACTCGGTGCCATTATCGCTTCAAATGAATTTTAATGCACCAGGGAGTTCAATGAACAGTCTCAAAGCCAAGCTCCGAAAGTGTGAAAACACTTCATCCTTGCTGGCAAGAAAGAAGACCCAAGAGTAGCGAGAGAAATCGTCGACAATAACAAGTACATACCACTTGCCGCCTAAAGAACTAACCCGAGAGGGACCTACAGTGTCCATATGGAGAAGTTCTCCGGGCTGTTCAGTCATCACTGTGGTGACTGGCGAATGCGAAGCAGCAATCATTTTTCCATGTCGACAAGGAGCGCAAACTAAATTCTTCTCAAACTTGAGCTTGGGCAATCCTCGGATCAAACCTAGGGCGCTCAGACGAGCGAGCAACTCAAAGCTCATATGCCCTAGTCTCCTATGCCACTTCCAAAGCTCAGAAGTCGAATGAGCAACAAGACAATGAGAAGAACCAGAGGACTCTGAAAAATCAGCTCCAAAAACTCTCCCAACCCTAAAGATCTTACACACCACAACGCCATCAGAATTGAGCACTTGCGAAGTATCGCGATGAAATCGCACTTCGAAGCCCTCATCAAGCAACTGAGATACAGACAACAAATTGTATCCCAGGTTCTCAACCAAAGCAACATCTTTGAGAGTGAAGTTCGCGTTAATTCTTACCACACCTTTACCTTTCACTCTACTCCTTCGATTGTTTCCGAAGGTGATATGTTCCCTTTGCTTGGTTGTTGTGAGGCTGGAGAACCAATTTGCATCTCCGGTCATGTGGCGCGAACAACCAGAGTCCATGATCCACGTGCCCTCCAAGCCTCGACCTGTCGCCTACACATGATAAGAATGCCTCGATCGCTCAGTGCTGGGGTGAGTAAAATAATGACGAGGCATCCAGCACTGAGTGACACGAGTAGTAGGCACAGTAAAAGCAGACGGTCTACGCACATAATAATCAGAATGATGCAACGTGCGAGGTCTACCTACATGCAAAGAACGCAAAGCATGTCGAGGTCTCCTACTCTGACGAGGTACAAAGTTACTCGCCCGAGGTCTGCCACCATATGGAACATGGTGAACACCTCGAGGAGCAAAACCTCTCCGAGAAGCACGAGGAGCCTCGAAAACAGGACGAGAGTAATACTCAGACTCATGCATACCTAACGATGGGTAATGCATGTCCTGATAGCTCATCGCCTGTGCACGTCGCTCATCCTTGATGCGACGGAAACAGAAACCAATCAAATGACCCGCCCGCTGACAATAAGAACAATGAAACACTCTCCTGGGGGCACTCTCATGGGTCATAGGAGCAACTCTCACAGGCTCCTTGGGTTTCTTTTGAGTGGCTTTCTTGAGAGGATTTTTCTTGGCAGGAGGTGTGGTTTTCTTTGGTGGATGGGTAGGCTTTTTGGCTGATGGGGTGTCTAACAGAGCTCTCTCTTTCTCTAGGGTGGTAGGAGAGGTGAAAACAGTTTTGGCCTTACTGTCTGAAGCTATCCTCTCAAAACCCAAGCCTAGAGCTACCCCGGCTCTATCAGCACACAACTTGGTCTTGGCCAAGAGCAAATCCATCCTACCCTTCCCTTCAGTGCATTTATTCACCACAGAAAGAAGGTATTCATTTTCAGACATGAGGTTTTCAGCTCGCTCTCTGACAGTGCCTAGTTGGTCCTTAAGGGTGATGCAAGTGTCACAAACAGGTTGCACGTCCTTAGAACTACCGGCCCTCTCCAATCTAGCCTCCAAGTCATGAACATGCTTATCACGTAAAGAAATGCTATTGCGTAATAAAGTGCAGTTCATGCAATCAATAATATCATGAGGTCTAGAATCCACCTCCAAAAGCTGCTTATGTGCAGTCTCAAGCTCAGAGAGAGTTTGAGCATGTACAGTGCGCAACTGAGCAAGCTCACCCATGACAACAGAACAAGACTCACATTCAGCATCATCAAACTTAGACTTAAGCATGGCATATTCAGTAGAAATATTTTCTAGCCTAAGTCTAAGGTCTTTTCTTTCTCTAGCGGCTTGCACAAGTAATCTATCCTGACCTAGCACAACTTCATTTAGCTCATCTAATTTAATTAGAAGCTGATCAGATGATAGGTTTACCTCAGATGAGTCAAGCTCATCGCCGCTGTGATCGCTGTCGGCCATGAAGCAAAGGCCGGTGAAGTCACGTCCCTTCTTGTCCTTCTTGTCCTCCTTCCTTGGGGACTCCTCCTCCTCAGAGCTCGACTCCTCAGTTGAGGATGTGTCGATGTCGCTGAGAGCAGCAACAAACGCTCTGGAAGCGGCCTTGGCTACTTTCTTAGCCATCTTGCCGCGCTTGCCCTTCACAAAGGGCTTCCTCTCCTTTTTGTGGAATTTGGGGCGCTCACTCTCATCTCTCTTCTTGACCTTGGGGCAATTGGCCTTAATGTGAGAGGTGTCGCCACATTCATAGCAGCCACTAAAACCACTTCTCCTCTGATCCCGTCTCTCATGATGAAAGCGGGTGAACCTCCGGGCAATGAGAGCAAGCTCATCATCAGCTAGAGTATCCACCTGCTCCTTTGTGACGGAGACCAGGGAGGACAAAGCAAAACCATCTGCAAGAACACAAGTGCCTGATGTGCTTGGTTCTGCAGTGGTGCCACGGCTAGTGCTAGAAACCAATGCCAATGGCTGTGGCAAAGAGCTTCTATGCACAGCAAGAGATGCCTTGGCAATCTCTGTGGACTTCAGCTTGCTAAAAAGTTCATCACAGGTTAGAGTGTCATAGCCTGTGGACTCCTCAATGCTGGATATCTTCACCTCCCATATGCTACGGTCAAGAGCATAGAGAAGCTTGATAGCCCTATCGTGATCACTGTAAGCAAGCGTCCCGTTGGATCGCAAGTTACTCACTATCGCGTCAAAGCGAGAAAACATGGCATCCACAGATTCACCAGGTGCCTGCACAAACAGCTGATACTGTTGATTGTAGGTGCTTTGGCGCCTGGCCTTGATCTGAGCAGAGCCCTCATGAAAGACAGTGAGTGTTGTCCAAATCTCCCTAGCAGTCCTAAGGTGCTGCACCCTATCAAACTCACTCCGACTCAAACCAATGAACAGAATGTTCCTTGCCTTCGAGTTGGCAATATACTGATCTTTTTCGGTTTGAGTGGTGCGGGTATCAGGGATGGAGTATTGTGAGTCCACAATCTCCCAAATTGCATTTCCTTGGCTTAACAAGTAAGCCTCCATGCGCACCTTCCAGTATGCAAAATCTGTCCCATCGAACAGAGGAATTTTACTGCCTCTATCCATGTCGCCAACAGATCACAAAACCGGTTAAGGTCAACTGGTGATCTTAACCCGCTCTGATACCAATTGTTGGACCGGAAACGGCGACCAGAGGGGGGGGTGAATGGGAGCTTTTAAAATTTCGGGCTAAAAACTTAGCCTTCGGTTCTGATCTGTCTTCTGCGGAACAGGCTTCGAACACAACCTTCGAAGGTCTGGTTCGGAGGTACTTCGACACCTTCGAACACAGGCTTCGGAGTGGCAAAAGTTCGAAGCCAAGAAGACTTCGCTCCACTTACAACCCTCGAAAATCTACTCTGCTAAGCCAGTGCAGGCTCCGCACACAGGGTGCTTTGAGCAGGCTTCGCACTTCACCCTTCGCAAGAGTGGACAGCCCTCTGAGGACTTCGACCAAGTACTTGGCGACAGCAACTGGTGCTGGGCTTCGTACGCAAAGGTCTACACGCACACAAAATGGACTACGCTAAGGGCTTCGACACAGGAAGCAAAACGGGATACAACCAGGGCTTCGCTAGTAAGCAGCGAGGTCTTGCCTCGTGTTACACAGAGCGATCGCACACTGAAAAACACACTTCGCCAGAAAAACACCCTTCGCCAAGACAGGCTTCGGTGAACTAAAAGCTAGCGAGGTATGCAACGCGAGCTCAAGCACAAGCACACAGAAACAGGGCTTCGCCGCTTGAACAAGGAACACTGAAATAAATTGAACTCAGAATGAATACAGCGAGGTCTGTCTACAGGAGCTCAACAGTAAATGCTCAAAGTGTTAAATGTTACCTACCGAGCCCCCATATTTATAGCCCACGGCTTCATCCTAAGGAAGTGACTACTTTACCCCTAGGGTTTACAACCATTTTGTCTCTACAGAACTAAGGGGTACAAAAGGTAGTCCACCTTTATTTTGGAGGCTTCTCTGTCAGCTGCAGAGGGGACAGTGTCAGCCTTTTTCAGAACAGACAGTGTCAGCCTTTACAGTGTTGACTTCTGGAACCTCCCTTCGCACCGGAGGGTGCGGTAGCTTCGACGAGAAGCCTGCAGCCTGATGGCCTTCGCTCCGCCGAAGAAGTCCTTCGATACAGTGACGGTTTTAAGCCGAAGCTGTCAAAGCCCTTGGGCCTTCGCACCACCACCTCCGGAGTGGATCACCACGGCTTCGCAGCTACTCCCAGCTCGAACACCGTCCGTACGTGTACCGAAGCCATGCATGGCCGAAGCACCTCAAGTCATCCTCACTCCGAAGCCCCACCTTCGGAGTACCACCCTTCGAAGTCCCTCCTTCGTCCAAGGCCTCCGCATGAAGCATTCCATGAGCACTCCGTCGCAGTGTCTCACTCCGAGCACACTCCTCGACGAGCCTCACCCGGACCATGCCTTCGATGCGCCTCGACTTCTGAGACCTTCGTCGGGTACCTTCGAGTGTCTCCCTCCGGAGCACACTTCGAACACCTTGCCTCCGCAGAGGACTTAGTCCACCAACTCCGAAGTCACTCCATTCGGAGTACCTTCGAAGCGCCTCACCTCCGAGGACTTTGTCTCGGAGTACCTTCAGCCGGAGCCACGCTCCGCACTCTCTGCCTTCACCTGGCACGCCTCGACCCGAGGACCGACCCGGACCACCTTCGCAGCCACCGTGACGGAGCTCCCCGCTCCCCTGGCATCAAGCCACCCGCTTGACCCAGGTTCACCTGGCTCGAACCCTGTCCGTCGCCTCCGAAGTCCCTGCGCACCACCGACAAGCAAACAAGTGTATCCAGTACTCCGGAGACCTCTCCGGGTTAACAACCTCCGGCACACACTCCGGTGTACCGCCCAAAGTACCGAAGCCATCGGTACGAACCCAGTCAACGTGTACTGCCGGACCCCTCCGACAGGCACACTCCGCTGCACAGCTGCAGCAGGCAAACACCGAACACACTTCGGTGACACACCTCCGAACACCCTTCGGAGGTACCACCTCCGAAGCCCCTCCGGAGGTACCCTTCGAACAGAGGGTAAAATCCAGTCAATCACTCATCACAAACCACCGAAACCAACCCTTGGTTTCTCAATCTCCCCCTTGATGAGTGCATTGACAACCAAATCGAAGTTCAAGAAAATGTAAAAATTTTCAGCACACAAGTGATCATAAAAACTCAGAAAAGAGCCAAAGCATGTCACTTGATAAAAGAATTTTTCTCCCCCTTTCTCAAAAGAGTAAAAGCCCTTTTTGGCAAATCTCCCCTTGATAGGAACTCCCCCTGAGTTGAGCAAATTTTTCTCCCCCTTTATGTCAAAAATCTTTCCCCTTGCGAAATTATGCCTTCTTGCGGCAGAGAACACAGCAAATCTCCCCCTTTGGCAATGCAAGCATCAAGGAGCAGTTTAAAAGATGCAAAGCTTCGAAATGAATAGAATTGCAAAGACATATAATGCAAAAATATGCCAACATTAACACTAATGATCATGTGCTCAGCTCAATTTAACAATCCGTGAAACAAGATGATGGCATGTGATTTTGTCATTTTGGAAGTAAAAGCATCACCACTTAATCATAGCAGCTAGACATGTGAAGGCAAGGACTGCGCAAAGCTAACAATTTCTACCGTAGACAGACAAGTCTTGTTCAAGTATCAACTTTTCTTGTGTAGAACATTTTCCCCTCATGACTTGATAGCCAGATGCTTGCTGAGCCAAATAATTTGCAATTGAATTGGCTTCTCTGGGCACATGAGAAATTTTGCAGTCATCAAAGGTAGCGATTATGTCTAGACATTTATCCAAGTAGTTATTTAACAAACCATTAAAACAATGAGTAATTTTAGCTACTTGTTGTACCACTAATAGAGAATCACCATATGCATGAACATGTTTAATACCCATGGAATCTATCAATCCAAGTCCTAATAATAGAGCTTCATATTCGGCTTGATTATTAGTAGAAGGAAATTCTAAACGGGCCGAGGTCTCAAAGCGGATGCCACTAGGTGATATGATAACCACTCATTACCTTGGACATTCTTGCAAGCCAAACCATCAAAATAAAGTTTCTATGGTACTACTTCAATTAGAGCAACATTGTTTCCCCAACTGACGTCTATGTGGTGATCAACTATAAAATTAGCGACGATTTGGAGTTTCATAGCTCTCAAAGGTTCATAAGCCAAAGCATATTCAATTAAAGCATAAGCCTACTTCCCGATTCTACCACTTATAATCGGCTTTTGCAACATGTATTTTACGACATCGGTTTGACAAGCAACAATACATGTACTAGGGAGGAGGTAGTGACATAATTTGGTACATGCATAATAAAGTGATAAACACAAACGCTCTACAAACATGTACCTTGTCTCGGTGTCCAGCAAGCGGAGGCTCAAGAATGTGATGATGTAATCTTTTCCCTCCACCTCTTGAGTTAGCACGGCTCCTATCACGCTATCTTCTGCAGCAATGTACAGCCAAAACGGAATCCCGACTTTTGGCGCTCTTACCACAGGCTATGATGACAAGCACTCTTTAATCTTCTCAAAGGCGCTTTGCTGACTTGCCCCCCAAGTGAACTCGACTTCATTCTTTAGCCAGATTATGGGGACAAAAGCATCGATCTTGCTAGACAAGTTAGATATAAAGCATCACAAATAATTCATTTTGCCTAGCAATTTTTGCATGTCTCTCTTGCATATCGATGCTTCAAAGTTTCTAATCTTCTCAAGCTTCTTAGGATCAATTTCAATACCTCTTTCATGAATCATGAATCATAAGAACTTGCCTGCCGACACGCCAAAAGCACATTTGAGCGAGTTCATTTTTAAGCCGTATTGACGCATCCTATCAAAAGCAACTCTCAAATCGGCTCGATGGTTTCCCATAGCATCCGATTTGACTACAACATCATCTATGTAGACCTCTAGCATAACTCCTAGCAAGTCATGAAAGATCAAATTCATAGCACGTTGATATGTAGCACCAACATTCTTTAAACCAAAAGTCATAATGACCCACTCAAACAAGACGATGAAACCAGGGCATCGAAAGGCTGTCTTGTAGACGTCCTCTTCGGCCATAAAGATTTGATTATAGCCAGCGTTGCCATCAAGAAAACTTAGTACCTTGTGTCCTGAAGCATCGTTGATCAATATGTTGGCTATCAGCATGGGATATTCGTCCTTTGGAGTGGCCTTGTTTAGATCCCTGAAATCAATACAAACTCGCATTTTGCAGCTCCCCTTCTTCTCTATAGACACAATGTTAGCGACCCATTCAGCATACCTGCACGGTCTAATAAATTAAGCCTTGAGTAACCGTTCTATATCCTCTTTAACTCAGTCATACACGGCCAAATTGAAGCGATGAGAGGGCTGTTTATAAGGCCTAAACCCGGGTTTAATAGATAGCCGATGCTCTATGAGCTTGCGGCTTAGTCTGGGCATCTCGTTGTATTCCCATGCGAAACAATCAACATATGACCAAAGCAACTTTATTACTTCAGCCTTTTCACCAGCTTGTAAATTTTGGTTTACAAAAGTCGGCCTTGGAATGCTACCATTGCCTATATCGACTTCCTCTAAAGGATCGGCCGACGCAAAACCTTGTCCTAACTTTTCTACTTCGCTAAAATCTTCAATGGCTTAGGCAATACCATGTTTAGAAGACCGATATTGCTCCACGCGAGCCTTCAGCCAATCAAGATTACTCTTATTAGACATGACTACTAGTTTATAAATATCCGTGCTACACCATCCAACTTCACAGACATGGGTACAAAACATCCCCCGGACATGCTAACGAAGTCGTAATCCGAGAAGTCCCTACCCGATAGACATTCTACTTTATCATGGATGGCATCGATAGATACATCAGCCAATGCTACTTGGGCTGAAGTATCCACTGGTACAACCTCCACATCATCGCCGTCTCATTGCATTCAACATTGGTTCAAATTAGAAGGAATACAACAATTTGCGTGAATCCAATCATGCCCAAGTAGCACACTGTAGTTACCTTGCACATCAACGATGAAGAATGCTGTTGGCAACGTCTTGTTGCCCACCGTCAACTCCAGGGAGAGTACGCCTTTTGCTTCAGAGCTCTTGCCGTTGAAGCTGTTAAGCATTAGGTTGGTTTTCTTCAGGTCCTCCTCGCCACTGCCGAGCTTCTTCAAAAGAGAGTACGACATTAAGTTGATAGTGTGCCACCATCAACAAGCATCCTGGAGATTGGCTTTCCGTTAATGTGCCCCTTAACGTAGAGAGGCTTCAGGTGATGAGTCGTATCCTCGGGCTTCTTGAAAATAGCATCCCGTGGGCCGAGGTTCAACTGAGCGACCTCAGACTCATCTCATGGTAGTGCGAACTCTACGGGAAGCATGATGACGTTTATATCCATTGCCTAAGGTGTGGGTCCCTTGGAGATGGGTGTGTAGTCGTCGTCGAGCATGTCGTCATCATCGTCGCTTCGAATGGGAGCCGGGTTGTTCACCTCAACTGACTTGGGCTTCCATATTTGCTTCACGACCGACCGAGGGTGGATTTCCTCAAAGATGGCGTCTCGCTCATCCTTGGCCTTCTTCTCGTGCATCTCTTGTGATCGCAGATGTTGTAGGTGCCTCTTTTGTGATTTGGACATGCCCGGAGGTGCCTAAGATGGTTGTGGCTTAGTACCGGGTGCCACCAACTTGTTCCTGTGATTTCTGGCCAAATGGGAATTACCCGGATCGGCCTCGCATTCTTTGTGCCTGGTAGGAACCTCTCTGTGTACCCTGTCGGTTGGACCGGCCTCATTAGGACGATCGGACCGGGCTTCGGTGATGGCCTCGGTCGGGCTAAGGGGCTTACCTCCGTCGGGCTTCGACGAGGGGGCCCTCGGGATTGGGACCTCCTGAGACCCTACCTTGACTATGATGGCTTCGGACTCCCTCTCCTTCGCCTCTTCGCGTCTGTCTTCCTTGGATTCATCCTACGTGAGTCGATTCAGAGGTACTACGGACAGCCTGTGGAAAACGTTCCCCTTGCCGTGTCTACTTGTCCCTGCCAATCATAACACTCCGAAGGAAAATAGGGGGCAACATTATACTATGAAGGGTACTCCGGCGACGAGTTGTAGTTCGGAGCCCACGGGGATCCTGCCCAGTAGTATGGCAGAAGCATCGGTGTCTCTAGCGGCTTCGCCCACTGTGAGCTGAACCCATTTTCCGGAGGAGGGTTCGGCAACGTCGAAGGCATCTCGGACCATATCAGCGAAGAGTCCTGCCAGGCCGGAGGTATGTACGGCCATTGCGGGCCAAAGTCTCCCACTGGGGGTTCGCCCAGAGCAAAGGTGGGTTCGGCCACTGGGGTTCGGACTCACCTAGCAGAGGGTTTGGCCATTGGTGTTCGAACTCATTGTGCGGAGGGTTTGGCCGTTGGGGTCCGAACTCACCCTTCGGGGGGTTTTGCTATTGGGGTCTGAACCTTGTCTCCGAAGGGTCTGGCCGTCTTGGCATTCTTGGCCGGGGGCCTGCTTTCTCGGCTTTCCTCTGGTGTTTGCTCAACAACATCTGGTATGTTACCTCTGACTTCTTGCGATCTCTAGCCGAAGGATATGTGTTGATGTTCTTTTTCCACACTCCTACTTCAGGGTTCTTTGGTATGAGTTTGCGTGTGCGTGATTCTCCAATAACAACAGCTTTTCCCTTAGATGACTCGGCCTATTCTGGCCAAATCAGCACCTTCTTCTCGTCGAGGTCGATGGTGTTCATGGGGAAGGGGTCTTTGTCCAGCTTCATCTTCGGACTAGAATCTATTTTCAATCGTCCTTCTTCTATGGCCGATTGAACCTGCTGACAAAAAACATTGCATCCATTAGTATAATGAGAATGTGAATCATGCCATTTATAGTAGGGACGCTTCTTCAGTTTGTCTGCGGTCAGGATGACCTGGCCCTTGGGCAACCTGAGAAGCTGGCTCTTCAAGAGGAAATCAAATATTTTATCGCATTTAGTCACATCAAAGGAGTATTTAACTTCGCTGGGCCGACTCTTAGTGGGAGACGACTGCAATTTGGAACAAGTGACGAGCTTGCTCTTAGTATTCCAAACCCATTCAGCCGCATACATGTCAGCCGAATCTTCCTCTTCCTCGTCGGAGTGTTCCATGATGTAAACTTTAGCCCTAGGCTTGTTGAACGTCTTAATGAATTTTTTATCCTTGGCTTGACCTTCTTGGATCAAAGCCCACTGTAGGACTTGACTTACTTCTAAAAAGTTTTGGTTGTCTAGCCTCTCTCTAATCTCAGAACGCAATCCTTTAAAAGGTAGATCTGCCAAATCCCTTTCTGAAATATTGAGACTAAAACATCGGTTCCTGGTATCTCTGAAGCGCTTGACGTACTCAGAGACACTTTGACTAGATTTCTGTTTGAGCGATGTCAAGTGTGAAAGCCTGAGTTCTGTCTCACCCATATAAAATAGTCATGGAATTTCTGTTCTAATTGGGCCCATGTTTGGACAGAGTTCGGTGGCAACACCGAAAACCAAGTGAAAGCGGTGCCAGATAGCGAAAGAGAAAACAACCTAAGTTTTAATGCATCCAACCCACTAGCTTCTCCACACTATTCTAAGAATTGGCTGACATGCTCTAGTGTGGTCTTGTTACCCTCGCTATCGAATTTGGTGAACTCAGGGACTCTATAGCCGTGAGGGTAGGGTATGGTATCAAAGTGATCAGGGTATGACTTTCGGTAAACCCTAGCCTGATCTCTAGGCGTGAAACCGGTGCACTCCCTAAACAGTGTGCGGATCCTCTCTTCAATGGCATCTTGGCCCCGTGTCTGTGCGCATCTCTCATGTGGGGGCGTGACATGTGGTGGTATGTCGGTGTGTCGGCCACGGGGCTCCTCCTCTCTTGCTGGCTCAAGGTATATGACGTGCTTGGGTCTATGTGGGTGTGCAGGAGCATGCGGCGTCGGCAGCGCGGGGAGAGCTGGCACAGGTGTAGTCGGAGGCGACGCATAATAAGTAGGGTTGGCTTGGCCGTAAGCGTAGTGACTTGTCTCGGCCGTAGATGTCGAGGCTGGAGACATGATAGCTTTGCCGGTACTACCGTCATTTTTTCTGTAAATGCGATTTACCGGGGGTATGCTAGTAATTGGAGTTGGAGGTACGGTCTCGGTAAATCCAAACCTTCTAAACGTTGACTCTACCTGAGAGCTAATTGCCGAATCTAAACGGTTAGCTAGCGAAGCGCTAACAGCTTGATCTATAGATGTGGCTATCTTTTGCTCAATCTCTAAAGAAGATAAAGGTAGCCTTCGACGTTCAGATCGATCTGGCCAAAAATAGGCTCCGGACAGATCGCGACGCGATATCACCTCCGAACGACAGGGTTCGGTGCGAAGCCTCTGACATGACAAAATCCAACACGAGGAACTGGCGTGACGTAGTCCGATGCAGAGCATTGGCACGATGAAGTCTGGTGTGGAGCATTCTAGCATAACTCCGGTGCGAAGCAACTCCGATGCTTAGTGGCTCCGATGCGCGGGACTTTAACTAGACCGACAATAGCGTGACGGATCCGACACGGACGGACGAAGCGAGGACTCACCGAAGGGTGCCCTGGCGGCCTCCAAAACCAGCTTCCTAGCTCCAGAAACATTCGGCGAAGGGGGCTCCAAACGTGAAACCTGCAGCAAAGTTAAGATCAAGTGCCAATTCGGCCCGGAGACCGAATCCCAAGTGTTGCAGTATACAAAACGAAGGTAGCACCCTATTACGTAGATTAACGGATGGTTCACAAGTGAGCCAACAAGGTGATAGAAATCTGTTACGTAGATTAATGGATGATTCACAGGTGAACCAATAAGGCTTACCACTGTTACGGCGTGGTCGACGGAGGGCTCCGCGCGCAAACCCATGAAGGTGTATTGATACTAATGCGGAAAGTAAAGAAAATAAAAGTACGATTCAAAGCTAGGGCTTTGTGATAGATCTGTGTTGGGGGGCTCCTATGAACCGGCCTCACTCCTGTATTTATAGGGGCTAGTCTTCTTATCTCTAATCTAATCTAATAAGATTTGGCCTAATCAAGATTAGAGATAAAAACAAACCTGAATCTGTATCAGACTCCAATCCGAAGCCTACCCGAAGTGGGTCTTCAGTAGCCCCGCCGAAGCCTCCTCCTCAGGCCGAAGCTTCAGCGAAGCAGGCCGTCGAAGGGCCTTCGGGCCAAAGCCTCGGGGTTGCGATGCGCCGAAAGAGTAGTTTGTTGTGGTTGATTGTGTGTTTATTAAACCTAGGTAATTAGATACATATTTATAGTCCGAAGACTTTCCGTCCAAATAATCTACGTTGTAATCGATTCTAGATCATCTTTTTCTTCTCTCACCTTTATCAACTCCTTCATATCTGGCCACATTGTAACAATATGGACGGGCTTCTTTCACCATCTTTGACCAAACTCCTTTGACTTATGTTGACCATGCGACATCCTTAGTGGGCTTGAGCTTTACCAAATCTTGGCATCAACACATGCCCCCCAGTT
Source organism: Zizania palustris (assembly GCA_019279435.1). Lineage (NCBI taxonomy): Eukaryota > Viridiplantae > Streptophyta > Magnoliopsida > Poales > Poaceae > Zizania > Zizania palustris. Next base: position 41,199,917 of record JAAALK010000290.1, on the reverse strand, counting down.
TTGGAGCATTAAAGGGTAACCGATGCTTTGATATTATCGATCATCATCACCCTCTGCCATCACGTCCTTCCAAATGTCCATCCGTAACGTCTTTTCAAATTCATTAACAGTAGCCGAAACCCTTCATCTTTTAGCATTTTTATAAAACCACGCATAGGGTACCGAATCCATATCATATCGCCCTTTCTTCTTCCTTTTTGCATCTTCTTCTCTGTTCATTCACGACTATGATGGATGTTGCTTGGTCTAACACATCTATTTTTTCTTCTTGGTGGCATCAGACCAGGCTTCATCACACATAGTTTTGTACTGGTACTCTTTAAACTGAAGATTTTGTTCCCCTAATCCCGGCCCTACAAACTTCTCAGTGTTTCGAAAACTGTACTCATGATTAGCTTTTTGCTGAATGTTGAAGGTGGACCCACAAAATCCAGTGGGATCGGCATGACCCGGCTACCGACCATTCCTCATCTTGCTCTACACTCTTTCTGCATACTACTCTCACTTTAGCCCTCGAGCTCACCACCGTCTTGCTTCCAGTGCTCTCGCGACCCGTCGTGCTCGCTGTCTTCATCCTCCTCACCGGCCCTGCACTTCGGTAACCCTAGCGATGGCCACCACTGACGAGATCCCTGAGGTAAGTCTTCGGCATTCTTTCTTCTTTTCTCGCTGCTCCTCGGTTTTCTCGGTTCTTCCACCACTTTTCTTCAGTTTTTTACTTTTCTCTTACTATTTCTTTTTTACTTTCTTCTCTATAGAACCTGAATAACCAAATTTTGATTATGATAGCCAACCATCAGTCTTGCTTCTTCTTGGGCCCTCTGGGTAACCCTGACCCTACAAATTTCATAAATGTCGAGACCAGCCGAATTCCTCTCAAATACTCTCCTATGCATTCCTCTGATTGGGATTGTAGCTTCGGGTCTTTTCCTTTATCTCTCCCTAGCTGGCATGACTGGTATCTTAGGGTATCGACTATCCACCATGCCTCCTAGGACAAAATTGACATTGGGCACTACATCGGCCTCTCCCTTGCTGAACCATACCAAAATGAGACGATGCTGGCCACTACCTGCTATTTCTGGTCCGATGCTTTGAATGCTTTCGCTTTTGGCCATGAGCCGCTGAGCCCCACCTTGCTCTATGTATTCTTCTTGACTTGTCTCGATATCAACTCATCGTCCAAGCCTCTCTCTTTTTGTTCTAAACCAACTCATCGCCTCGACACCAAATCCACCGTTACCTGGGGTAGATATATTGCAGGACACAATAAGAAAACTAGCCCTATAGGCAGTCGTGAGCATGCAACCTTTCTCAATCTTTGATTAGAGAGGTTTGTTTTCTATGTATCCGTCTTGAGCCCAACCTTCTAGTTTCAATTTTTAGCCAAACAGCTCACCGCTCAAGTAAAAATTCCCCTTGGCTGATACCTCCTTGGAGCCACCTACCATCTCCTTCATCTTGTATCGACCAAGCTATTGGCTAGTGATCCTATCGGCCACCCTAATGACCCTTTGTGGTTTCTTCAGCTTTAGCTTAACATCTACACTTCCACTATTGTCGGTGATCCTCCTCTTGCTTTAATACATTTTTCCTCTAATTTTCTAGAATCGGCTGCTCCCATATATGTCGATGTTCTTCCCTAGGTGAAGCGGTTACAAGACGTTCCACCTTTCTTATGTCTCCTGAACCCTTTGCCACCTGGTTTAAGGGTTCTTATCTTGGATTCTCTGATCAGGTCATCTGGTATCCCTACGAGCTTTATTCGGAGTATGAATGCCCCCATTGGCTAACCTTACCCGATGTGTTCTGGGATGAGGAATCCACCTGTATTTTCAAGGCTGCGATTCTTCCTTGCCTCATACCCATCAATTTCACCGTTGAGTATCCTCGAAAGGGCTCTTACGAGTTCTATCATCCATCGGTATTCACAAGGCAATTAGGTTTCGATCAACTTCCACCCCACCTATTCTTCGTTGATCAAATCCAAGTTCATGGAGAAGTCAAGGATAGCGTGGAGTGGGATCGTCTCTTTCACATGACCAATGAGATCCTTATCGGTGACTTTGCCTCCTAGACGGCCTACCGAGTGTCCTCCACCAACTTCTTATGGTGGGGTGAACTAAAGAAGCATCTCTTTAATCGCTCTTCACTGATCTATCGGGAGCAGCTTCACCTAGGTGATGCTGACGTGGGACTCGAGGTGAATACTTCAGTTCTCCCTTTTACTTATTTCAATTGTATTCTTTTTATCTACTCACCTTTGCTTGTGCAGGAGGATGACCTCGATGCCCCGTTTGTGAGTTTTAGTGGTCGACCGATATATTACAGACCTGTATCGACCACTATGAATTTGGGCATCGATGCCCCCACTCCCACGGCATGGGTGAGTGGGAAACGGTCTAAACTCCTGGCACACAAATGCCTGGCATTGACCTCGATCGAACGCTGATCTACTAGGGCCCGGACTAGTCAAACGAGTCCACCAGCTTCAACTCCACGACTATCGGTAAGCTTTTGACTTCTTCTTATAATGTCGGTTTTTGGAGTGTACCTATATACTTTGTTTATTTTGTAGCCGACGTCGATCACCTCTTCGGCTGTGCAGGCTCCCGATGTTAGCACTTCTCTATCAACAGCCGAAGTCCCATCGTCCACCCAGGCTTGTACTCATCCTTTATGTGACAAATATTTCACTTTTCACATTCTTGATGACGGATGTCTCCTTTGTTCCTAGCCGCCATCTTCTCCTGTTGATGTCAACTCCCTTTATGAAGTGTTTGACAATTCGGAATGGGACTTTTGCATTTCATTTTTCATTTATTTTTCGTGAGTTGCTTAATAGCTATCGCAGTTTCCGCCGATGCTGTTGTCGTTCTGGTTGTTGTCGCCACCAGAGTTGTGCCTTCCGGTGCCGATGCAATCGGGGTTGACATGCTAGGAGGCACAACCATTGGTTCTGGGGAATCGACTGTTAACGTTGACGTCTCCCGCCAGGTATATTCACTTGCTCATTCTCATGTCTTCTGTTGTTTTTCATGTAACTAACACCGGTCTTGAATGCAGCTGATGCTCGAAGAGGATAACCCTAATGAGGAGAGATCACATACTCCCCTAGTTGCCACGGTAGAGAGTGATGCCGTAGCTTCTTCTGCCAATGATGCCCCGCAATTGGCCGCCCCATCTAGGCCAACTGATGTAAGCACTTTCACATTCATCATTGTAACGTGATTTTCCTTTTATACATCTAACCTTTTTTTCTAGTCCTTCGTCCTAAAGTTCCCTTTTGACATTAGCCAATACCTTGATGCTAATGAAGTCGCCAGCGCTACTCCACCGACCATTGCTCAACTGTCTCTGAAAGTGAAGGAGGCCTTATTAGACTTGTTGCATCGGCTGGGGGATCTGATAGAAGTTATGGTCAATGATTTGGGTCCGATAATTGATCGTTTCAATGATGTCTTGGGCTCTCTTACTCTAGAGTTAGTTGATGCTCTTACGCCCGTTGCCTTCATGGAGTATCATCGGCTGGGGGTGCATCGAGCGCTGAAGTTAATGGCCGATCGCGCTAGTCACACGTCGTAGAGGGAGGCGGTGAAGATCCATGACAAGGCAACAATGGTCAAGGGCACTCTCCTGAATCACATTCGGGATGAGTTGTCGTCCACATCACTGGAACTCGACCAGCTGAGGGTGGAGGAAGCCGATCTAGCCTCAAGGATCAATGGGGTTTGGGTGAGAATTGTCGAGAAGGATATGGTGTTCTGGCCTCCTTCGCGGCTCGGATTGAAACCCAAGAATGCCATCTCGCTAGTGACGTCCACCACGTGCAATGCCGACGCCGTGCCATTCAAGACAACCCTAGCTTAGATGTTGAGGATCGGGCTATCCTTTGGAGCATCGATGCAATCCGGCTGTGGGCAATTGAGGCTACTCACCTTGCTCTTGTTTAAATCTTCCTTGTATTATCTCCTGCACCTATAGAAACTCAAAATTTTTTGTAATATATTATCATCGATCCCTCGAATTGGTCTTTCACATTTTTGCATCTAAGGGCGATGCTTCAACATCGGCCGTCTAAAGGTGATACCATCGGTATCGGTTGTTTGATGTTTGCGTGTAGATCTTTAGGCATTTATCCAAACGCTCGGAAAATATTTCTTCAAGTACTTTCCATTCAAAGCTTTCCCCAACACTTCCCCATATAATCCTTCAAGCATATAGGTGTTGCCAGGCACCACTCGATGTATTCAAAATGGTCCTTCCCAATTAGGCAACCACTTACCAAACCGATTGTCCTTAGACCCGATTAGTAAGATAAGTTTTCACACGAGTTCTCCTTGTTCAAGTGACTTGGGCACCAATTTCTTATTGTAAAACCTAGCAACCCTTGCTTTGTTCTCTTAACTCTTGTCGAGGGCTCTTAATGGGACCTACACTAGTTCATCTAAGCATTCCATCATTAAATTATAATTATCATCAGTTGTGAGTTGGTCTTGTAGTGTAATCCTTCTTGAGTCGATGCTATTTTTCCACTGTAGTACTGCTTCATGGCCATAGACTAATTGATATGGTGGTATTTGAGTAGATCCATGTCGTGCTATCTGATAAACTCATAGTGCTTCTGATAGAGACCGATGCCAATGCTTCGGTTGCTCGTTGATCTTGTGCTTTATCAACTTGATCAAACTCTTGTTGGATGCTTCGGACTAACCATTAGCCTGTGCATAATATGGCGATGAATTTAAGAGCTCAATTCCCATACCAGCTGCTAAGTATTCGAACTCCTCCGATACAAAAATTGTCCCCTTATCTATGGTGATTTCAGGTGATGGCCTATGGAATCCCAAACCAATATATTATATGTTCTCTGATGAACTCAATGGCATAGAAAGAAGTAAACCTTTTGAGTGGAATGACCTCTACCCATTTCGTGAAATAATCAGTAGCTGCCAATATGAACTTATGTCCTTTACTTGACGTTGGGTAGATTTGGCCAATCATATCGATGTCCACCCCCTAAAGGGCTAGGTTTTAATTATTAGGTTCATTGCCGATGTGGGTGCCCTCTGAATAGCTCCAAACCTCTGACAATCCTGGCTTCCCTTATAATATTTTATGCAGTCCTCCACCATAGGTAGCCAAAAGCAACCTGCTCTCTGAAGCAACCATTTCATTTTCTGGGCCGACTGGTGCATCCCGCATATGCCATCGTGTACTTCACACATTACTACCTTGGTTTCTTCGACGCTTATGCATTTAAGGAGAACTCCATTGGTCATCTGATGGTACAAGTCTTCTCTGAGTAGAACGTATCTCGTTGCTTGATATATGAGTTTTCTTGGTGCCGATGTCGAAGAATTTTTCATATAATGAATGATATCGTACCTCTAGTCATTGACCTCTATCTCCACGATCTCTACCTCCATCGACCTGGCCATCGGCTTGTATCATGACGCCATCTAGGCCAAATCGTTTGCTTTTGAGTTCCGCTCCCTCGGGATATGAGTAAGAGTTATGCTTCGGAAGCTTGACACCGATCATGATAATTTTTTAGCATGTCATCTTTGCATTCATACTCGTCTGATAGTTGCCTCATCACTAGCATAGAGTCCCCAAAAATTTCTATTGTATCAGCGCTCATGTCTTCCAATAGTTGTAACCCTTTCAATACTGCTTCGTATTCAGCTTGATTATTGGTGGAGAAAGGTCTGATGGTATATGCAAATTCAAATGATGTCCCTCGAGGGGAAACAATCACTAGGCCTATACCACATCCATGCTGACACACTGATCCGTCGAAGAATAAGGTCCATGGTGTCGGCTCAACATGAGTCACTGCCTCATCTCTATGCTAGACTATGAAATCAGCTATTGCTTGCTAATTTACTGCCTCAGCCGATTCATATTGAAAGTCAACTTCATTGAGAGCAAGGAATCATTTTCCGAAATGCCCTTTTAACATTAGGGCCAATAGCATATACTTAATGACATCAACCTTACATATCACAGTGCATTATGATGATAATAGGTAGTGTCTTAGTTTGGTGCATGAGAAGTATAGGCATAGACATATCTTTTCCACCGCAAGGTCTTGGGTCTCAGTGTCCAGTAGTCTTCTACTGATATAGTAAATTACCCTTTCTTTTTTATCAATATCTTGCATCAAGACCGACCCGATGGCTTTGTCATCGGTTGAAAAACATAACTTGAATGGAATCCCTTTCTGTGGTGGCATCAATACTGGCAGTGAGGCTAGGTATTCCTTAATCTCGTAAAATGCCTTTTGCTGCTTTTCTCCCCATATGAATTCCTGATCAGGCTTCAACTTCAATAGTGGAGTAAATGACTCTATTTTTCTTAAAAGATCAGCTATGAATCTCCTGAGAAAATTTATCTTCCCGATCAATAACTGCAACTTGGTTTATCGGTAGGGGGTTGGGTGTTCTTAATTGCTTCAATACTCCGCTGGCTTATCACAATCCCTCTTTCATGCACAATAAAGCCTAGAAACTTCCCCGCCGATATGCCAAAAGCACACTTCTTGGGATTCATTTTAGCCCGTACTTCTTGGCTCTCTCTATAACTTGACGTAGATCGACCACATGGTCTTGAGTACTGCTTGATTTTACCATGACATCGTCTATGTATATTTCCACTAATAGGCCGATCAAGTCATGGAAAATGTAGTTCATGGCCCTCTGATAAGTCGCTCCTGCATTCTTCAGGCCAAAGGTCATTACCACCCACTCATAATGTCCGATAGCGCCTAGGCACCGAAAGACTGTCTTGTGGATGTCTTCGTCAGCCATGAAAATCTGATTATAACCTGCACTCCCGTCCATGAAGCTAATAGTCTTGTGACCTGATGCAGCATCCACCAGAAAATTCACGATCAACATTGGATATTCGTCCTTCGGGTTTGCCTTGTTCAGATCTCTAAAGTCAACACCTACTCTGCGTATCGGCACGGTCTTATGAATCCTGCATCATATAACCTTGTTACCTCATCCTTGATATCTGGATATATTTCCACCTTGAACCGCCGAGGTGACTGCTTGAATGGTCGATACACCTATCTTATTGGGAGCTGATGTTCTATGATCGATCGACTTAGACCTGGCATTTCATGATATTCCCATGCGAAGCAATCTCAATACTCTCATAATAATGCAATTAATTCATTCTTTATTTCATCGAGAAGTTGAGCACTTACAAAGGTTGGCCTCGGTCTTTCACCGGGTCTGGCGTCTACTTCCTGTAGCTCATCGGTTGCGGTGAAGCCTTGATCTAGTTTACCTTCTACTTCATCCGTGTCACCTTCAAAGGGTAAGATTGGGCTATTCATTGCTAGTTGGTTTCATTCCATCATTTGATACTTCAAGGAAATCATCATCCCAAGCTCTATCGGATAGGCAGATGACTTCTTCCATCTCCTATACCGATAAATTGGCTATTGCTACGTTAACCGATTTATCGGTGGGAACGATTTCCACTTGGTCGCCGACCCACTGCATGAGGCTCTAATGCATTGTCGATGAGACGCAACAATTCACATGAATCCAATCATGCCCCAGCAATAGACTATAGGATTCTTTTCCCTCTATGACGAAGAAGGTGGTCGGCACGGTCTTTCTCTCAACCGTCAACTCTACATTTAGCACCCCTATTGTTTCTGACGAATTGCCGACAAAGTCCCTCTGTACCATACTGGTTTTGATGAGTTCCTCTGGTCCTTTCCCCAGCTTCCAGAAGGTGGCATATGATATCAAGTTGACGGTTGTACCTCTGTCTATCATCATCTTGGACATCGGCTTCCCATTGACTAGACCCTTGATGTAAAGAGGTATTAGGTTGCCGATGTTCGTGATCTTCTGGCTTGTTGAATACGGTTGACTACGGGGTCAATACCAGTTGGGCCATTGTATCGACTTGCCCGACGTTGTCTTTAGGAGTAGCCCAATACTCCGTAGGGAGGAAGAAAACCATGTTTATCCCTGCCTCTTTCTTATCATTGTGATCGGCCTTGTCTTTTACTTGCCATTCACTCTTAATACTTCGGGGCCGATCGGTCTCATTCTTGCAACCCTGCACCTTCAGTTCTCACAATTCCAGCAGAATCTGAAGAACTCACAATTCCAATGGGGGTTGAACTGTGAGTAATCATGATCGTCCTCGCTGTCCATCCTTTCTCTTGACTTTCTTTCGTATTTTCTGATAAGGTCCAAGGAAGTGATGCTACTGCTGGCTCGCTTTCTATTCTTCGAGTGTCGATCATCAGTGTGGTACGCATGCACCATGTTGACTAGGAAAGGGTGGCCTTCGATATTCATCGACTTATTTCCATCATCGAACTTGATTCGGCCTTGCTCCACGACCGATTGAATTTGCTATCTAAATATCTTGCATTCATTAGTATGGTGAGATGGGGAGTTATGCCACTTACATTAATTCTTCTTCTTCTTCTTCAATTTATCGACGGGTGGTATCATGTGATTAGGTGGCAACTAGATCTATTTTTCTTTGAGCAATAGATCAAATATCATATCATCCTTACTGATGTCGAAATCATACTTTTCTTCTTATGTCAGGTCAATTTGACCAAGCTGACCTCCACATCGGACCCGCTATCCTCATCGGAGTTCGAATGGAACACCTGTGTATACGCCACCTTCTTCTAATACCTGTCTCTTTTATCCTCCTGGAATTGGCTCTCGTGGGCCAATTCCCGCTATACCATGTGTGAGAGGCTCTTGAATTCTTGTGATGAAAACCTCTCCTTTATTGGATTCAGGATCCCCTAGAATGCTAACTCAGCCAGTTGCGCATCGCAGAAGTTCAGGCTATAGTACCTACTTCTCACATCACATAATCTTTGTGCATAATCCTGCACTAACTCATCCATCTTTTGCTTTACGACTGTCAAGTCGGTAAGCATCATCTCATGTATGCCGTCGAAGAAATACTTGTGAAACTTTTTCTCCAAATCTGCCAATCCTTTGACAGAGTTCACCGGCAGTGATGAGAACCAGGCGAAAGCTGATCCCAGTAGTGATAGTAGAAAGAACCTGATCTTGAGTGCTTCTTCGAGCGATGCCTCGCCACACCGGGCGAGAAAACGGCTAATGTGCTCGATCGTGGAGACCGAGTCCTTCCCGAAAAACTTGGTGAAGTTAGGGATCTTGTATCGATTAGGTAGCAGCACCCATTCGAACCACTCTAGGTATGGTCACCAATACACATACGTGTGATCTTTAGGTTTGAGCCCAAACTAGTCCTGAATAACATCAGTGATTCAGTTCACCCAGTCGTCTTCCCGCTGGTTCAGTGCGGGGTATCGACCTGTCATTGGAATAGGGCGGTACTCCATAGTATGCGGTCCAATGGTATCCCTGAGGGATGCCATCGGGTGCCCCCTTGGTGGCACGAGGTCAGGTAGCATATTCCAAGCAATTCTATATTTTGGTTGGGGTACCTCTTGCTTGATCGGCCCTTGTGGCGCAACCGAAGGTTGGGAGGGTGTAGTACCTCTTCCGATGAGATATGTGTTCTAGGACGGGTCATGTCTGCCTACCCCTTGGAGCATAGGGGTTGGTAATAGGACCATCATGTCAACCTCCTGGTCAAATGAAGTGTTCGGTGGACCCTGCCTTATCGGCCCTTATGATGGTGGCACTGGCTGAATATGTTGAGGGTTTTGTAGGAGTCAAGGGTGATTAGTCGGGAAATACACGAGGCCTTATGTTGGCTCTTGAGCAATTGTCCCATTAATAGTTTTCTTGATCAACCCGTGCAAGGTATTAACCAATACCTCAGACTGATTGATGATATTGTGATGGTGAGCATTGTCGACGGTTTCTTAGGAAGTGACCCACGGACTCTCGATCTACTGTGGGATTTTCCCAGCCGCGACTGGTTTCAGTAACTGACTACTCTAGATAGGACCAGATCGAGTCATGTTGAAGGCGTCGAGGCACAATTTCTTGTAGTTTTCTATGTGGTCTTGCATCTCCGTCCTTTGTTCATCGGTCAATGCATCCATTGTTTTCGGGGTGATGTTACCACCGTCAACTTCATTCGCCATGGATGAATGGTCTAAAGAATGTCCCACCGGGCATGCCAAAAAGCATGTTGGTGTATTTTTTAGTCACACGTGTGGCCTAGGAGATCTGTTTAACTCTAGTGCAAGTCCTATAATCTTACAAAAAGTAGGTTCTGAGCGTGCCAATCAGTTTGACCCTGCAACTGATAAGGAATCATAAAGAATAATGTTAGTAGCAATGCTGATCGGCTATCGAGCTGATGACTATAGTGAGAATAAAATAAACATTGTTGAGGGAAATTACTTCATTTCCAAGACTTAAAGGCTAACCCTCCGTGGGCTCCAGGAAGATCCCGAAGGTGGCGGACTGATGTTCGAAGCATACGTCGGCACGGTCGGAGGGTGTCACGATGCGAAGTCACAGAGGACCCTCCGAAGGGAAGAAGGAGGCTTCGAAGCAGGAAGACGCGATTGATTGGATGTCCTGCTTATCCATCTACCCTACGGCACCTTACCGTGTATAACCTTGTTTATAATATTGAATAAATTCTACTATGTCAGTTGTAATATAGGGGTAAATAGGTCTATTCCTTAAGCCTTTTTCCCTATAAATACCCCCCTTTGTACCTTGTAAGAGGGATCCAGAACTAGTTGTTCAAGCATATACATTCGGACCTCTTGAGTTGTTATCCTTGACGGAGGCTCAAGTTTGTCCTAAAGCACAAACCTCTTGTTTGTTTGTTCTTGATTTCCGAGAACCTGTTGGTGTAACTTTTACGCCAACAGTTGGCGCCGTCCGTGGGGATCCAAGTTCTAAAAGCTTGTTCTCTACCGCTGACTGCACTTTGAAGAAAACTTACGGGGGGAGCCTCGGAATCCTGAGATTCCGCGCACCCTTCAGTTAAGGGCTTCTTAGTGCAGCCCGAAGGCCTTCTCTCGACCCCCTCGAGTCGTCCGAAGCCTTCCATTTCCAAGACACCTCATCGACTAACCATGCCTCCGAAGCGTGGTCAAGCTTCAGGTCCCCTTCGAAGGTCCCCTCGGACCAACGGAGCCGGGCCCTCAGCTAATCCGACGGTTCCTGCCGGAACCGATGGGCGTCGAGCGCCCCGGGGCCCTCTACCCCCTCCTACAATGCTTCAGACCGACTATGCAGCAAGCCAAGATCCTGAAGTTCCCTCCGACGAAGACGAAGGCCCTCCCGAAACCGAGGCTACGCAGCTAGCCAGGCTTCAGGAGGAGGTATCCAGATGGAGGCAGGAGGCCGCCGACCGACTCCGCACTCAAGCTTCCACCGAAACTCCAAGGGGGCCTCAAGACGATGGAGCCCGCAATCCCCCAGAAGTTATACAAGTCCAAGAGGAGGCCGAGAATGCCTCCTTCGACAATGAGTCTCCATTACACCCTGATCTGCAGAGAGTGCCTTTCGACCCCAAGTTCAAGGCCTCGAAGCTGCACAAATACTCCGGGGGGTCGGACCCCAGAGAGTTCGCCCGCTCTTATGCCCTGGCTATAGAAGCAAGCGGAGGGGTGCGAAGCACCATGGCAAAATGCTTCCCACTCGCTCTCGAAGGCGTGGCGCTCCGATGGTTCTGGTCCCTAAAACCAGGATCGATCAAGTCATGGGAGCTACTCAAAAAGAAGTTCGTGAGCAACTTCGAAGGCACTTTCGTGGCCCCAATGTCCACAGGAAGTTTGTTCCAGGTAAAGCAGCGGGCGGGGGAAACCCTCCGAGAGTACTTCACACGCTTCGCCCACACCAAGTCACAGATCAAGGGCCTTACTACCTCTTTGGTAGTTGATGCTGCCCGCGAAGGAGTGCTGAACCCCGACCTCCTCAGCAAACTCCATCGGAAGCCGGTAACATCCGTAGCGCAGCTCATGGCATACTTCGAACAATATGCCAAGGCAGAGGAAGGATGTCTTCGGCGAGCTGAGGCAACACTACCCACCCTTCGGGAAGTCAAAAGGGACCCAGAAGCCACCGCTCCACCGCAACCTCCACAAGACAGCCACCCTAGCGAGTACAGGCGAGGGAAGAAGCATTTCCGTTCGGAAGTGCTAAACATTACACCTTCAGCTTCGAAGGCACCTGCCAATCTCCCGCAGGGAAAAAGTTTCAAGGCTGGGCCTCCAGGACCTCAAGAAAGGGTGCCTGGAAGGCGCCAGAGTCATTTCTGCTGCGTGCATGGCGATAATAGAAGCCATGACACGAGGGACTGCAAGACGATATTAACCCTTCGGGGTGAATACATTGACCGAAATACCAGGAGGGGTACTTCGGACCGAGCTCCACCTACGACACGATCGGAGCCTGTTCAAGCTGTGGCCCGAGCTGGTGCCCTCGAAGCCCCCATACGGCTACCGGTGGCCAGTATTATGCCACCACCAAGGCACGAAGATCCGCAAGACCGCGGCAAGAGAGTGGTCCTGCCCATCTCCGGAGGGGGGACCCTCGGCAGCATGTCCAAGAGACAGCGCCGCGAGTACGTCCGCGAGGTTGGGCACATTGGGACTTCAAGTTCCGCTGAGGGGATGCCAGAATGGTCCCGTGTGCCCATCTCATTCACATCCAGCGATGCAGTAGGGGTGAAGTTTCCCCATGCTGACCCATTAGTCATATCTGCCGATATAGCAGGGGCAGACGTTCGGAGGATCCTGGTGGACGGCGGAAGCTCCGCAGACATACTCTTCGTCCAAGCCTTCGACCAGATGTGTATACCCCGGAAGCATCTACTCCCAGCAGCCCGGCCGCTTCAAGGGTTCTCAGGACCGCCTCTCGATGCCCTCGGCCAATTAGGCCTCGAGGTTGCCTTCGGAGAGGGGCCGCTGGCCCGAGTAGAAGAGGTGATTTTCGACGTGGTGGATGCCCCTTACGCTTACAATGCTATCTTCGGTCGAGGGATGTTAAACCAATTCGGGGCTATAGCGCATCACAACTACCTTTGCCTCAAAATGCCCACACAAGGTGGAGTGCTCACTATTTCAGGAGACCAAGCTATAGCCAGAAGGACAGAGTATGGCCACGGGCAGCCATTGGACCCTCGACAAGTGCATAATGTGGCGGAGAGCGCCAAAGAAGTACCGGAGGCCTTGAGCCCCCCGAAGGGATCCTCGCTTAAGCCAAGCCCGGAGGGTGATGTCGAGACAAGAATAATCTCAGAAGACGGCAAAGAATACCCAATAAAATTCGGCAAGGGGCTATCTCCGGAGATAACCGCCTCATTAGAAGAAGTCGTCAAGAAGAATCTAGACATGTTTGCTTGGACTGACGAAGATATCACGGGGGTCGACCGAAGCATCATCGAGCACAGTCTGCTCGTCAACCCGAAGGCCAAGCCGGTGCGCCAGGGGCTCCGAAAGCTATCAACAGAAAGAGCAAATTTAGCCAAGGCCGAAGTGGAAAAATTGTTAAAAGCTGGCATTATCAGGGAGGTGGCCCATACTGAGTGGCTGGCCAACCCTGTTTTTGTAAGAAAGAAGGATTCCAGCAAATGGCGCATGTGTATTGACTTCACATCATTAAATAAAGCATGCCCGTGAGACCCCTACCCAATGCCCCGAATAGATCAATTAATAGATTCCACAGCCGGCTCCGAATTATTAAGCTTCCTCGACGCCTACTCCGGGTACTATCAAGTATGGCTGAAACGCGAAGACGAGGCCAAGACAAGTTTCATAACTCCTTCGGGAGTATTCTGCTATGTAAGAATGCCTTTTGGTTTGCGGAATGCCGGAGCCACATTTTCTCGCTTAATAGCTAAGGCTTTAGGTCATCAGATAGGCCGCAATGTCGAGGCCTACATGGACGATATTGTAATAAAAAGTGCTCAAAAGCACCAGCATAGCATAGATTTAGATGAAACTTTCGAGAGCCTCCGAGCATGTGGAGTACGCCTCAATCCCGAAAAATGTATATTCGGAGCACAAGCAGGGAAGCTGCTAGGATACTTAGTTTCGGGCAGGGGGATCGAAGCCAGCCCAACGCAAATAAGTGCGCTGCAAAGAATGGCTCCACCCGAGAATTTGAAGCAAGTGCAGAAACTAGCAGGGAGGCTAGCAGCACTCAGCAGGTTCCTGTCCAGATCGGCAGAGCGAAGCCTCCCAATTTTCAAGGCGCTCAAGGGCTCCGAAAGCTTCAGCTGGACGCCGGAGTGCCAAAAGAGCTTCGAAGAAATAAAAGCATACCTCGGAACATTATCAACCTTAACCGTTCCTCTTCCAGGAGAAACACTGCTTTTATACCTTGCAGCCACAGGTTCAGCAGTAAGCGCAGTGCTGGTCCGAGAAGTCGAGCTTAAAGAGAAGTTGGTGCAAAACCCAGTTTATTTTGTCTCGGAGGCATTATCGGGAGCCAAGATCAGATACTCCGAGCTCGAAAAGTTTGCTTATGCTTTAGTGATGGCCTCGCGAAAGCTAAGGCATTATTTCTTGGCGCATAACCTCATTGTCCCTACATCGTATCCTCTTGGAGATATGCTCCGAAACAAAGATTCCACAGGCAGGGTTGGAAAGTGGGCAGTCGAGCTGGCACCCTTCGAAATCTCCTTCACAGCAAGGACGACCGTTAAATCTCAAATTATAGCAGATTTCGTAGCAGAGTGGACTCCATCTGCAGTATGGACTCCGGAAGAACCCTCCGACGGTTTCTGGACAATATTCTCCGACGGAGCCTATCAAGCATCAGGTGCCGGAGCAGGGGCAGTAATCTTGTCACCATCAGGACAAAAGGCAATGTATTCTGCAAGGCTTAACTTCCGAACCACTAATAACGTTGCCGAGTATGAAGGAATCTTGCTAGGCCTCCGAAAGGCTAAAGCACTCGGAGCTTCAAGAATAGTGATCAAGACAGATTCCCAAGTCGTCGCGGGGCATATTGACAAAAGCTTCCAAGCAAAAAACCCACATCTCGCGCAATACCTGCAAGAAATCCGCAAGGCAGAAGCAGCATTCAAAGGGTTTACAGTTCGAAGCATACCTCGGGCAGAAAATCAACTTGCAGATATTCTTGCAAAAGCTGCAGCAGGAGCAGTAGACCTCCCGGAGGGCGCTTTCTATGAAGAGTTAGAGCAGCCAGCAGCTGACCAAATACCCTCGTCAGAAGTAATGTGTATTCAAGCTACGGATTGGCGAACTCCGATAATAACTATGTTGCAAGGTAGCAATGACCCTCCGGAAGGCCCAGAAGCTCGAAGATTGCAATCAAGAGCTCGAAATTACAAACTTATTGGGGAAATACTATATAAGGCCGGAGTATGCTCACCACTGCTTCGATGCATCTCTCAACCTGAAGGACAAGACATACTTCGAGGCATCCACGAAGGGCTGTGCGGAGGTCATCTAGCTCCTAGAGCGCTAGCAGGCAAGACGCTCCGGCAAGGTTTTTATTGGCCGACAATCGTCAGAGACGCCGAAGACCTAGTTCGAACATGCCAAGGCTGCCAATGGATGGGCAGAAGGAGCCATCGCCCACCAGCTCAACTTCAAGTTATTGCCCCGGTATGGCCGATGGCTAGATGGGGCATGGACCTCATAGGCCCTTTCCCACCAGCAAAAGGCGGTTTGAAATTTGCGGTCATAGCAATAGAATACTTCTCAAAATGGGTGGAAGCAGAGCCGCTAACAGCCATCACATCGAAGAACATACAAAGGTTCTTCTGGCAGAATATTATATGCAGGTTCGGAGTCCCCAGAGAATTAACGGTGGATAATGGAACCCAGTTCGAAGCTGATACCTTTCAAACATTTTGTGAAGAACTGGGCATTAAGCTATGCTTCGCAGCAGTGCGACATCCGCAATCCAACGGAGCCGTCGAACGAGCCAACGGAAATATCCTCTCCGGGTTAAATCGCCGAATTGTGGGATTGGCCAAGGGCCTATGGGTCGAAGAGCTACCTAAAATTTTATGGTCTATCCGAACCACGCAAACTAGATCAACCGGCTTCACGCCATTCAGATTGCTCTTCGGAGACGAAGCCATGACCCCTACGGAGCTCAAAGGGGAGTCACTTCGCGTAATTCAACACGAAGACGAAGATGATCGGAGTGCTTCAATAGACTTGTCAGAAGAAACAAGGCTTCGAGCTGTCGCCAACCTGACTAAGTACCAAGAGCACACAAAGACATGGTATGACCCGAAGGTCAGGTTAACTGAGTTAAAACCAGGTCATCTAGTATTGCGAAGTGTAATAGCTCCGGGGAAGCTAGGAAACAAATGGGAAGGGCCATATGTTATCTTACGCGCAGGACGCCCCGGATCGTTTAAATTAGCTAATTTAGAAGGAGAAGAGTTGAAACATGCGTGGCATGCGGAGCACCTTAAGAGATATTACGCTTAAGGCTTCCTTGTAATCACTTGTAACACTCCTTTTATAAATAAAGATAAGGGTGGAAATTTGTTTCGCCCTTCGAACATCCCATCCTCCTGATGGACGCATTCGGAGGTCGGTGATGCTAGTAGAGCCAAGCATTTTTCGAAAAAACCCAAGGGGCTGACTACGAACCATTGGTTCAGTGGCTCCGCCAACCTACGGATTCCAGGCTCCGGCTTGTTAGGATCCGTAGAAGAGTCTAAGGACTTTAAACAGGACAAAATTTCAAGCCTCCGGGTGCGAAGTATCTGTAAAAGAGCCGTAGGTGGCCAACCTACGGATTCCAAGCTCCGGCTTGTTAGGATCCGTAGAAGAGTCTAAGGACTTTAAACAAGACAGAATTTCAAGCCTCCGGGTGCGAAGTATCTGTAAAAGAGCCGTAGGTGGCCAACCTACGGATTCCAGGCTCCGGCTTGTTAGGATCCGTAGAAGAGTCTAAGGACTTTAAACAAGACAGAATTTCAAGCCTTCGGGTGCGAAGTATCTGTAAAAGAGCCGTAGGTGGCCAACCTACGGATTCCAGGCTCCGGCTTGTTAGGATCGGTAGAAGAGTCTAAGGACTTTAAACAAGACAGAATTTCAAGCCTCCAGGTGCGAAGTATCTGTAAAAGAGCCGTAGGTGGCCAACCTACGGATTCCAGGCTCTGGCTTGTTAGGATCCGTAGAAGAGTCTAAGGACTTTAAACAAGACAGAATTTCAATCCTCCGGGTGCGAAGTATCTGTAAAAGAGCCGTAGGTGGCCAACCTACGGATTCCAGGCTCCGGCTTGTTAGGATCCGTAGAAGAGTCTAAGGACTTTAAACAAGACAGAATTTCAAGCCTCCGGGTGCGAAGTATCTGTAAAAGAGCCGTAGGTGGCCAACCTACGGATTCCAGGCTCCGGCTTGTTAGGATCCGTAGAAGAGTCTAAGGACTTTAAAACAAGACATAATTTCAAGCCTCCGGGTGCGAAGTATCTGTAAAAGAGCCGTAGGTGGCCAACCTACGGATTCCAGGCTCCGGCTTGTTAGGATCCGTAGAAGAGTCTAAGGACTTTAAATTTTTTATTTATTATTTTACTTATCGATGATGGGATGTACAAGTTCGAAGCATGCAGTCGTTCAGACCATCATTGTGCCTAGCGAACCCTTCTTTATGATAAAGGCCCCGCCACCCACAAGGGGGGTAGGAGGATAGGAGTCACACGGCATACTGTCGAAGCATCCCACATTAAAATATTATACTCATACATCAAGAGAAATTGTTATCTAAACCCAAATAAAAACGGAGACCCTTTCGACCCCTAGAGCTACCCCTACGGCTACTTTGCCCTTCGGAGCTTGAAGTCGTCTTTTTAGGCCGGGAACTTCTCTTTTTTCTCCAGGCTCGCAGTTTCTTCTGCTCCTCCTGAAGTTCGGCCCATGTCAAGAGCCTTTCGGAGCCGGCCTCGGCAAGGTTTTCAGCTTGATACTCCGAGTCAGACCAGTCGATAGGCTCGGAAGACGAAGACCCCTCCTCCTTTTCTTCCTCTTTAATATAAAACAAAACGTCCCTTCGTACTTCAAGGGTAACCCCCCCCCCCGTCTCCGCGAGGAACAGAAAAGCGGGAGCGGCGGTAAGGTCTCAAACTCTCAAGAACTGCCCACTCCTTTCGAAGCTCGGCAGTACTTTCCAAGTGTTCGAGGTCAGGGCTCGAAGGGCACGACAGAACCTAAAAAAGAGCAAAGCACCCAAGACAAGTACTGTTTATAACTTTCTCATTAATTAAACAAAGTTTACAAGACCACAGGTACACAACAACCCTAAGCGGCTAGACCTGCGGGTCGGTTGGCGGAGCTGGGACCGAAGGCGCTGGCGAAGTTGGGAGTGGTGGCTTCGCTTGAGCTTGCTTTTGCCGGCGGGCCTCGTCGATCCAAGCCTTAGCAGCGACCTTATGGTCCGCCTTCCATACTGATCGGAAAGCTTCCCAAGCCGAAGCCACCTCCGAAGACGGCCGCAGCAGGTCATCATCCGCGAAGCCTCCAGGAGACGAACCACTAACCGAATCGAAGGGAATCCGAAGAGATTCGAGGTGGCGAAGAACCCCGATGCCGGCGCACTGTCCGGAGATCTCTCCGTACCGGACTCCGGAGTTCTTCATCAGCGACGAAGCTACCTGGATCCTCGTCAGCTTCCGGTCGAGCGGCTCGTAGGCTGCAGCAGAGGTCGAAGGGCACATGGTGCCAAAGTACTCTAACGTACCCTGAAGAGCTTCCAAGGTACGGTCAGCAGTACTAGAATTCTTTCTCTCTGCTACTTCCAGGCTTGCAACAGTCGCGTCCAACGCGGCCACCCGAAGCATCAAGGAACTCTTCTGAGCCATTGCCTGGCTAAGAGTCCCTTGAAGTTCCACCAGATGTGCGTTCGAAGCAGCCACATCCTAGCGAAGCTTTTCGACCTCCGCACGGAGGACCACTCGTTCAGCCTCGGCTTCTTGGGCATGAGAGCGGAGGGCTTCAAGGGCTTCTTCAGACGCTGCCTTAGCCTTCCGTTCTTCTAGAATCTCTTCATTCAGCCTGAGAGACCTCCCGGTGGAGTCATCAAGAACTGTTTGAAGGGCGGTAACCTTCCGGTTAAGTCGATTAATTTCGACCTCGTTGGAAGTCGCTGCCGCTCTAGCAAGGGCGAATTGCTGCAAGGAAAACAAGGTAAGTGCTAAAAAAGTTTTGACCATTAAAATGCGACAACTGTGGTGTCTTTTTCATACCTGAAGGGCAGCCCTTTCGAGGGCCGTGTTGAGGCTCGAAGCCCTAGCCTCGCTCAAAGAGGAGATCAACTCCGAATTGGCAATATCTTGGCTTCTCTCAGCCAGGGGCTCCAGGAGCCTTCGAAGGCCGCTCCGGTGTTCCAAGAAAGGAGCCAGAAGAGGGAGCCAAGACAAGGCTCGGGCGTCGTCCTCTGCAGCCTCGTCCTCTGAATTGCCAACGGAGGGCGCAGCTTGGTCAAGACGAAGGCCCAGGCTGGAAATACTCTTACCCCTCCCCGGCACGAAAGGGGGAGAAGCAAGAACATTCCGACCCTCAGCCGCCACATCTCCGGCTGGAACCACGTTGTCGGAGGCGCCTTCAGTGGTCGAGGTCGCCACGGCCGGAGCCAACTCCGTCCCAGGGAGCACATCGTCCGCCCCAAAGGATACGTTCTCCACCACCAGGCTCGGAGCCCCCGGGGGAGTCGGAGGATCCGCTCGGGTAACCGTCTCCGAAGAGGTACCTATTTCAATATCAAGATTAATTAACGTATTTTACAGATAGCGATCGAATATCTACGAGAAAGGAAGAGCTCCGAGAAAATACCTCTGAGGGCCTCTTGAGGAAGGATCGCCGGATCCTCCAGGACTTCATACATCTGGAGGATATTGTCGAAGTCATCCCCCGAGGTCCTACCCTCGGTTTCGTCCGTCGGGACCACGACCTCCGCGGGAACCCCTTCGGGGGCAGGCAAGTCGGAGGTAGAGTATGACTCCACTTGCACGTTGACGGGTGCAGGAGGAGTCAATGGAGTTACAATAACACCCTCCCTGTCGGAGAGGTTTGGGGGGACCTCCCCCATATCTTCGTCAATCAAGAGGTAGGCTTCGAAGGCCTTCGCCGTAGCACCTTCGGAGTCTTCTACCTCTTCGGGAGTCGGGCTCCGCTCATCCAGCGATGAAGAAGATGAAGCAGGCGTCAAGTGGGGAGGTTGCTTCGCCGCCTTCTTCTGAAGCGATTGCTTGCCAGCTTTTTTAGAGGGCTCGACCGCTGCTTTCCTCTTGCGGCCCGCCGCTCTGGCTGGGGCGAAGTCGGGAAGCTACGGGGGCTCCATGCCGAGGGCTCTCCACACCCTATTCGAGCGCTCCCAACTCCCCACCAACTCCAGCCTTCTCTGCCTCTCGGCCACCGAAGGGGCTCCGAGAATTCGTTCGGTAGCCCGGACTATGTCATCCGGAGCTAAGGCCAGAGGCGCCGCTGAAAAGAAAAAGGTATAAGAAGCATAAGTATAATTAATGTGTTCATATAAAATGATGCCGCAGGAGAAAGATGTACCTATGTTTCGGAGGTCCCCCTCCGAGGCTTGCGGGATGGAGATTGGCCAGCTGGCTCCGAGGGGTGAGATCTGAAGGCCGACGAACTCCTCGGCCAGGTCGCGCATGCTCATGCGACGAGCCACTGAAGCAAGCAACCCTAGCCTCGTTGTGAGCAAGCTAGGGTTCGGGGAGATGTCCGCCTCCTTCCGGAACCAGATTTCTTGAAGAGGGCCCGAGAGAGGGGAGTCTTCTCCTACTTCGGCGTAAAACCACCGAAGTATCCAGTTCGTATACCATCTGTCGTTTATGGCCTTCGCAGGGAAATGGAGAGCATGCTCCCGCCGCAGCTGGAAGTTAATGCTGCCGAAGGCCACCGTCACCTTGGAATCCCCCGGCCCATCTTGAGGCTTCGGCTGGCAGATGGCTTCGTGGGTCGCTGCGAAGATCTCGGAGCGTCCTTCGCATCCCTCCGCCCGAAGAGCCCACTCGAAGACGGCCAGGCGGACGATTGCGTTGGGGGACAATTGAGGCAGGGTTATGTGGAACAAGTCCAGTACCTCTGCCAGAAAATCCACGGCTGGTAGCCCCAGACCCGCTTCAAAGAACGCCTCGAAGACCACCACTTCTCCGCTCCGGGGTCGTGGAGTCGACTCTGTCCCGGGAACTCGAGTCCTCATTCCGGCTCCCAGCTTCCCGTCTACTGCCTCCTCAATGGACTCCGCGGTGCTCACAGACTGGCCAATGACAAAGCTCTGGGCCATCTTCTTCTTGGAGGGCGGGCGGAGCGCTCGAGGATTCTTGGGCCAAGCACCGCCCGGAACCCCCGCCATTGCCGTTGCTGCCGATGCGGCCCACGCCTGCCGCTGCGCCAGGGTGTTGGCCGCCAATGGAGTCGTGTGGCTGGTTCTCGCCATTGCGCTCAAATGATCGAGGGTGCGGAAGATTGGAGGAAAAGGTGAATCGCAGGAGCAGTGGATGCGGTAAAAAACTTCTAGTGATTCCTATTTCCCCCTTTTATAACCGCACGACCTATACTGCTCTTCGAGAGGTTTCACATTGCAGGTTCGGCTTCCGTCACCGACATGTGGGGCTGGTAATTGGAATGGCGTGCAACCGCTGAAGAAATCGACCGTTACCTTTTTTACAGAGGGTAACGGCTATCTGCGCCGTAACGGTCATATTGACGGCACCCCACGACGTTCACACTCCGTAACCGTCTCCACGACAAAGGGCACTCCGTGACCGCTTTCGCGAAGTTCATACTCCGAAACCGTTCTATTCCCAGGGAGTTCTCTCACTGTGCCAAAACTCGGAGACGAAGGTTTTAAAATATTGGGCCCAAAATCCTGGGCTAAGTCATAACATCTTCGAATTCCCTTTAAGCCTCAGAAACTAGAAATGTTCCTTTCGTATACTGCCTTCTTTCTAAAAATAGGTTATCTACAGAAAGGCGTATTCGAGGGGCTACTGTTGGGGGAAATTACTTCATTTCCAAGACTTAAAGGCTAACCCTCCGTGGGCTCCAGGAAGATCCCGAAGGTGGCGGACTGATGTTCGAAGCATACGTCGGCACGGTCGGAGGGTGTCACGATGCGAAGTCACAGAGGACCCTCCGAAGGGAAGAAGGAGGCTTCGAAGCAGGAAGACGCGATTGATTGGATGTCCTGCTTATCCATCTACCCTACGGCACCTTACCGTGTATAACCTTGTTTATAATATTGAATAAATTCTACTATGTCAGTTGTAATATAGGGGTAAATAGGTCTATTCCTTAAGCCTTTTTCCCTATAAATACCCCCCTTTGTACCTTGTAAGAGGGATCCAGAACTAGTTGTTCAAGCATATACATTCGGACCTCTTGAGTTGTTATCCTTGACGGAGGCTCAAGTTTGTCCTAAAGCACAAACCTCTTGTTTGTTTGTTCTTGATTTCCGAGAACCTGTTGGTGTAACTTTTACGCCAACAAACATAAATAAACACGTTGATTGGCCATAGGGCTGATGACCAAGGAAATGCTATCAGACTGAACACGCCATCGACCGATAGGATGAAGTCCTCATACATAAAGGCCGATAAGTGTCTCCTAGAAGAGAATGTAATATAATGTAGAATTAAAGATAACCTATCGGCTTGTACCCCGATAGAAACTAAACTTAGTATACCAAACAATGTATCCATATCACCAAATTACCATAACCACAAGATTGGACCTAACCAAGACGGTTTCTAGTCACGATAAATCAATATCACTTCAACTCATCCGACATACTTTATTTAGATGAATGATACACAACATGAACTAGATACAATAGAACGAGATGTCAGACTTAACCGATGAAGCCTCAAACTATGACACCTAATTCAAATCAATCTAAGAGATAAAAGTGATGCAGCCTTAGACTAGCAAAATATACCAAGATAAACCGGCAATCACACTAGTCAGGTCGATGCTTTAAGAGATCGATACGATGCAGCCTTAAAGAACACAAACTTAGTCGATGTGACTTTCGGGGTGGTGGGACTCACCTCTTCGCTGGAGATGGGAATGATGCAGCCTAGTCTCGAGTGCTAAGTCCCACCGCGGGATTAACCTTGGGAACCCAAGGGTGGCGATGCACCGAAAGAGTAGTTTATTCTGGTTGATTATGTGTATGTTAAACCTAGCTAATTAGATACATATTTATAGTCTAGAGACTTGCTGTCCAAGTAATCTACGTTGTAACCGATTCTAGATCATCTTTATCTTCTCGCACTTTCATCGACTCCTTCATATCCGGCAACGTTGTAACAATATTGACATGCTTCTTTGACCACCTTTCTTCAGACTCCTTTGACTTTTGTTGACCGTGCGACATCCTTAGTGGGCCTAGGATTTACCAAATCTTGGCGTCTACAAGGTCCCAAAAATTCTCTTTATCATCCCTATTTCTAAGGAGCGGCTCTCGTAATTTATCTACTCTAGCTCAACCCATCGGTGGTATAAAAGAGAGAGAAGAAAGTAATAGATAAGAAATATAACTAGTAGGATCCACCCGTTTGTGACATAAGTGTAAAATATAGATAATAATGTATTATGAGTATGTTTGATTATCTCCAAGAAAGCTCTCATCTAGGTTCTTAAATTTAAAATTTTATATTTTCAAGAAAAATTAGGTTCCAATAAACCCCTAAACAAATACCTATCCTAAACCAATTAAAAATTTCTTCCTATGTCCGACCACACCTCGCCATCGCTAGCTCACCGGCCGCACCTCACCTTCCTCAGGATGACACCCCTTGTCCCTTCCGCCACCGCACCACCTCCTATTCCTTTTCTAGTGCGTCACCCCGAGCGCCTCCTCACCCTCCATTGTGACTAGGTAACCCATCTAGTCATTTACCCCCTTCTCCTAGTTTTGCCCTATGGGAGATTCACATGTTGCTTAGGAATTATCCAGTGTTCCCATCATGAGCAGAAGCCTCGATAAGTTGAATTCGACACTTGCTATGTTTTGGGGTCCGTCATTTTTGTGGTTGGGGTTTGATTAACTTGATCTCTGAACCATAATTGTATCTAATTGTCTCTGACATGGTATGGGTTGAGTAATTTTATGTTGTTGGAAGGCTATTGTACTTCAGCACTTTGGAATGATTTTTTTCAGTGCTGTTATGATTGATTACCTTTTCTCAATTGTAGAATAATTTCAACAATTAGTTGAACCAAAATTGATGTTACTGGATCTGGAACTATCAGAGTTTATTTTACATGCAAACTCTTTCTTAAACTTTGTTGTGGGTCCATAAGGTCTCCATGATCTAGAACCGATGTTCATGAGACCTATTAGATTTAGTTGTTTAGTAGTTTCTTCCAATTGATCACTGATTTCTGGTTGACCTTTTGTTTTCTCCTTTGCATCAGGTTTTGCATGCAGACCAAAGTGCATTCCTATATAGGTTCCAGTGCACTGATCCTTGGAAGCCCGTGTACAAGTGGTTGGAATCTCCTAAGATATAGTTACTAGATGAAATTCTTGATCAATCAAATCAACCTTCATGCATGAAAACATATTAAACTAGAAAAATGTGTCTGTGACTGTGAATGGGGTTGGGGGGTCAGAAACATGACGATAGTAACCACACAATCATTTCTAGAAACAATTTGAGTAAAGGAAGAGAGAGTAAAATGAAATAGAATGGTTTCAACATGATTGGAATGTTTTTGCCATTAGGGGACTCTGATATGTAAAACCATAATTTTATTTGGAAATATGAAAGCATATGAAAACATATCTTGCTATCAATTTGTTCATGCAAGGAAAATAATCATCCATGCTCTTCATTCTGTCATGTATTTTGTGAAAATCGGCAACAATAGCTAATATGCTTTACTTCTTTTTAGTGAATCATGATATGTTGTTTAGTTTGTTCTTGTAGGTGGAATTCTATACCGCAATTAGGTAGAGACATAGAGTTTTCTATATCAATTTGCTTATTGGCCTTCCAGTGAGAACATGGAGAATGATACAACAAGCTTCTTCTTGTCGATGACCATATTGAGACAAGACCCAGTCATAGCATCCCAAATCTTGTAGGTTGGATCCCCGATGCAGATGAACTACACGGAAGTGATGGGCTTGGAGTGCTTTTTTGATGGTTTGGACACAACGACCGCTCTTGGCATCCCATATGCGCACAGTATAATCGAACCCGTTGGAGGTGACCGCGGTGTTAGTCTGCAGGTTGAGGTTGGTAGTGAAGATGAAGTCGGTGTGCCCCATGAGAACGCCGATGTAGTGCTAGGTGTTGGGGTCGGTGGACGGTGGGCTGGGCACCCGGGTTGAGTCCGGAGAGAATTAGATGGATGTCCTAGATGCGGAGGAGCGGGCATCAAGGGTGGAGCAGAGGAGAAACCATTGATATTGATTTAAAAATAAGGAGTGCAAGTAAAGGAAAACTGTTGTGTATTAAATTAATTTTTAGGGATTAACATAGATAGGATGTCCCTATATTAGGTTTTAGGGAACAAAAGATGAGATCTCTCTTGGAGATGTTCTTAGAGGGAATATTTTATTTTGAATGCTCCTAATATAATATGTTGATACGAAAACGTGCCCCCGCACTTGGGTCAGTTCGACGATCCAAAAGTGTGGGGATACTTAGGGACAAGACTAAGCGTAACACAACACTGACATCGTGTTCCGACTACCCTTAACAGTGGCAAGGGGGGTGGAGTCGCCAGGTAATCAGATCACACGAAAATAATCAAATTAGCCGAAAAGAAATATATTAGATAAAATAAACCATCAAGTTGAACGGAGCCTGACTGATTCGAAGGGTACTGTGTGAAGGGTATCGCTGAAGGGTACCTTCGACGTCTGATGCGAAGGGTCTCGCCGAAGGGTACCTTCGACGTTCGGACTGATCTGGCCGAAGGCGGGCTCCGAGCAGATCTCGACGTGACAATCACCTCCGAACAGCGGGGTTCAGTGCAAAGTCTCTGTTATGACAAAATATCTTCAACGCGACGCATGGGCGTGACTTCATCTGGCGCGGAGGACAAATGTGGCGAAGCTTGTCTCGATGAAGCTTGTTGCGAAGCGTGTTTGGCGCGTGGGACTCGGTCAAACCGGCAAAAACGTGATGGTCCGGCATGGGTAGTCAAAGCAGGGATTCTGCCGAAAGGTGTTCTGGCAGCCTCCGAAACTAGTCTCCTCGCTCCGGACACCTCCGGCGAAGTGGCTCCGAGCGTGAAAACCTACAACAGAACATAGATCAAGTGCCAATTTGGCCTAGGGACCGAATCTGCTAAGTGTTGCAATATGGAAACGAAGGTAGCAATCTGTTACGCAGATTAGCGGATACTTCATAGGTGAAGTAACAAGGCGATAGCAATCTATTACGTAGATTAACAGGTACTTCACAGGTGAAGTAACAAGGATTACCACTATTTTGACGTGGCCGGCGGAGGGCTTCTAGGCAAACCCACGAAAGTTGCAGAAAAGTAAAGATAAAAGTAAAGGTACGGTTCAAAGCTAGGGCTTTGTGTTTGATTTGTGTTGGGGGGGTTAATGAACCGGCCACACCCCTATATTCATAGGGGCTAGTCTTCTAATCTCTAAGATTAATCTGTTAAGATTCGGCCTAATCATGCGTAGGGATAAAATTAGCTAGAATCAGACTCAAACTCTATTTTCTGGAATTCTGCCCGAAGTGGGCCTTTGGCCAGGCCCGCCGAAGCCTACTCCTTGGGCCGAAGCTTCGGTGAGGAAGGCCTCCAAAGGCCTTCGGGACGAAGCTAGCAGGCCTACTGGAAGCTTCCGAAGCACATAGCTCAATGGGCCTTCGGCCCGATCCAGGACATGTGTATTTTTGGTCCAAATTACCAAAATTGATATTTTGACAATCTTAACCATTTAATGCCATTTTTTGCCATCAACAAATAATATTGAGACTAAGTGTTTGATCTCTTTGAGATATTGTTGCCGGTGAACACCATTAGCAAGAATTTGGGTGTACCTCTTTTATGAGTTCAACCAAAAAGAAGTGAGTCGTGATCACTTTTTCTAGTGAGGAGATGGACACGGATGAAGTTTACACATGTTTGCACTGTCGTATGAAGTAATATTCCACTCTTTGTGTAGTGGATTCTATTAGAGCTGAGAAAGCATTGCCAAAGGTTTACAAGTTCTAGCCTAATCTATGGACTAAGTGTAGAATAGACATGAGTCCTCTATGAGGCTAGTTATCCTTCTACTCATATGTTTCTTCTATTTTACCTTATCCCGCCTTTCCCTTTCCCTCTCATTATCAAATGGGTCATTGATTTGGGTGGATATACCCTCAACTTTAAACCCCAAACAACCATCAAGTCTCAAGCTCTCACTGATTTCATTACTGAATGGATGGGGACCCTAGGGCATTGGTTATGTACTTTGATGGTTCCATAATGGTCATTAGCCAAGTAAACAAATACTAGTTATGTACTAGTGAGAAAATAGACACGCATTGGAAAGAGGACTGAAAGTTAGAAGGAAATTCTATGGACTTAAGTTTCATCACGTCCATAGAGACAAAAACTCAGCCACCGATCTCCTCGCCAAGCTGGGTTCTTCTCGAGCTCTAGTGCCTAATGGCGTGTTTCTCCAAGAGCTCCAAAAACCATTGGTCCAATCTAAAGAAGTGCAACCCATGGATAACAAGGAGGCACGTTCTATCCTGGTCATCACCGACAATGTAGAAAACTGGCGCTGACCCCTCGTCGATTTTATCCCCACTACCAAAGCACCTGAATACAAGGACTCAACTATTCATCTTGCACAAAGGAGAAAACAATATGTCATCATGGGGCCAAAATTATACATGTGAGCCGAATCGAATCAAGTGCTCTTAAAGTATGTCATCCAATCCAAGGGGTCGGATATATTGAAAGTAGTGCACTCGACAATGTGTGGAAACTATGCTAGAGCACAAACTCTGGTGGGAAAGGCTTTCCATTTGTGTTTTTATTAGCCAACCACCAATGAAGATGCTAAGCTGCACATTAGAAGATGTCAAGGGTGCTAGTTCTTCGCTAAGTAGAATCATATCCCTGCACAAGCACTCTAAACAATTCCACCTTCATGGCCATTTGCATGTTGAGGACTTGACATGGTCGACCCATTTCAGAAGACTCCTCAGGGATATGATTGCTTATTTATCACCGTTGATAAGTTCACCAAGTGGATTGAAGTTATTCCACTAAGGACATATACCGCCAAAAAATCCATAGAATTCATCCAAGGGATTATCTATTGGTATGACATCCCGAATGAGATCATTACTGATCTTGGGACACAATTCACCATTAATGACTTCTAGGAATTCTGCAAAGACCGGTGCATCAAGGTCAAATATGAATCAATAGAACACTCACAGACAAATGATCATTGCAAATGAGCTAATGCATGGATGTACAAGGATTGAAGGATAAAGTTTTTCACCCTCTCAATAAATATGGAGATCAGTGGATGAAAGAACTATCGACCATTTTATGGGGACTTCACACTTAGCTAAGCCGAGCAACCGGTTAGACTCTTTTCTTCCTAGTATATGGGTCAAAAGCCATCTTACCGGTCGACATGCTCCACGAATCCCCCAAAATTGAACACTATGAAGAGGGAGCCACCAAACAATCAAGAGAAGAGGAATTTGACAAACTAGAAGAAGCTCAACTAGTCATAGTAATTCAATCTAATTGGTACCAGCAAGTACTTCATCAATATCGGGGATCTAGTCCTCTACTGATTGCAGTTTGCAGTCGACACTCACAAGTTATCCGTTCTATGGGAAGGCCCATTTATCATTGTGGAGATCACTCGGACAAGGTCCTATCGGCTGACCCGAGAAGACGGTCAACGTGTTCCCAACTTATGGAATATAGAGCACCTATGCTGATTTTACCCATGATGTTATAAGCTACATACTTTTTTATCTTGGGTTAATAATAACAATGCCTCTTCTCCAATTTTTCTCCAACATTTTGTCCCACCTGACTCTGAGGGCTTGCCCCTTTCTATCACTTTACCCTAGAGTTTATGACCCTCTCTAGCTCTAGCGATCGGTCAGACGATGCTCTGACCGGTCACCCTAAGTTGGTATCCGTTCCACTCTACATTGTCAAATTTCTTTTTTTGCCACAATGGCTGCAGCTTATGCTTTGTATCCCTCTTCTTGGTGGAGATGGCTTTAGCTTCTACCTTAGCCATATTCTCCTTGGCCTCGTTGGCCTCGCCGAGTGCCATCTCCATCGACTGCTTTAATAGAGCTATCACCATCTCTAGTCATGCCTCAATGGATTGGCGATCTTTTTAACAAGTTAATCACAAAGACCACACCAAAATTATGCTAAGGCACAAAGAGGTTGTGTGACAATTACACAAATCTGGATATCCACCTACGTTCGGAGGACTTTGGCTTCCCTCTCCGCTCCTCTCCACACGGCCTTTGACTCAGTCAGCTGGACCATCAATTGTTGGAGTCAGGCATTGAGAGTTATTGAGTCCATGCTGTCAATAGGGCATGGCATATCCATACACCCGACTAGATGATTCAACACGTGCTATGAAAACAATAGTGTTAATTGCAATTATTTAACAAATGCAAGAAGGACAAAGGGTATGGACGACTCATGTTTGTAGCAAGCCTGAGATGACTCAGTGCATCGCGACACTCATCCACTTGATGGATTTGTGCCCAAGATAATTCTGGGGTAACCGAAAGTTCTGGTTGTGAACCAAAAGTTATGAGTTCTAGAGCTACTAGAAGTTCCGATTGGACCGGAAGTTCCGAACCAGTCCTAGATTTGTGTTCTCAAAGAACCAAAAGTTCCGGTTATAAATGGAAGTTCCAGGTTGAATTTAATTCGATACAGAAGGGTCAAATAGGAAGTTACAGTCATGAACTATAAATTCTAGATCAATTTTAATTCAATACAGAAGGGTTAAACCGGAAGTTTTGGTCTGAACTGGATGTTCTAGTCTAAACCAGAACTTCCGGTCTAGATGAAATAGATTGGATCAATTGCACTTTGATATAGATTAAAGGCCCACCTATGGGAACTATATAAAAAGGAGAGGGGCTGGCATGAAAGGTTATTGTTTCAATTGAGTTCTAACCCTAGCCACCTCTCTCCTCTCTCTCCCTGTGATCTCAATTGTTTAGATTAATCTCTCGAATCTCTCATGTGGTGCAAGCACACTGACGTGAGGTGATCCCATCCTTATATGTGTGGACTCCATGCAGGCAGTGCTCAAATAGCGATGCTCGTCGACCTCTTCATGTAAATATCACCGGACTTCATTAATGTGATCACTAGTGAACAAGTGGAGCAAGATGAAGTTGGGCGAGGATGCGCTTCCCCAACTTATACTTCTGTTGCACTAGTGCATATCGCATTATAAGGTAATGATCTATGATCCCATTATGCACATGGTTCTTTGGCTAACGGGGTTAAAATTTAAAATTACCGGGTAGCATAGCCTCCCCCATATTCCAATAGTAGTATCAGAGCCTACATGCGTAGTGTTCGATCTAAATTGATCATGTATAGTGATGCATGATGGAAATAGATTGGATCTATTGTTTTGTGTCGGGTTTATCAGAAGTTCCTGTTGTTAACTAGAAGTTCTAGGCCTAAATAATTTTATAAACATAGAGTTACTTTTGGAAGTTCGGAGTTGGACTCGGAAGTTCTGGTAAAATAATTTTCAAAAATATAAGGTTATTTTTGAAAGTTCTGGTTATGAACTGGAAGTTCCAGGCCAAAATAAATTCGATACAAAAGGGTGATTTTAGAAGTTCTGGCCCTGAACCAAAAGTTCTGGACCCTTCACACGGAATTGTCGGTTCCGCTTAACTGGAGGTTCTAGGTCTAGTTCAGTCACACATAGATTCTTCGTCTAACTTGTTTTTTGTAGAGAATGTTGTGACTGGTATGGCCTTGCAAATGTTTGATATGCATGAATGTATTAACATGACCTGCGTGTCATGGTTAATTATAGCCCAAGACTATTCAATAGTTGTATGACCCGTGCGTCGACCTGTGATGCTTCGACTGATATAATTAGTATAGTGCCATTAGTTATAATAGGCCAATATAAGTTCATGGAGGTATAAAACACACTGACATGAAGCATGGTGATGTAGATCACCATGAGAAGGGTCATACTATGTCACAAATAATATGATTACCTGTAGTGTTTACTTATGTTCCTATCATACTATTCTTTCATGTTACATGTGTGGTAGGTAACATTACTCTAATAGAATAGTTTCCCAAAGAAAATTAAGTATTGATGCTATTTCAATCACTGATCCTACCAAGGATCTTGATCATCGATGGTAGGTCTGCCAAAGCAGAGTGCCATCTTTTATCTCTACCAGTTAGGGTGGATATTATACAACCACATGCATAGTATTGTTTTGCTTAACAAAGCTATTAAAATGGTTTGGGATTTGAGGCATGGAGTTGGGCATCATGCATTTGATGCTACCCCAACGAACAAGAGTTATATATGATGTGATTAGGAATTGTTTCTTACCTATGTCACTAATCTTCTAGTAGTGATGCCAAAGCTCACTAGGTGTTAGTTGAATATGGATCTTGTCTCACTATTTGTTGTTAGAGGAAAAGCGACTATTTTCATATAGCGATACATCATTTATTTGATAGAATATCAACATAGCATAGTGTTGAACCTTGCATTTTTATTGTAGATCATGGCACCTACTACAAAGAACCCTTCAGTTTTCAATCTATGATCAATTCTTGAAAGAGAAAAATTGTCTAGAACAAATTTTATTGACCAGTATAGGAATTTGAGAATTGTTCTTAAATAAGATAAAAAGATTATGTTCTAGAACAACCTAATCCTAATGAACCAAATGATGACACACCACTTGCTGAAAGGTGGTCTTATGAGAAGTACAACAGTGATTCAGTGGATGGTAACTGTCTCATGCTTGCCTGCATGTCCTCTAAGCTTCAAAAGAAATATGATGACAGGGATGCCTACTGTTGACGCAAAAGATTACGCTAACAGGTTTAGTAAACTCGAAAGATTGACAAACGAAGTGTTTGTTTATGTGGACTATTCCAAGCCTCCGAGATGGATAACACTACAAGAATTCGGACAACTTCCGTCGGCCAAAGCCAATGGAAGATAGCCCTTTCTCGATGGAAGAAGCTTACTTCCATCGGCAAAAACCTAACTTCCAACGGCACATGGCCGATGGAAGCAGTTCGACGGGAGTTAGCTAACTTCCGTCGTCTTCACGTGGCCGACGGAAGATAGTGTGGCATTCAACCATGTCAGCAGAGGCCTGCTAACTTCTGTTGGCAAGAAAAAATACCGTATGCCAGAAAATCATGGACCGACAACAGATACACAACTCGAAGATTGATTTTATGCTTCTGGTCATAGTCATATGCTTCAACTCCTTTCCACAATTGTTTCGACCCGAAGGTTAAGCTCAATGAACTAAGACCGGGTCATCTTGTTCTACGAAGCGTTATAGCACCAGGGAAGTTAGGGAATAAATGGGAAGGTCCATACCTAATTGTCCGTTCAGGGCGCCCTGGTTCATTTAAATTAGCTAATTTAGAAGGTGAAGAGTTAGCACATACTTGGCATGCGGAGCACCTAAAGCGATACTTCGCATAAGGGCTCCTTGTAATTCGCTTGTAATCATCTTCTAAATCAATAAAGCATATGATCTTGATAGTGCCTTCCCCTCATAGACTTCCAGCTTCCGAGTGGACGCACTGGAACCGCGGGGTCGACCGAGAGGGAAGTGTCATGAAGCTGGATTGTATTTTCGGACTTCGAACCCATAAAGTTCGAAGCTTCCGACGTGGGGGCTGGCATAATCCGGAGCCCAGACCACCGGCTTGTAGGCATCCGTAAAAGAGCCCAAAACCACACCCTACGGAGTCCAAGCCATTGGCTGGTAGACTTCCGTAAAAAGAGCCGAAGGTGGCCAAAACCTACGGAGTCCAAGCCATTGGCTGGTAGACTTCCGTAAAAAGAGCCGAAGGTGGCCAAAACCTGCGAAGTCCAAGCCATTGGCTGGTAGACTTCTGCAAAAAGAGCCGAAGGTGGCCAAAATATACGGAGTCCAAGACATTGGCTGGTAGACATCCGTAAAAAGAGTCCAAAGAGACCATTGCAAACTCCGAACCATTGGTTCGACGGAGATCACAAAAATAAGCCGAAGGTGGCTAAAGCAAAACAGAATTTGAGCCATGAGCTTCGAATGTCTGTTAACATAGTCCAAAGTGACAAATTTTTTAAGACACTAAAGTGTCCTGAAAGTTATCTCAAGTGATTTCTTTCATAAAACAAAGGTACTAAGTTGCCATTCTTCCAACTGCAAAAAGTCGAAGACATTTCATAAGATTTTAAAAGATCTTTAAATGACAGAGGGGCTCCGAACCCCCAAAAAATTGTACTCCGAAGTTTTTTCTTTGCGCATAACCATCTTTGAATACATTTCGAAGTTGCTTATACCCAAAGAGGGGCTAGTGAATATGGAGACAATTTTAAATTGGTATTCATTATTCAAATAAATGTGTTTACAGATTACACTATGAAAAATTGGTATCTATACCAAGAAGGAATCGGAGACCTCTTCGGTCCCTAGAGCTAGGGGTGGAACGACTAGTTCCAGCATCGGAAGTTCTAATAACTTTACGTTTAACTCTCTTCCTCCCCTTCGAAGCTCTAAAATCCTTCTGCTCTTGTTGAAGCTCGACCCAAGTTCGAAGCCGTTCGGGGCTTCTTTCCCAGCTTCTAAGATCTTCAGATCTTTTATTTCGAGCTTCACCTTCGTCTTCAGACCAAATAGTGTCTTCAGAAGACGAGGTGTTTACATTAACCTCTTTCTCTTCCTCTTTAATATAAGACAATACATCTTTGATTACTTCGGGCGCAATTACGCCGGAGTCATCTCGAGGAATTAGAAATCGAGGACGCTTGTAAGTCTTTAGAAGTTCGAAGGTGTTCCATAATGAGCGAAGTTCGTCGTTAAGCTCTAACACTTCAATGTCTTCCATAAGAGGCAAAGCCTAAAAAATATGACAAACAAGATTTTTATTGATAAATGTTTACAAGCATGAAGCTTTACATAGTCAAAAATCCTAAATCATTCCTAAACCTGCGGGTTCGGAGGAGGCTGACTGCTTGAAGCTTGGTTCCGAACTTGCTTGGCGTTGGCCTTCATTGATCCAAGCCTTGATCGCGGAACGACCTTCGGCTCTCCATGAGGTTTGAAAGGCTCGCCAGGCAGCAGTCACGCCTTCGGAAGGATTTAAAAGCCGCTCGTCGTCGAAGGTAATAGAGCCCTCTGCGCTCGGAGTGATTGTTCGGCCCAAGTCCTCGTAGTAACGAAGTAGTCCGAGGGCAGACACTTGTCCGGAGAGTTCTCCGTAACGAATGCCTGCCGTCTTCATTTGCTTCGCTGCTCCTTGGATCCTTTTTAACCGGCGCAGCAGAGTGACGTTGTCATCTGAAGGAAGTGATCCAGTAGTACCGAAGTACTCCAGAACACCTAGCATCTGTTCTATGACCTCCGTAGCTACCTTCTCAGACTTAAGCTTTCTTCGATTAATGCATCCTTGCTCGAAGTTGTTTCTTCTAGAACTCCAGAAATCCTAGCATTCTCCGTAGTTAAAGTATTCTTCTGATTTAGGAGTTGGCTAGCTTCCTCTTGGAGCCTCACAAGTTCGGACCCAGCATTAGCATGCTCCAACCGCACCCTTTCGATTTCCGCTCGAAGCACGATCCTTTCTGCTTCGAGCTCCTTATTTGCAGCCTCCAAGCCCTGTCCCTAGCTCCGTCGAAATCACATTATCATTTGAGCCACTCTAGCTTCGGAGAAAGACAAGTTGCGCTTAAGAGCTTCATTTTCTTCCCGAAGCTGAGCAATCTCATTGTTCGCCTGATAAAGTTGCAGCGCGGGCCAAGACCGCTTGCTAAAAAAACTGAAGTAAGAAATTATTCATGTATAATTTGTTATTGGTTCGAAGGATGTTCCGTACCTCGTAGGCTGCTCGTTCCATGGCAACGTTAGCTCCGAACTCTTCAC
Organism: Zizania palustris; assembly: GCA_019279435.1. Classification (NCBI taxonomy): domain Eukaryota; kingdom Viridiplantae; phylum Streptophyta; class Magnoliopsida; order Poales; family Poaceae; genus Zizania; species Zizania palustris. The sequence continues at coordinate 41,164,880 of JAAALK010000290.1, read as the reverse complement.
CCTGCTTAAAATTGCTACAGCTCTGTCTCCCCGACTTCGCAACTGACTCGACCTAAAGGTTTGAGCAGAGTCCGAAGCCCGTTCTTTGCTCCAAAAAAAGGAGTTAAAAGAGGGAGCATTGCCGAAGCCTCTTGGTCATCCCTGCTTGGCGAAGCTCCGGAGCATTCTCCTGAGGTCCTTGGAACTTCGGTAGATGGCCCCCCCTCAATAGATTGACTTTCATCTGTTGATTCAGACAAAGTTGATCCTTGAGCAGGGAGAGGCTCTATATGTCTTTTACCCCTTCCAGGCCCCTGTTGAGCGACCTCCGGGTGCGGCTCCGAAGTTGTCGAAGGCCTTGAATTGTATCTTCGCGTTGTACTTCTACAGAAAGGGGCTCTGCAAAAGCAAAGGTATTATACATTGTATAATTTTGCAGAAAATAATAAGAGAGTTATGCGAAGTTTACCTTCGACATTCTGGGGGCGATCGAGCACCGACTGCTCGGAGGATCGAAGGTAAGGTCTTCGTCCGAATCCAAAGTTAAAACTTCAACTGCCGGAGTATCTCCGTGAGCAGTCCTCCCTTCATCCAAAACTGAAGTTGTAGCAACCTCAACTTCACCTTCACCCGCAAGGGCTTCGATTTGCTCTTCTTCTTGAGCATCTGAAGTTCTCACTTCTTCGATGTTGGCTTGAGACTCTGGCATACCTGCAGTATCTTCAATGTGAATATCTTTTCGAGCCGCATCTTCATCAATCAACCTCACTAATAGTTTACCTTCATCTTCTTTAGAACCGGAGGTTGAGGTTCTTGGGCTCGGAGATGCAGGTTTTCTAGGCTTCCGAGCCACTTCTTCACTGGAGTCTTTGCGGAGCTCGAAGCCCCAGCTTCGGCTATCCTCTTCTTGGGTCCTTTCTCCGAAGGCACCCAGTCCATCAGAGGGGGCGGAGTCATCTCCAACATTCCCCATACTCTGTTAAACCTCTCCCAACTCCCGACCAATTTAACTCTCCATTCTTTTTCAGTCGGAGTTGGGGCACCCAAAATCTTCTCCGAAGCCCTTATAATTTGCTCTGAAGTAATAGGGGCTGAAGAAGCTAAAAAATAAATAAATCAAGTTAGTCTTTCTTCGAAGTAAATATGTATAATACATGTTGGTTTCGAAGTTACCTGCAGGGCTCGAAGTCAAGTTAATCTTGCGGAGACCGCCTTCCGAATCATCCTCGAAGACGATAGGCCAGTTGGCCATCAGCGGAGAAATTTGCAGGCCGAGGAATTCTTCGGCTAAGTCTCGCATGCTTAACCTTCGGCTAATCTTTTGAAGCAGGTTGAGACGGGCTTCGAGTTGACCTTCGTTGGGCTGCACTAAGGCTTCCTTCCGGAATTGGATTTCTCTGAGGGGTCCAGCCAAAGGACTGCTTGCCCCAACTTCGGCATAGAACCATCTCAGAACCCAATCAGTATACCATCTTGCATTGATGGCCTTGGCAGGAAACTGAAGGGCATACTCATCTCGAAGCCTAAAGTTGATACTACCGAAGGATACTACTACTTTTTCACCTCCGGGGCCTACGAAGGTCTTTGGTTGGCATGTAGCCCTATGTAATGCAGCGAAGATCTCTGCCCTTCCTTCACAGCCTTCGGCTCTCAAGGCCCATTCGAAGATAGCCAGTCTAGCTACTGCATTCGGAGATAACTGGGGGAGGGTGACATGGAACAGATCAAGTACCTCCGCCAGGAAGTCTACTGCAGGAAGGCCCAAGCCGGCTTCGAAGAAGGCTTCAAATACAACTACTTCTCCGGGTCTTGGCGACGGAATCATTTCTTTGCCTGGCTTCCGGATCATGACTCCGGCACTAATTTTCCCTCCTGCTGCAATTGCCAATGACTCTCTCTTGCAGGTAGAAGGCCCCAATTGGAAAGATTGATCCAAGTATTTTGTCGATGGCGGGCAGAGACCTTGGTCATCGACGATTTGGGGATTTCTCCCTCCTGCCGCCATGGATGTCACTGCCGGTGCAGAGGTGCCGCCGCCAACGCTGCCGCCGCTGCTGCTGCAGCCGCCTGCTGCCGGGCCAAGGCCGACGGAGGTGCAGATCCCTTAGTCTTCACCATTGCGGTCGCTGGATTGCTTTGAGGAAATGGAGGCTAGGGCTCAAAGAACTCAAGGGGCTAAAAAGTTTTTGATTGCGAGAAGCGGTGAAAAGGTAACCGGGTAAGTTCTAGGCCTTCTATTTATAGCCTAGATTTCACTTTTTTACCGTTAGTCCATGTCGTTTCGCATTCCTGCCGTTACTTCTCTCCGAGATTAGCGCTTGCTACAATTTCCGTTAGAAACAGAAAACTACGGCTATTTTTTCTAAGTCTAAAAGACTTTCGAACTTCCTGAGTCGGTTCTAAGATAGTTCGAAAAGCAATTATCCTAAGACTGATTCGGAGTTTATATCTTCAGTGCATTTCGAAGATGAACTAAAAACCAATAACCCCTATGTTTGGTTATTTTTTCCTTCCAGTATACTGCTCTCCTAACGTTACAGGTTAAACGGAGAAGCGTATTCGAGGGGCTACTGTTGGGGGAAAATATCTCATCTTCGGGGTTATTGCCGAAGCAACATAAAGGCAGACAGCGGATTCGAAGGTTCCAGACGTTCATCTTCGAATATACCCGGAGTCAAGTTCGAAGTACGAAGATAGGCATTGGTTCGAAGTACTATCTTCGAACTAAGGCAATTCGAGATCTTTATTGCCAGCTAAGATGGAAGATTTATCTTTTATATCATTAGATTAGTCTTTTACCATTTTAGCCCTATCAAGGGTACCGAATAGTTTCCACTATGTCGGTTGTAATAGAGGGGTAAATAGGTCTTTTCCTTAATGTTTGGGCCTATAAATACCCCCCGTTTCACCCTGTAATAGGGACCGAATACAAGTTATTCAATACACACATTCGAACTATTCTAAGTTGTTATCCTTTCGGAGGCTTAGAACAGTTCTCTTCGCAAACACTTCGTTTGTTAGTTACTTTTCTACAGAAACCTGTTAGCGTAATCTTTTACGCCAACAGTTGGCGCCGTCCGTGGGGAACCTAGTCCGAAAAACTTCGTTCTCTTCCAACTTCTTACATCATGCCTCCTAAGCGGAGCGCACCTCGCAATCCCACTCGGAGGTCCTCTCGGATCTCCGGAGAGATACCCTTCGACACAGTTGAAGTCGGAGGGTCTTCGGCATTCCCTCCGCAAACTCCAGAAGGGGCTTCTATCCCTCGAGCATACGAAGCTTCTCCGCCAACCCCTTCCATACTCTGACCGCCCGGAGTCCCTCCTCCACCCTCCATCCCAATTCGAACTGATCCTACCAGTTCTCAAGACCCGGAAGATCCTTCCGGAGGAGATGAAGATAATCTTGGAGATATGGCCACTCAAATGGCCAACCTTCAAGCTGAAGTGGCAAGGTGGCGACAGGAAGCTGCGAACAAGCTTCGCTCTCAAGCCACCCCAACCATCCCAGAAGTGCCCAAAGACGATGATCTTGATTATCCCGAAGCCTCGGAGAACGCCTCCTTCGATAATGAATCTCCGCTGCATCCTGAGCTGCAGAAGGTTCGCTTTGATCCAAAGTTTAAAACTTCGAAGCTCTGTAAGTATGCCAGAGATGAAGATCCCAGAGAGTTCATTCGTTCTTATGCCCTAGCAATTGAAGCTAGCGGAGGAGTTCGAGACACCATGGCGAAGTGCTTCCCTTTAGCTCTTCAAGGAGTGGCATTAAGGTGGTTCTGGTCCTTGAAGCCAGGATCAATCAATTCATGGTCGCAGCTGAAGAAGAAGTTTATAAGCAATTTTCAGGGCACCTTCGTGCCTCCTATGTTAACAGGAAGCCTTTCCAGGTGAAACAGCTCCCCGGAGAAACATTGAGGCAGTACTTTAAGCGCTTCGCTCATACGAAGTCGCAAATTCGGGGGTTGTCCGCATCTTCAGTAGTTGATGCAGCTCGGGAAGGCGTCAGTCATCAAGGCCTTCTGGATAAGCTTCATCGGAAAAGCATCTCCTCGGTCTCTCAGTTGATGTCATACTTCGAGGAGTATGCGAGGTTAGAAGAGGGTTGGCTTCGGAGGACTGCTGCTACTTCGTCCATATTGCAAGAAGTCAAAGTAGAAGTGAAAACTTCGGCACAGCCGCAGGAACCAGTCTTCGAAGTGCAACATGATCGGAGAAGAGGGAAAAAACACCCTCGTTCTGAGGTCATGAATATTGCACCCCCACAGAAGTTTGCACCAAGAGCTCCACAGTCTACGGGGAACAAGGCCAGTGGCTGGAGGCCGCCAGGGAAAACGGCTGGCAAGGGCCAGACCCTTTTCTGCTGCATCCATGGAGAAAATCGAAGCCATGCAACTGATACTTGCAAGGCTATACTTACCCTGAGGGGAGAATACTTAGAGAGAACTTCGGGTCGAGGTACTACCGACCGAGTTCCAGCTGCAACACGCCCTAAGCCGGTCCAGGCTGTGGCGCGGATAGAAAACTTTGATGCTGCAAGACACCCTCCGGTGGCCAATGTTATGCCACCTCCGAAGCAAGAGGAAGGGCAAGATAGAGGGAAGAGAGTAGTTCTCCCTATCTCCGGAGGAGGTACCCTCGGAAGCATGTCCAAGAGACAGCGAAGAGAGTACGTTCGGGAAGTAGGTCATATTGGGACTTCGTCATCTGCAGCTGCAATGCCGGAGTGGTCTCACGTTCCGATATCTTTTTCTGCGGAGGATGCATCTGGTATTAAGTTCTCGCACGCAGATCCACTGGTTATCACTGCTGATATTGCGGGCACTGAAGTTCGAAGGGTGTTGATTGACGGAGGTAGTTTGGCAGATATCATTTTTGTTCAAGCCTTCGATCAATTGTGCATTTCCAGGAAGCATCTCCTTCCAGCGGCTCGTCCTCTGCAAGGCTTCGCAGGACCCCCGCTTGATGCACTTGGCCAAATAGGCCTGGAAGTTACCTTCGGAGAAGGTTTATTGGCCCGGACTGAGGAAGTAATCTTCGATGTTATAGATGCCCCGTATGCTTACAACGTCATCTTCGGAAGGGGCATGCTAAACCAGTTCGGAGCATGTGGCACATCACAATTATTTGTGCATGAAGATGCCCACACAAGCAGGAGTCCTTACAGTCTTCGGAGATCAAGCCATTGCTCGGAGGGCGGAATATGGTCATGGTCCCCCTCTTGATCCGAGGACAAGTAAACAGTGTGCAGGATAATGAAGAAATTTTTTCAGCCTCCTCCGAAGCTTCGAAGAAGTCCTTTCCGAGACCAAGTCCCGAAGGAGAGATTGCAACGAAGGTCATTGTTAAAGATGGTAAAGAGTATACTTTTCAATTTGGTAAAGAGTTTACCTCCTGAAGTTGCAACCTCCTTGGAAAAGGTGGTGGAAGAAAATTTGGATGTCTTCGCTTGGTCTGACGAAGATATCACCGGAGTCGATCGGGATATCATTGAACACAGTTTACTTGTAAACCCGAAGGCCCGGCCTGTTCGGCAAGGACTCCGGAAGATGTCCGCAGAAAGAGCTGCTCTAGCTAAGGACGAAGTTGAGAAATTGTTGAAGGCTGGGATTATCAGAGAAGTGGCTCACACAGAATGGTTAGCCAACCCAGTCTTCGTCAGAAAGAAGTCTTCTGGGAAGTGGCGCATGTGCATTGATTTCACATCCTTGAATAAAGCATGCCCACGTGACCCCTACCCCATGCCCCGAATTGATCAACTGGTTGACTCCACCGCAGGTTCGGAGTTATTAAGCTTCCTTGACGCGTATTCTGGTTATCATCAAATATGGTTGAAGCGCGAAGATGAAATCAAGACAAGCTTCGTAACTCCTTCGGGAGTCTTCTGTTATGTAAGAATGCCCTTCGGCCTAAGAAATGCCGGGGCTACTTTTTCGAGATTAGTTGCTAAGGCTCTAGGTCATCAACTAGGTCGCAATGTGGAGGCCTATATGGATGATATTGTAATAAAGAGTGCTTTAAAGCACCAACATAGCCTAGACTTAGCAGAAACATTCAATAGCCTTCGGGCATGTGGAATCCGTCTTAACCCCGAAAAATGTATCTTCGGAGCTAAGGCTGGAAAGTTGTTAGGGTATTTAGTTTCAAGCAGGGGAATTGAAGCTAGCCCTACTCAAATAACTGCGCTGCAGAAGATGGCTCCTCCGGAAAATTTAAAGCAAGTGCAAAAGCTGACTGGGCGTCTGGCAGCACTTAGCAGGTTTTTATCAAGGTCTACGGAGAGGAGCTTGCCTATATTTAAAGCATTGAAAGGGTCCGAAGATTTTGCATGGACACCAGAGTGTCAGAAAAGCTTCGAAGATATTAAAGAGTATCTCAGTAATCTTGCTACACTCACAGTGCCTACTGCGGACGAAACCCTACTCATGTACCTTGCAGCTACAGGTTCTGCTGTCAGCGCAGTCCTTGTCAGAGAAGTGGATTTCAATGGGAAGTTGGTCCAAAATCCTGTTTATTTTGTATCCGAAGCATTATCAGGAGCGAAGACAAGATACTCTGAACTTGAGAAGTTCGTTTATGCTCTGATAATGGCTTCGAGGAAGCTAAGACATTATTTTTTGGCTCACAATGTAATTGTACCAACTTCGTATCCTTTAGGAGATATCCTCCGAAGTAAGGATTCCACTGGAAGGATTGGGAAGTGGGCAGTCGAGCTAGCACCCTTCGGCATATCTTTCTTGGCAAGGACAGCTATCAAATCCCAAGTCCTAGCAGACTTCATAGCAGAATGGACTCCACCTGCAAATTTGGTTCTGGAGAAGTCAAGTGACGGAGTTTGGACTGTTTACTACGATGGGGCTTTCCAAGCATCCGGAGCAGGCATTGGAGCTGTGTTGATTTCGCCTTCAGGGCAAAGAGCAATGTACTCCGCAAGACTCAACTTTAAGTCTACCAATAATATAGCGGAGTATGAAGGGATTTTATTGGGACTCCGAAAAGCACGTGCTCTAGGGGCTACAAGAATAATTATAAAGACAGATTCTCAGATAGTAGCAGGGCACGTAGACAAAAGTTTCCAAGTTCGACATCCACAGCTTGCAAAGTACTTAGAAGAATTCCGTAAACTCGAAGCACACTTCAAGGGTATTTCCATTCAGGAGTATACCAAGAGCGGAAAACGTGCAAGCGGACATCTTAGCGAAGGCTGCAGCCGGAGCTGTGGATGTGCCCGAAGAAGATTTCTATGAGGAGCTCAATATACCTTCGGTGCCACAAATTCCCTCTGCGGAGATTCTTTACATTCCTAGTGCAGATTGGAAAAATTCGATCATGGAATTTTTACAGGGAGGAACAAATTTGCCCGAAGAGCCCCAGCTGTCAAGATTAAAGCTTAGAGCTAGAAATTATCAAATAATCAACGGTATATTATACAAGGCCGGAGTATGTTCCCCTCTACTCCGATGTATATCTCAAGCCGAAGGCCAAGAAATTCTTCGAGAAATTCACGAAGGCCTTTGTGGTAGCCATTTAGCCCCTAGAGCTTTGGCAGGAAAAACACTTCGCCAGGGGCTCTATTGGCCTACAATCACAGCTGATGCGGAGAGCTTAGTCCGCACTTGTCAAGGATGCCAGTGGATGGGTCGACAGAGTCATCGCCCACCAACAGCTCTTCAAGTCGTTGCTCCGGTATGGCCTATGGCCAGATGGGGTATGGATTTAATTGGTCCCTTTCCGGTAGCCAAGGGAAATCTGAAGTTCACAGTGGTAGCTATTGAATATTTTTCTAAGTGGGTGGAAGCAGAACCCTTAACAGCTGTCACTTCGAACAATGTACAGAAATTCTTCTGGAAGAACATCATTTGCCGGTTCGGAGTGCCTAGATACCTCACAGTTGATAATGAAACACAGTTCGACGCAGAACCCTTCAAGAAGTTTTGCGAAGATCTAGGCATTCAGCTATGTTTTGCTGCAGTAAGGCATCCTCAGTCTAATGGAGCCGTAGAGTGAGCCAATGGAAATATTTTATCAGGGCTAAATCGAAGGATAGTAGGATTAGCAAAGGGACTGTGGACCGAAGAGCTTCCGAAGATTTTGTGGTCCATTCGGACTACGCAAATAAGGTCCACAGGTTTTACTCCGTTCAGACTACTATTCGGAGATGAAGCTATGACTCCAACGGAGCTCAAAGGAGGATCATTTCGCAGCACCGAACCGGACATTGAAGAAGAAAGACAAGCTTCGTTAGATTTATCAGAAGAAACAAGACTTCGAGTTGTGGCAAATTTATCAAAGTATCATCAGCAGACGAAGGCTTGGTTCGACCCGAAGGTTAAGCTCAATGAACTAAGACCGGGTCATCTTGTTCTACGAAGCGTTATAGCACCAGGGAAGTTAGGGAATAAATGGGAAGGTCCATACCTAATTGTCCGTTCAGGGCGCCCTAGTTCATTTAAATTAGCTAATTTAGAAGGTGAAGAGTTAGCACATACTTGGCATGCAGAGCACCTAAAGCGATACTTCGCATAAGGGCTCCTTGTAATTCGCTTGTAATCATCTTCTAAATCAATAAAGCATATGATCCTGATAGTGCCTTCCCCTCATAGACTTCCAGCTTCCGAGTGGACGCATTGGAACCGCGGGGTCGACCGAGAGGGAAGTGTCATGAAGTTGGATTTTATTTTTGGACTTCGAACCCATAAAGTTCGAAGCTTCCGATGTGGGGGCTGGCATAATCCGGAGCCCAGGCCACCGGCTTGTAGGCATCCGTAAAAGAGCCCAAAACCACACCCTACGGAGTCCAAGCCATTGGCTGGTAGACTTCCGTAAAAAGAGCCGAAGGTGGCCAAAACCTACGGAGTCCAAGCCATTGGCTGGTAGACTTCTGCAAAAAGAGCCGAAGGTGGCCAAAATATACGGAGTCCAAGCCATTGGCTGGTAGACATCCGTAAAAAGAGTCCAAAGAGACTATTGCAAACTCCGAACCATTGGTTCGACAGAGATCGTAAAAATAAGCCGAAGGTGGCTAAAGCAAAACAGAATTTGAGCCATGAGCTTCGAATGTCTGTTAACATAGTCCAAAGTGACAAATTTTTTAAGACACTAAAGTGTCCTGAAAGTTATCTCAAGTGATTTCTTTCATAAAACAAAGGTACTAAGTTGCCATTCTTCCAACTACAAAAAGTCGAAGACATTTCATAAGATTTTAAAAGATCTTTAAATGACAAAGGGGCTCCGAACCCCCAAAAAATTGTACTCCGAAGTTTTTTCTTTGCGCATAACCATCTTTGAATACATTTCGAAGTTGCTTATACCCAAAGAGGGGCTAGTGAATATGGAGACAATTTTAAATCGGTATTCATTATTCAAATAAATGTGTTTACAGATTACACTATGAAAAATTGGTATCTATACCAAGAAGGAATCGGAGACCTCTTCGGTCCCTAGATCTAGGGGTGGAACGACTAGTTCCAGCATCGGAAGTTCTAATAACTTTACGTTTAACTCTCTTCCTCCCCTTCGAAGCTCTAAAATCCTTCTGCTCTTGTTGAAGCTCGGCCCAAGTTCGAAGCCGTTCGGGGCTTCTTTCCCAGCTTCTAAGATCTTCAGATCTTTTATTTCGAGCTTCACCTTCGTCTTCAGATCAAATAGTGTCTTCAGAAGACGAGGTGTTTACATTAACCTCTTTCTCTTCCTCTTTAATATAAGACATTACATCTTTGATTACTTCGGGCGCAATAACGCCGGAGTCATCTCGAGGAATTAGAAATCGAGGATGCTTGTAAGTCTTTAGAAGTTCGAAGGTGTTCCATAATGAGCGAAGTTCGTCGTTAAGCTCTAACACTTCAATGTCTTCCATAAGAGGCAAAGCCTAAAAAATATGACAAACAAGATTTTTATTGATAAATGTTTACAAGCATGAAGCTTTACATAGTCAAAAATCCTAAATCATTCCTAAACCTGCGGGTTCGGAGGAGGCTGACTGCTTGAAGCTTGGTTCCGAACTTGCTTCTGGCGTTGGCCTTCATTGATCCAAGCCTTGATCGTGGAACGACCATCGGCTCTCCATGAGGTTTGAAAGGCTCGCCAGGCAGCAGTCACGCCTTCGGAAGGATTTAAAAGCCGCTCATCGTCAAAGGTAATAGAGCCCTCTGCGCTCGGAGTGATTGTTCGACCCAAGTCCTCGTAGTAACGAAGTAGTCCGAGGGCAGACACTTGTCCGGAGAGTTCTCCATAACGAATGCCTGCCGTCTTCATTTGCTTCGCTGCTCCTTGGATCCTTTTTAATCGGCGCAGCAGAGTGACGTTGTCATCTGAAGGAAGTGATCCGGTAGTACCGAAGTACTCCAGAACACCTAGCATCTGTTCTATGACCTCCGTAGCTACCTTCTCAGACTTAAGCTTTTCTTCGATTAATGCATCCTTGCTCGAAGTTGTTTCTGCTAGAACTCCAGAAATCCTAGCATTTTCCGTAGTTAAAGTATTGTTCTGATTTAGGAGTTGGCTAGCTTCCTCTTGGAGCCTCACAAGTTCGGACCCAGCATTAGCATGCTCCAACCGCACCCTTTCGATTTCCGCTCGAAGCACGATCCTTTCTGCTTCGAGCTCCTTATTTGCAGCCTCCAAACCCTGTCTGGCCCTGCGCTCCGTCGAAATTATATTATCCATTTGAACCACTCTAGCTTCGGAGAAAGACAAGTTGCGCTTAAGAGCTTCATTTTCTTCCCAAAGCTGAGCAATCTCTTGTTCGCCTGATAAAGTTGCAGCGCGGGCCAAGACCGCTTGCTAAAAAAAACTGAAGTAAGAAATTATTCATGTATAATTTGTTATTGGTTCGAAGGTGTTCCGTACCTGGTAGGCTGCTCGTTCCATGGCAACGTTTAGCTCCGAACTCTTCGCCCTGCTTAAAATAGCTACCAGCTCTGTCTCCCCGACTTCGCGACTGACTCGACCTAAAGGTTTGAGCAGAGTCCGAAGCCCGGTTCTTTGCTCCAAAAAAGGAGTTAAAAGAGGGAGCATTGCCGAAGCTTCTTGGTCATCCCTGCTTGGCGAAGCTCCGGAGCGTTCTCCTGAGGTCCTTGGAGCTTCGGTAGATGGCCCCCCCTCAGTAGATCGACTTTCATCTGTTGATTCAGACGAAGTTGATCCTTGAGCAGGGAGAGGCTCTATATGTCTTTTACCCCTTCCAGGCCCCTGTTGAACGACCTCCGGGTGCGGCTCCGAAGTTGTCGAAGGCCCTTGAATTGGATCTTCGCGATGTACTTCTACAGAAGGGGGCTCTGCAAAAGCAAAGGTATTATACATTGTATAATTTTGCAGAAAATAATAAGAGAATTATGCGAAGTTTACCTTCGACATTCTGGGGGCGATCGAGCATCGGACTGCTCGGAGGATCGAAGGTAAGGTCTTCGTCCGAATCCAAAGTTAAAACTTCAACTGCCGGAGTATCTCCGTGAGCAGTCCTCCCTTCATCCAAAACTGAAGTTGTAGCAACCTCAACTTCAGCTTCACCCGCAGGGGCTTCGATTTGCTCTTCTTCTTGAGCTTAGAACAGTTCTCACTTCTTCGATGTTGGCTTGAGACTCCGGCATACCTGCAGTATCTTCAATGTGAATATCTTTTCGAGCCGCTTCTTCATCAATCAACCTCACTAATAGTTTACCTTCATCATCTTTAGAACCGGAGGTTGAGGTTCTTGGGCTCGGAGATGCAGGTTTTCTAGGCTTCCGAGCCACTTTCTTCACTGGAGTCTTTGCGGAGCTCGAAGCCCCAGCTTCGGCTATCCTCTTCTTGGGTCCTTTCTCCGAAGGCACCCAGTCCATCAGAGGGGGCGGAGTCATCTCCAACATTCCCCATACTCTGTTAAACCTCTCCCAACTCCCGACCAATTTAACTCTCCATTCTTTTTCAGTCGGAGTTGGGGCACCCAAAATCTTCTCCGAAGCCCTTATAATTTGCTCCGAAGTAATAGGGGCTGAAGAAGCTAAAAATAAATAAATCAAGTTAGTCTTTCTTCGAAGTAAATATGTATAATACATGTTGGTTTCGAAGTTACCTGCAGGGCTCGAAGTCAAGTTAATCTTGCGGAGACCGCCTTCCGAATCATCCTCGAAGACGATAGGCCAGTTGGCCATCAGCGGAGAAATTTGCAGACCGAGGAATTCTTCGGCTAAGTCTCGCATGCTTAACCTTCGGCTAATCTTTTGAAGCAGGTTGAGACGGGCTTCGAGTTGACCTTCGTTGGGCTGCACTAAGGCTTCTTTCCAGAATTGGATTTCTCTGAGGGGTCCAGCCAAAGGACTGCTTGCCCCAACTTCGGCATAGAACCATCTCAGAACCCAATCAGTATACCATCTTGCATTGATGGCCTTGGCAGGAAACTGAAGGGCATACTCATCTCGAAGCCTAAAGTTGATACTACCGAAGGATACTACTACTTTTTCACCTCCGAGGCCTACGAAGGTCTTTGGTTGGCATGTAGCCCTATGTAATGCAGCGAAGATCTCTGCCCTTCCTTCACAGCCTTCGGCTCTCAAGGCCCATTCGAAGATAGCCAGTCTAGCTACTGCATTCGGAGATAACTGAGGGAGGGTGACATGGAACAGATCAAGTACCTTAGCCAGGAAGTCTACTGCAGGAAGGCCCAAGCCGGCTTCGAAGAAGGCTTCAAATACAACTACTTCTCCAGGTCTTGGCGACGGAATCATTTCTTTGCCTGGCTTCCGGATCATGACTCTGGCACTAATTTTCCCTCCTGCTGCAATTGCCAATGACTCTCTCTTGCAGGTAGAAGGCCCCAATTGGAAAGATTGATCCAAGTATTTTGTCGATGGCGGGCAGAGACCTTGGTCATCGACGATTTGGGGATTTCTCCCTCCTGTCGCCATGGATGTCACTGCCGGTGCCAGAGGTGCCGCCGCCAACGCTGCCGCCGCTACTGCTGCAGCCGCCTGCTGCCGGGCCAAAGCCGACGGAGGTGCAGATCCCTTAGTCTTCACCATTGTGGTCGCTGGATTGCTTTGAGGAAATGGAGGCTAGGGCTCAAAGAACTCAAGGGGCTAAAAAGTTTTTGATTGCGAGAAAGCGGTGAAAAGGTAACCGGGTAAGTTCTAGGCCTTCTATTTATAGCCTAGATTTCACTTTTTTACCGTTAGTCCATGTCGTTTCGCATTCCTGCCGTTACTTCTCTCCGAGATTAGCGCTTGCTACAATTTCCGTTAGAAACAGAAAACTAACGGCTATTTTCTCTAAGTCTAAAAAGACTTTCGAACTTCCTGAGTCAGTTCTAAGATAGTTCGAAAAGCAATTATCCTAAGACTGATTCGGAGTTTATATCTTCGTGCATTTCGAAGATGAACTAAAAACCAATAACCCCTATGTTTGGTTATTTTTTCCTTCCGTATACTGCTCTCCTAACGTTACAGGTTAAACGGAGAAGCGTATTCGAGGGGCTACTGTTGGGGGAAAATATCTCATCTTTGGGGTTATTGCCGAAGCAACATAAAGGCAGACAGCGGATTCGAAGGTTGCAGATGTTCATCTTCGAAGATACCCGGAGTCAAGTTCGAAGTACGAAGATAGGCATTGGTTCGAAGTATATCTTCGAACTAAGGCAATTCGAGATCTTTATTGCTAGCTAAGATGGAAGATTTATCTTTTATATCATTAGATTAGTCTTTTACCATTTTAGCCCTATCAAGGGTACCGAATAGTTTCCACTATGTCGGTTGTAATAGAGGGGTAAATAGGTCTTTTCCTTAATGTTTGGGCCTATAAATACCCCCCGTTTCACCCTGTAATAGGGACCGAATACAAGTTATTCAATACACACATTCGAACTATTCTAAGTTGTTATCCTTTCGGAGGCTTAGAACAGTTCTCTTCACAAACACTTCGTTTGTTAGTTTCTTTTCTACAGAAACCTGTTAGCGTAATCTTTTACGCCAACACAAGAATTTGGGTGTACCTCTTTTATGGGTTCAACCAAAAAAAGTGAGTTGTGATCACTTTTTCTGGTGAGGAGATGGACACGGATGAAGTTTACACATGTTTGCACTGTCGTATGAAGTAATATTCCACTCTTTGTGTAGTGGATTCTATTAGAGCTGAGAAAGCATTGCCAACGGTTTACAAGTTCTAGCCTAATCTATGGACTAAGTGTAGAATAGACATGAGTCCTCTATGAGGCTAGTTATCCTTCTACTCATATGTTTCTTCTATTTTACCTTATCCCGCCTTTCCCTTTCCCTCTCATTATCAAATGGGTCATTGATTTGGGTGGATATACCCTCAACTTTAAACCCCAAACAACCATCAAGTCTCAAGCTCTCACTGATTTCATTACTGAATGGATGGGGACCCTAGGGCATTGGTTATGTACTTTGATGGTTCCATAATGGTCATTAGCCAAGTAAACAAATACTAGTTATGTACTAGTGAGAAAATAGACACGCATTGGAAAGAGGACTGAAAGTTAGAAGGAAATTCTATGGACTTAATTTTCATCACGTCCATAGAGACAAAAACTCAGCCACCGATCTCCTCGCCAAGCTGGGTTCTTCTCGAGCTCTAGTGCCTAATGGCGTGTTTCTCCAAGAGCTCCAAAAACCATTGGTCCAATCTAAAGAAGTGCAACCCATGGATAACAAGGAGGCACGTTCTATCCTGGTCATCACCGACAATGTAGAAAACTGGCGCTGACCCCTCGTCGATTTTATCCCCACTACCAAAGCACCTGAAGACAAGGACTCAACTATTCATCTTGCACAAAGGAGAAAACAATATGTCATCATGGGGCCAAAATTATACATGTGAGCCGGATCGACTCAAGTGCTCTTAAAGTATGTCATCCAATCCAAGGGGTCGGATATATTGAAAGTGGTGCACTCGACAATGTGTGGAAACTATGCTAGAGCACAAACTCTGGTGGGAAAGGCTTTCCATTTGTGTTTTTATTAGCCAACCACCAATGAAGATGCTAAGCTGCACATTAGAAGATGTCAAGGGTGCTAGTTCTTCGCTAAGTAGAATCATATCCCTGCACAAGCACTCTAAACAATTCCACCTTCATGGCCATTTGCATGTTGAGGACTTGACATGGTCGACCCATTTCAGAAGACTCCTCAGGGATATGATTGCTTATTTATCACCGTTGATAAGTTCACCAAGTGGATTGAAGTTATTCCACTAAGGACATATACCGCCAAAAAATCCATAGAATTCATCCAAGGGATTATCTATTGGTATGACATCCCGAATGAGATCATTACTGATCTTGGGACACAATTCACCATTAATGACTTCTAGGAATTCTGCAAAGACCGGTGCATCAAGGTCAAATATGAATCAATAGAACACTCACAAACAAATGATCATTGCAAATGAGCTAATGCATGGATGTACAAGGATTGAAGGATAAAGTTTTTCACCCTCTCAATAAATATGGAGATCAGTGGATGAAAGAACTATCGACCATTTTATGGGGACTTCACACTTAGCTAAGCCGAGCAATCGGTTAGACTCCTTTCTTCCTTTGTATCCCTCTTCTTGGTGGAGATGGCTTTAGCTTCTACCTTAGCCATATTCTCCTTGGCCTCGTTGGCCTCGCCGAGTGCCATCTCCATCGACTGCTTTAATAGAGCTATCACCATCTCTAGTCATGCCTCAATGGATTGGCGATCTTTTTAACAAGTTAATCACAAAGACCACACCAAAATTATGCTAAGGCACAAAGAGGTTGTGTGACAATTACACAAATCTTGGATATCCACCTAAGTTCGGAGGACTTTGGCTTCCCTCTCCGCTCCTCTCCACATGGCCTTTGACTCAGTCAGCTGGACCATCAATTGTTGGAGTCAGGCATTGAGAGTTACTGAGTCCATGCTGTCAATAGGGCATGGCATATCCATACACCCGACTAGATGATTCAACACGTGCTATGAAAACAATAGTGTTAATTGCAATTATTTAACAAATGCAAGAAGGACAAAGGGTATGGACGACTCATGTTTGTAGCAAGCCTGAGATGACTCAGTGCATCGCGACACTCATCCACTTGATGGATTTGTGCCCAAGATAATTCTGGGGTAACCGAAAGTTCTGGTTGTGAACCAAAAGTTATGAGTTCTAGAGCTACTAGAAGTTCCGATTGGACCGGAAGTTCCGAACCAGTCCTAGATTTGTGTTCTCAAAGAACCGAAAGTTCCGGTTATAAATGGAAGTTCCAGGTTGAATTTAATTCGATACAGAAGGGTCAAATAGGAAGTTACAGTCATGAACTATAAATTCTAGATCAATTTTAATTCAATACAGAAGGGTTAAACCAGAAGTTTTGGTCTGAACTGGATGTTCTAGTCTAAACCAGAACTTCCGGTCTAGATGAAATAGATTGGATCTATTGCACTTTGATATAGATTAAAGGCCCACCTATGGGAACTATATAAAAAGGAGAGGGGCTGGCATGAAAGGTTATTGTTTCAATTGAGTTCTAACCCTAGCCACCTCTCTCCTCTCTCTCCCTGTGATCTCAATTGTTTAGATTAATCTCTCGAATCTCTCATGTGGTGCAAGCACACTGACGTGAGGTGATCCCATCCTTATATGTGTGGACTCCGTGTAGGCAGTGCTCAAATAGCGATGCTCGTCGACCTCTTCATGTAAATATCACCAGACTTCATTAATGTGATCACTAGTGAACAAGTGGAGCAAGATGAAGTTGAGCGAGGATGCGCTTCCCCAACTTATACTTTTGTTGCACTAGTGCATATCGCATTATAAGGTAATGATCTATGATCCCATTATGCACATGGTTCTTTGGCTAACGGGGTTAAAATTTAAAATTACCGGGTAGCATAGCCTCCCCATATTCCAATAGTAGTATCAGAGCCTACATGCGTAGTGTTCGATCTAAATTGATCATGTATAGTGATGCATGATGGAAATAGATTGGATCTATTGTTTTGTGTCGGGTTTAACAGAAGTTCCTGTTGTTAACTAGAAGTTCTAGGCCTAAATAATTTTATAAACATAGAGTTACTTTTGGAAGTTCGGAGTTGGACTCGGAAGTTCTGGTAAAATAATTTTCAAAAATATAAGGTTATTTTTGAAAGTTCTGGTTATGAACTGGAAGTTCCAGGCCAAAATAAATTCGATACAAAAGGGTGATTTTAGAAGTTCTGGCCCTGAACCAAAAGTTCTGGACCCTTCACACGGAATTGTCGGTTCCGCTTAACTGGAGGTTCTAGGTCTAGTTCAGTCACACATAGATTCTTCGTCTAACTTGTTTTTGTAGAGAATGTTGTGACTGGTATGGCCTTGCAAATGTTTGATATGCATGAATGTATTAACATGACCTGCGTGTCATGGTTAATTATAGCCCAAGACTATTCAATAGTTGTATGACCTGTGCGTCGACCTGTGATGCTTCGACTGATATAATTAGTATAGTGCCATTAGTTATAATAGGCCAATATAAGTTCATGGAGGTATAAAACACACTGACATGAAGCATGGTGATGTAGATCACCATGAGAAGGGTCATACTATGTCACAAATAATATGATTACCTGTAGTGTTTACTTATGTTCCTATCATACTATTCTTTCATGTTACATGTGTGGTAGGTAACATTACTCTAATAGAATAGTTTCCCAAAGAAAATTAAGTATTGATGCTATTTCAATCACTGATCCTACCAAGGATCTTGATCATCGATGGTAGGTCTGCCAAAGCAGAGTGCCATCTTTTATCTCTACCAGTTAGGGTGGATATTATATAACCACATGCATAGTATTGTTTTGCTTAACAAAACTATTAAAATGGTTTGGGATTTGAGGCATGGAGTTGGGCATCATGCATTTGATGCTACCCCAACGAACAAGAGTCATATATGATGTGATTAGGAATTGTTTCTTACCTATGTCACTAATCTTCTAGTAGTGATGCCAAAGCTCACTAGGTGTTAGTTGAATATGGATCTTGTCTCACTATTTGTTGTTAGAGGAAAAGCGACTATTTTCATATAGCGATACATAATTTATTTGATAGAATATCAACATAGCATAGTGTTGAACCTTGCATTTTTATTGTAGATCATGGCACCTACTACAAAGAACCCTTCAGTTTTCAATCTATGATCAATTCTTGAAAGAGAAAAATTGTCTAGAACAAATTTTATTGACCAGTATAGGAATTTGAGAATTGTTCTTAAATAAGATAAAAAGATTATGTTCTAGAACAACCTAATCCTAATGAACCAAATGATGACACACCACTTGCTGAAAGGTGGTCTTATGAGAAGTACACCAGTGATTCAGTGGATGGTAACTGTCTCATGCTTGCCTGCATGTCCTCTAAGCTTCAGAAGAAATATGATGACAGGGATGCCTACTGTTGACGCAAAAGATTACGCTAACAGGTTTAGTAAACTCGAAAGATTGACAAACGAAGTGTTTGTTTATGTGGACTATTCCAAGCCTCCGAGATGGATAACACTACAAGAATTCGGACAACTTCCGTCGGCCAAAGCCAATGGAAGATAGCCCTTTCTCGATGGAAGAAGCTTACTTCCGTCGGCAAAAACCTAACTTCCGTCGGCACATGGCTGATGGAAGCAGTTCGACGGGAGTTAGCTAACTTCCGTCGTCTTCACGTGGCCGACGGAAGATAGTGTGGCATTCAGCCATGTCAGCAGAGGCCTGCTAACTTCTGTTGGCAAGAAAAAATATCGTATGCCAGAAAATCATGGACAGACAACAGATACACAACTCGAAGATTGATTTTATGCTTCTGGTCATAGTCATATGCTTCAACTCCTTTCCACAATTGTTTCAACTTGTCAATTAAGGGCTTCAGCATCACGTTCAGGCATGTTCCAGGATGCTCTGGACTAGGTATAATGAGACACAGGAACATAAATTCATATTTCATACAAAACGAAGGTGGAAGGTTGTATGGAATAGGAAACATAGGCCAACAAGAGTATGACGATGCCGTTACATTAAAAGGCATGAATCCATCTGTTGCCAACCCGATGCGAACATTCCTTGCATCCCTAGAAAAGTCTGCATCAAAATCATCTAGAGCCTTCCATGCCTCACCATCAGATGGGTGCACCATTACTTGGTTATTCTCAAGTACAACTTCTTTATGCCATCGCATATGTCTAGTGGTTTTCTTTGAGAGAAACAATCATTTCACCCGAGGTGTAAGAGGCATGTAACGAAGTTGCTTATGAGCAACCTCTGTCATCACCTTTTCACCATCTTCGTTTACGACCTCTACGAATCTCGGTTTACCACATTTTAAGCATTTCACCTCATTCCTATGTTCTTTCCAGAAAAGCATACAATTATCTTAGCACACATCAATCTTCTCATACTCCATACCGAGAGCAGAAAGCATTTTCTTTGACTGGTGTATGTCTTTCGTCACCTTATGGTTCATAGGAAGGATATCGCTGATCAGATTCATGAGCTCCTTATAACAATTGTTGGAGAATGCAAACTTTGACTTAATGGCCATAAGACAGGTCACGAAAGAGAGAACGCTTACGGTGATGTGCTCATGCAATGACTATTCTGAAGCTCGTAGGATGTCGAAAAACTTTTGAACCTCTAGTGTTGGAGGATCCTCAGGGTTTGTTGCAAACTCCGGCCATATAGCATCAAGCATCTCATCCATCCCATCATCAGCCACACTATCATCTTCTTCTTCAACTACTAATACTGTTTTTTCACAGCCTGTCTCGCCGTGAAAAGTCCAAACTTCATAACCTGGCATGAAACCATATTTGCAAATGTGGAATGACAACGTTCTCTTGTCTTGCCAATGAGAATTTCTACACTTCATGCATAGACACCTCGCGCCAGTGTTTGTTGTCAAAGCGAATGCACGGTCAATAAATTTCTCAGCGTTGATTACCCACTCCCTCGTGTGAGCTCCACTTTTTATCCAACCACTATACATCCACCGTCGGTTGTCCTTAACCAATCTATAGGCAAAACATTCATTCAATCAAAAATGCATCATAAGTACTAGACATTTTCTACATACCATGTCCCTATGTATATAGGAAAAGATAGGTCATAAACCCACCCAAGAGTGAACGACATAACATGGTATTTATGACGAGTCATGAACCCGAACGAAATTTCAGCAGCATAGCCCCACTGTTCTCCAATTGCACGCCTGATAGTGATGCTATGGAGAACAACAAGGTTATGTCACTGAAATCTCATTCAGACTCATGACTCATCATAAATACCATGCTCTGTCGCCCACTCCGAGGCTGTCCAAAAAGGGACATTTCCAGACCTACAGATATCACATGCATGACACGTTTGAGACATGTTGGTCTGAAACGGGTGACGCATAGGTTTCGTTACACTATTTACGTTGGTGTCAAATAAAAAATTGCATACGAAAAGAATATATATAAGAAAGTATATATACAATACTAATCACCCAATGAAATCATCAAAAAACTATAAATTAATATTTAAAAGTGCGAAACATATGTAAAAAAACTATAAATTAATATATACATAATATCACAACATATATTGCATATGAAAAAAAACATCACATATGAAGCATATTTAAAAGCGTGAAACATATGTAAAAGCACAATATTAATACATGAACCAATGTTTTTAACATGATATATGTAGCAAAAAAATACCAAGGAGCAAATCATACTGAAAAACATCTAGGAAACCTTTAGAAAGCAAGATGCATACTATCATTCCACATTTCCTCCCTATACACGTGTATTAGAGTGTATCTGCTCATGCATACCAATGACAAATTCACAAAATTCATTACACTCATTATATTGCAATCTATCATTCCACATCATTATATTGCACTTCATCACAATCATTATATTGCAATCTAGTACTACGACAAAATTCACAAATAAAAAGTGAAAAAATTCGTAAAGCGGTGAAAAAATAGTTGGTTGATTGGCGGCGGCGGAGGTCGGCGGGTGGTGTAGGGCGGCGATGGATGATGGCGGCCAGCAGGCACTAGCGAGTCTCATGGCAGGGCGGAGGCCGGCGGCGGCTCCAGGCAGCGGCAACCGAGGGCGGGCTGCCAATGGCAGCTCCATTCGGTGGAGGCCAAGGGTAGGGCGAGCGGCCGCTCGAGCGGCCTAATTGTGGGAAGCAGGGTGCTCAGGATGACGTGGGCCGGTCGTGGCATGCGGCGGTGGGCGGCGGCGGCCGGCGGGCGGGAGGAGGAGTGGGCGGCGGTGGTGTGGCTGTGCATGGCCAGGCGTGTGTGAACAGGATTTATGTTTCCCTGTACACACATGGGGGTTGGGGAATAAATCCCTTAACTTCTGTAGGCCAACATTAAAGCCGACGGAAGTAATCCATCGGCTTTAATGCTGGCTGACAGAAGTTATGGGTTCTATACCGGGTGAGGAAAAATCCCCTCTAACTTCCGTCGGCCACTCTGAAAAGGCAACATAAGTTGGATTAACTTCCGTTGGCTCCTTTAGGCCGATGAAAGTGAATTAACTTTCGTCAGCTTTAGAAAAAACTGACGGAAATTAATGAGGCTGACGTAAATTTCTATTTTTCTTGTAGTGTAATAGCTTGAGATAGTTCGAAGTGTATATTGAATACATGTGTATTTGATAGCCCTTACAGAATGAAGAGGGCTATTTATAGACCATATACATTAGGAAAAGACCTCTTTACCCTATAATTACAACCAACTTCTTCTATCCTTGCTAGCAGTACCCCTCCGGGTAAAAGAGGTTCCGGGATTCTTTTTCATGCCAAAGCCTTTGCAGAGACCTTCGTTGTAGAAGGCTCCGAATGCAGCGAAGCCTTGATGCTTTTAGGACCTTCGGAAATCAGGGCTTCTAACTTCCTTTTGTCTTCTAATAACGTTGATGTACGAGTTTTAAAATGATGCTAAAGATCAAATATTTTCCCCCAATAGTAGCCCCTCGAATAAGTCTCTCTGAATTGTCAGTGCAATGAAGAGAGCAGTATACACAAGAAATATTTTCATGTTCAAGACTTAGAAAAAAGTGAAAGTCCTTACAACCATTTGTAATAATGTCTTTGGGGATAAGAAATCTCCGGACCTAGAATCCGTTCGGAGGTGTCCAAGAGGGCAGCTTCTGAATCGAGGTTTCTTCGGAGCCAAACTAGCCATTAGTTCTCAGAGCCTTTAGACCCAAATTAGAGTTGTTACTCTCCAAGAAGGCTAATGGTCGCACGATCTCACGGTGGTTTCAAGTCTTCACTTTAGTGGCCTTGCATGTCATAATAGCGTTGAAACCGAAACAAAGCAACCCAAATGTTGCTATGTAACGTACAACACAAGGGACCTCAGAGGTTATAAAAGGAGGAGAATAGTGATTTTGAGGCACATTACCAACTGCTCGGTAGACCCGCCTTTCCCCTTCTCTAGTTTCCATTTCCAATCGTTCTAGCTTTCTTCGATGGAGAGAACTAGCTCCAAGGTTCCTGCATCGGCCTCGGCATTGGCCCGACAGCAGGCCATGGCGGCGGCAGCAGTGGCGGTGGGACCTTCGGAGAACCCTCAGCCCACCGGCCCTCGTGATCTCCGACCAATATCCACCAAGTATATGGATCAATCGTATAGACTTGGGGCATCGACCTACTGAAGAAGATAGCCGAAGCGGTTGCCGAGAAGCTGGGGACCGGAGTGAAGGTGCGAGCCCCTGGAAAAGAAGTTATTCCTGTACCGCAAGCGGGAGAGGTCGTGGTTTTTGAAGCCTTCTTTGAAGCCAAACTCAGGCTCCCTGTTGTAGACTTCTTGACAGAGGTATTGGATCTATTCCATGTAAAGCTTCCTCAGCTTTCTCCAAATGCCATCGCTCGCTTGACCATCTTCGAATGGGCCTTGTGAGCTGAAAGGTGTGCGGGGAGAGCGGAGATCTTCACAGCTCTTCACAAGGCTTCATGTCAACCGAAGACATATATTGGACCCAGAGGAGAGAAGATGGTAGTGGCCTTCGGAAGCATAAATTTCCAACTTCGGGATGAATTTCAAGACATATTTCCAGCAAAGGCCATCAACAACCGGTGGTACTCAAAATGGATCCTTCGTTGGTTCTAGGCGGTGGTGGGCATGACCTCCGTCTTGGCGGGGCCCCTAGAAGAGATCATGTACCGGAGGGAAGCATACATTAGCCCAGATTTGAGCCAACTTTAGGAACGCTTGAGGTTGTTGTACTCCATAAGTCGATGCATGAGAGTGTGCTACTTGGCGGAGGAATTCATAGCCCTCCGAAATCATGCTCTGATGGCCAATTGGCCTATCCACTTCAAAGAGAACCCATAGGGGGGACTTCGAGAAATCTCTTTGAACTCCGCAGGTAAGCTTCCCACATATCCTGCATTAAAATGTTTCATACATATATTGATTTAATTTTATTGAACTAATCAGATGATATCTTATCTTTCAGCTCCGTGTATGACGCTGACTCCAAAGAAAATAGTCCAAGCAACAGAGAAAGTTCTCGGAGCTCCTACGCTCGTGGAGTAGGAGCGGAGGGTGAAGCTGATCGGGAACTAGGAGCGATTCAATCGAGTATGGAGTGTACTCACAGTAGAGCCCCTAGCCCTTCTAGACTGGTCCGCGATAGAACCGGCGCCAAGGAAGAGGAAAGCCGACGCTGGGGCCTCCGGCCTAGTGAAGACACCAATGAAGAAGCTAGCCTGAAAGCCGAAGGTTCGTACCCCTTCGAAGTTGCCCATTTCATCACCGGAGCAGTCTGAAGAAGAAGATGATGCGGACATGCAGATGGCAGAGGAGTTCAAAGCTCTGCTTGTGGGGGACGATGAAGGGGGTTCTCGGATGGAAACCGAGAACCTTGTCTGAGATGGCGTGGAAGTGGTGCCAAACGAAGAGGGGGGCGAACCTAGGCAGGTGGATGCCAAAGTTGCTCCATCGGGCCGAACGGAAGTGTCGGTCCGTGACCAAGGCAGAGTTGAGGCTGAAAAGGTTCAGACCCTAGGAACGGAGGGCCCTGCTCTAGACGAAGTGGTGGTTTCCGCAGCCGAGGAGACTCTTATGACTATTGCTTCGGTTCAATCTATTGATAGAAAAAAATGGCATCAATGGTTAAGATTGTCAAAATATCAATTTTGGTAATTTGGGCCGAAAATACACATGTCTCGGATCAGGCCGAAGCCCTACAGGGCTGAAGGACCATTGGGCTATGGGCTCCGGAAGCTTCCAGCCAGCCCACAGCCTTCAGCCAAGAGGCCTTCGGAGGCCCACGCCGCCGAAGCTTCAGCCCGAGGAGCAGGCTTCGACGGGCCTAGCCGAAAGCCCACTTCAGGCAGAGATAGAGTTGGATCCATTTCAGGCTAAGTGTTTATCTCTACGCATGATTCAGCTGAGTTATAGCAGATTAGATTTAGAGATTAGAAGTCTAGCCCCAATAAATATAGGAGCGAAGCCAGTTCAGAGCCCCCCGACAAAATCAACCACAAAGCCTAGCTTTGAATCACATTTACTTTATCTTTACTTTTCTGTACTCTTTGTGGGTTTGCCTGAAAGCCCTTCGACGGCCACTTCGGAACAGTGGTAATCCTTGTTACTTCGCTCGTGAAGTATCTGTTAATCTACATAATAGATTGCTATCACCTTGTTACTTCTCCTGTGAAGTATCCGTGAATCTATGTAATAGATTGCTATCGCCTTGTTACTTCGCCTGTGAAGTATCCACTAATCTACGTAATAGATTGCTACCTTCGCTCCTAATACAACAATTAGCAGAATTCGGTCCTCAGGCCGAATTGGTACTTCGAATCTACTCTATCGTAGGTTTCCACGTTCGGAGCTACTTCGTCGGAGGTGTCTGGAGCTGAGAGATTGGTTTCGAAGGTCGCCAGAACACTCTTCGGCGAGACTGCTACTTCGACCGCACGCCAACAGACTTCGTCACGACAAGCTTCACCACGCTTGTACTTTGCTCCGGACAAAGTCACGCTCGCGCGTTGCGTTTGAGTCATTATTCTGTATCTTACTATATCAGAGACTTCGCGCCAAACCCCACTGTTCGGAGTTGATTGTCGTGTCCAGATCTGTTCGGAGTTCATCTTCGGCCAGGTCGGTCCGAACGCCGAAGGTACCCTTCGGTGGGACACTTCGCATCAGATGCCGAAGGTACACTTCGGTGACCCCCTTCGCACCATACTTCGAATCAGTCAAGCTTCGCTCGGTCTACTAATTTATTCTATTTAATATATTTCTTTCGGCTAATTGGATTATTTTGTGTGATCTGATTGCCTGGCGACTCCACCCCCCTTATCACGGCTAAGGGTAGTCGGAACGCGACGTCGGTGTTGTGTTACGCTTAGGCTTGTCCCTAAGTATCCACACACTTTTGGATCGTCGAACTGACCCAAGTGCGGGTCACGTTTTCGTGTCAACACACTTTTTGGCGACTCCGCTGGGGAAAAGCTACGCCAACATGACGGGTACGTCTACATCAGCCATCGGTACATCTACAACGACTACTACGTCTACACCGCCGATGGACACCATAGGAGGCACGGATATCGACAACCGCAACATCCTAACACTTACTCTTAAAGATATTCCCGCAGAAGACCGAGCAGAGATTGAGGCAAAGTTGAAGGCGCTCCAAGACATGATGCTTGGTGGCTACGTCAAGACACGCGCGGGCTTCATCAAGCATGACATCATCGCCCCCGACCTTGCTCGGATTCAGGTAACACCTGTATCGCCTCGTTTATCTTCTTTAGAGATTGAGCAAAAATTAGCCGCATCAATAGATCAGGCCGTTAGCGCTTCGCTAGCCAACCGTTTAGATTCGGCTGTTAGCTCCCAAGTAGAGTCGACTCTTAGAAGGTTCGACTTTACTAAGGCCGTACCACCAGTCCCTATTGCTAGTGTACCTCTAGTAAATCATGTGTACAGCAGAACTGACGGTAGCACTGGCAAGACCGCCATGTCTCTAGCCTCAACACCCATGGCCGAGACTAGTCATTATGCTTACGGCCAAGCTAGCATCGCGTACCACGCACCACCACCACCTGCGCTAGTACCAGCCCCGCTCGCGCTGCCCGCGCGACATGAACAGGCATCTGGGCTCGAGCACGTCGTACAGCTAGCACGTAGGGAAGAGTCCCATGGTCGACACGCTGATATCCCGCCGCGTGTCGCGCCCCCGCACGAGAGACGTGTGCAGGCAGCAGGCCAAGATGACCTAGAGGAGC
Source organism: Zizania palustris (assembly GCA_019279435.1). NCBI lineage: Eukaryota > Viridiplantae > Streptophyta > Magnoliopsida > Poales > Poaceae > Zizania > Zizania palustris. Next base: position 41,138,674 of record JAAALK010000290.1, on the reverse strand, counting down.
GAATCCAGGCACTATTTAGGGAATGCGCTGGCTTCGTGCATAGGGGTCGGGTTAGGGTTTACCATAAGCCATATCCCGATAATTTTGATGCAATACCCTACCCCCGCGGTTATAGAATCCCTGAATTCACTAAGTTCGACGGCAAGGGTAGCAAAACCACACTAGAGCATGTTAGTCAATTTTTAGCAAAGTGTGGAGAAGCTAGCGGGACGGATGCACTAAAAATTAGACTATTTTCTCTCTCGCTATCCGGCACCGCTTTCACTTGGTTTTCGGCACTCCTGCCGAACTCCATTTAGACGTGGGATGAATTGGAACAAAAATTCTATGACTACTTTTACACGGGTGAGATAGAACTTAGGCTTTCACACTTGACATCGGTTTGGCAAAAATCTAACGAGAATGTCTCCGAGTACATCAAGCGTTTTAGGGATACTAGAAACCGATGTTTCAGCCTTAGTATCTCAGAAAGGGATTTGGCGGAACTAGCTTTTAATGGGTTGTGTTCCGAGATTAAAGAAAGATTAGACAACCATAACTTTTTAGAGGTTAGCCAAGTCTTGCAGCAGGCTCTAGTCCATGAAGGCGGAGCCAAAGATAAAAAGTTTATTAAGATGTTTAACAAGCCTAGGGCTGAAATCCACGTCATGGAACACTCCGATGAGGAGGAGTCAGAAGAGGAGGATTCAGCCAACATGTACGCGACCGAATGGGTTTGGAACGCTAAGAGTAAACCCATCATGTGCTCCGAATTACGGCCGTCTCCCACAAAGAATCAGCCGAATTTGACATAACTAAGTGTGATAAAATATTTGATTTTCTCTTAAATAACCAGCTTCTCAGGTTGCCTAAAGGCCAAGTCATTCCATCTGCTGACGAATTGAAGAAACATCCATACTGTAAGTGGCATGATTCACATTCACATAATTGTTGACACGAAAACATGGCCCCGCACTTGGGTCAGTTCGACAATCCAAAAGTGTGCGGATACTTAGGGACAAGCCTAAGCGTAACAGAGCACTGACGTCACGTTCCGACTACCCTTAGCCGTGGTAAGGGGGTCGAGTCGCCAGGCAATCAGATCACACAAAATAATCCAATTAGCCGAAATAAATATATTAAATAGAATAAATCAACAAACCGGTCGGAGCCTGTCTGCTTTGAAGTATGGTGCGAAGGGGGTCACCAAAGTATACCATTGGTGTCTAGTGCGAAGTGTCCCGCCGAAGGGTACCTTTGGCGTTTGGACTGATCTGGCCAAAGATGAACTCCGAACGGATCTGGACGCGACAATCACCTCCGAACAGTGGGGTTCGGTGCGAAGTCTCTGATACAGTAAGATATAGAATAAAGACTCAAGCGCAATGCGTGAGCATGACTTCGTCCGGAGCGGAGTGCGAGCGTGGCGAAGCCTGTCGTGACGAAGTCTGCTGATGGAGCGCGCTGTCAAAGCAAAAGTCTCGCTGAAGGGTGTTCTGGAAACCTTCAAAACTGATCTCTCAGCTCCGGACACCTCTGACGAAGTAGCTCCGAACATAGAAACCTGCAATAGAGTTGATTCGAAGTACAAATTTGGCCTGAGGACCGAATTCTGCTAAGTGTTGCACTAGTAGTGAAGGTAGCAATCCGTTACGCAGATTAGCGGATACTTCACAGGCGAAGTAACAAGGCGATAGCAATCTATTACGTAGATTAATGGATACTTCACAAGCGAAGTAACAAGGATTACCACTATTCCGAAGTGGCCATCAGAGGGCTTCCAGGCAAACCCACGAAGAGTACAGAAAGGTAAAAATAGAGTAAATGCGATCAAAGCTAGGGCTTTGTGGTAGATTTGTGTTGGGGGGGTTTGTGAACTGGCTTCGCCCCTATATTTATAGGGGCCAGACCTCTGATCTAATATGCTATAATTATGCTGAATAGAGATAAAAACTTAGCCGGAATCATGTCCAACTCTACCTCTGCCGAAGTGGGCCTTCGGCCAGGCCCGTCGAAGCCTGCTCCTTGGGCCGATGCTTCGGTGGCGTGGACCTCCGAAGGCTTCCTGGCTAAAGGCCATGGGCTGCCTTGAAGCTTCCGGAGCCCATAGCCTAATGGTCCTTCGGCCCCATAGGGCTTCGGCCTACCCCAGGACATGTGTATTTTTAGCCCAAATTACCAAAATTGATATTTTGACAATCTTAGCCATTGATGCCATTTTTTCCTATCAACACATGCCCCCCTACCTTTTAGTGAACTAAGTGAACTAAAAGCACAACAAGCTAAAGATGATACCTTCCATATCGGCCTTTCGACACCTTTTACGCTGTTTGCCACACACTTGGGAAATACCTTTTCAAGTATCTACCATTCAAAGCTCTTCGAAACAGCTCTCCTTGCAGAGATTCTAACACATGCGTTTCTAGGAGCGATTTCGGCTATTTTGAAAGGGCCTTCCCAACTAGGTGACCATTTACCAAACTTGGGAATCTTAGTACCTAAAGGTAAAATCGTTTTCCAAACCAAGTCACCCACTTGAAACGATTTTGGTTTGACCTTCTTATTGTAGGCTTTAGCTACTCTTCTCTTGTCTACTTCTATGGCTTCTAAAGCCTTCAATCTCTTATCGGTCACTTCTTCTAGGTTGTCGTTCAAAAGAGTTTCATACTCATCGACCGATAAGCCATCTTGCTAGACATGACTACTAATACAAAAATAGCCATGCTACACCAACCGGCTTTACAGACACTGGTACAAAGCATCCTCTGGACACGCTAACAAAATCGTAATCCAAAAGATGTCTACTTGAAATACACTCTACCTTGTTGTGAACGGCGTCAACTGATACATCATCCAATGCCACTTGGGCCGAAGTATCTGGTGGAATGACTTCCACTTCATCGTCGTCCCACTGAATTAGGCACTGGTGCAAAGTAGAAGGAATGTAGCAATTCGCGTGAATCTAGTTGCGCCCAAGAAGCACGCTGTAGTTACCTTGTACATCGATGTCGAAAAATGCTGTTGGCAACGTCTTGTTGCCCATTGTCAACTCCATGCAGAGCACGCCCTTGGCCTCATAACTCTCGCCGTTGAAACCGTTGAGCATCAAGTTGGTCTTCTTCAGATCGTCCTCGTCCCTGCCAAGCTTCTTCAACAGTGAGTAAGGCGTTAGATTAACTGTGGTGCCACCGTCGACAAGCATCCGGGAAATCGGCTTTCCGTCAATGTGACCTCTGACGTAGAGAGGCTTCAGATGGCGAGCCGAGTCCTCAGGCTTCTCAAAAACAGTGTTGTGCGGGCTAAGGTTCAACTGAGCGACCTCGGCCTCGTCCTATGGCAGGGCAAACTCGGCGAGCAACGTGACGACGTTGATGTCCATCGCCAGGGGTGCAGGCCCCTCAGAGACAGGCGAGTAGTTGTCATCGAGCATATCATCGTCGTTGCTCGGGCTAGGAGCCGGGTTGGTCATCTTAACCGGCTTCATCCTCCATACCTGTCTTGTAGTTGGTCGAGGGAGGATTTCTTCAAAAATAGCGTCCCGCTCATCCTCTGCTTTCTTCTCGCGCATCTCCATTGCCCGTAGTCGTTGTAGACGTCTCTTTTGTGATTTAGACATGCCTGGCTCCTGTCAACTTTAGCTGAAGTGGTGCTGCCCACCTTAGCCTCGTGCACTATGTAATCGGAGGGGCCTTCATTGCGGACCCCGGTAGTCAGATCGACCTTGTTTGGCTGATCAGACCAAGCTTCGGCACGGGCTCCGGCCGAAGCAGGGGAATTACCTTCGTCAGACTTCGGCGATAAGGACTTTGGGATTGGGACTTCCTGGGACCCCACTCTGACTGTGATAGCTTCGGACTCCCTGTCCTCGGCCTCTTCACGCTTGTATCCTTTGACTTCGCTCTGTACGGGCCGATTCGGAGGTACCACGGACAATCTGTGAACGATGCCTCCCTCCGCTGGGTCTGTTTGTCCCTACCATTCATAATACCGTTAACACGGAAATGTGCCCCCGCACTTGGGTCAGTTCGATGATCCAAAGGTGCATGGATACTTAGGAACAAGCCTAAGCGTGACATGGCACCGACATCGCGTTCCGACTACCCTTAGTCGTGATAAGGGGGTGGAGTCGCCAGGCAACCAGATTACACAAAATAATCCAATTAGCCAAAAGAGATAGATTAAACAGAATAAAATCAGCAAACCAGTCAGAGCCCGTCTGGTTTGAAGTCTGGTGCGAAGGGGCCACCGAAGTGTACCTTCGGCGTCTGGTGCGAAGTACTCCGCCGAAGGGTGCTTCGGCGTTCGGACTGATCCGACCGAAGATGGAGTCTGAACGGATGTGGACGCGGCGATCACCTCCGAACAACGGGGTTCGGCGTGAGATCTCCGATACAGCAAACTACAGAATAATGACGCGAGGGCCACGCGCGAGCGCAACTTCGTTCGGTGCGTAGTATGGTCGTGGCGAAGCCCATTGCGATGAAGTATGCTGGCGAAGCCTGTTGTCGGAGCCTGCAGTCCCGCTGAAGGGTGTCCCAGTGACCTCCGAAGCCGATCTCTCAGCTCCGGACTCCTCCGACGAAGTAGCTCCGAACGTAGGAACCTGCAACAAAGATGATTCGAAGTACCAATTCGGCCTGAGGACCGAAATTTGCTAAGTGTTGCACTAGTAGTGAAGGTAGCAATCTATTACTCAGATTAGCGGATACTTCACAGGCGAAGTAACAAGGTGTAGGACCAAAAGTAGCGACCAGACAGGGGGTGAATTGGCGCCTTAAAAATTCTTTCGAATCAATGGCCTGCTCCCAACACCCAACGCACCTCAACAAACTTAGCAAAGTAAGGTGAATAGATCAACAGAGCCTCAAAAGAGCTAGCCTAACAACAACCGGTGTCCTAATCGAAAAGAGACCAACACAGAGCTAATAGGCAGATTTACAAAGCATTTAAAACATGGGCGGATCAAGGTTCACAGAAATAAATCATCACAACAATTAATCTGAGTGCATGTAAAAGAGTTGAGTCTTACTGTTCAAACATTTGTCTCCAGTTAGATACTCGTCGAAGCCTACGAACCGTGCGAAGTCAGATGTTGTCGCAGCCTTTTCGAAGTATGCAGTACCGAAGCTTGTGGATGTTGAGCCGGAGTATGCTTCGAGGTTGATGAGTGAAGGTAGAGACAGTCAAGCCTGAAGTTGCTTGCTGACGTCTCCGAAATGGAAAATCACGGCCTGCGAAGCTAACATCGAAATTGTCGTGCGAAGTCTGAAATTCACAAAGTCCGAACTGTACAGACTAATGACGTATGTATCTAACGAAGCTCACTTCTAGAAATACCGAAGCCTATTCATTCGGAGTGCTGTCTTCGAAGTGAGGACCTTCGAATAATAGGTTTACTCTGCATCTATCGAAGCACCTTCGAACTGCCAGCTTCGGACCGAAGTCAACAAAGTCAGAAATCAAGAATCGAACCCCTTCGCAAAAATCTGAATGAGGCTTTTACACGGGCTTCGTCAGGGAATGTGAGGTCGTTTCACTGCAAAAGTAATGAAGCCCAAAAGACATGCTTGTGACAGCCTTCGCTCAATAGATGGCTTCGAACAAGAAGCAAAACATACAGCCGAAGCATGCAAAAAGTTTGGAAGCTATCTGAACCGTGACGTGGGACCCACAAGTAAGTGACTACAGTTTGATAGTACTGAGTACTCTACTGCAACCTATTCGTGAAATAGGCCATATAGGCTGAAGTCTACAAGATGATAGCCTGACATGCAGAAAGCAGTGAGGAAACAATTCGTGCCAATATACAACTCAATGACAGGAGCTGATCACAAGAAAAATAGTGCACATACACGGTACAAGCTACTACAGAAGAATTCACATACACCTGTGCTTGTTCTTGGAAACTGTAAAAACGATCCTGCAGCTCTAGAGAATAGACCCTAGAGGCTAGCAAAAGCAGATTTCAATGGAAACAACACAGAAATGGCACTGCGGCAAATAGGCTGACACTAGCCTGCTGGCTAGCCTGCAACATAGTGAATCACACTTCTAAACACGAAGTGATAAACGCTGCAAGAAAAACACTCAAGACATGCAATAAATGCGATGAGATCTACAAAGTGAAGAGAAATCTCTCTGTAGCAGACTCGAAGCAAGAAAAACACTCAAGACACACAGATCGAGAAACCAAATCCGCAACAGTGCATGATGGCTATGAAACAAAGAGAATAAACCTGAACGACGATTTCTTAACGTGCCTGATGGAAACAAATGGCCGCGGAGAAGAGCCACCGGGAGCAAGAACACCAAAAAGTGACCCAAGCTTTTTAGTAAGATTAAACTAGATTTTAGAATGGGTAACCCTAACCCTAGGGATTGGGGCCCTATTTATAGGCAGCCCAATAGCCTAGGAATATTCCAACAGACCCTTAGGGTTTTTACAGACGCTGAAATCAATGGAAAAGACCAAACTTCCCTTAGAATATTTTTACAGACTCGACTGACTGACTGTGGGTCTAAGTACAAAATAGTAAACTCCTATTATAGATGACTTATCCGGAAGCGGAGCTTTCGTAGCGACTACGGCTTCTCCCCAGAACGGTCCGATCCAAGATCAGCGGTCGTCAGTTTTGTGCCGAAACTGACAAAGCGTCCATCGACTTTGCACCAGGTACCCAGATTGGGCCGGCCCGATTCCGCAGCTCTCTCAGCCTGGCAATCACTCGCCGCCCGTGTACCTGAGTCAATCCTAGTCAACAATCCAGTGGATCCTCTGCTGCTCCTAGCCCATGTACCCAGATTGGTCCAGCCCAACTTCATGGCCCCTCTGCCCGACAGTTGCTCGCTTCCCGTGTACCTGAGTCACATGTGGCCCAGACGCAATAGGTCTTCTCCTCTCTTTGTGTCCTCTTTGACTTCCGTTGACAATGACTCATCACATCTGGAGCCATGAGGCCCACGCTCTTCAGCATGGCTCCTCAATCTCCCCCTTGATGAGTGCATTATCAACACTTCTCTTAATCAGCTCTCTAGTACCTGTGAACACATGTGGAAACATGAAAACAAAGCACAAGAAAACAGAGAAGAAAAAATAAAGTAAAATTTTAACCCTAATGATCGAAAGCCGAACAAAAGCACGAGAGTGGTCATTATGGTTAACCAAAAGTAAAAGCTCAAAACGAGTGCAATCTCAGAATTATCAACAAGGATATCCAAAGAGTAAGGATAAACGAGACAAAAAAACTCCCCCTGAAACAAATCCCAGAGAAAGCCAAAACTCCCCCTTAAACTCTTCTCCCAAAATTTCTCCCCCTTCTTGACAAATGAACTCATCAAGCGAGACTAAATGCACTCCAAAGAGACACAGACTCCCCCTGAAATGCAACTCCCCCTCAAAATATGCAATGAATGCAACTAGGGTGCAGGTGGAGTGTAGAAAGCATGCTTCTCAGATATGATTGACTGCAATTACAACATCTAACAGGTATAGCAAAAGACATACTATCTAAGACACATGGCATGATCAGTGCAACAGATGATATCAAAAGAAAGTCATTAGCACACATTTTTCAATTTTCCCAAACAAGAGTATCACCACATTTTCTAGTTGACGAGCAAGGTAAAGCATGAGATACAAAAGCTAACTGATATCTACCAAGATAAGCATCGTCCAAAAACAAAGCGCTTCAGCAAACTTGTTATCATTTCAATTTTCAGGCTTTTTCTTTTTCCTTTTTCATTTTTTCCAGGGGTTATTTGCATGTCAAACCTTATGCTAACCGACCAAGTCAAGCCTAGGCCAGAACTGGATCATCAGAAGCTTAAGACATTGGTCTTGGCATACATTACACTGTCCTAGTTCATACCAAAGTGCTATGGTATGCAGTCCAGAACAATGTAATGCGACAAAGAAAACCCACCTGGATCTTTTCAAATTATGCATAAAAAGGCATGGAATTTTCATTTTTCTGATTTTTCATCATTTTTATGGCACATTTCCATGTTTAAAGCATAAAGATGTCCAAGTTGCATATCTGCATCTAAGTAAGGATCTAGCTACAAGGCATGTAACAGATATCAGACATATCAAGTGAACTGAACCAAAACATGATCATCGACAAGTAATCAAAAGCATGTACCAGCTAGACTATGTAAAGTAGTTCAATCATATAACAGAAGCAGGCTCAAAAGTGTGATATGTGAGTATGTATGATATGAACACACACAAAAAGACTCAAGAAAAGAGTAAAGAAGAAAGAACACTGACTCAAAATATCCTAAAAAGGATACACAACACCCAAATCCCCTTGTAAACGCTCAAAGGTAGACTGATCTAAGGGTTTGGTGAAAATGTCAGCTAACTGATGATGGGTATCAACATGAACAAGGTCAATGACACCTTTCTCATATTGATCCCGCAGAAAGTGAAAGCGCACATCGATGTGTTTGGTTTTTGAATGGAGACAAGGGTTTTTCCCTACACTAATTGCACTGGTGCTATCACAAAACAGAGGAACTCTGGTAGGAAAGAACAACCCAAAGTCTTGCAAAGTGGAAATCATCCAAACCAACTGTGAGCAGCAGCTAGCAGCAGCTACATACTCAGCCTCAGTGGTCGAAAGTGCAACTCCAGACTGCTTTCGAGAAGACCAAGAAACAAGAGACGAACCAAGAAACTGGCAAGTACCGGAAGTCGACTTGCGATCCAACCGGCACCCACCAAAGTCAGCGTCTGAAAAGCCAGATAAATCAAGAGATGATGATGCTGAGTAATAAAGACCAAGATCAGGCGCATAGGTGAGATACCTGAAAATGCGCTTGATATCCTGCCGATGAGACGCGCATGGTGAAGACTGAAAGCACGCGCACAGTCCCACGACGAACTGTATGTCTGGCCTCGTCGCCGTCAAGTACAGCAGTGAACCGATCATCCCTCGAAACTCTCTCTCGTTGACCTTGACGCCGCTTTCGTCCTTGTCCAGCCCCCCAGATGTGCCCATTGGGGTCATCTGAGGCTTCAGCTCTCCACCAAAGTCGAACTTCTTCAACATGTCTCGAGTGTACTTACCTTGGTGGATGAAGGTGTCGTCCTTGGTCTGCTTGATCTGGAGCCCTAGGAAGTACTTGAGCTCACCCATGAGACTCATCTCAAACTCACAGTGCATCTGCTCAGAAAACTTGGACACAAGAGCATCAGTAGTTCCACCAAAAATGATATCGTCCACGTATATCTGAGAAACCAAAAAATTTGATGCATCTCTGAGCAAGAAAAGAGTTTTATCAACAGAACCCATCACAAAGCCCTTCCCCAACAAAAACTGCTTTAACCGGTCATACCAAGCCCTGGGGGCTTGCTTCAGACCGTATAAAGCTTTCTACATCTTAAAAACATGTCGAGGAAACTTAGGGTTCTCAAAACCGGGGGGCTGCCTAACATAAACCTCCTCCTCTATGTACCCGTTCAGAAAAGCACTCTTGACATCCATTTGAAAAAGATTAAAACCCTTCGAAGCGGCAAAAGCTAAGAGAATGCGAATGGGCTCAAGACGGGCAACAGGGGCGAAAGTCTCCTCAAAGTCAATACCCTCTTTCTGTCAAAAACCCTGGGCAACCAGTCGAGCTTTGTTGAGCACCACAACCCCATCTTCACCTTGCTTGTTTTTGAACACACACTTGGTGCCTATGGGGTTGCATCTGGGTGGCAGCTCAACTAGTGTCGAAACCCGATTGCGGACAAAATTCTCAAGCTCTTCTTGCATAGCATTAATCCAATTCGTGTCAGAAAGAGCATGAGAAACGTCTCTGGGCTCAAAAGATGCAACAAAAGCAGATTTAGCAAACATAACAAGAGAGTCAACAGAAGAACACAAAGTCCTCTCAAACAAATCACCGATGATGAGCTCTGAGGGGTGATCACGCTGAACTACTCGGGATCCCTGGTGATCTGAAGTCACCTCACCGGATTCAGCAGCTGGTACCTCTGGACTTGACTGAGGGGGCTTGATCGAAGTGGAAGAAGTGATCAGAGGTCCGCCCTCGTCCTCAGTAGAAGTCTCAGAAGGTGTGGGTTTTGTAGGCTATGCAGAAGGCCCACCCTAATCAGCAGCTAGAGCGTCATCATCTTCCTCGAAGATGGACTCTCCGAGCACACCATCTCCAGAAAGCTCAAAAGAAGGAGTCAAAGAAGGCAAGGACTCATCAAAAGAAATCTCACAAGTCTCGACAAGTTGCTGAGAGTCGAGGTTCTAAACACGGAAGCCTCGAGAATGCAAAGCATAGCCAAGAAAAACACCATCCCAACAACGAAACTCAAACTTGTCCAAATGCCCTCCCTTCTTGAGCACAAAGCACTTGCAGCCGAACGCTCGCAAGTGGCTCACCTTGGGTTGTCTGCCAAACCGCAACTCATATGAAGTCTTACCTAGGTAAGCTCTAAGAAAAATGCGGTTGGCCAGATAGCAAGCCGTGTTCATGGCTTCAGCCCAAAAACAACTAGGAGTCATGTGCTCATCGAGCATCGTCCTGGCCATCTAGACTAGCGTATGGTTCTTTCGTTCCACAATGCCGTTCTGTGGGGGAGTGTAAGGAGCAGAAAACTAATGATCAAGACCCTGATCACTACAGAAGCTTACGAACTGAGAGTTGTTGAACTTAGAACCATTGTCAGAGCGAATCGCTCGCATCTGACCATTGTTCTAATTCTTCAGCTTCAAAATTAGGTCATGAACAAAATGAAAAGCCTCATCCTTAGACTCCAAGAAGAAAACCCACGAGAATCGAGAAAAATCGTCAACAATAACAAGCACGTACCACTTCCCACCGACTGAGCGTACCCGAGCTAGACCAACAGTGTCCATGTGTAACAGCTCACCCAGATAGGAAGTCATCACCTGAGTCACAGGTGAGTGAGAAGCGGCAACCATTTTCCCGTGACGACAGGGATGGAAAACTAGATTCTTCTCGATCTTAATCTTGGGGAATCCTCGGATGAGGTCCATAGATCTCAACCTAACTAGCAGATCAAAACTCAAATGACCCAACCTCCTATGCCACTTCCAGAGCTCACAGGAGTATCTAGCAATTAAACAGCGAGAAAGGCTAAAAGAACTAGAGAAGTCAATCCAAAAAACCTTACCGAAAGGTAAGATCTGGCAAATCAAAGACCCTCTAGAATCAATCACAGAAGAACTACCCTTCTTAAAATGAACCTCCAACCCATCCTCAAGAAGTTGCGAAACAGAAATCAAATTGAAGTTCAAATTTTCAACCAAAGCAACGTTGTTCAAAGAGAAATGGTCAGAGATGCGAATTGAGCCAATGTCGTGTACCTTCCCTTGACCACTATTCCCGAAGGTGATGTATTCCTTGGAGCTCGGGGGAGAGAGATTGGAGAACCATCTGCGATGTCCCGTCATGTGGCGAGAGCATCCTGAGTCCATGATCCAAACATCCTCCAATCCCCGATCCTACACAATCTGTGGTTGTAAGGGGGAGCAAATGGTCCAGCACCAGGTTTAGCAAAAGAACTAAACCAGTGTCGAGCCATCTTCTCAAAAGACGGAAAGCAGAAATCATCATAAGAGTCTGGACCAAAACGCGGCTCAAAGCGCGGTCCACGATTTGCCTAAAACCTCGGCCACGAGGTCCAGGACCGTATCCAAAATGAGCTGGAGCTCTGCCAGAGCGAACACCACCATCCGGAGCACGAACATGAAAGTCATCTCCTCGACCACCACCTACACGACGCGGCCTGGTCTCTAGCCTCTCCCGCATCGAGGAACTCTCAGTCTACCACCCTGCTAGGAGAACTGCTCTTGGCCACCACGAGCTCTCTCTGCTCTCTCAACCCGCTTCGTCCTGAAGCAAAACTCTGCAAGATGCTCGTCTTTCTAACAATACTCACAGTGGTAGGTGGGCTTCTTGGGATGTGGTTGAGGCTTGGGGTTCTTGGGTTTGGTGGGGTTGGGTGTAGTCTTCTTGGTGTGAGAGGGCCCAGGAAGAGAGTCAAGAGAAGTGCGGAGGTGTTTGGGCTTCGGAACCCAGATGGGCTTCTTGGGTGGAGCTTTAGGCTGTTCTTGGAACACTCCATCCTTGGGCTGACTAGCCTGAAAAGACTCAGTGGAGTGAGACTTGGGGTATCTCTGCTCAGAAGTCATTTTACTCCACTCCATTTCCCGGCTAATGGCACTCTCAAAGTCAGCCTTGGTGTAGGTGTAGCCTACCCCAAACCCATCCTACCTCTTAAACTGCTGGATCATCATGCCGAGCTGTGGCTCTCTAGCACTCACCCAACTCAGGATTGAATGGAGGTAAAAGTTCTCATTTTGGACATCAGCTAGCTCCTCTCTCAAAGAAGCTAGTACCTCCACCTGAGACAAGCAGGTCTCACACACTCTATCAACCTGGACAGACTTCTCAGCTTTTAGCTTAATCAATTCCAATCTAAGAGACAGGCAGTTCTCATAGACAGTGGGTGGAACTGACAGTGTCTCAAGCTCTAGCCTAGTATGCCCTAGCTCAGCTCTAACTCTTTCCAACTCGCTCAAATGCTCATCACCCTTGGATTTCAGCTCAGCTAAAATAACTAGATGAGATGGGCAATCAGGACAGGGCACGACGATAGTGGCATGAGCATCTTTTAGCTCCAGCTGAGCGCTCTCAAGCTCAGTGGCCAAAGCGTCCCTCTCATCAACCCTTTCTGTGTACCTAGACTTTAGAGTCGTCAGGTCACACAGAAGCACCTCACACTTTGGGCACTCACTACTATCACCCAAGAAAGGGGAAGAAGATAGACTCTCAATTCTGCCGTTGGCCATGGCAAGCTCATTCTCCAGTTCATCTATCCTCTTCTTAGCCCCTCTAAGCAGTTTTTCCCAATATTTCAACTCCTAACGATTACTTTCAAGTAAATCAACGATTTCACGTTCATAAGATGATACCTTCTCATTTTCATCGTCGTTAGAGTCGTCGGAGGAGCCCTTCTCTTCCTTATCCCCAAGAGCCATTGAGCAGAAGCTCTTGCGGGATCTTCGGCGTTGATGTGAGCGGCTCTTCGGCCTGTCCCAGAAAGCCATGAAGCAAAGGCCCGCCGGATCGTCCTTGTCCTTCCCCTTCCTGATGACAATCTCCTCATCGCTTGAGCTCGTTGAAGAGGAAGAAGACGTGGACCACTTGGAGTAGCTTTTCTCCATCTCGGTGAAGAAGGCCTTGTCACACTTCTTGTTCTCACGCCGGTAGTCCTTCAGGGCCTTTCTAAAGAATCTGGTCTTTGGCTTGCCCTTTGTGAAGGAAGAGCTGTCGTGCTTGCCAGTCATAGAAGCCACCATCGGTGCCCTTCTTGTGACCAGTGCCTTGGGGCAGTCGGCAATGAAGTGACCTGGATCACCACACTCAAAGCACCTAGATTTCGTGCCGTGTCTTTTGAACATTCTCTTGTCATAAACACGATGCACCCGGTTGTTAAAAAGACACAGGTCATCATCTCCTAACGAATCGAGCTGGTCCTCAGTGATAGACATCAAGGAGAACCCAACACAGTTCACAGAAGAGGGATCAGTAGACGGTGTAGCAAGGGCCAGGGTCTTTGATCCAGAGCCAGTGAGATTTGATCTCAACTGGGTATCAACATTAGTGGCCTTCAGCTTGCTAAACAACTCAAAGATTGTCAAGGTATCATAAGATGTGCTCTCAATGATAGAGGATACCTTGATCTCCCAGGTCTTAGGGTCCAAGGTATGGAGAATCTTGAGCGCCTGCTCATGATTTGAGACTAACTAAACACCCTCAACCTTGTTGGCCCGAAGCTTGTTTATAATCGATTGAAAACGACCAAACAACGCTTCAACAGATTCACCCGGCTTCTGTGTGAAATTCTCATATTCACGCCAGTAGGTCTGATAGAGCCGAGCCTTAACTTGGGCTGTCCCCTCATGGTGTGCCTGAAGGGTAGCCCAGATCTCTCTCGCAGTAGTGAGATGGCTCACACGCTCAAATTCAGTGGGACCTAAACCAGAAAACAAAATATTCACCGCTTTGTTGTTGTTCTGATGCTGGGCAATAATATCTAGAGAATTACGCTCAGCAACAGGCAACACTGTGAAAGTAGCGTGAATACAAATGTCCCAAATGTCCGAGCTTTGGCTCATGAGATAGGCTCGCATGTGAGTCTTTCAATAATTATAGCCATAAGCTTCCAAGGATGGGACCTTACCAGGAGACGTCATGATCACTACTGGGGTTTAGAACCGATTAATGTATGGAAAAAAAACCTAACCAGGCTCTGATACCACTTGTAGGACCAAAAGTAGCGACCAGAGGGGGGGTGAATGGGCGCCTTAAAAATTCTTTCGAATCAATGGCCTGCTCCCCACACCCAACGCACCTCAACAAACTTAGCAAAGTAAGGTGAACAGATCAACAGAGCCTCAAAAGAGCTAGCCTAACAACAACCGGTGTCCTAATCGAAAAGACACCAACACAGTGCTAATAGGCAAATTTACAAAGCATTTAAAACATGGGCGGATCAAGGTTCACAGAAATAAAGCATCACAACAATTAATCTGAGTGCATGTAAAAGAGATGAGTCTTACTGTTCAAACATTTGTCTCCAGTTAGATACTCATCGAAGCCTGTGAACCGTGCAAAGTCAGATGTTGTCGGAGCCTTTTTGAAGTATGCAGTACCGAAGCTTGTGGATGTCGAGCCGGAGTATGCTTCGAGGTTGATGAGCGAAGGTAGAGACAGTCAAGCCTGAAGTTGCTTGCTGACGTCTCCGAAATGGAAAACCACGGCCTACAAAGCTAACTTCGAAATTGTCGTGCGAAGTCTGAAATTCACAAAGTCCGAACTATACAGACTAATGATGTATGTATCTACCGAAGCCTACTTCTAGAAATACTGAAGCCTATTCATTGAGAGTGCTGTCTTCGAAGTGAGGACATCCAAATAATAGGTTTACTCCGCATCTATCGAAGCACCTTCGAAATGCCAGCTTCGGACCGAAGTCCACAAAGTCAGAAATCAAGAATCGAACCCCTTCGCAAAAATTTGAATGAGGCTTTTACATGGGCTTCGTCAGGGAACGTGAGGTCGTTTCACTACAAAAGTAATGAAGCCCAAAAGACATGCTTGAGACAACCGTCGCTCAACAGATGGACTTCGAACAAGAAGAAAAACATACAGCCGAAGCATGCAAAAAGTTTGGAAGCTATCTGAACCGTGACGTGGGACCCACAAGTAAGTGACTATAGTTTGATAGTACTAAGTACTCTACTGCAACCTATTCGTGAAATAGGCCATATAGGCTGGAGTCTACAAGATGATAGCCTGACATGCAGAAAGCAGTGAGGAAACAATTTGTGCCAATACACAACTCAATGACATGAGCTGATCACAAGAAAAACAGTGCACAGACACGGTACAAGCTACTACAGAAGAAATCACATACGCCTGTGCTTGTTCTTGGAAACTGTAAAAACAATCCTGCAGCTCTAGAGAATAGACCCTAGAGGCTAGCAAAAGCAGCTTTCAATGGAAACAACACAGAAATGACATTGCGGCAAATAGGCTGACCACTACTACAAAGCGACACTGTAGCGGCGGGCAAAATCGACCTATAGTGGCGGGCATCCAGTCCGCCACTGCTCTAACGCCACTGCTATCGCTTGTTCTCAGTGGCGGTCAGAGCGCCCGCCACCGTTGTGTCAACAGCAGTGGCGGGCGCGCTGACATCATCGGCTCGCCACTGCTATTATCAATATCAGTGGCGGGCAGATGATGTCAGCGCGCCCGCCACCACTACATCAACAGCAGTGGCGGGCGGGCTGACCTCATCTGCCCGCCACTGCCGTTATCAATAGCAGTGGCGAGCAGATGATGTCAGCACGCCTGCCACCACTATGTCAACAGCAGTAACGGGCAAGCTACCTCATCTGCCCGCCACTGTTGTGTATAAGCCATAACACAGAATGCTGTGATCCCACAAACCAAAACACAAAAATTATATGCTTCACACAACCATCCACATACACAGCAGCAAAACATCCACATATCCACATACACAGCAGCAAAACATCCACATATCCACATACACATCCACAACAACAACACATCAACACAACAACCATCAATCTCATCAATTTTCAAAAATTCACAATGTTTACATTCTTCCGGTTTATGTTTCACAATAAACATCCATCAACACAATTCATTGTTTCACAAATACATGCTCATGCGGTTTATGTTTTCTTGGAAGGCTAACTCATATCTTAATTGGTTCGCCTTTTCATTCTTCCGACCCAATCATACAGAGTTGGATGCTTGGCCACTTCACTCTCAGGATCGAAAAATACTCCAAGCTCATGAAGAATCTCATGCATCGTGAAGCGGCACATCCTTGATACGATTCCGTACATTTGTGATTCAGAGAGTTGGCTCTTCTGGGCAACGGTTGATGGACCTGACGCCTGCATACGTAAAATATAAGTACATACGCTGCAAGTTATATTAGATTAACACACAAGAAATCAACTTACTTCTTTAGTATCCTCAGATACTGTCCGCCCAAACTTTCCTAAGTTATTGCTCATGAAATCACAAGTATATTAGCCACAATGCACGGAACCAAGAGATTGTTTGTGACACTTCAAAATAGACAAAGTTAGAACGATATATAGTTTGGCTTTATCAATTGAATTAACAAATTTAAAAATATAATATTACCGGAAAGTTGGTTCTGATAAGCATTTCTTTCGGCCTCTGTGGATCATGTGGGCCACCTAACTTTTCCACGTAGTATCTATATGCACTCTGAATAACATTTAATATATCTTGATATTCTTTTTTGGGTTTGTCGAGCGAGTCGAGCACATAAACCCTTGAGCTTTTTGGGTATATCAGAAGTGCAATCCAATGATCACTATCGAAAGAAGTAATATATGATTATGTTAGTTTCATAATCGATAAAATGTGTTTAAGTGGATATAGTGGGTATACTTACTTAAAGTTATATGCCCCACATATAATTTCTCTGTCCTTCCATTGATACATGCACCGCGCAATATACAACGCGGCACAACTCCTTTTGTTCTTCTTAAGTTTGTCTTCGTCTTTATTGAACATCTTTCTTTGAAATTTTTTCTTACCCGCAGTCCAGTACTTGCTATCATTCTGGTTTAGTGTCGGGTTCAGCGCACTTTGGCTTATTAATGACGGGTTTAAGTACCCATACAATTTAGACTCGTCACCGCGTGAATTACAACTGCATATGTTATAAAACAATAGTCAATATAAGACATTATTTATTTTTTCTTTGTATTGACAAAGTATAAAGTACTTACATGCACCAGAGCATCATGCTTGTGATGTCGGTTCGCTTCAGACGAAACATCCGATGGAAGTCGTCGAAAAATAGTGAAAGCTTAAACTCTGGGCAGTTGAATATTTCTTGTGGAACCGTCAGTTCTATTTGTGTTACACCTAACGAAGACGCTTCGAGGTACCAGTCATGAAATGTTTTCATCGTCCAAGGCATACAATTAAGTACTCCTTGGGGTAATAATGGTTTGCCTGGTTCGTATTCGATATAATCCTCGTCTCCGTAGGTCCTCTTATCAACAGAAAGTGAGCCCGCATGCTTTTGTACTGGAGCCTTTATGGGAGCCGCTTCGGGCATAGAACGTGTTTGCCCCAAAGTATTAAAAAATTTATGCATCTCAGATTTCAGCGCAGAACACTGCCCAGCTTGAACAGTTATCTTGTGGATTGCTGGCTTTGGGCATGCATCTTGTTTTTCAGGCTCGCCAGCAACTAGCACTGGCACTTGAGGATCAGCCGGAACTGGCACTTGAGGCTCAGTCGGAACTAGCACTGGCATTTGATCTGGCTCTGGCACATTTGTGTTGGGCTCATCAGTGGGCTCAAGCACTGGCACTAGCTTTGTCACTTGAGGATCAGAAGTCACTTTCGATTCTATCACTTCTGCCACTTTATTGGGCACTGGCTCTTCCTCTGCCTTTTCCTCTATTTCACGCTCATCAACAGGTGATAATGATCCTATATTTTGCACATCCTGAGATGAAAGATATGTGGGGGATTGTGATGAGACAATAGGTGATTTACTCTGAGAACTTGTCTGCAGTAATTTGATATCTCGGCTCGCCCATAGGACAAAGTTATTTAGAGCATCTCCGATTGTCTCAATCCCCTCATCAGGCATTGGAAGATCCAAGGGGTCATTAATAAATCCGTCGTTGGTGATCTCATTGACCTGAACCTTGGTATAGTCAGCAGGAATAGGCCGATTGTGAAATAAATCCCCAGGCATAGCAATGCCTCGTGCAGCCTCTTGGGAATGCCCTTTGCGCCCTATCGGTACATGCAGGCTGCAGGGTGTGTCCTCTTTAATATAATTTACAGGAAATTTGTCTTGTACTGAGCCAACACTGCTTGGTACGTCGAGTCGTACCTCTGGCACAATTATTTGTCCAGCTGTAGCCTGCATTATGTTTGGATTCTCGTTAATAAATTCAAAAAAGTGTCGCTCCCACTCTGCACGGCGCTCTGCGGCGTCGTCTGTGCGTGCTTGACGCTTCTTGTATGTGGCACCCTCCTGTTTCTTGAAAGTATTTTTCCAGGGTGCTATAGAAGAGACACCTCGGGTGCGCCCTCGATGTTCCTCGTTTCCGAGAGCAGATGTAAGCTGGTCATTACATCCCTCGGGCTTGAACTTTCCAGTCTTCTCCAACTCAGCGATTTCCTGTGCTTTCTGGAATACTTCACTAGTCCGTGAGTCGGAGAGCATATATTGGCCCTCGGGTGTTTTTTTAGCTCGACCTAGGAGCCATCTCTTAGTGCGCTGATCAGCACCTGAAAACTGTTCAGGTAACCCAGCCGCACGGTCCTCCTCCTCCTTTTTACTCCACTCATCCTCCTTAGCCTTATATCCACCTGGCCCAAGTTTATGGGGGAACTTATTCTTCTTATTAAGTTCTTTGAACATTATGCTCTCTTGTTTGGCTTCTTCGGAGCAATGCTGCATTTTGAATTCATTCCATTCATTTGGCGTTATAAAGCCGTAGTCGATGAGTGGCGACTCATCTTTCTGAAGGTATTGTGTGTTCAGTTTAGTCCTAAATGTACGGAGAGCCTTCCCGATAGTCTTCAATGTGGCAGCTTTAGCGTCTTCTAAGCGGTCTTCCGGGAATTTATAATGCGCTTTTATATGCTGCCACAATTCGTTCTTTGTAGCTTCAGGGACAGTCTTCCAATTTTTCCAAACTATCTTACATCGCTCCCTGGCGAGACATCCACAGTCGTTACGCCACTTCGCTGTGATTTCTTTTGGCTTCTTTGGAGCCCCATCAACATGCACTTCTTCAACCTCATAGATAGCTGTATGTAGCTTGTTCTTCTCCCGTTTCCCTCTCCTCTTCGCATTTGCAGACGATGTTGTGGCAGCGGGCTCAACATCTGTTCGCTCAGCTGACTCAATAGCTGGGACAATAGTTGTTCTTTTCTCGACTTGGAATAATCGACGCTTGCTTCCTCGCTTTGGACGATCCTACGATGATAGACAATGTGAGCTTCAGGAATGTAATCCTCGGTTAGAAGCTGCTCTGACTTGTTACTAACGTAATAATTACCTCCGCTTGAGCTTCAGGAATGTAATCCTCATCGGCGTCTTCTCTCGTTCTCTTCTTCCTAGGCTCCATTGGATGTTCATTCTCCGGAGAGTGGTACGAAGATTCGCTATCGGAGGATCCTTCAGATGAACCCTCTTTATTTGTTTTTGCGGGAGACTCGTAGATGAGCTCCTCGATGGAACGTCCTTCTTCCGCCATAGATAAACTATTCATATTAAGAGGCTAATGTATCAGAATTTTGGTTATGCAAAAAAGGTCTGATGTCATATTAATCCTAAAGTTAGGATGTTGTGTTGTTTTCTCTCTCTAGTGTTGTTGAGGCCTCAGCATATTTTGTGTTGTTTTTCAAAATGTTCATGTCTGCCATGGAACCATGTTCACATCCATTCCCTGTCAGCAACACGAGAAAGAAGAAGCTGTTGACAGGAATGGATGTGTCACATGGTTTGATGACATACATGAGATAACTCAATAACAATTTGCATCATAGGCCCCTAAAAGGAATTGTGGAATCTAATGTTGGCCTTCAGCCGGATGAACATGACGATTAGTATATAGTAGCCTTAGAAATAATAGCAGTAGTAAACTGAACACAATGTTGTTGAGGCCTCAGCATATTTTGTGTAGCTTTTCAAAATGTTCATGGCTGCCATGGAACCATGAGCACATCCATTCCCTGTCAGCAACACGAGAAAGAAGAAATTGTTGACAGGAATGGATGTGTCTCATGGCTTGATGACATACATGAGATAACTCAATAACAATTGGCATCATAGGCCCCTAAAAGGAATTGCAGAATCTAATGTTGGCCTTCAGCCAGATGCATGAACTTGAGGATTAGTATATAGTAGCCTTAGAAATAATAGCGGTAGTAAACTGGTCACAGTGTTGTTTAGGCCTCAGCATATTTTGTGTAGCTTTTCAAAATGTTCATGGCTGCCATGGAACCGTGAGCACGCCCATTCCCTGTCAGCAACACGAGAAAGAAGTTGTTGATAGGAATGGACGTTTCACATGGCTTGATGACATACATGAGATAACTCAATAACAATTTGCATCATAGGCCTCTAAAAGGAATTGCAGAATCTAATATTGGTCTTCAACCAGATGCATGAACTTGAGGATTAGTATATAGTAGCCTTAGAAATAATAGCAGTAGTAAACTGAACACAATGTTGTTGAGGCCTCAGCATATTTTGTGTTGCTTTTCAAAATGTTCATGGCTGCCATGGAACCGTGAGCACATCCATTCCCTGTCAGCAACACGAGAAAGAAGAAATTGTTGACAGGAATGGATGTGTCTCATGGCTTGATGACATACATGAGATAACTCAATAACAATTTGCATCATAGGCCCCTAAAAGGAATTGCAGAATCTAATGTTGGCCTTCAGCCAGATGCATGAACTTGAGGATTAGTATATAGTAGCCTTAGAAATAATAGCGGTAGTAAACTGGTCACAGTGTTGTTTAGGCCTCAGCATATTTTGTGTAGCTTTTCAAAATGTTCATGGCTGCCATGGAACCGTGAGCACGCCCATTCCCTGTCAGCAACACGAGAAAGAAGTTGTTGATAGGAATGGACGTTTCACACGGCTTGATGACATACATGAGATAACTCAATAACAATTTGCACCATATGCCTCTAAAAGAAATTGCAGAATCTAATATTGGTCTTCAACCGGATGCATGAACTTGAGGATTAGTATATAGTAGCCTTAGAAATAATAGCAGTAGTAAACTGAACACAATGTTGTTGAGGCCTCAGCATATTTTGTGTTGCTTTTCAAAATGTTCATGGCTTCCATGGAACCGTGAGCACATCCATTCCCTGCCAGCAACACGAGAAAGAAGAAGTTGTTGACAGAAATGGATGTGTCGCACGGCTTGATGACATACATGAGATGACTCAATTACTATTTGCATCATAGGCCTGTAAAAGGAATTGTAGAATCTAATGTTGGTCTTCAACCGGATGCATGAACTTGAGGATTAGTATATAGTAGCCTTAGAAATAATAGCGGTAGTAAACTGATCACAATGTCGTTGAGGCCTCAGCATATTTTGTTGTCATGGAACATTAGAGGGAAAAACAACACAAAATATGCTGATGTATCAACAAAACTAAAGAGAGAGAACAACACAATCTCCTAGCTTGAGAATTAATATAGTGGCTTCGGAAGTAATAGCTGACTACTGTAGCCAAGAAAGTTTTCATACATTTCCCACCTTTGACACTGTGATCAGTTTACTACTGTAGCCTCAGAAGTAATAGCAGTAGTAAACTGATCACAGTGTCAAAGGTGGAAAATGTATGAACACTCTTCTTGGCTACAGTAGCGAGCTATTACTTCTGAAGCTACTATATTAATCCTCAAGTTAGGAGATTGTGTTGTTCTCTCTCTTGTGTTGTTGAGGCCTCAACATATTTTGTGTTGTTTTTCAAATATGTTCATGGCTGCCATGGAACCGTGAGCACATCCATTCCCTGTCAGCAACACGAGAAAGAAGAAGTTGTTGACCGGAATGGATGTGTCCCACAGCTTGATGACATACATGAGATAACTCAATTACTATTTGCATCATAGGCCTCTAAAAATGTTCTAAAAAAGTGGTAATGTGGTATGCAATATTTCTCATGGCATAACTTAGATATAGAAGACTTCACTCAAGAACTAGAGGGGGGTGAATATGCGCCTCGACAAAATTCTTTCGAATTAGATGGCCCTTTCAAAACACCCAACGCTCCTCCAAACTTAACCACAGATTTAGCTCCAATGAGTCAAATTAAAGAGTACATCACAAACTTGCTATTTAATCTTTATGTCTAATCAAGAAATCAGAATTTAAACAAACTTAATTATCTAAACACCTTGCAATGATTTCAAGGGTAGCCGAGGGTGGCGTGGGCTTTGGGAGCGACGTGCGGAGTTTGGCGGCGACGGCCTTCGGGGACGACGACGACGGGCTCCGAGGGCGGCGTGGGCTCCGGGAGCGGTGGCAATGGGCAGAGTTCGGCGCACGGGAGTTAGTGAACACTCTTCAAATGAAGTAAACAAGCATATATATGTAATATTATTAAACCCCAAGTTTAAATCTTTTAAAATTTTAAGACCCGTAAAGTAGAATTATTTTAATGAATAAAAAACCTATGATTGATAACCAATCATTGGAGTTACACTCAGAATCACATTTTCCTGATGGGGATGCACCAACACTCACCAAAATTACATGATAACCAATCATGGTTTATCTACTTCGATGGTTACTCATCCAAATATATAGCGCGTGAGAAAATAAAACTTCTCATAGAGGCAACCACATCCAAGACAACAAAAAATAACATGAATTTCTCCTAATATTAACAACCACCAGTACAGAACCAAACAATCAATCGCACAAATTACGCACATGAGCACCACAAGAGATGAGATCATCTCTCTGCATGTATCCTCATCAAAACACTCAAACCACAACAACCCGTGATTTCATATATCCACACACACATACCAAGCACACATGAATCACATAATTACATATAATTGATGAACCACATTTTTACTAGGGAACAAAGGTACTCACCGGTAAGTATGAAGTGGAATGATGTCGGCAGTGTGCGCTCGGGGACGGGGACGGCGGCGCGGGGTCCGGCGACAGCGACGTGGGCTCCGGCGGAGTTCAGGCGACGACGGCAACGGGTTCCGAGGGTGGCGGCGCGGGCTCCGGGACGGGGATGGCGGCGTGCGTCGAGGACGGGGACGGCAGCGACGAGGGGTCCGGGTACACCGACGCGGGCTCCGGTGATGGGCTTCAAGGACGACAGCGATGGCTCCGAGGTGGCGGCGAGGGGTCTGGGGACACCAACGGCTCCGAGATGGCGGCGACGGGCTTCGGGGACGACAACGACGGGCTCTAATGGTGGCGGCGCAGGCACTGGGAGCGGCAGTAACTGGCAGGAGAAGATTAGGGCTTAGGGTTTTAGACGCGGGAGCGAAACTTTTATATAGGTGGATTAGCAGTGGCGGGCACACGCTGATGTCATCCTGCCCGCCACTGATATTTATCGTAGTAGTGGTGGGCGAAGACATAGTAGTGGCGGGCCGCTGATGTCACCGACCGCCACTACTAGGGTTTAGTCTGGGCGGGTGGAAAAAAGTATAGTAGTGGCGGGCATATGCTGACGTCATCATGCCCGCCACTACTAAAAGGATAACGGTGGCGGGCTGGTGACGTCATCATGCCCGCCACTACTAATCCGTTGGTGGGGTTATCTAGCATACGTTGCCACTCAAGTCGAGAAAGACTTAGTAGCGCAGTGGTGCGGGGGTTGCTTTGGTGCCATGCGGTTCGAGGTTCGAACCTGGCTGCCTGCAGGCGGTTTGAGGTTCGAACCTTGCTGCTAGCATCCAAACATTTTTTTTTTACATTTTCATGACTTTTTGTTCATGTTTAAATTCTAGTTTGAACTTGATTTTTTAACAATAAAAATACATCATAACTTATCTAATTGCAAAAACTGATATTTTTCTCCCTTAATTAGTTTACTGTTTTTATTTTCATTAAGTGTGTTTTTATTAGCATCCAAACATTTTTTTTACATTTTCATGACTTTTTTGTTCATGTTTAAATTCTAGTTTGAACTTGATTTTTTAACAATAAAAATACATCATAACTTATCTAATTGCAAAAACTGATATTTTTCTCCCTTAATTAGTTTACTGTTTTTATTTTCATTAAGTGTGTTTTTATTAGCATCCAAACATTTTTTTTACATTTTCATGACTTTTTTGTTCATGTTTAAATTCTAGTTTGAACTTGATTTTTTAACAATAAAAATACATCATAACTTATCTAATTGCAAAAACTGATATTTTTCTCCCTTAATTAGTTTACTGTTTTTATTTTCATTAAGTGTGTTTTTATTACATGTTGTTACTATATGATCGAGACTTTGTAGCGCGGTGGTGCGGGGGCTCGCTTGACATATCATGATTATTTGAAAGCAAGTAAACAAACACAAGTCCAGGCTGGGGAAACCAGCTTACACATCGAAACACACTACTGGTCAAACCCAAATCGGCACAAACCCAACCTATTTCTGGTTAAACAGATTAAAAGCCTCAACTTGCCAATCCTCAACCAAATCAGCATCATCAGGCAGTCTGAACTGCTCTCCATGTTCCTGAACAAAAAAATACACGCGGCGGTGATAGTGAGAACAACTTATTATCAATGATTGAATTGGATGATAAAAATATAAAATTTGCATAAAAAGAGGATCTTGCCTACTTCCTCCTCTTGCTGCCGCATTGCTCTACATGCTTCCCTTTTCCACCGCTAGCCTCGACATGTTTCCCTCTACCACCGGTTGTCTCATCATTCTTCCCAACACTTACCCTATCTGGTTGCGGCGATCGCGAGTCGTCCTCCGAGTCGGAGTCCATTATGAGAATCACTTTCTTCGCCAAACAACTGCAAACTATACCATCATGTACCTTATGTTTACCGCATTTGCAAACCTCACACACGCCACTTGATGTAGAGTCTGAGGATCGACTGTTTGTTGGTTCAATCTTAGGAGGAGCCATCTGCATTTTTTTGTCACATTGATATAACATTAAAAAACCCTAAGCTAGTAATATTATAGTACATTAAAAAACATTATTGTTATAGTGGAAATTTTTTTTCTCAGAAATTTTTTATAGTACATTAAAAAAAATTATTGTTATAGTGGAAATTTTTTTCTCAGAATTTTTTTACAGTAGATTAAAAAACATTATTGTTATAGTGCATTCTACTAGTAATATTATACTAAATTATATTACCACGCATAAATTAATATAACAATCCTCCATCATTTTAACCCTAAGCTCGAATAAAATAAGACCAAAGATATAGGTTAATAATCATTTACTGATCGATTGGATGGCGGCGACGACGGGCGGCGCCGACGGGCTCCGAGGAAGGCGGCGACGGGCGGAGGGCAGCGGCGACGTGCTCCGGGACGTCGACGGCGGCGACGGGAGGAGGGGGGCGAGTTTAGGGTTTAGAAAATGAAACTAGGTTTTCGGACGGCGGGAGTGGAAAGTATATATAGGTGTCTTAGTAGTGGCGGGCATGATGACGTCATCCAGCCCGCCACTACTATGTCGGATAGCAGTGGCGGTCTGGTGACATCATGCGACCGCCACTACTGCCTCTGGTGGGGTTATCTAGCATGCGTTGCCAATAATGTCGAGAAAGACTAAGTAGCGCAGTGGTGCGGGGGTTGCTTTGGTGCCATGCGGTTCGAGGTTCGAACCTTGCTGCCTGCAGGCGGTTTGAGGTTCGAACCTTGCTGCTAGCATCCAAACATATTTTTTACATTTCTATTCTAATTTTCATGACTTTTTTATTCATAATTAAATTCTAGTTTGAACTTGATTTTTTTAACAATAAAAATACATCATAACTTATCAAATTTAAAAAATTGGTATTATTCTGCCTCACTTTACTTTTTCTCCCTTAGTTTACTGTTTTTATTTCATTAAGTGTGTTTTTATGATCAAAGTCAAAAAAAGTTCAATTTGAACTACAAGACATGAAATAATTCACAACACTCAATCCTCATTTGATCTTGAAAATGTTTTAATAATAAATGACATAATTGATTTTACAACTAAACATAAATGATCTAGCCTTGAACTAATTTTCCATCGCCATTGGTGCGTAGATAAGGAATCACACTGCCAAATGACAGTTTTGCTTCAACCACATTGATCCTTGATATGTCAACGAAAAACGGCACCTCATCAAACTGATTGTATTCTTCTTCGTCTTCGACTCCATCAACTCCAATAATTCTTTGTTTTCGTGGAGCAACGATGTATTTTTTCTCATCTTTAGGATCAAGTATGTAAAATACTTGTGCCACGGATTGAGCGAGTATCCAAGGGTCATCTTTATAAGCCACCTTATTAAGGTCAACTATCGTAAACCCGTAATCATCCACCTCCACACCTTCTGGATGTCTCACCCACTGACACTTAAATACAGGGATTTCTATAGAGTTCCCGTAGTTAAGTTCCCATATTTCTTCGATGTATCCATAGTAAGCTTCTTTTGTCCAGTGCTATCTTCTGCTTCTCCTCTGACACCACTATTTTGGCGCTGACTCCTTTGATCCTTTGCTTTGGTATAGAATGTGAAACCATTGATGTCATACGCTTGCCATGTTTTAACCATGCTCAATGGACCGTAAGACAATTTATTTATCATCATCTCTTCGTCGGTTTCTCCGATCGAAAGGTTTAGATCCCTCAGCCATGATGTGAAATAAATTTTGTGTTCTTTCATAATCCATTGTTCATCGTGATCTTCATTCTTTTCACGAAGCTCTTGTAGGTGTTGTTCAACATATGGTCTCATAATCGCCAACTGATGCATTACACTGTAATGTGATTCTCTTATTCTTTGATAACTATTGTCTCGTATGATTTTCCTGCCTTTAGTTCCTTTACCGGTGAGTCTTCCATGGTGCCGCGACACGGGAACTCCTATTGGTCTTCCATCTCTTATGTAATCTGCATAGCACTCAATGACTTCCTCATTCGTGTAGCCCTCTATCATGGAACCCTCTGGATAAGCACGATTTCGTACGTAACCCTTGAAGATAACCATTAGACGCTCGTACGCATACATATTGTGCAGGTACGTTGGACCGAGAACAAAGATTTGGTCTGCTATATGTATCATATAGTGCTCCATAATATCAAAATATGAAGGAGGAAAGCACATCTCAAGCTGACACATAGTCTCCCTCATTTGTTTACGTAATTCATTTAACTCTTCAGTGTCGATCACCTTCTTTGATATGACATTGAAGAAGTGACACATGCGTGTTATCACCATCTTCAGAAATGAATGTTTGACTCCTCTTACTGCGATGGCGAGGAATAGCCCAAGCATAACATGACAATCATGAGTGTTGTAGCCGCTCATCCTCAAATCTGCTACGGAGACAATATTCTTTATATTCGTTGAGAATCCTGTTGGAACTCTAATTCCATGTAGACACCTGCAGATTGATCTTTTCTCGTCAATTGTGAGGTTATAGCTAGCAGCCGGAAGGAAAAATTTTCCATTGGCCCTTTCCTGTGGGTGAAGCTCGGGTCTAATTCCGAGAGTTTGAAGGTCCCTTCGTACTTTGAGTCCATCTTTTGATTTGCCCGGTATGTCTAACAAAATACCGATAGTGCTTTCGAAGACATTCTTCTCAACGTGCATTGTATCGATAGCATGACCAATCTCCAACTCCTTCCAATAGGGCAAATATCTAAAGAAGATCGACTGCTTTTTAAATGGAGCGTCCTTTGAATTTTTTTCAGATTTCTTCCTCTTCTTTCCGAAAACAACTTTGATATTCTTTACCATTTAGAATAGAAATTTGCCATCTCGATTTCGTGGAGGCTGTCCAAGCTCGATTGTACCGTCGAAATGGTTCCTATTTCTTCGATATTTGTGGTTTTTTGGTAAAAATCTGCGGTGTCGCATATATATCGTCTTAACGAATGATGGAAGATGCATAGATTCTGTCTGGTCCACACACACTACACATGCTGTCTTTCCTTTAACCTGTCCTGTTAGGGACATGCGTCCTGGGTTGTCAGCTATGGTGCAAAAGATTATGGCTCTTAGATTGAAGTGCTCTTTCTTGTGCTCATCCCACACACAGACACCATGTTCCCATAGACGTTTCATATCCTCCATCAAAGGTTCTAGAAAGATATCAATGTCATTGCCAGGTTGTTTTGGACCAGAAATTAGAGTAGTGAGCATAAGGTATTTTCTTTTATGGCACAACCATGATGGAATGTTGAACAAGCATAGAATGACTGGCCACGTACTATGTGGGTTCCTCATCTCACCGAAGGGATTCATTCCATCCGTGCTAAGTCCCATCCTGATATTTCTAGGATCGTCCGAGAAATCTGGATGGGCCAAGTCAAATGATTTCCACTGCCTAGCATCCGCAGGGTGCCGAAGTTTTTCGTCCTTCTTTCGCCCAGCGAAATGCCAGATTAATAGTTCAGCATCTCTAGGATTAGAGAACATACGTTTCAAGCGATCAATCACCGGTAGGTACCACATTACTAAGGCCGGAACTTTCCTCTCCATCTTTTTTCCAGGATGGTCTTCAATAACATTTTTATTCCTCTTCTGCAACCTCTTATTATTCTTCTTCTGGTGGTCATTGTAGTCCTCCACACAGTCATTTGGACGTTTGTATCGACTCGCGTTGCACTGCGGACATCTCTCTAACAATCCATACTCTTTTTGATATAGGATACAGTGGTTCGGGCATGCATGAATCTTCTGAACGCCCAAAGTCAACGGACAAATCATCTTCTTTGCTTGGTACGTATCAGATGGTAAACCATTGGGTTTTGACAAAACCTTTTTTAGGAGTTGTAAAAGATCTGAAAAACTGGTGTCAGACCATCCATTGCTGGCCTTCAGTTTCTTAAGCTCAAGAATTTTGTACAACACAGTATACTGCTTATCGCATCCGTGGCGTTCCTCGTAAAGAAGGTTTTTTGATGCTTTGTCAAGTGCTTCAAAGTTATCGTATCCTTTGGTTGTAGTTCTCTGCAACAACACCTCAGGCGCAACATTTCGCATCAGTTCCTCCACATCAAAGGCGTCATCATCATCATGTTGATCAACATCATCATATGTTATGTCGGATGTATGATCACAACCTCTTCTATGTTGATGAGCATCTTGCGGCACATCAGAATCTTCAGGAGGATTTTGGCCCATCTCACCGTGTTTCGTCCATATATAATAGTTCTTCACGAAACCATTTTTCAACAAGTGAAATCGTATGGTTTCACGATCAGAACACGGATACATCGCTTCGTTTTTACAAACTTTACAAGGACAATATATTGCCTCTTCACTCTGACGGGAAGCATATTGTGCGGCAGCTTCAGTAAATTCAGTTACTCTGTTAAAATATGCCACCACATCTCCGTCGTTGGACGAGTACATCCAGGACCTGTGCTCCATCTAAAACATATATTATTTGAAAAAATATTAATAAAATCATTATTGTTAATTTTAGTAATTTACAAATTGAAAATATATTGATTTATTATTGCTCATAACAACATTAATTAAAAATCCTCAATGCTTTAATTAAAACTACTTATTAAGCAGAAAAAATTATTAAATAAATTAACTATATTGGTTTCTCTCTCTCTCCAAACAACATAACTCTAGATCTATAATCATAAATCAAATTAAAAAAGAGATTAAAATGACGTAAATCAATATACAAGTGATGAATAATTGTGAGGAGAGTCATATTTGTTCATTTGGGAGAAGGTAACACCGTAAATGGAAGATTATTTGAAAATTTCTATTCACAAACCCTAAATTAGAAAAACGCTAATAACTCATTGTATACATGGTTAAATACAAAATAAATGTGAGATTCGGCATGGATTTACCTCCTAGAATGAAATCCTTCAAAAGAAACGAAAACAAAGCCTCCCCCCTCTTTATCTAGATTTTTGTCGCCATTGTACGGACAAAATTAAATGCGAACTCCAGTAGAGCTCGGGGAGGAAGACGCTGCGCATTTATAGCTAGAATAGTAGTGGTGGTCGCAAGTGATGTCATCATTACTTTAGTGGCGGCCATCTTAGCAGCGGCGGGCAGCACCAGCGCCCGCCACTGCTATTGGTACATTAGTGGCGGTCCGGGCTGACGTCATCACCGACCGCCACTACTTTACCAGCAATAGTGGCGGGCGCTGGTGCTGCCGTCAGCACCAGCAACTCTAGTGGCGGGCATCTAATGGCCCGCCACTACAGTGGTTTTGCCCAACGCCACTACAGTGACAGTTTGTAGTAGTGGACACTAGCCTACTGGCTAGCCTTCAACATAGTGAATCACGCTTCTAAACACGAAGTGATAAATGCTGCAGGAAAGTAAAATAACTCAGTAGCTCAGCAATAAATGTGATGAGATCCACAAAGTGAAGATAAATCTCTCTGTAGCAGACTCGAAGTAAAAAAACACTCAAGACACGCAGATCGAGAAACCAAATCCGCAGCAGTGCATGATGGCTACGAAACAAAGAGAATAAACCTGAACAACGATTTCTTAACGTGCCTGATGGAAACAAATGGCGGTGGAGAAGAACCACCGGGAGCAAGAACGCCAAAAAGTGACCCAAGCTTTTTAGTAAGATTAAACTGGATTTTAGAATGGGTAACCCTAACCCTAGGGATTGGGGCCCTATTTATAGGGAACCCAATAGCCTAGGAATATTCCAAAAGACCCTTAGGGTTTTTACAGACGCTGAAATAAATGGAAAAGACCAAACTGACCTTAGGATATTTTTACAGATTCGACTGACTAACTATGGGCCTAAGGACAAAATAGTAAACTCCTATTTACAGATGACTTATCCGGAAGCGGAGCTTTCGTAGCGACTACAGCTTCGCCCCAGAACGGTCCGATCCAAGATCAGCGGTCGTCAGTTTTGCGTCGAAACTAACAAAGCGTCCACTGACTTTGCACCAGGTACCCGGTTTGGGCTGGCCCGATTTCGCAGCTCTCTCAGACCGGCAATCACTCGTCGCCCGTGTACCTGAGTCAATCCTGGTCAACAGTCCAGTGGATCCTCTGTTGCTCCTAGCCCATGTACCCGGATTGGGCCAGCCCAACTTCGCGGCCCCTCTGCCCGATAGTCGCTCGCTGCCCGTGTACCTGAGTCACATGCGGCCCAGACGCAGCAGGTCTTCTCCTCTCTTTGTGGCCTCTTTGACTTCCGTTGACAATGACTCATCATATCTGGAGCCATGAGGCCCACGCTCTTCAGCATGGCTCCTCACAAGGCGATAACAATATATTATGTAGATTAACGATACTTCACAAGTGAAGTAACAAGGGTTACCACTGTTCCGTAGTGGCCGGCGGAGGGCTTCTAGGCAAACCCACGAAGAGGTACAGGAAAATAAAGATAAAGTAAATACGATCAAAGCATAGGGCTTTGGTTTGGTTTGAGTTGGGGGGGCCTCTACGCTGCCCTTGCCTCTCTATTTATAGGGGCTTAATTCCTAATCTAATCTGCTATTAATCCGGCTGGTTGGAGATAAGAATTGAGCCAGAATCGCATACAACTCCATCTCTACCGAAGTGGGCTTCGGACAGGCCCGTCGAGGCCTGCAACTTGGGCCGAAGCTTCGGTGGCGTGGGCCTCCGAAGGCTTCCCGGCCGAAGCCCATGGGCTGGCTAGAGGCTTTCGGAGCCCACAGCTCAATGGACTTCAGCCCTGTAGGGCTTCGGACGGACCCTGGACATGTGTATTTTTGGCCCAAATCACCAAAATTGATATTTTGATGATCTAGCCATTAATGCCATTTTTGCTATCAACACATGCCCCCTGCCTTTTAGTGAACTGATTTAACTAAAAGCAGAATGAGCTGAAGATGATACCATCCATATCGGCTTTTTGACACTTTTTATGATGTTTGCCACACACTTGGGAAATACCTTTTCAAGTACCTACCATTCAAAGCTCTTCAAAACCTCTCTCCCTGCAATGATTCCAACACATATGCATTGCCGGGAGCGATTTTGGCTATCTTAAAAGGACCTTCCCAACTAGGTGACCATTTACCAAACTTGGAACTCTTCGTGCCTAAGGGTAAAATCATTTTCCACACCAAATGTCCTATTTGAAACGATTTTGGTTTAACCCTTTTATTGTAGGCTCTAGCTACTCTCTTCTTGTCTACTTCTATGGCTTCTAAAGCCCTTAGTCTCTTATCGGTCACTTCCTCTTGATTATCCTTTAAAAGAGTTTTATACTTGTCGACCGATAAGCCATCTTTCTTTAACACTCTTAAGTAGCCAAGATCTACCTCTACAGGCAGAACAACTTCTTGTCCATATACCAATTCATATGGACTGACTTTGGTAGCACCGTGCTTCGCAATCCTACAAGCCCATAACGCCTCGGAAAGCACCTCATGCAACCTTTTAGGAAACTCTTCAATTTTCTTCTTAATAAGATTAATCACAATTTTATTACTAGACTCGGCCTGACCATTGGCCTGAGCATAGTAAGGTGAAGAGTTTATCAACTTAATACCATAGTATTTGGTGAAGTCCCTTACTTCTCCAGAAACAAATGAACTACCTTGATCTATAGTAAGAGTTTGAGGAATGTCGAATCTATGTATAATGTGCTTCAAAATAAAATCACGTACCTCACTATGAGTCATGTTCTTGAGAGGCACGACCTCGGTCCACTTGGTGAAGTAATCTGTCGCCATCAGCACGAACCGATGCCCTTTTGAGGAAGGAGGGTGAATCTGGCCGATGAAGTCTAAACCCCAACCTCGAAACGGCCATGGCTTGACAATAGGATTGAGCAATGAGGCAGGAGCTAACTGGATATTGCCAAACCTCTGACATGCTTCACACCATCTATAGTACTTGAAACAATCTTTAGTCATAGTCGGCTAATAAAAACCTGCTCTTTTGAGCATCCAACTCATTTTTTGGGCCAACTAATGAGTGCCGCAAACCCCTTCAAGGACTTCTCCTGTGGCCACCTAAGATTTCTCATGGTCTAAACACTTCAATAGCACTCCATCGATGGTTCAGTGATATAATGTGTCGTCTATCAACATGAATTTGAACGCTTGTCGTCGAACCTTCCGATCAACCCTTTGGCTAGGGTCTCTCAAATACTGGACGATTGGGACTCTCCAATCGCCCTTATTGGTTTCAGAGGGTTTCGCTGGTCCACCTTCTGAAAAAACATCTAAATTACTGACTTCGGGGTGCCCCTCGAGCCATTGCAGCTCCTGCCAAAGCCTGGCCGGGGTGACCGTTCGGAGTGTGCTGGGCCGAAGCCCTTCGGAGGGTTCGAACTCCGGGGAGCCTTCCTCGTGCAGGAGGCTTCGGCCTACAGACTTCGGCGGGCCAGCACCTTCGGTCGGTAGGGTACTCCGATCTAGGGTCCTCGGTGTGCAGTGACCTTCGGCAACCAGGGGGTTCGATCCGGAGGGTGTGCCTGCCCACCGTTACTTGCTTCGGCAGTGAGACCAAGCATCGGCTTCTTCAATACAGAAAATTTTCCTCTCCTGACTTGTTAACCAGATGCTTGTTGAGCCAAATCATTTGCGACTGAATTGGCTTCTGTTGACACGTGAGAGATTTTGAAGTCATCGAAAGTGGCAATTATGTCTAGACATTTATCCAAGTAACTATTCAGCAAGCCGTTAAAACATTGAGCATTGTTAGCTACTTGTTGCACTACTAACAAAGAATCACCGTATGCGTGAACATGTCTAGCACCTACAGATTCTAGTAATTCAAGACCTAGAAGTAAAGCCTCGTATTCAGCTTGGTTGTTAGTGGAAGAAAATTCTAGTCGGGCCGAAGTTTCAAAGTGCATCCCATTAGGTGATATAAGAACCACTCCAATGCCTTGGCCACTCTTGCAAGCCGAACCATCAAAATAAAGTTTCCATGGTACTACCTCAACTAGAGCAATAGTATCGCTTCAGCTAACATCTTTGTGATGATCAACTATAAAGTTGGCCACGACTTGGCCTTTCATCGCTCTTAGGGGTTCGTAGGCCAAATCATACTCAATCAACGCGTAAGCCCATTTTCCGATTCTTCCACTTAGAATCGGCTTCTCTAACATGTTTTTTATAACATCGGTTTGGCAAACGACAACACATGTAGTGGGGAGAAGATAATGGTGTAATTTAGTGCACGCGTAATAAATTGATAAACACAATCATTCCACAAGCGCGTACCTGGTTTCGAGGTCCAGCAGGCGGCGGCTCAAGAATGTGATGATGTACTCCTTCCCTTCTACCTCCTGAGTTAGCACGGCCCCAATCATGCTATCTTCAGCGGCGATGTCTAGCCGAAACGGAATCCCGGCTTTGGGTGCTCTCACCACAGGCGGTGATGACAAGCACTCCTTGATCTTCTCAAAAGCACTTTGCTGGCTTGCCCCCCAAGTGAACTCGGCTTCGTTTTTTAGCCGAAGTATGGGGACAAAGGCATCAATCTTGCCGGACAAGTTGGATATAAAGCGACACAAATAGTTCATCTTGCCTAGCAGTTTTTGTACATCCCTTTTGCACGTCGGCACTGCAATGTTTCTAATCCTCTCAAGTATCTTAGGATCAATCTCTATGCCTCTCTCGTGAACCATGAAACCTAAGAACTCCCCCGCCGACACACCAAAAGCACACTTGAGTGGGTTCATTTTCAACCCATACTGTCGCATCCTATCGAAAGCAACCCTCAAATCGGCTAAACGGTTTCCCATAGCGTCCGATTTGACTACGACATCATCGATGTAAACTTCTAACATAACTCCTAACAAGTCATGAAAGATCAAGTTCATAGCGCACTGAAATGTGGTGCCGTCATTTTTCAAACCAAAAGTCATGACGACCCACTCGAATAAACCGACAAAACTAGGGCATCGAAAGGAAGTCTTGTAGACGTACTCTTCGGCCATAAAGATTTGATTATAACCAGCATTGTCATCTAGAAAACTTAGTACCTTGTGTCCTGAGGCATCATTGATCAGCATGTCGTCTATCGGCATTGGATACTCGTCCTTTGGAGTGGCTCTGTTCATATCCCTGAAATCAATGCATACCCGTATCTTGCCGCTCCCTTTCTTCTCTACAAACACAATGTTAGCAACCCATTCCGTGTACCTGCATGGCCTAATAAATAAAGCCTTGAGTAGTCGCTCCACTTCTTCTTTAACTCGGTCATAGACGACCGAATTAAAGCGCCGGGGAGGCTGCTTATAAGGCCTAAATCCGGACTTGATAGGCAACCGATGCTCCACGAGCTCGCGGCTTAGCCCTGACTTTATTACTTCAGCCTTTTCATCGGGCTGTAAATGTTGGTTTACAAAAGTCGGCCTTGGGATGCTACCATTACCTATGTCAACTTCCTCCAAGGGGTCGGCCGACGCAAAACCTTATCCTAATTTCTCTACTTCGCTAAAGTCCCCGATGGCCTCGGCAATACCGTCTTTATTAGACCGATATTGCTCCATGCGAGACTTTAGACAATCTAGATTACTCTTGCTAGACATGACTATTAATACAAAAACAGTCGTGCTACTCCAGTTGGCTTTACAAACACTGGTACAAACCGTCCTCCGGGCACACTAACAAAATCGTAATCCTAGAGATCACTACCTGATAGACACTCTACTTTGTTATGGACAGCGTCAACCGATACATCGGCCAATGCTACTTGGGCTGAAGTATTCGCGGGAATGACCTCCACCTCATCGATGTCCCACTGTATCAGGCACTGGTGTAGAGTAGAAGGAACGCAACAGTTCGCGTGAATCTAGTCGCGTACGAGTAGTACGCTATAATTACCTTGCACATCGACGACGAAAAATGTTGTTGGTAACGTCTTGTTGCCCACCGTCAACTCCATAGAGATTACTCCCTTGGCCTTAGAGCTCTCGCCGTTGAAGCCATTAAGCATTAAGTTGGTCTTCTTCAGGTCATCCTCATGCCTACCAAGTTTCTTCAACAACGAGTAAGGCATTAAGTTAACAGTGGCGCCACCATCGACGAGCATTCGAGAAATCAGCTTCCCATCGATGTGACCTCTGACATATAGGGGATTTAGATGGCGAGCCGAGTCCTCGGTCTTCTCGAAGATGGCATTGCGCGGGCCGAGGTTCAATTGAGCAACCTCGGCCTCGTCCTGCAGTAGGGAGAACTCGACAGGTAGCATGACGATGTTGATATCCATCACCTAGGGTGCGGGCCCTTTAGAGATGGGCGAGTAATCGTCGTCGAGCATGTCGTCGTCGTCATCGCTCGGACTAGGAGCCAAGTTGTTTATCTCAACCGGCTTCTCCCTCCATACCTGCTTTGTAGCTAGCCGAGGGTGGATTTCCTCGAAGATAGCGTCGCGCTCGGCCTCAGCTTTCTTCTCGCGCATCTCCTGTGCCTGTAGTCTTTGTAGACGTCTCTTCTGTGATTTGGACATGCCTAGAGGGGCCCAAGATGGCCACGGCTTGGTGCCGGGTGCGACTGTTCGACTTCCATTAATTCTGGCCAAAGTGGTACTGTGCCCTTCGGCCTTGTGCACCCTGTGTTCGGAGGGTGCTTCGCTGCGAATCCTGACAGACGGGCAGGCCTCGTTCGGCCAACCGAACCAAGCATCGGCGCAGAGTTCGGCCGAAGCATGAGACTTACCTCCGTCAGACCTCGGTGACAAAGTCTTTGGGATTGGGACTTCCTGAGACCCAACAATAATGGTTATGGCTTAGGACTCCCTGACCTCGGCCTCCGCATGCTCGCACCCTTTGGCTTCGCTCTGCATGGTTCGATTCGGGGGCAACACGGACAGTCTGTGGATGATGCCCCCCTCCGATGCGTCTGTTTGCCCCTGCCATCCATAATACTCCGAAGGAAAATAAGGCACAGTGTTAGGTTGCAGAGGATACTCTGACCCGGATACGTATGGAGCCCACGGGGTCCCCGCCTAGTCATACGGTGGAGGCATCGGCGACTCTAGTGGCCTCGCCGTATGTGAACCGAACCCATTACCTAGAGGGGGTTCGGCCAAGTCGAAGGTATCTCGGACCACACCAGCGAAGGGTCCTGCCAGGCCGGAGGTACGTTCAGCCAGTGCGGGCCGAAGCCAGAGACGTCCAACACGGTGCGAGGTTCGGCCATTGGGGACCAAAGTTACAGTATGGGGGGGTTCAGCCATTGCGGCTCGAAACCACCATGCGGAGTGTCAGGCCATTGTGGCCCAGAGCCTCCGTGCGGAGGGTTTGGCTGCTTTGGTCCGAAGCTACCCTCCGAGAGTCCTGGATCCTTTGGCTGCTTTAGCTTCTGAGTGTGTGGACCAGTCTTTCTGGCCCTTCTTTGATGCTTGTTCAACAGCATGTTATACATCACCTTCGGCCTTTTGTGAGCCTTAGCCGAAGGGGTATTAATGTTCTGTTTCCACACTCCTACCTCGGGATTTTTTGGTACGAGTGTGCGAGTGCGTGGTTCTCCAACAATTACATCTTTCCCTTTAGCCGACTCAGCCTGTTCTGGCCGAATCAACACCTTCTTTTCGCCGAGGTCGACAGCGTTGATGGGAAAAGGATCTTTATCTAGCTTCATCTTCGGATTATGGTCTATCTTCAATCGTCCTTCTTCTATGGCCGATTGTATCTGCCGTCAAAAAACATTGTAATCATTAGTATTTTGTGAATGTGAATCATGCCACTTATAGTATGGATGCTTCTTTAACTCGTCGGCAGGTGGAATGACTTGACCCTTAGGTAACCCGAGAAGCTGACTTTTTAAGAGAAAACCAAATATTTTATCACATTTAGTTATATCAAATGAGTACTTGACCTCACTAAGTCGATTCTTTGATGGGGATGGTCGTAACTTGGAGCAAGTGACAGGTTTATTCTTAGCGTTCCACACCCATTCGGCCGCATACATATCGGCCAAATCCTCCTCTTCTGATTCTTCCTTGTCGGAACGTTCCATGATATGGATTTCAGCCCTAGGCTTGCTAAACGTCTTAATAAACTTCTTATCTTAGGCTTAGCCTTCCTGGACCAGAGCCTGCTGTAGAACTTGGCTAACTTCTAAAAAGTTTTGGTTATCTAACCTCTCTTTAATTTCGGAACGCTTGAGTTCTGTCTCACCCGTGTAGAAATAATCATGGAATTTCTGCTCTAAATCATCCCACGTTTGGATGGAGTTCAGCGGGAGCGCCGAAAACCAAGTGAAAGCGGTGCAGGATAGCGACAGAGAAAATAATCTAACCTTTAAAGCATCTATCCCGCTAACTTCTCCACACTATGCCAAAAATTGACTAACGTGCTCTAGTGTAGTCTTGCTACCCTCGCCATCGAACTTAGTGAATTCAGGGATTCTATAGCCACGGGGGTAGGGCACTGTATCAAGATGGTCTGGGTATGGCTTACGGTAAACCCTAACCCATCCCTTGGGCACGAAGCCGACACACTCTCTAAATATTGCGCGGACCCGCTCCTCTATGTCATCTTGGTATGTTGCTTGTGCGCGCCTCTCATGCGGGGGCGCGACACGCGGTGGGATATCGGCGTGTCGGCCATGGGCCTCTTCCCTACGCGCTATTTGTATGACGTGCTCGTGTCCGGGCGTCTGCGCGTGTGGTGCGGGCAGCGCGGGTATTGGTGCAGGTGGTGGTGCATGGTACGCAGTGTTACTTTGACCGTAAGTGTAATGATTGGTCTCGGCCATAAGTGCTGAGGCCAGAGACATGATTGTGCTAGTGTTGTCATTAGTCCTACCATATACGTGGTTTGCCGGAGGTGCGCTAGCAATAGGAACTGGGGGTACGGCCTCAGTAAAGCCGAACCTCCTAAGAGTCGCCTCTACTTGGGAGCTGACTGCCGAATCTAAATGGTTGTCTAGCGAAGCGCTAACGGCTTGATCTACCGATGCGGCTATTTTTTGCTTAATCTCTAAAGAAGATAAACGAGGTGATACATGTGTTACCTGGACCTGAGCGAGGTCGGGGGTGACGATGTCATGCTTGATGAAGCCCGCCCGTGTCTTGACGTAGCCCCCAAGCATCATGTCTTGGAGTGCTTTTAACTTTGCCTCGATCTCTGCTCGGTCTTCTGCGGGGATATCTTCAAGTGTAGGTGTCAAGATGTTGCGGTTGTCGATATCCGTGCCTTCTATTGTGTCCATCGGTGGTGTAGACGTAGTAGTCGACGTAGATGTACCGGTGGCCGATGCAGATGTACTTGTCATGTTGGCGTAGCCTTCCCCAGCGGGGTCGCCAAAAAGTGTGTTGACACGGAAATGTGCCCCCACACTTGGGTCAGTTCGACGATCCAAAAGTGCATGGATACTTAGGAACTATCCTAAGCGTGACATGGCACCGATGTCGTGTTCTGACTACCCTTAGTCGTGATAAGGGGGTGGAGTCGCCAGGCAACCAGATTACACAAAATAATCCAATTAGCCGAAAGAGATAGATTAAACTGAATAAAATCAGAAAACCAGTCGGAGCCCGTCTGGTTCGAAGTCTGGTGCGAAGGGGTCACCGAAGTGTACCTTTGGCGTCTGGTGCAAAGTACTTCGCCGAAGGGTGCTTCGGTGTTGGAACTAATCCGACCGAAGATGGACTACAAACGGATGTGGACGCGGCGATCACCTCCGAACAACGGGGTTCGGCGTGAGATCTCCGATACAGCAAACTACGGAATAATGACGCGAGGGTCACGCGCGAGCGCAACTTCGTCCGGTGTGGAGTATGGTCATGGCAAAGCCCGTTGCGACGAAGTATGCTGGCAAAGCCTGTTGTCGGAGCTTGTAGTCCTGCCGAAGGGTGTCTTGGTGACCTCCGAAGCCGATCTCTCAGCTCCAGACTCCTCCGACGAAGTAGCTCCGAACGTAGGAACCTGCAACAAAGATGATTCGAAGTACCAATTCGGCCTGAGGACCGAATTTTGCTAAGTGTTGCACTAGTAGCGAAGGTAGCAATCTATTACACAGATTAGCGGATACTTCATAGGTAAAGTAACAAGGCGATAACAATCTATTACGTAGATTAACGGATACTTCGCAAGCGAAGTAACAAGGGTTACCACTATTCCGTAGTGGCCGGTAGAGGGCTTCCACGCAAACCCACGAAGAGGTACATGAAAATAAAGGTAAAGTAAATCCGATCAAAGCATAGGGCATTGATTTGGTTTGAGTTGGGGGGGCCTCTAAAATGGCCTTGCCTCTCTATTTATAGGGGCTTAATTCATAATGTAATCTGCTATTAATCCAGCCAGATGGAGATAAGAATTGAGCCAGAATCGCATACAACTCCATCTCTACCGAAGTGGACTTCGGCCAGGCCCGCCGAGGCCTGCTCCTCGGGCCGAAGCTTCGGTGGCGTGGGCCTCCAAAGGCTTCCTAGCCGAAGCCCATGGGCTGGTAGAGGCTTTCGGAGCCCAGAGCTCAATGGACTTTGGCCCTGTAGGGCTTCAGACGGACCCTGGACATGTGTATTTTCGGCCCAAATCACCAAAATTGATATTTTGACGATCTAGCCATTAATGCCATTTTTTGCTATCAACAAATACTCCGAAGGAAAACAAGGCATAGCATTAGGCTGTGGAGGGTACTCCGGCTGTGATACATATGAAGCCCACGGAGTCCCCGCCTAGTTGTACAGCGGAGGTATCGATGGCTCTAGTGGCATCGCCCTTTGTGAGACGCACCCATTACCCGGAGGGGGGTTCGACAAAGTCGACGGTGTCTCGGACCATATCAATGAGGGGTCCTGCTAGGCCAGAGGTATGTTCGACCAGTGCGGGCCGAAGTCTCTTGTCGAAGGACTCATCCAGAGTGGTGCATGGTTCGGCCATTAGGGGCCAAAGTTACTATACGGGGAATTCGGCCACTAAGGTCCGAAGCCACTGCACAGAGCGTTAGGCCACTGTGGCCCGAAGCCGCTGTGTGGAGGGTTCGGCCACTGCGGTCCAAAGTTGTCGCGCGGAGGGTTCGACCACTACGGTCCTAAGTCGACATGCGTAGGGTTCGACCACTATGGTCCGAAGCCATCACGAGGAGGGCTCGGCAACTGTGGTCCGAAGCCACCCTCCGGGAGTCTTGGGCCCTTTGGCTGACTTAGTTTTTTAGTGCGGGGACCTGCTTCCTTGGCTTTTCTTTGATGCTTGTTCAACAACATCTTGTATGTTACCTTTGGCCTCTTGTGACCCTTAGCCGAAGGGATGTTATTGTTTCGTTTCCACACCGCCACCTCGGGGTTCTTAGGTATGAGTGTGCGCGTGCGTGGTTCTCCGACAATTATCGCCTTCCCTTTAGTCGACTCGGCCTTGTTTAGCCAAATCAATACCTTCTTCTCGCTGAGGTCGACGGTGTTGACGGGGAAAGGATCTTTGTGCAGCTTCATCTTTGGATTGTGGTCTATTTTCAATCATCCTTCTTCTATGGTCGATTGAACCTGCCATCAAAAAACATTGCAATCGTTAGTATTATGTGAATGTGAGTGATGCCACTTACAGTATGGAAGTTTCTTCAACTCATCGGCAGATGGAATGACCTAACCTTTAGGCAACCTTAGAAGCTGGTTCTTTTAGAGAAAATCAAATATTTTATCACACTTAATTATATCGAATGAGTACTTGACCTCATTAGGCCGATTCTTCGTGGGAGACGGCCGTAATTCAGAGCAAGTGATAGGTTTACTCTTAGCGTTCCAAACCCATTCGGCTGCGTACATGTCAGCCGAATCCTCCTCTTCTGATTCCTCCTCGTCGGAGCGTTCCATGACGTGGATTTCAGCCCTAGGCTTGTTAAACGTTTTAATAAAAATTTTATCTTTGGCTCGGCCTTCCTGGACCAGAGCCTGCGGTAAAACTTGGCTAACTTCTAAAAAGTTCTGGTTGTCTAATCTTTCTTTAATCTCGGAACACAACTGTGACGCCCCAATTTACCGAAATCAGAACATTATTGAATTTCCAACAAAAAACAATAATACAAGAGGTTCATCATGCGACAACGTACATACAGCAAACATTCGGGGTACGCAGACCACATTATTACAAAAGAGTAAGATTAAAATAAACAATAAAAATAAACTGCATGACGAACACCCTCTTCAGGATCTTTCTTCTTGACTAGGTCGCTACTCCAGACCATCTTCCTCATAGTAGGCATCCTCTGAATAGTGTGTCCAACGGGTATGAGTACAAAAAGTACTCAATAAGCCACCGCAAATGCAATAGTAATGCAAGATAATAACAAAGGAAGGATAATCGCTAAAAGTGCGGAAAAGTTCATTTTTCAGCTATTGCATTTAGTGTAGTCAAATTTAATCGTGCGGAATATTAAACATGAACATCATAATACCATCTAACTCGAGGAGTACATTTTCCCTCCTCAAACAACGGTCCTTACATGCCAAATCATCATGCACATTCATTTCAAGAGTAATATAATTGTGGGATGTCACGCAACCCGCCCTTGACCGTACAACTGTACCCACAAGGCACGCACTCATCCCAAACACCGAAGTGTAACGAGATGACCCATACAACGGGAACTCGTGCCAAAACCTCAGCATGAAATGCTCCAAGCGATAACCACCCGCTCTAGGTTTCGCCGGCGCGCCGGGCCGCATCCCGGCTAACGTCGCACCCCCTTTTGCGCCACGTCGATACAGCCACCCGCAGGTGCTGCTTGACCCAT
Source organism: Zizania palustris (assembly GCA_019279435.1). Taxonomy (NCBI): domain Eukaryota; kingdom Viridiplantae; phylum Streptophyta; class Magnoliopsida; order Poales; family Poaceae; genus Zizania; species Zizania palustris. The sequence goes on along the minus strand of JAAALK010000290.1, from coordinate 41,095,762 downwards.
CTCCAAGTGGTGGCCTCGGTTTGGAAACACTCCATACCTTATTTAGGACTTACCCACTAGACTTGTGGTTAGTACGGAAGTGTATTGCAACGGATCCCGCAGATCGGTCCTTATAGTGCCCCGGGTGCTACCGACCAATGCCCTAGCTTGCACCCTAAACCCACCATGCATACACTCATAACCATAACTCTATCACCAACGGAAATCCAGAGATAAGGATAATGGGGATCATATAGTAGATTCCAATCACTACGACTATTTTTTAATCCTATAGCAATCGTGTCGATACATTGGACACTAGCTAATAGTACTAGTAATATGGTGACAAGGAGTTTAGGCTAGATAGCATGGCTTGGGTTGCACATCAAGGTCGGGGGATCCTAATAAATATATTATAAGGCTTTCATTTGACTAATGCATGTATATCCTATGTGTTTTACCGATAGTTTAGTAAAACATGGGTTCAATATGCTCAAAAGATTGGTTTGGTGACTTGCCTTGTTCAGCGAAGGGTGGGGGAGGAACTTCCGGGTAGTATTCCGGCTCCTCGGTGGCGTCGTAGTCTTTTCGATATGAATAATAAACATAACATTCAATAAACAATCCAAAATCCACACAATAGGCATATAGGTTTTGATTGGTTTGAACCAAGGAAAATAAAGTGGTTAACTTTCTAGAGTTTATCTTATAAAATTTTAAAATGAACTTTAATGAAATAATGGCCTTTCTAAAGGGGAGTAAATATGTGGTTCAAATCTCTAACTAATTTAAAGTAAGAGGTTCAGTGTAAACCTAATGGTTCTATTGCATTGGTATGGAGAGAATAAAATATAAATCTTTCTGAAATGGAAATGAATAGATCTTGGGTTTGTCCTAAAGCATATTTGGGTTTCCTATTAAATAAACATAAAATACTCAAAATAAACCTATTGTTTTTATTGTACAAACATGTAGAGAATAAAATTATGAATTTTCTGGAATTGGAATGGTTAAATTTGGAGTTAAAATGAGCAAGATATGAATTTCCAAAGTTTAAATCAATTTCTGGATTTTTATTTAAATTGAAAACGGTCTCGGGTCCATGGTGAACCGGATCCACCGTGAACCCGCGCATTGTGCGTGTGGTCCCGCCCATCCTGGACCGTTGGATCGTGATCGGGCGGCCACGGGCGAGGCGGGGGAGTTAAGTTAACGTGGACGGCCAGGATTAAAACATCGAACCGGTACGCGATGGACGACCCAGATTCATCGCGGGTTTTAAATACTAACGTACGCATGAGATCACACCGTACTGCTTCGCTCAGACCTGACGGCGTGGATTAAACAGAGGGACCGATTTAATCTCGGCCGTGGGATCATGATCGCGCGGTCCAGGACGAATCCGACACAGCACGGGTATTTAACCGTGCCGGTCGTCTTCTCCGGGGACGGCGAGCGGGCCAGGGGCCACGGTGAGTGATGGCGATGGATCCTAAGGGCTAAAACGGAAAGGGTGAACTATGGGGATCATGAGGGTACCGTTGGGGGGACGAATGGTCATCAGAGTGAGGTCGGCGATGAGTGGGGGCGGCGAAGACGTTCGGGTCCTCATCGGCGATGGCGTTCTGGCGGGGTTCGTCGGCGATGGAGCGGTGGCCGAGGTCGAGGTGGCGTCGATGATCACAGTGGTACGGTCATCGAGGGCGGAGGAGGGCTCCGACGACGGCGAGCGGCAGCTGGAACGCGGGCGGCGGAGTGGTGTTAAAATGGGGTGGCGAGTGCTCGGTTCGGTCTGAGTGCGAAATGTCGTGGGGGTTGAGCGTAGTGGTGGCTGAGGGGTTTAATAGAAGTGCCTAGCGGGGTCATAGGGGCGTCATCAGGGGAAACTGGGAGTGAAGCGGTTTTAACGCCGGCGAGCTCGGGTTGCATGTAGGTTAATCGAACCGGGATGCGATCGGGCTGGTTTTAATGGGGGAAACGGTCGCCGGGGATTGGGAGGCTTAACTCCGTGCTCAATTTGAGGGCAGGGGGTCAGGGGCGGCGGATCTGAGGCACGTTAACGCTTCGGCTGGCGAGGGGGGATTTGGGGGCAGATCCCACGGAGAAGACGGATCCGACAGGTGGGGGCCACCGGGCAGCGGGCGCGGGCGCGACAACGGGCAAGGCTAACGGGTGGGGTCAGGTGGTCGGGCGCGTGCGTGGAGGGGGAGAGGGTCTCTGATGGGTGGGGCCCATCTGTCAGTCCGGGGCACGGGGACGGAGTGGGCTGGGCCGGCCGGTTGAGGGGGAATGGGGGGAGAGGGGCCCATTACTGTTCAAATTCTTTTCTGACTAAAAATAATTGCAAAAAAATAGTTTAAAATATTTGGGCTACCTCCAAGGGTGATAAAAATTTGTAAAAATTCTCAAAAATATATCTTGGCCTTGGGATCATATACAAAATTTTCTAGCCCTTATTTGGATATTTTACCTAGGCTCTAGTTCAATTAAGCTTAGAAGGGTATTAAAGGTATTTCAAAATTAATTATTTCCAGAAAAATATATTAAATGGTATTTTTATTTCTCTAAAAATTTGGGGTGTTACAAACCCATTAAAAGCTAGTTCTGCCAAGTCCCTTTCTGAAATGCTAAGGATGAAACATCGGATTCTAGTATCCCTAAAATGCTTGATGTACTCAGAGGCGTTCTCGTTAGATTTCTGCCTAACCGATGTGTTGACACGAAAACGTGCCCCGCACTTGGGCCAATCTGACGATCCAAAAGTGCACGGATACTTAGGGATAGGCCTAAGCGTGACGTGGTACCGACATCGCGTTCTGACTACCCTGAATAGTGATAAGGGGGGGTGGAGTCGCTAGGCAACCAGATTACACAAAATAATCCAATTAGCTGAAATAAATAGATTAAACAGAACAAAATCAGCAAACCAGTCGGAGCCCGCCTGGTTCGAAGTCTGGTGCGAAGTTTGTGTCGAAGGGTACCTTCGGCGTCCGGTGCGAAGTGCTCCGCCGAAGGGTACTTCGGCGTTCGGACTGATCCGGTCAAAGATGAACTCCGAACGAATCTGGACGCGATGATCACCTCCGAATAGCGGGGTTCGCCGTGATATCTCCGATACAACAATCTATGAGACAATGACGCGAGGGCCACGCACGAGTGCAACTTCGTTCGGTGCGGAGTATGATCGTGGCGCAGCCTGTCGCGATGAAGTATGCTGGCGAAGCCTATTGTCGAAGCCTGCGGTCTTGTCGAAGGGTGCCTCTATATTATAGGGGTTTAATCTGCTATTAATCCGCCCAGATAGAGATAAAGATTGAGCTGGCAACACGTCTAACTCTAACTCTACCGAGGTGGGCTTCGGACAGGCCCGTCGAGGCCTGCTCCTCGGGCCGAAGCTTCGGTAGCGTGGGCTTCAGCCAGGCCTGTCGAGGCTTGCTCCTCGGGCCGAAGCTTCGGCAGCGTGGGCCTCCGAAGGCTTCCAAAGCTTCGGCAGCATGGGCCTCCGAAGGCTTCCTGGCCGAAGCCCGTGGGCTGGCTAGAGGCTTTCGGAGCCCATAGCTCAATGGGCTTCGGCCCTGTAGGGCTTTGGACAGACCCTGGACATGTGTACTTTTGGCCCAAATCACCAAAACTTGATATTTTTACAATCTAGCCATTAATGCCATTTTTTGCTATCAACACATGCCCCCCTGCCTTTTAGTGAACTACTGAACTAAAAGCACAATGAGCTGAAGACGATACCATCCATATCGACTTTCCGACACTTTTATGATGTTTGCCACACACTTGGGAAATACCTTTTCAAGTATCTACCATTCAAAGCTCTTCAAAATCGCTCTCCCTGTAGGGATTCCAATACGTATGCGTTGCTGGGAGCGATTTCGGCTATCTTAAAAGGACCTTCCCAACTAGGTGACCATTTGCCAAATTTAGGACTCTTCGTGCCTAAAGGCAAAATCGTTTTCCATACCAAGTCTCATATTTGAAACGATTTTGGTTTAACCTTCTTATTGTAGGCTTTAGCTACTCTCTTCTTGTCTACTTCTATGGCTTCTAAAGCCCTTAATCTTTTATCGGTCATTTTCTCTAGATTATCTTTTATAAGAGTTTCATTTTCATCAATCGATAGGCCGTCTTGCTTTAACACTCTTAAGGAGCCAAGATCTACCTCTATAGGCAGAACGACCTCTTGTCCATATACCAACTCATATGGACTGACCTTGGTAGCACCGTGCTTTGCAACCCTACAAGCCCATAACGCCTCGGAAAGCACCTCATGCCACCTTTTAGGAAACTCCTCAATTTTCTTCTTAATGAGCTTAATCACGGTTTTATTACTAGACTCGGCCTGACCATTAGCCTGAGCATAGTAAGGCGAAGAGTTTATCAACTTAATACCATAATATTCGGCGAAGTCCCTTACTTCTCCAGAAACAAATGAACTACCTTGATCCGTAGTAAGAGTTTGGGGAATGCCAAATCTATGTATGATGTGCTTTAAAATAAAATCGCGTACCTCGTTGTGAGTCATGTTATTGAGAGGTACGGCCTCGGTCCACTTAGTGAAGTAATCCGTTACCATCAACACGAACTGATGCCCTTTTGAGGAAGGAGGGTAAATCTGGCCGATGAAGTCTAAACCCCAACCTCGAAACGGCCATGGCTTGACAATAGGGTTGAGCAATGAGGCAGGAGCCAACTGGATGTTGCCAAACCTCTAACATGCCTCACACCCTCGGTAGTACTTGAAACAATCCTCAGTCATAGTCGGCCAATAAAAACCCGCTCTTTTGAGCATCCAACTCATCTTTTGGACCGACTGATGAGTGCCGCAAAGCCCCTCATGGACTTCTCCTGTAGCCACCTGGGACACCATCGATGGTTCGGTGATACAATGTGTCATCTACCAACACGAATTTGAACGCTTGTCGCCGGACCTTCCGATCAACCCTTCGACTAGGGTCTCTCAAATATTGGATGATTGGGACTCTACAATCGACCTTACAGATTTCAGAGGGCCTCGCTGGTCTACATTCTGAAAAAACCTCTAAAATATTGACTTCGGGGTGCCCCCGAGCCATTCCACCTCCGGCCGAAGTCTGGCCGAGGTGGTCATTTGGAGTGTGCCAGGCCGAAGCTCTTCGGAGGGTTCGGACTCCAATGAGCCTTCTTCGTTCGGGAGGCTTCGCACTATGGGCTCCGGCGTGCTAGAACCTTTGATCGGCAGAGCACTTCGATCCAAGGGCTTCGGCGTGTGGTGGCCTCTGATGACCCGAGGGGTTCGACCCGAGGCGTGCGCCTGCCCACCTTTACTGGCTTTGGTAGTTGGGCTAAACACCGACTTCTCCAATACAGAAAATTTTCCTCTCCTGACTTGGTAGCCAGATGCTTGTTGAGCCAAATCATTGGCGACTGAATTGGCTTCTCTCGACACGTGAGATATTTTGAAATCATCAAAAGTAGCAACTATGTCTAGACATTTGTCCAAGTAGCTATTCAGCAAGCCATTAAAGCATTGAGCATTCTTAGCTACTTGTTGTACTACTAATAACGAATCACCATACGCGTGAACATGTCTAGCGCCTACAGACTCTAGTAGTTCAAGACCTAGCAACAAAGCCTCGTATTCGGCTTGGTTATTAGTGGAAGGAAACTCTAGTCGGGCCGAGGTTTCAAAGCGCATACCATTAGGTGATATGAGAACCACTCCAATACCTTGGCCACTCTTGTAAGCCGAACCATCAAAATAGATTTTCCATGGCACTACCTCAACTAGAGCAATAGCATCACTCCAGCTAACATCTACGTGATGATCAACTATAAAGTTGGCTATGACTTGGCCTTTCATTGCTCTTAGGGGCTCGTAGGCCAAATCGTATTCAATCAACGCGTAAGCCCATTTTCTGATTCTTCCACTTAGAATCGGCTTCTGTAACATGTGCTTTATAACATCGGTTTGGCAAACGACAACACATGTGGTGGGGAGAATATAATGGCGTAACTTTGTGCACGCGTAATAAAGTGATAAACATAATCGCTCCACAAACGCGTACCTGGTTTCGGCGTCCAGCAGGCGGCGGCTCAAGAATGTGATGATGTATTCCTTCCCCTCCACCTCCTGGGTTAGCACGGCTGCAATCACGCTATCTTCAGCGGCGATGTATAGCCAAAATGGAATCCCGGCCTTTGGTGCTCTCACCACGGGCGGTGATGACAAGCACTCCTTGATCTTCTCAAAAGAACTTTGCTGGCTTGCCCCCCAGGTGAACTCGGCTTCATTTTTTAGCCGGAGTATGGGGACAAAGGCATCAATCTTGTCGGACAAGTTAGATATAAAGCGACGCAAATAATTCAACTTGCCTAGCAACATTTGCACATCTTTTTTGCATGTCGGCGCTGCAACGTTTCTAATCTTTTCAAGTCTCTTAGGATCAATTTCTATGCCTCTCTCATGAATAATGAAACATAAGAACTTACTCATCGACACACCAAAAGCACACATAAGTGGGTTCATCTTCAACCCATATTGTCGCATCCTATCGAAAGCAACCTTCAAATCGGCTAAATGGTTTCCCATAGCGTCTGATTTGACCACGACATCATCGATGTAAACTTCTAACATGACTCCTAACAAGTCATGAAAGATCAAGTTCATAGCACGCTGATACATGGCGCTGGCATTTTTCAACCCAAAAGTCATGACTACCCACTCGAACAAACCGACAAAACCAGGGCATCGAAAGGCAGTCTTATAGACGTCCTCTTCAGCCATAAAGATTTGATTATAACCAGCATTGCCATCAAGAAAACTTAGTACCTTATGTCCTAAAGCATCGTTGATCAGCATGTCGACTATCGGCATTGGATACTCGTCTTTTGGAGTGGCTCTGTTCAGATCCCTGAAATCAATGCATACCCGTATCTTGCCGCTCCCATTCTTTTCTACAGGCACAATGTTAGCAACCCATTCCGCGTACATGCATGGCCTAATAAATTCAGCCTTGAGTAGTCGCTCTACTTCTTCTTTAACTCGGTCATAGACGGCCGAGTTAAAGCAACGAGGCGGCTGCTTATAAGGCCTAAATCCGGACTTGATGGGCAGCCGACGCTCTATGAGCTCGCGGCTTAGCCCTGGCATTTCGCTATACTCCCATGAGAAATAATCGACATACGACCGAAGTAATTTTATTACTTTAGCCTTTTCAACGGGCTGTAAATGTTGATTTACAAAAGTCGGCCTTGGGACGCTACCATTACCTATATCGACTTCCTCCAAGGGATTGGCCGACGCAAAACCTTGCCCTAATTTTTCTACTTTGCTAAAGTCCTCAATGGCTTTGGCAATACCGTCTTTATTAGACCGATACTGCTCCACACGAGACTTTAGCCAATCTAGGTTATTCTTGCTAGACATGACTACTAATACAAAAATAGCCGTGCTACTCCAGCCAGCTTTACATACACTGGTACAAACCGTCCTCCGGATACACTAACAAAGTCATAATCCGAAAGATCTCTACCTGATAGACATTCTACTTTGTTATGGATGGCGTCAACCGGCACATCGGCCAAAGCTACTTGGGCCGAAGTATCCACGGGGATGACCTCCACCTCATCGCCATCCCACTGTATCAAGCACTGGTGTAGGGTAGAGGGAATGCAACAGTTCACGTGAATCCAGTCGCATCCGAGAAACATGCTGTAGTTACCTTGTACGTCGACGACAAAAAATGTTGTTGGCAATGTCTTGTTGCCCACCGTCAACTCCATAGAGAGTACTCCCTTGGCCTCGGAGCTCTCGCCATTGAAGTCGTTGAGCATCAAGTTAGTCTTCTTTAGGTAATCCTCATCCCTTCCAAGTTTCTTCAACAACGAATAAGGCATTAAGTTAACTGTGGCACCACCGTCGATGAGCATCCGGGAAATCGGCTTCCCATCGATGTGACCTCTAACATAGAGGGGTTTTAGATGGCAAGCCGAGTCCTCGGGCTTCTCGAAGATGGCATTGCGCGGGCCGAGGTTCAATTGAGAGACCTCGGCCTCATCTCGTTGTAGGGAGAACTCAACAGGCAGCGTGACGATGTTGATGTCCATCACCTGGGATGCGGGTCCCTCAAAGACGGGCGAGTAATCATCGTTGAGCAGGTCGTCGTCGTCGCTTGGACTAGGAGCCGGGTTGATTATCTCAACCGGCTTCTCCCTTCATACATGTTTCATAGCTGGCCGAGGGTGGATCTCTTCGAAGACAGCGTCGCGCTCGGCCTCAGCTTTCTTCTTGCCCATCTCCTGTGCCCGAAGCCTTTGTAGGCGTCTCTTTTGTGATTTGTACATGCCTGGAGAAGCCCAAGACGGCTGAGGCTTGGTGCCGAGTGCTACTGTTCGACTTCTGTTAATTCTGGCCGAAGTGGTACTGTGCCCTTCGGCCTCGGGCACCCTGTGTTCGGGGGGGCTTCGCTGCATACCCCATCAGACGGACCAGCCTCGTTCAGCCGATCGAACCAAGCTTTGGCGTAGGGCTCAGCCGAAGCATGAGGCTTACCTCCGTTAGACCTCAGCGATAGAGCCTTCGGGATTGGGACTTCCTGAGACCCAACTCTGATGGTTATGGCTTCGGATTCCCTGACTTCGGCCTCTGCGTGCTCGCACCCTTTGGCTTCGCTCTGCGTGGTCCGATTCGGAGGCGCCACGGATAGTCTATGGATGATGCCCCCACCGTTGCGTCTGTTTGCTCCTGCCATCCATAATACTCCGAAGGAAAATAGGATACAGTGTTAGGTTGCGGAGGGTACCCTGACCCGGATACATATGGAGCCCACGGGGTCCTCGCCCAGTCATACGGCGAAGGCATCGGCGGCTCTAGTGGCCTCGCCCACTATGAGCCAAACCCGTCACCCGGAGGGGGGTTCAGCCAAGTCAAAGGTGTCTCGGACCACACTAGTGAAGGGTCCTGCCAGGCTAGAGGTATGTTCAGCCAGTGTGGACCAAAGCCTCCCATCAGAGAAGTCCAATGTGGTGCGGGGTTCGGCCATTGGGGGGCGAAGTTGTTGTATAGGGGACCCAACCTCTAGGGCTCAAAGCTGTTGTACGGGGGGTTCGACCATTGTGGCTCGGAACCACCGTGCGGAGCACCAGGCCACCATGGCCCGAAGCCTTCGTGCGGAGGGTTCGCCTACTTCGGCTCGAAGCCACCCTTCGAAGGTCTTGGCCCCTTCGGCTATTTTAGCCTAGCGCGCGGACCTGCTTCCTTGGCCCTTCTCTGATGTTTGTTCAACAACATATCATATGTCACCTTCGGCCTCTTGCGAGCCTTAGCCGAAGGGGTATTAATGTTCTATTTCCACACTCCTACCTCGGGGTTCTTTGGCATGAGTGTGCGAGTGCGCGGTTCTCCAACAATCACATCTTTCCCTTTAGCTGACTCGGCCTATTCTGGCCGAATCAATACCTTCTTTTCGTCGAGGTCAATGACATTAACTGGGAAAGGATCTTTATCCAGCTTCATCTTTGGATCAGATCATGGTCTATCTTCAATCGTCCTTCTTCTATGGCCGATTGTATCCGCCGTCGAAAAACATTGCAATCATTAGTATTATGAGAATGTGAGTCATGCCACTTACAGTATGGATGCTTCTTTAACTCGTTGGCAGGTGGAATGACTTGACCTTTAGGTAATCTAAGAAGCTGGCTTTTTAAGAGAAAATCAAATATTCTATCACATTTAGTTACATCAAACGAGTACTTAACTTCACTACGTCGATTCTTTGAGGGGGATGGTCGTAACTCGGAGCAAGTGACAGGTTTATTTTTAGTGCTCCAAACCCATTCGACCGCGTACATGTCGGCCGAATCCTCCTCCTCTGACTCCTCCTCATCAGAGCGTTCCATGATGTGGATTTCGGCCTTAGGCTTTCTAAACGTCTTAATAAATTTCTTGTCCTTGGCTCGGCCTTCTTGGACAAGAGCCTTCTGTAGAACTTGGCTAACTTCTAAAAAGTTTTGGTTATCTAATCTTTCTTTAATTTCGGAACGTAACCCGTTAAAAGCTAACTCTGCCAAGTACCTTTCTGAAATATTAAGGCTAAAACATCGGTTTCTAGTATCCCTAAAACGCTTGATGTACTTAGAGGTGCTCTCACTAGATTTTTGTTTAACCGATGTCAAATGCGAAAGCCTAAGTTCTGTCTCACCTGTGTAGAAATAATCATGGAATTTCCGCTCTAGATCATCCCATGTGAGGATGGAGTTCGGTGGGAGCGCCGATAACCAAGTGAAGGCAGTGTCGGATAGCGAGAGAGAAAATAGTCTAACCTTTAGGGCATCTATCCCGCTAACCTCTCCACACTGTGCCAAAAATTGACTAACGTGCTCTAGTGTGGTCTTGCTACCCTCGCCATCGAACTTAGTGAATTCAGGGATCCTATAGCCGCGGGGGTAGGGTAACGTATCAAGGTGGTCGAGGTAGGGCTTACGGTAAATCCTAACTCGTCCCTTAGGCACGAAGCCCGCACACTCTCTAAATAGCGTGTGGACCCGCTCTTCTATATCATCTTGGTAGGTTGTTTGCCTGTGCCTCTCATGTGGGGGCGCGACACGCGGTGGGATATCGGCGTGTCGACCATGTGCTTCTTACCTACGTGCTATTTGTATAACGTGCTCGTGTCCGGGCGTCGACGCGTGTGGTGCGGGTAGCGCGGGTATTGGCGCAGGCGGTGTAGTGTTAGTTTGGCCGTAGGTGTAATGATTGGTCTCGACCATAAGTGTTGAAGCCGAAGACATGATTGTGCTAGGGCTGTCGTTACCCCTACTGTATACGTGGTTTGTCGGAGGTGCGCTAGCAATAGGAACTAGGGGTACGGCCTCAGTAAAGCCGAACCTTCTAAGAGTCGCCTCTACTTGGGAGCTGACTGCCGAATCTAAACGGTTGGCTAGCGAAGCGCTAACGGCCTGATCTACTGATGCCGCTATTTTCTGCTCAATTTCTAAAGAAGATAAATGAGGCGATACAGGTGTTACCTAGACATGAGCGAGGTCGGGGGTGAATATGTCGCGCTTGATGAAGCTCGCGCGTGTCTTGACGTAGCCCCCAAGCATCATGTCTTGGAGTGCTTTTAACTTCGCCTCGATCTCTGTCGGTCTGCTGTGGGGATATCTTCAAGTGTGGGTGACAATATGTTGCGGTTGTCGATATCTGCGCCTCCTATTGCGTCCATTCGTTGGTGTAGACATAGTAGTCGATGTAGATGTACCGATGACCGATGTAGTCGTACTCATCATCTTGGCGTAGCTCTTCCCCAGTGGAGTCTCCAAAAAGTGTGTTGACACGAAAACGTGCCCCCGCACTTGGGTTAGTCCGACGATCCAAAAGTGCACGGATACTTAGGGACAGGCCTAAGCATGACGTGGTATCGACGTCACGTTCTGACTACCCTTAATAGTGATAAGGGGGTGGAGTCGCTAGGAAACCAGATTACACAAAATAATCCAATTAGCCGAAATAAATAGATTATACAAAACAAAATTAGCAAACCAGTCGGAGCCCGCCTGGTTCGAAGTCTGGTGCGAAGGGTGCGTCGAAGGGTACCTTCGGTGTCCGGTGCGAAGTGCTCCGCCGAAGGGTACTTCGGCGTTCGGACTGATCCGGCCGAAGATAAACTCCGAACGGATCTAGACGCGATGATCACCTCCGAACAGGGGGGTTCGGCGTGATATCTCCGATACAACAATCTATGAGACAATGACGCGAGGGGCACGCGCGAGTGCAAATTCGTTCGGTGCGGAGTATGATCATGGCGCAGCCTGTCGCGACGAAGTATGCTAGCGATGCCTGTTGTCGAAGCCTGCGGTCTTGTCGAAGGGTGTCCTGGGGACCTCCGGAACCGATCTCTCAGCTCCGGACACCTCCGGCGAAGGGGCTCCGAACGTGCGGACCTGCAACAGAGGCAATGCGAAGTACCAATTCGGCCTGAGGACCGAATTTTGCTAAGTGTTGCATGGGTAGAGAAGGTAGCAATCTATTACGCGGATTAGTAGATACTTCACAGGCGAAGTAACAAGGCGGTAGCAATCTATTACGTAGATTAACGGATACTTCACAGGCGAAGTAACAAGGATTTACCACTGTTCCGTAGTGGCCGACGGAGGGCTTCAAGGCAAACCCACGAAGAGGTACAGGAAAGTAAAGGTAAATGTAAAGGTACGATCAAAGCATGGCTTTGGTTTGGTTTGAGTTGGGGGGGGGTTCTCATGCCGGCCTTGCCTCTGTATTTATAGGGGTTTAACTCCTGATCTAATCTGCTATTAATCTGGCCAGATAGAGATAAAGATTGAGCTGGCAACGCGTCCAACTCTATCTTTGCCAAGGTGGGCTTCAGCCAGGCCCGTCGAGGCCTGCTCCTCAGGCCGAAGCTTCGATAGCATGGGCTTCGACCAGGCCCATCGAGGCTTGCTCCTCGGGCCGAAGCTTCGGCAGCGTGGCCTCCGAAGGCTTCCGAAGCTTTGGCAGCGTGGGCCTCCGAAGCCTTCCTGGACGAAGCCCGTGGGCTGGCTAGAGGCTTTCGGAGCCCATAGCTCAATGGACTTCGGCCCTGTAGGGCTTCGGACAGACCTTGGACCTGTGTACTTTCGGCCCAAATCACCAAAACTTGATATTTTGACAATCTAGCCATTAATGCCATTTTTTGCTATCAACACGATGTCAAGTGTGAAAGCCTAGGTTCCGTCTCACCTGTGTAAAAGTAATCATGGAATTTTCATTCCAAATCATCCCACGTATGAACGGAGTTCGGCGAGAGCGCCGAAAACTAAGTGAAAGCAGTGCCAGATAGCGAGAGAGAAAATAGTCTAATTTTTAGAGCATCTATCCCGCTAGCTTCTCCACACTGTGCAAAAAATTGACTAACATGCTCTAGTGTGGTTTTGCTACACTCGCCATCGAACTTAGTGAATTCAGGGATTCTATAGCCGCGGGGGTAGGGTACTATATTGAAATGATCGGGATATGGCTTTCGGTAAACCCTAACCCGACCCATAGGCATGAAACCGGCGCACTCCCTAAATAGTGCACGGATTCACTCCTCTAGGTCATCTTGGCCTACTGCCTGCACACGTCTCTCGTGCGGGGGCGCGACACACGGCAGGATATTGGCGTGTCAGCCATGGGCCTCTTCCCTACGTGCTAGTTGTACGATGTGCTCGAGCCCAGGTGCCTGTGCCTATGGCGCGGGCAGTGTGGGACGGGCTGGTACCGGCACAGGTGGTGGTGGTGCGTGGTACGCAGTGCTAGTCTAGCCATAAGTATAATGACTAGTCTCGGCCATGGGTGTTGAGGCCAGAGACGTAACGGTCTTGCCAGTGCTACCGTCAGTTCTGCTGTACACATGATTTATCGGAGGTACACTAGCAATAGGGACTGGGGGTACGGCCTCAATAAAGCCGAACCTTCTAAGAGTCGCCTCTACTTGGGAGCTAACTGCCGAATCTAAACAGTTGGCTAGCGAAGCGCTAACGGCCTGATCTACTGATGCGGCTATTTTCTGCTCAATCTCTAAAGAAGAATAAAGAGGCGATACAGGTGTTACCTAGATCCGAGCATGGTCGGGGGCGATGATGTCACGCTTGATGAAGCTTGCGCGTGTCTTGATGTAGCCCCCAAACATCATGTCTTGGAGCGCCTTCAACTTTGCCTCGATCTCTGCTCAGTCTTCCGCGGGAATATCTTCAAGAGTAGGTGTTAGGATGTTGCTGTTGTCGATATCCGTGCCTCCTATGGTGTCCATCGGGGGTGTAGACATAGTAGTCGTTGCAGATGTACCAGTCGCCAAAAAGTGTGTTGACACGAAAACGTGCCCCCGCACTTGGGTTAGTTCGATGATCCAAAAGTGTGTGGATACTTAGGGACAAGCCTAAGCATAACACAACACCAACGTCGCATTCCGACTACCCTTAGTCGTGGTAAGGGGGTGGAGTCGCCAGGCAATCAGATCACACAAAATAATCCAATTAGCCGAAAGAAATATATTAAACAAAATAAATCAACAAACTGGTCAGAGCCTGTCTACTTCAAAGTATGGTGCGAAGGGGGTCACCAAAGTATACCTTCGGCGTCTACTGCGAAGTGTCCCGCTGAAGGGTACCTTCGGCGTTCGGACTAATCTGGCCGAAGATGAACTCCGAACACATCTGGACGCGACAATCACCTCCAAACAGTGGGGTTCAGCGCGAAGTCTCTGATATAGTAAGATATAGAATAAAGACTCGAGTGCAACGCACCAGCATGACTTCGTCCAGAGCATGGTGCGAGCGTGGCGAAGCCTGTCGTGACGAAGTCTGCTGATGGAGCGCGCTGTCGAAGCAAAAGTCTCGCCGAAGGGTGTTCTAGCAACCTCCGAAACCGATCTCTTAGCTCCGTACACCTCTGACGAAGTAGCTTCAAACGTAGAAACCTGCAACAGAGTTGATTCGAAGTACCAATTCGACCTGAGGACCAAATTATGCTAAGTGTTGCACAAGTAGCGAAGGTAGCAATCTGTTACGCAGATTAGCGGATACTTCACAGGAGAAGTAACAAGGCGATAGCAATCTATTACGTAGATTAATGGATACTTCACAAGCGAAGTAACAAGGATTACCACTATTCCGAAGTGGCCGTCGGAGGGCTTCCAGGCAAACCCACGAAGAGTACAGAAAGGTAAAGATAAAGTAAATGCGATCAAAGCTAGGGCTTTGTGGTAGATTTGTGTTGGGGGTGTTTCAAAACTAGCTTCGCCCCTATATTTATAGGGGCCAGGCCTCTGATCTAATCTGCTATAATTCGGCTAAATAGAGATCAAAAACTTAGCCGGAATCGTGTCCAACTCTACCTCTGCCGAAGTGGGCCTTCTGCCAGGCCCGTCGAAGCCTGCTCCTCGGGCTGAAGCTTCGGCGGCGTGGCCCTCCGAAGGCTTCCTGGCCAAAGGCCGTGGGCTGGCTGGAAGCTTTCGGAGCCCATAGCCCAATGGTCCTTTGGCCCCATAGGGCTTCGGCCTGCCCCGAGACATGTGTATTTTCGACCCAAATTACCAAAATTGATATTTTTACAATCTTAGCCATTGATGCCATTTTTTGATATCAACAATAATACTAACGACTGCAATGTTTTTCGATGGTAGGTTCAATTGGCCATAGAAGAAGGACGATTGAAAATAGACCATAATCCAAAGATGAGGCTAGACAAAGATCCTTTCCCCGTCAACGCTGTCGACCTCGACGAGAAGAAGGTGTTGATTCGGCCAAAACAGGCCGAGTCGATTAGAGGGAAGGTGATAATTGTCGGAGAACCATGCACGCGCACACTCATACCTAAGAACCCCGAGGTGGGAGTGTGGAAACAAAACATCAGCATCCCTTCAGCTAAGGCTCACAAGAAGCCGAAGGTAACATACAAGATGTTGTTGAACAAGCATCAAAGAAAAGCCAAGGAAGCAGGCCCCCGCGCTAAAAAACTAAGTCAACCGAAGGGCCCAAGGCGTTCGGAGGGTGGCTTCGGACCACATTGGCTGAGCCCTCCTCCTGATGGTTTCGGACCACAATGGATGGACCCTCCGCACGGGGACTTCGGGACACAGTGGCCTAACACTACGTACGGTGGCTTCGGACCTCAATGGCCAAACCCCATTGGCCTAACCCCGCACCACTCTAGACGAACCCTTCGACAGGAGGCTTCAGCCCGCACTGGCCGAACATAACTCCGGCCTGGCAGGACCCGTCACTGATATGGTCCGAGACACCGTCGACTCTACCGAACCCCCTCCGGGTAACGGGTTCGGCTCACTGTGGGCGAGGCCGCTGGATCTGCCGATGCCTCCACCGTACAACTGGGCGGGCACTCCATGGGCTCCGTATGTATCGCAGCCGGAGTACCCTCCGCAACCTAACGTTATGCCTTGTTTTCCTTCAGAGTATCATGAATGGCAGGGACAAACAAACGCAGAGGAGGGAGGCATCATCCATAGGTTGTCCGTGGTACCTCCGAATCGGCCCGTGTAGAGCGAAGTCGAAGAATACAGGCGCAAAGAGGCCGAGGACAGGGAGTCTGAAGCTATCACAGTCAGAGTAGGGTCTCAGGAAGTCCCAATCCCAAAGGCCTTATCGCCGAAGTCTGACTGTCGAGGTCCACAACGAAGGCCCCTCTGGATACAGAGTTCACGAGGCCGAGGTGGGCAAGACCACTTCAGCTAAAGTTGACAGGAACCAGGCAGTGGCACCTGGCACCAAACCACAACCATCTTGGGTGCCCCAAAGCATGTCCAAATCACAAAAAAAGGTGTCTACAACGACTACAGGCATAGGAAATGCGCGAGAAGAACGCTGAGGATGAGCGCGATGCTATTTTCGAAGAAATCTGTCGTCGACCAACTACAAGACAGGTATGGAGGATGAAGCCGGTTGAGATGACCAACCCGGCTCCTAGTCCGAGTGATGATGATGACGACATGCTTGACGACGACTACTCGCCTGTCTCCGAGGGGCCTTCACCCTAGGCGATGGACATCAACATCGTCACGCTACCCGCTGAGTTTGCCCTACCGTAGGACAAGGTCGAGGTCACTCAGTTGAACCTCAGCCCGTGCAACGCTATTTTTGAGAAGCGCAAGACTCGTCTCACCATCTAAAGCCTCTCTATGTCAGAGGTCACATCGACGGAAAGCCGATTTCCCGGATGCTTGTGGACGGTGGCGCCACTATTAACCTAATGCCCTACTCGAGGTTGAAGAAACTTGGCAGGGACGAGGATGATTTTAAGAAGACTAACTTGATGCTCAACGGTTTCAACGGTGAGAGTTCCGAGGCCAAGGGCGTGCTCTCCATGGAGTTGACAGTGGGCAACAAGACATTGCCAATAGCATTTTTTGTCGTCGATGTACAAGGTAACTACAGCGTGCTGCTTGGGTGCGACTGGATTCATGCGAATTGCTGTATTCCTTCTACTCTGCACCAGTGCCTAATTCAGTGGGACGGTGATGAAGTAGAAGTCATTCCCACAGACACTTCGGCCCAAGTGGCATTGGCCGATGTGTTAGTTGACGCCGTTCACAACAAGGTAGAGTGTCTGTCAGGTAGAGATCTTTTGGATTACGATTTTGTTAGCGTGTTCGGAGGACATTTTGTACCAGTGTTTGTAAAGTCGGCTGGTGTAGCACGACTGTTTTTATATTAGTAGTCATGTCTAGCAAGAGTAATCTGGATTGGCTAAAGTCTTGTGTAGAGCAGTATCGGTGTACTAAAGACGGTATTGTCGAGGCCATCGAAGACTTTAGTGAAGTAGAGAAATTAGGACAAGGTTTTGCGTTGGTCGATCCCTTAGAGGAAGTTGACATAGGTGATGGTAGCATCTCGAGGCCGACTTTTGTAAACCAACATTTACAGCCTGATGAAAAGGCTGAAGTAATAAAGTTGCTTCGGTCGTGTGTTGATTGTTTCGCATGGGAGTATAGCGAGATGCCGGGACTAAGCCGTGAGCTCGTGGAGCATCGGCTACCTATCAAGTCCGGATTTAGGCCTTATAAACAGCCTCCTCGTTGCTTTAACTCGGTTGTCTATGATCGAGTTAAAGAAGAAGTAGAGTGACTGCTCAAAGCTAGATTTATTAGGCCATGTAGGTACGCAGAATGGGTCGCTAACATTGTGCTTGTAGAGAAGAAAGGGAGCAGCAAGATAGAGTATGTATTGATTTCAGGGATATGAACAAGGCCACTCCGAAGGACGAGTATCTGATGCCGATAGCCGACATGCTAATCAACGATGCTTCAGGACACAAGGTACTAAGTTTTCTTGATGGCAATGCTGGTTATAATCAAATATTTATGGCCGAAGAGGACGTCTACAAGACTGCCTTTCGATGCCCTGGTTTTGTCAGTTTATTCGAGTGGGTCGTTATGACTTTTGGTTTGAAAAATGTTGGCGCCATGTATCAGCGTGCTATGAACTTGATCTTTCATGACTTGCTAGGAGTTATGTTAGAAGTTTACATTGATGGTGTCGTAGTCAAATCGGATGCTATGGGAAACAATTTAGCCGATTTGAAAGTTGCTATTGATAGGATGCGACAGTATGGTTTAAAAATGAACCCACTCAAATATGCTTTTGGCGTGTCGGTGGGGAAGTTCTTAGGTTTCATGATTCATGAGAGAGGCATAGAGATTGATCCTAAGAGGTTTGAGAAAATTAGAAACGTTACAACGCCAACATGCAAAAAAGATGTACAAAAGTTGCTAGGCAAGATGAATTATTTGCGTCGCTTTATATCTAACTTGTATGGCAAGATTGATGCCTTTGTCCCCATACTCTGGCTAAAGAATGAGGCCAAGTTCACTTGGGGGGCAAGACAGCAAAGCGCCTTTGAGAAAATCAAGGAGTGTTTTTCATCACCGCCCGTGGTGAGAGCACCCAAAGCTGGAATTCCATTTCGGCTGTACATCACTGCCGAAGATAGCGTGATCGGGGCCATGCTAACCTAGGAGGTAAAGGAAAAGAGTACATCATTACATTCTTGAGCCGCCGCCTGCTGGACGCCGAGACCAGGTACGCGTTTGTGGAATGTTTGTGTTTAGCACTTTACTACGCGTGTACCAAGTTGCGCCACTATCTTCTCCCCACTTCATGTGTTGTCGTTTGCCAAATCGATGTTATAAAACACATGTTGCAAAAGCTGATTCTAAGTGGAAGAATTGGAAAGTGGGCTTACGCTTTGATTGAATATGATTTGGCCTATGAACCCCTAAGAGCTATGAAAGGCCAGATCATAGCCAACTTTATAGTTGATCACCACATAGACGTCAGTTGGAGCGACAATGTTGCTTTGATTGAGGTAATGTCGTGGAAACTTTACTTTGATGGTTCACCTTGCAAAAATGGCCAAAGTATTGCAGTGGTTCTCATATCACCTAGCGGAGCGCACTTTGAGACCTCGGCTCGTTTAGAGTTTCCTTCTACTAATAACCAAGCTAAATACGAGGCTTTACTGCTAGGGCTTGAATTATTAGAACTCATGGGTGTTAAACATGTTCATGCACATGGTGATTACCTGTTAGTGGTGCAACAAGTGGCTAAGAGTGCTCAATGTTTTAATGGCTTGCTAAACAGCTACTTCGATAAGTGCCTAGACATGGTTGCTACTTTTGATGACTTCATAATTACTCATGTGTCAAGAGAGGCCAATTCGGTTGCAAATGATTTGGCTCAGCAAGCATCTGGTTACCAAGTCAGGAGAGGAAAATTTTCTGTATAGGAGAAGCCGATGTTTGGTCTCACTGCCAAAGCGAGTGACTTTGGACGGGCGCACCCTCCAGGTCGGACCCCTCCGGCTACCAGAGGCTACCACGCGTCGAGGTCCCAGGACCAGAGTACTCTGCTCACCGAAGGGTCTGGCGCGCTGGAAACCGTGAATCGAAGTCATCCGGACCGTGAGGGCTTCCGGACGCCTAGACCCTCCGGCAGGGGGCTTCAGCCTGATGCGCTCCGCGCAGCCAGTCCAGCCGAGCTTTGGCAGAAGCCAGAAGGGCTCGGGGGGCACTCCGAAATCAATAGCTTAGGCATTTTTTCAAAAAGCGAGCTAGCAAAACCCTCAGAAGTCCACGAGAGTGATTGGAGAACTCCAATTGTCCAGTATTTGAGAGACCCTAGCCAAAGGGTTGATCGAAAAGTTTGGCGGCAGGCATTTAAGTTTGTATTGCTAGATGATACACTATATCACCGGAGTATTGATGGAGTATTGTTGAAGTGTCTAGACGACGAACGATCCTAGGTGGCTACGGGAGAAGTCCATGAAGGACTTTGTGGCACTCATCAGTCGGCCCAGAAAATGAGTTGGATGCTCAAAAGAGCGGGTTTCTACTAGCTGACTATGACTGAGGATTGTTTTAAATATTATAGAGGGTGTGAAGAATGTCAGAAGTTTGGAAATATTCAGTTAGCTCCTGCTTCATTACTCAACCCTATTGTCAAGCCATGGCCATTCCGAGGTTGGGGTTTAGACTTCATCGGCCAAATTCACCCTCCTTCCTCAAAAGGGCATCGGTTCGTGTTGATGGCGACAGATTACTTCACCAAGTGGACCGAGGCCGTGCCTCTCAAGAGCATGACTCACAACGAGGTACTTGACTTTATCGTGAAGCACATCATACATAGATTCGACATTCCTCAAACTCTCACTACAGATCAAGATAGCTCATTTGTTTCTAAAGAAGTGAGGGACTTTGCCGAATATTATGGTATTAAGTTGATAAACTCTTCGCCCTACTATGCCCAGGCTAATGGTCAGGCCGGGTCTAGTAATAAAACCATGATTAATCTCATTAAGAAGAAAATTGAAGAACTCCCTAAAAGGTGGCATGAAGTGCTCTCTGAGGTGCTATGGGCTTGTAGAATTGCCAAGCACGGTTCTACCAAAGTTAGTCCATATGAGTTGGTATATGGACAAGAAGTTGTTCTACCTGTAGAAGTAGATCTTGGCTCTTTAAGAGTGTTAAAGCAAGACGGCTTATCAGTCGACGAGTATGAAACTCTTTTGAAAGACAATCTAGAAGATGTGACCGATAAGAGATTGAGGGCTTTATAAGCCATAGAAATAGACAAGAGGAGAGTAGCTAAAGCCTATAATAGGAAGGTTAAACCAAAATCGTTTCAAGTAGGTGACTTGGTTTGGAAGACGATTTTACCTTTAGGCACTAAGAGTCCCAAGTTTGGTAAGTGGTCACCTAGTTGGGAAGGCCCTTTCAAAATAGTCGAAATCGCTCCTGGCAATGCATATGTGTTAGAATCTCTACAAGGAGAGCGGTTTCGAAGAGCTTTGAATGATAGATACTTGAAAAGGTATTTCCCAAGTGTGTGGCAAACAGCGTAAAAGGTGTCGAAAGGCCGATATGGAAGGTATCATCTTTAGCTCGTTGTGATTTTAGTTCACTTAGTTCACTAAAAGGCAGGGGGCATGTGTTGATAGCAAAAATGGCATTAATGGTTAAGATTGTCAAAATATCAATTTTGGTAATTTGGGCCAAAAATACACATGTCTCGGGTCAAGACGAAGCCCTACAGGGCCGAAGGACCATTGGGCTACGGGCTCTAGAAGCTTCCAGCTAGCCCACAGCCTTTGGCCAGGAGGCCTTCAGAGGCCCACGCCACCGAAGCTTCGGCCTGAGGAGCAGGCTTCGACGGGCCTGGATGAAGGCCCACTTCGAGCAGAGATAGAGTTTGATCCGTTTCAGGCTAAGTGTTTATCTCTACGCATGATTCAGCCAAGTTATAGCAGATTAGATTTAGAGATTAGAAGTCTAGCCCCTATAAATATAGGAGCGAAGCCGGTTCAGAGCCCCCCGACAAAATCAACCACAAAGCCTAGCTTTGAATCACATTTACTTTATCTTTACTTTTCTGTACTCTTCGTGGGTTTTCTTGGAAGCCCTCCGACGGCCACTTCGGAACAGTGGTAATCCTTGTTACTTCGCTTGTGAAGTATCCATTAATCTACGTAATAGATTGCTATCGCCTTGTTACTTCGCCTGTGAAGTATCCGTTAATCTATGTAATAGATTGCTATCGCCTTGTTACTTCGCTTGTGAAGTATCCGCTAATCTACGTAACAGATTGCTACCTTCACTCCTAATACAACACTTAGCAGAATTCGGTCCTCATGCCGAATTGGTACTTTGAAACTACTCTATTAAAGGTTTCCACGTTTAGAGCTACTTCGTCGGAGGTGTCCGGAGCTGAGAGATTGATTTCGGAGGTCACCAGAACACTCTTCGGTGAGACTGTTGCTTCGACCGCATGCCAACAGACTTCGTCACGACAAGCTTCGCCATGCTCGTACTCTACTCCGGACGAAGTCACGCTCACGCGTTGTGTTTGAGTCATTATTCTTTATCTTACTGTATCAGAGACTTCGCACCGAACCCCACTGTTCGGAGGTGATTGTCACGTCCAGATCTATTCGGAGTTCATCTTTGGCCAGGTCGGTCCAGACGTCGAAGGTACCCTTCGGCGGGACACTTCGCATCAGACGCCGAAGGTAGACTTCGGCAACCCCCTTCGCACCATACTTTGAATCAGTCAGGCTTCGCTCGGTCTACTGATTTATTCTGTTTAATATATTTATTTTGGCTAATTGGATTATTTTGTGTGATCTGTTTGCCTGGTGACTCCACCCCCCTTATCATGGCTAAGGGTAGTTGGAACGCGACGTCGGTGCTGTGTTACGCTTAGGCTTGTCCCTAAGTATCCGCACACTTCTGGATCGTCAAATTGACCCAAGTGCGGGGGCACTTTTTCGTGTCAACACAATCTCCCGAGTCTGACGAAGACTTCACTCGGATGTTCGAACATCCGAGCAGTCCTCATCTCATTCGGCAACAAGGTGGTGGAGGTACATCTTTACCCACCAAACCTTGCTTCACATTCTTCTACCTGCAACATTTAAATAATAGTATATACCTTTGAGTTTGTAGAATTAGTTCCAGTGGAGGTGGCTCCAGCGAAGGAGGTAGTCCCAGAGCTAGAGACAGCTCCGGCGCAGGAGACGGCTCCGGCGCAAGAGATAGCTCTAGCGTGGGTGATGGCTCCTGGAAAAGGAAAAGGAAAAAACCTGGCTGATGCTTGTTCCCGCAGCGGGGTTAACTCCGTCTAAGTCAACTGACGGGGGCAGTCTACAGAAGCTTCGGAGGACACTTTTCTTCGTTCGGGGCCTTCTCCCACCGACGACGACTGGAGTGCCTTGACAATGCTTCCCCTTCTGGCCCCTTTTCTCGAAAGGAGGACAGGACTTTGGCCTCTATTAGAGCCTCTAGCTTGAGCTAGTCGAGAGGTGGGTGAGACCAAGCTGGTCTCTGCAATAAGCAAGGCTGAAGGGTCAGAGCTGGACGTCGCCCTTGAACGGGAAGCCTATCAGGTACGGTGCACCTACAAATGTTAGTTTTATTTGAAATACATACTATACTCACCTTGCTCTTTTTTTGGCAGCATGTTGTTCTTGCCCGCGCAGCTACTATTTCTAACGAGCACGAATGTAATCGGCTCAAAGAGAAGGTGACAGCCCTCCAAGAGAGCCTAGCTGATTCTGAGGGCCGGGCTTCAGACTTAGAGGAGATAGTCCATGAAGAGCGGAGCGCGAAGGCAAAGCTGGAGACTGCAAACGAAGAGCTTTTGGCTGATCAGGTGGTACTCTAGGCCGAAGTCAAAATGCTTCAAGAGGCGCAAGAAGCCTTCGGAGCTGAAGCCATACGGCTTCAGGAAGAGAATCAACGTTCAGTCGACGAGGCAAGGCGGTTGCTTGCTCAGAAGATTGTCCTCATGATGAAGAAAGCCAAGCTCAACACTTTGATCCGTGACATTAGGGCTTTGTCAAAGGCCTTGGTTGCAGAATAGGCAAAGTGCAACAGTATAGCCTCTGAGACCATGGACGTCCTTCGGGGCGTCTTGGAATACTTCAGGAGTTTTAGGTGGGGGACAATGGAGGGTCCTACGACCTCGGTGGTGTTCGAAGATCCTAATCCGGAGGTCCGAGAAGACCTTCGGAGGGGACTAGCGCCTAGGCTCCGTTTAGGAGACATGGCTCTAGGAAAGGATTGGTAGAGAACGAAGTTTTTGTACTAAGTTCCCCATGGGCGGCGCCAACTGTTGGTGCAAAAGATTACTCTAACAGGTTTAGTAAACTTGAAAGATTGACAAACGAAGTGTTTGTTTATGTGGACTATTCCAAGCCTCCGAGATGGATAATAGCTTGAGATAGTTCAAAGTGTATATTGAATACTTGAGTATTTGATACCCCTTACAGAATGAAGAGGGGTATTTATAGACCCAATACATTAGGAAAAGACCTCTTTACCCTCTACTTACAATCGACTTAGAAGATACTGTTCAATATCCATTGTAGGGTTAAAAGGGTAAAATACTAAATTAACAATGAGAAGGTAAATCTTCTACCCTTGCTGGCAGTACCCCTCCGGGTAAAGAGGTTCTGGGATTCTTTGTCATGCCGAAGCCTTTGCAGAGACCTTTGTTGTAGAAGGCTCCGAATGTGGCGAAGCATTGATGCTTTTAGGACCTTCGGAAATCAGGGCTTCTAACTTCCTTTTGTCTTTTGATAACGTTGATGTAGGGGTTTTCAAATGATGCTGAAGATTAAATATTTCCCCCAACACCTACGATATGATCGTAGGGCTCAAACGCATGTTTGAGAGCCAAAGCAAGAACTGAGAGATATAATGTCTTTAAGTCCTTGATTCTGTGCAGCCTGGTGGATGGCAATCTAGTGAGTCTTCATGTGATCAAGATCATTGGTTACATTCAAAACCTAGATAAAATAAACTCTTCTCTTGATAAGGATTTGGCCACAAATGTGATTCTTTAGTTGCTCCGTGCAAGCTTAGAGCCTTTTATTATTAACTTTCATAGGAATGGCATGAAGAAAAGCATGGTTAAATTGCATGGGATGTCAAGATAGCTGAGGAAAGCCTAAATAAAAATCCTCAACATGTGATGATGGTTCAAAAGGAAAGTAAGAAGAGGAAACATAAGGGTAAGGCTAAAGCTTTAGATGTGATCTCAAGCTCTAAGTCTAAACCGGCTAGAAAGTCCAAGTTGGGCCCTGCTGACTCTGATACTTAACACCACTACCATATGCCTTACTATTGGCGGAGGAACTGTAGGATCAAGAGTAGCGACTAAAGGAGGGTGAATGGTCATAGATAAAAATTCACAAAACTTGAGAACTAGTTGTGAACTTCGATCTATACTCGCTTGTGGAGATCAATGTTTTCACACTAGGCGATAGAAAATATTACACAAAACGGTGAGTCCAGAATCAATCACAACAATGATTCACCCATGACAAAAAACAAGTGGTCAAATAAATTTGCCTTATCTAAAGCCACAATTGTTTTAGGAAAAAAATACATGCACAAAGCACTCATAGACAAATCATCGAACACTTTGTGCACACAGGAAAGACATTCACACCACACACATGCATTTCATTAAATACTTGATAGACAATACACTACTAGGGATTCAAACAAACATATGGTATGCATGAAATATCTCTTGTAGAAATTTAAGTAAATACTTGAAATGAAAGGGATAGGAAACTCACCTACTTACCTGTCTCGAGCAGCGGGTGCTTGGAGAAGACAACGACGCCAGAAGATGGAGATGTGCGGATGTGGGCTACGACTGTCAGTCATTGTGTAGTGGTGTGTCCAGGTCCTAACAAAGAAGTGAAGCCGCCGTGGAGGTGATTCAGCGGTAGAAAATTCTAGTGCAACCACAGGCAGAGAAAAACCAGGTCACGCGTTGGGCTGGCGTGCACATCTGGGCATCAGTGTGGTGTTGTTGACACCAAGATTTGGTAAAGCCTAGGCCCACTAAAGAGGCCACATGGTAAACACAAGTCAAAGAAGATATAGTTAAAGACGGTCAAGGAAACTCGTCCATGATGTTACAACATGACCGGATGCAGAGGAGCCGATGGAGATAAAGATGAAAAGAAGATAAAGATTATCCAAAATCGATTAGGATAGAATGCTTGGACAGAAAATCTCCAGACTATAAATATGTACCCCTTAGTTAGATTAGAACACACATCTCTGTCAAACAACTACTCGGCGCATCGCCACCCTTGGTTCCCAAGGTTTATATCAGCAGGATTCAGCACTAGGAGTTGGGCTGCATCGTTCCGATCACCAACGAAGAGGTGAGTCTTGCCACCCCCGATGGCTGTATCGACTAGGTTAGTATCCTCGCGACTATATCAGATTGATCTCTTGAGGTGAACAACGAAACAGTATGGTCGCCGGTTCTCGGTGTATTGGCTAGGTCTAAGGCCACATCAGATTGATCTCTTAGATTGATGTGATCTAGTTGTGATAATTTGAGGCTTCATCGTTTAAGTCTGACATCTATTGCTATTGTATCTTTTTCATGTTGTATACCGTTCATCGAAATAAAGCATGACTAATACTTTGATATATTACTAAGATCATCATGATTAGCTACTATCTTCGTTAGGTCCGATATAGTTATTGTGATGATCTTCATGATATAGACATGTTATCTGGAACATTTTATTTATTTCTGTCGGAGTACAAGCCGATAGGTTATATTCAATTCAATGCCACATCTTGTTCGCCATCGGAAAAGTGCTCATCGGCCTATATGTGTAAACTGCCCATCTCATCGTCCGATGGCACACTTGCCCGATTGCTTCATCCATGGTCATCGGCCCTATGGCTGATAGACATGATATTCCACGATTATTCCATCCTTACTGCGGTCATCGGCTCGAAAGCCGATAGGCTATGCTATTGATCATATTTTCCTATTTCCTTATCAGTTGTAGGGTCAAACTGATTGGCACACCTTGAACCCTTTTTTCTAAGAATGTAGGACCTGCACTGGATTTAAGAAGATCTCCTAGGACATGCGTGTGTCAAAGTGTGACCAAAAAATGCACAAACACACTTTTTGGCAAGCCTAGTGGGACCATACTTGAGCCATCTAGCCATGGCGGGTGAACTCAATGACGACAACATCATTGCGATCTCCCTGGAGACCTTGACCGAGGAACAAAGGGAAGATGTACAGAAACATGTTGATGCTTTCCAAGAGTTGTGCCTGTGTTGGACCGAAACAGGCGAACAGAGGGGGTGACTGGGAGCTTTTAAAATTCTTTCTTCTGTAGAATAGCCTTCTAACACACCCTTCGAATAGTCTGGTTTGGAGGTATGGAACACACTTCGAACATAGGCTTTGAACAGGGAAAAAGTTTAAAAGTCCAAAAGACTTCGCTCACACTTTGAGACCCAAAAGTGCACTAGGCTTGGCAAAGTTTGTGCTGGCTCCACACATAAGGGTGCCTTCGATAAGGCTTCACACAACAGCACTTCACACTAGTGCGTTTCCTCAGAGAACTCTTATTAGATGCTCCGCACTAGTAACACGTACTAGGCTCTAAACAGGACTTAGCAAAACTTATAGGCAAGGCAGACTTCGGCCAAGCTAAATGAAAAATGGCTTCGCTCACACGCAATAGATGGTACTTCACTAGTAATCTGTGAGGACTGGCCTCCGATATACACAGAGTGAATGTACTCGGAAAATACACTGATTTCGCATGCATAAGTGACAGAGTTCACTTCATCAGCAAGAACTTAGAGCAAAAAATCGAGTTCACACGAAATGAAATGGACTACAGAAAACACAATCCAAATAGTGTGAAAAACACAAATACAAGTTCATGCAATCAATGAAAATAGAATAGAAATTTCATTGCAAGAATAGGGAACACAAAAACTCATAGATTCAGCGTACTACTCATGGCGGCTGGCCTAAGGCTACAGTGAGTACAGAAGGTTCTTTGACCAGACGAAGGCCTGGTATGACCCCAAGGTGAATCTAAAGGAGTTGAAGCCGAGACACCTCGTTCTCCGGAGTGCAACCACTCCGGGGAAGCTCGGCAACAAGTGGGAAGGTCCTTTTATCATCCTTCGTTTTGACTGACTAGGCTCATTCAAGTTATCCAACCTCAAAGGAAAAGACCAAAAGGCTGAAAGCAAGAGCTAGAAAGAGACAAATGGTTAAGGAGGAAGAACCAGAGATGTGTGGAGGCTCAACAACAATAGGGGCCACAACCTTTTTATAGGAGCCCGAGGCTTGCAGGGCAAGTCTCTGTCGCGCCGGTTCGCATTCTCCTAAAGCCGACAGGTGGGCGAAGGCCAAACATGTCTAGAACAATGCCTGGGAAGCCTGAGTCCACAGGGGGGCACAAGTGACGAGGCATCTTGCCATGTGATCCCTTCAGGCTGAGTCCTCTAGCAATCAGAGACGTTCTAGGGCAAGGCGAAAGGTTTGCTCACACTTTAGAACTCTATTACAGTATTATTTCTTGCACATGTCACCTCTTTCACTAGCAGGCTATTGGCATGCTTTTTGGTCACACACTAAAACACGCGCGTCCTAGGAGATCTACTTGACTCTAGTGCAGATCCTACATCTTAGAAAAGGGTTCAGGGCATGCCAATCAGTTTGACTATGCAACTGATAAGGGATCAGGAAATACTAACGTTAATAGCATAGACGATCGGCTAACAAGCCAATGACTATAGCGTAAAAAATAAGACTGTGAAGCGGCACGCCGATCAGCCGGACGACCGATAACTTGAGTTGGCCCAACCGAGCGAGTGTGCCATCGGTTGATGGAGAAGACAGAATATGCATATAGGTCGATGGGCACCCTTCGACGGTGGACATGATATGAAGATGAATTAAAGATAAACTATCAGCTTGTACTCTAATAGAAATAAATAAAGCATGCCATATAACAGATTTATATCATGGAAATTATCACAATAACTAGACCGGACCTAACCGAGATAGTAGCTAGTCACGATGATCCGAACAATATATCAATGAATCGGGCAAACTTTATTTAGATGAATAGTATAAGGCATGAAGAAGATACAATACAAAGAGATGTCATACTTAACCGATGAAGCCTCAAACTATCAAACTTAGATCACTTCAATCTAAGAGATCAAACCTAACTGATGCAGTCTTAGACATAGCCAAATACACTGAGAACAACCGGCGACCATGTTGTTTCACCGTTCTCCTCAAGAAATGTAACTAAATCGATGCATCCGTGAGGATACTAACCTCGTTGGCATGGAAGTCGGGGTTGGTGGGACTCACCTCTTCGCCGAAGATCAAACTAATACAGCCCAGCTTCAAGAGCTCGAGTCCCACCAGATAACCTTGGGGCACAAGGGTGGCGATGCGCCGATTGTTGATTGAATGAGAGTTAACTAATTCTAACCTAAGGGATACATATTTATAGTCCGTATACTTTCCATCCAAATAACCTATCCAGCCAGTTTCAGATGAACTTGTAACCATTTGTTGCTCTTATCTCCATCGGCTCCCTTTCCGATAATGCAGCTGTTGCGGACGGACTCCTTTGACCTTCTTTGACTAGATCTTCCTTGACCTTCTATTGACCGCTTGCCTTCCTTGGTGAGACTTGGTCTTTACCAATTCTTGGCGTCAACACATGCCCCCTAGTTTTGAGGCGTTAATAGGCATCTGACGCTTTAAAACTATCAGTCATAATTCCCTTACGCCTACAAATCTTTTCACACGGTCGTCTCACATTCATTACCGCTAGTCGGAAAACTCTTCACCTTCGCTTCTCGCGATTGGTCCAATGGGGTAGCCGAAGAATCACCCTGGTCAATAAATATCCATCTTTCGTATTCTTTCTTCCACACTTTCTGCTCACCGCTACTCTGGCTTTCAACCCATCGTCATTGGCTTATGCTGCTTCCTGATCATCACCACCTTGTCGCCTCCTTCTCCATCACATTACATCGATAAGACTATAGAATTACTGACTTGAATAGGATCCCATTGGTAAGCTTTTACTCTTTTATTTGTTTGGCCCTTTTCTCTTTTATTCAAGGTTTTCATCCCTTTTCTGAACCATTTTCTCGCATGTAGTCCCTTTTGAACCAGGTCTTCATACCGATCATCACCCATCCGTACAATTTCTACTTTGGCCCGCTAGGTAACTCTGATCCGATTGACTTTTTAAATGTTGAAACCTATCGAATCCCTTTCAAGTGTTCCCCCATGCGTCCTTCCGATTGGGACCTTGGCTTCGCGCCTTTTCCTTCCTCCATCCCTGGCTAGCGTGACTGGTACCTTAGGGTATCGGCCACTTACCACACCTTCTAGGACAAGATCGATGTCGGTCACTGCATCGGTCTCTCCCTCACCGCACCATTCCAGAATGAACTGATGTTGGCCGCATCGTGTTACTTATGGTCTAACGCCCTCAACGCCTTTCTCTTTGGCCATGGACCGATGAGCCCCTATTTGCTCAATGTCTACTTCTTGACTTGTCTTGACATCAGCTCACCGGTCCACCCATTTTCCCTCTGTTTCCAGCCGTCATGCGACCTCGGTGCCGACCCGTCCGACAACTGGAGCCGATATATTAGGCGGCATAACAAGAAAGTCAGCCTGGTAGGCACTCATGGACACATAGCCTTCCTCACCCTTTGGCTAGACGAATTTGTTTTCTACGTGTCGGCCTCAGTCATGACTCTGTAGTTCCAATAATTGGTTGAATGGCTTGCCGCCCACGAGCGGATCCCCCTAGGCTATTATCTTCTTGGGGCCACCAACCATCTCCTCCACCTTGTTTTAGGACACTTATCGGCTGGCAACTTCATCGATCGGCGTCAGGGTCCATGGTGGCTTCTTCAACTCTAGCAGAATGTTTATACTGCTGAAGCCACCAGAGAGGCCCCTTTTTCCCAGTCGCTCTTTCCCAACAATTTTCCGGAGTCAGCGCCTCCGACTTTCCGTTGGTGTTTCTTCTTGGGCGAAGCGGCCTCATTTCATCCTTCCGTTCCCATCTCCCCTATGGCTTTGGTTGTGTCTTTAAAAATTTTCTACCTCGGATTCTCCAATCGGATCGTCTGGTTTCCTTTTAGTTTTCATTTGGAGTATGCACTCCATGACCAACTAGTCTTTCCCAATGTATCCCAGGACACAGTGTCCTTGTGTATCTTTTCTGTTGCCTCCTTTCCCTGCTTTCTCCTGGTCAATTTTACTGATGACCATTCCCGGCGGTGCTCCTATGAGTTCTACCACCCGTCGGTGTTCTCGAGGTAGTTGGGCTTCGGCCAGCTTCCTCCTCACCTCTTCTTCATCGGATGGATCTAGGCCCACGGAAGGGTCATGAGTGTGCTTGAGTGGGATCACCTCTCCGACATGGCCGATAGGGTACCCTCCGAAATAGTCGCTACCTAGATGACTTGTCAGGCGACATCCTCCACCTTCCATGAGTGGTGGGGTCAGGTGAAGCTCCATGTCTTCAACCGATCCTTGTTGGTCTACCGGGAATGGCTTCATCTGACTAGCGCCGAGGTGGATCCCGACGTGAGTATCTTGGCCTTCTCTTTTTCCTTCTGCTGCTTTTGTTTTTCTCATCTAATCGGGACTTGCCTTTTCCTTTTGCAGAACGTTAATGAGGAGGCCCTTCAATGAGCCTAAGAGGCTGATCGATACGATATGGACCAGTATCGGCCACTACGAACCTTGGCACTGGTGCCCCCATTCCTACAGCATGGGTGAATGGGAGGTGGTCCTAGCTGGCTTGTGCTTCGGGGAAGGGTGCTTTGTAGAGGTGAAGCAGATGTGGGTCCTCCATACGCCGATCAGGGGGCTTGTAACATATCTCATTGTAATAAAAAAACATCATGAATAAATATATCAACACTTCTTTATATCATGTAAAGTTGCCTGCTAAGTTTTCTGAGTTGTATTCTCTTTGTTATTGGTGATTTTGTCTAAGGACGATGACTTCGCATCGCCCGTCTCGAGGCGATGCCATAGGCATCGACTAAATGTAGTTCACCCAAACACTAAAATGTTTTCCTTAGTCGTTTCGTTCGGTCTCTTTTGCATCGAAGTATTCTTGCTGTGTTTAGGGGCTAAAGGCGATGTTTTACATCTGCTATCTCAAGATGATACCATAGGCATCAGTTGTGTACTTTATCCGAACGATTAGAAAATATTCCCTTAGTATCATTGCTCGGCTTCTTTCCTTCTTAATGTGGCAACTTTTGATGAGGACATCACTAGCTCGGATATAACCATGCTTATACTTTACAATAAACAACCCAAGGTTCATTCATTCTATATTAGATTTACATTTTATATATTTGAGCTAAGGATGCTACACAATGAGCTGGCTTTGTTTTCAATTACAGAAATTCTTTCATGGATCAAGCGACACGTTAAGAGCACATCAAGAGCATGGAACATCATGGAAGCTGATTGGGGACCAAGTCAAGGCCATGAAAACATAATATACAATTTTGTGACGTTATTTATGTGCCAAGAGAAAGTGAAGATTAACTTCTACACAATTTCGACACGGATTCGGACTACATGGACAGCAAGAAATTCAAACGTGCACAAATTTTACATGGCAACTCCGATTTAGATGATTGTGGACTTTTTGGAAAGATTGAGACGTCCTCTTTCCAACGGATCTAGCTACATATCCAGATTCCATCGGAGGAGATCACAATCATAAAATCAATGCGTGTTTCTTTTTTCTTGTCAATCTGTTTAGGAAATAATTAGTAGTTTCCATATGTAATAAGTTTCCAAACTTTGGGAACGTCCCTAGGGCTATAAATAACCCTAGAAACTTCAGTTGTAATTCGGGTTTTGATTAGATAAAAGTTTAGCCAATGCTACTTGTCCGTGTAAACCCGTGATCAGTTAGATTGTCGGTTTCACGTTTCAGAACCCCAACTATCCCTGTGCGTCTTTCATATCCAGCAATTGTAGTTGCTCCTTTATCTTATTCTTGCTCGTTCTTCGATTGCTTGCAGGAACAAGGTTGATCACCGATAAGATCAACAACCCTTGGAGTTGGTGTATCGATCGCTAAGGCGCAACACGAACGTCTCGTACGGTTGTAGTCGGGTCGTCAACGTCGTCTCCATCCAATTGAAGTTATCTTATCTCTATCCTCTCACCGAAAAATCGGGCCATCCCATTCCCATCTCCAGCAAGTGGTATCAGAGCTTTCGTTTCTCGGTGAGTTTTTTTTATTTCATTTTTTCCTACAGTCCAGAAAAAGCCACACAAAAAAATTACCCGAGATCCAAGCCTCTTTGAGCCTTTTACTAGTTCTGCTTGGTATCGGCTTTTTGAGTTTTTGGTTGCATCGTCGTGTGAAGTTGCTGGTCTTAGTGTTTAGTTCATTTAGAGTTTCGAGTTCTTGTCACGTTTTTTTTACCACCGTGTTTTTTTCTATCTATCAAGTGTTTAGGGTATTTTTATTCCGTAGTTTTTGAGTTCAAATCAAATTGGAGTTGGTTTGTTTGTTGGAATTCGAGAATAATTCGGGTAGGCTGTGCACGTGTTACTAAAACTGTCATATCTCGCACCTGCCTACTCGGATTGGAGAGTTTTTATATATTTTGGAAAGATTACAACCAAATCTGTGTTTTTCCTTTTAGAATCATGTTCAGATTCAGTAGTTTTCTATATGTTTTAGATCGTACAAAGCTCGGGAGTCTCGCAGTAAGAGTTTGTGTATACACCTGGCCATTTGTTGTTCTTTAAAAAAAGAAAAACTAGAAAAAAAGGCAGAAGGGTGTCCAAAAAAAGAAATAAAAAAAGGCGCACCAAAAAAAAAGAAGAAAAAAAGAGCAAACAAAGTGAAGAAAGAAAATTTGTGACAAAAGAGGAGGAAAGCTAGTTCTACCATTATCGGTTTGGTGGTATCATTTGTGTCTAGGCTCGCGTCCCTAGTACGTTCAAGCCTAGGACCAGCACAATACCGACGTTGAACAATTACTCAATTGGCTTATGCTAATGTGGTTCTAGTTTTCCTTGCTACATTCAGCCTACCTAGAGCTCCACAGATTTGACTACAACTTGTACAACCAAGTGTTTGCCAAGGCATCGATACATCTAATCTCCATGTTGTTTGTGGTTAAGTCGGTGTACAACACCTCCTGCTTACATTGGTAAGAACTTGAAAGAGCTTGATACAGGATTGAGCGAGTGTGAATTTGTGCCTTCACAATCTTGTAGTTAATAGGAGCGTACATATTATTTGTATGTTTCTTGTCTACTACTAATCATGGCAGGGATACACAAGGAGATAGGATATAGTGAAGCTCAATATCGACATCTTCATCAACACATGAGGGATCAACATGATAAATATGAGGTATGTGAAGAAATTCTAGCTAGGTTCAAATGTACAATACCTTATTTTGAAGGAAATTATGATCCTCATGTATATATTCAATGGGAGCTAGCTGTAGATAATGAATTTAAAAAGTATAACTTGTCTGAAAGAGAAAAGGTTATGGCTGCCTCTAAAGTGTTAGTTAAAGATGCTGCATATCATTGGAAACATCTTTGTAGATATGATATAATACCTCATTCTTGGAAAGACTTAAAGAAATATTTGAGAGATGCTTTTGTTCCTCCATATTATGTCGATATTCTATTTAAAGAAACTACAATGTTTAAAACAAGATAGCAGAAGCGTTGCCTCATACTATCATGATATGCATGCTTGTTTATTACGTTGTGCTATAGATGAATGTGAAGAAGCTATAGAACAAAGGTTTTTACGTGGGCTTAACAAGGAAATTCAGGAAATGCTTCTTCATGAAACATATAATTCTCTCTCTCAATTGTTTGAACTTGCATGTCGAGTTGAAATTCAGATTGCTATTGATTTAGAGGAAACACCATTTTGTGTGCATGCTAGTACTACTAACCTTGAACAAGAAAAGGAGAATAAAAATGCACTTACATCATTGGAAAAGGTTTTGCAAGGTAATATATGTGCTGAAATTAATCAAGGTGAGTGTACTCCTGATAAAACACAATTGTCCACCATCCACGCTATTATAGAGCCACTGTTAGTAGAATCTTTTGCTGAAATTGCTTTGTTACCAGATGATTTGCTTGACACTCCTTGTAATAAAGAAGAGTTGTGTGTTAATACTTCACTTATATACATGCCACAACTAGTTAATGAACAGGTTGACTTTGTTGATGAACCTTTAAGTGATTTGATACATGTTGTTCACATTGCTAGTGAAAAGGAAGAACATAAATTGTTATCTTCTTTAAATACTTGGGGTTATATTGAACTTGATGATCTTTGTGAACTTAGTACTTTAAATGAGAAATTACTCACTAGACCTGATTTGCCATGTCCTGATCAAATGAGTTTTCACGTAATTGGAAAATACAATGATCAAGGAGTATACTTTGTGCATAGAGTTTACATATGTTCAGATTTGAAACAACCTGTAAATTCTGAAAATAATAGTCTCGACCAAGGTGCTTTAACTAATCCTATTATCTCGAGAGTCTCTTGTTTTGATTTTAATACACAGATTTGTTTTCAAGAAGGAGAGCCTTGTGGGCTGCTTAGCAATGCCACAATTCCTGCTCCCATATATAAAGTACATATTCGATGTCATTTGTTCAAGCAAAGGATTTGGTGAGTTGGTTTTCTTCAATTCACCGCATGTTTAAAGAACAAGAGATACTGCACAATAATGGTTCTTTTGCTAGGAGTTGCATTGATGAGGAACACAAGAACAAACCGAGGACGGTTTGCAGCCAAGAAGAAGAGAATGATGAGGACATCACTAGCTCGGATATAACCATGCTTATACTTTACAATAAACAACCTAAGGTTCATTCATTCTATATTAGATTTACATTTTATATATTTGAGCTAAGGATGCTACATAATGAGGTGGCTTTGTTTTCAATTACAGAAATTCTTTCATGGATCAAGCGACACGTTAAGAGCACATCAAGAGCATGGAACATCATGGAAGTTGATTGGGGACCAAGTCAAGGCCATGAAAACAAAATATACAATTTTGTGACGTTATTTATGTGCCAAGAGAAAGTGAAGATTAACTTCTACACAATTTCGACACGGATTCGGACTACATGGACAGCAAGAAATTCAAACGTGCACAACTTTTACATGGCAACTCCGATTTAGATGATTGTGGACTTTTTGGAAAGATTGAGATGTCCTCTTTCCAACGGATCTAGCTACATATCCAGATTCCATCGGAGGAGATCACAATCACAAAATCAATGCGTGTTTCTTTTTTTCTTGTCAATCTGTTTAGGAAATAATTAGTAGTTTCCATATGTAATAAGTTTCCAAACTTTGGGAACGTCCCTAGGGCTATAAATAACCCTAGAAACTTCAGTTGTAATTCGGGTTTTGATTAGATAAAAGTTTAGCCAATGCTACTTGTCCGTGTAAACCCGTGATCGGTTAGATTGCTGGTTTCACGTTTCAGAACCCCAACTATCCCTGTGCGTCTTTCATATCCAGCAATTGTAGTTGCTCCTTTATCTTGTTCTTGCTCGTTCTTCGATTGCTTGCAGGAACAAGGTTGATCACCGATAAGATTAACAACCCTTGGAGTTGGTGTATCGATCGCTAAGGCGCAACACGAACGTCTCGTACGGTTGTAGTCGGGTCATCAACGTCGTCTCCATCCAATCGAAGTTATCTTATCTCTATCCTCTCACCGAAAGATCGGGCCATCCCATTCCCATCTCCATCAACTTTTATCTCGCTACTCCTTCATTGAAGGCGTGGTACCTCATGGAAGCTAACTTCGGCCCGCTTCCTAGCCTGACACCCGCGCCGTAGTGGTTTATCAGTCGCGGCATCGTTTTTGGCTGAAATCACCCTTAATGTCATTCTTATAGCATAAGCTTACGCGGCTCTTCGCTGACTGGTGTGATGCCATCATCTGACACTTGTAAGAAATTCTCATCCCAAGCCTTTCCTGACAAACAGATGACTCCTTCTACCTCCCATATTGATAGATCGGTTGTAGCTATGTTAACCAATTTATCGGCGGGAATCACCTCCACTTGGTCGCTGACCCACTACATGAGGTTCTGATGCATTTTCGAGGGGACACAACAGTTCGCGTGTATCCAGTCATGTCCTAGAAACAAGTTGTAGAATCCTTTTCCCTCTATCACGAAAATTGTGGTCGGCATCATCTTGCTTCCAACTATCAATTCTAGGTTTAAAGCTCCCATTGTGTCTGGTGAGTTACCGCTGAAATCCCTTAATGCAATGTTAGTCCTAATGAGGTCTTCCAGCGTCTTCCCAAGATTTCAGAAGGTGGCGTAAGGCATCAAGTTGATGGTCGCCCCTCTGTCTATCATCATCTTAGACATCGGTTGTAGGACCAAAAGTAGCGACCAGAGGAGGGGTGAATGGGCGCCTAAAAATTTCTTGCTAAACTAAGATCTAATCCCAACACCCAGACGAACTTAACTAGACAAAAATTACTAGCAAAACAAAATACTGGAAATAAAGTTGTCTAGCCTAGAAATGATCGGCATCTTAGTGAAACTGATATTAAAGATAAACTAAATAGAAATATTGTAGTAAATAAAACACCTAGATAAATCACGAAATATTTATATTTCAGTCTAGAACTAAAATACTAATCAAATGAATAAACATGGATCATTAAAAATTAATTCAGTAATAAATCGAAAGTATTGCACCTAAAAACTAGAATAAAAATATTACTGCAACTAATAAATTTTTTGGTTTATTTTTATATGAGCAGATTAAACGGATAAAAAATAATACGAGATAAAAATTTAACAGACTAATAAAAACCAACAGATAAAATAACTAACTAATTTAACCTAATTAACAATTAGGAGATAATGCAAAAAACTCACCTGTATCCAATCTGAAGAAAAACACCGTGGAAAAATTCCCGCCGAGCGCCGCACCGCTGTGTGCCATTGCCGGCGCTCCAATCTCCCGCCGCGTGCCACAGGAAGAAATGCCCGCGTGGGACTATGCTGCCACCGTGGTGATTATGACGTTGTGGGCCCGGTCGGATTGTTTTTGCCGCACAACACAGTGCAGAAGGCTGCCACCCTGCGTTGGTCGCCGTGCGATTCCCGGTGCCAAAAGCAGTCAGATGGCGTGAGGAAAACAATTGCTGTGGGACCCATCGTGGGAAGTCAAATACTTGGGCTGCTGTCGCCACTGCTTGCAGCCTGGCCGAAGGCTTGCGTGAAAGCCAGATCCTGGCGCCTGTGCGCCGTCCCGCCGACGGTGAAAACGAAAAGGGGCAGATTCTTTTCGCCGGTGAGGGGAGGCAAAACAAAGTGCGGCGACGAAAAATAAAAAAACGAGGCGACGAAAAAAATCACCGGACTGTAGATTGATCTATTAGAAAAACAGTCATCTATCCCCAGGGGGATAGGGGCCTATTTATAGGCGACTATAATACATAAAAAGACTAATTTACCTCTAGGGTAAATTAAACTGACTCTAAAATAAATTCCGAAAATTACTAAAATATTCTTGGAAAAATCACCTGACTCAACTAAAAATATTCTAAACTTAAAAAATAAATATTAATATCCTAAAAACGAATTAATCATAGATTGCCAGTTTTACGCCGAAACTGACAAAGCGTCCACCGTCTTCGCACTGGGTACCCGGATTGGGTTGACCCGACCCCGTAGCTTCCTCAGCCCGGCAATCGGTCGCTGCCCGTGTACCTGAGTCAAACCCAGTCAACATACCAGTGGATCATCTGCCACTCCTAGCCATGTACCTGGATTAGGTCAGCCCGACTCCGCGGCTCCTCTGCCCGGTCGTCGGTCACTGTCCGTGTACCTAAGTCACATGCGTCTCAAACTCGGCAGATCTTCATATCTCCCTTCCTTTGACTTCCGTTGACAATCACTCATCACATCTGGAATATAAAAACCATATTCTTCAACATGGTTTCTCATCTTTGCCGCAGATGTTGCACCATTCTTTTCTGGCTACGCGTCATGATTCCTAGGGGCACCACTGCGGCTTTCTTGTGGTGTCTTCATCGTCTTCGGCCGTTAAGCCGACTCCTTCCGAACCGACGGGACCAAGACATTCTAGCGCTGATACCCTTCGGGGCGACAACCTTTGGTACACGGTTCTTTGATCATGTGGCCTCATCTCATCATTACGTGGTCGATGATCACCCGGTACTCTATTGCATCCCGAGCAGTCATACATGGACGGTAGACGTAGCCCTTCGTTCCAACAAAGCCTAAAGAACTCGCAATTCCAATGGGGATTGAAACGTGAGTGGCCACGGCTGCCTCCGCTACCTTCCCTTTCTGCCGACCTCTTCTGATATTTTTCGATGAGTACTACTGAGGTCATATTGCCGCTAGTCTGCCTTCTATTCCTTGCATGCCGATTGTCGTCATAGTGTGCATGACCATGTTAACTGGGAATGGATGGACGTCTATATTCATCGGTTGTCTCCCATCGTTAAACTTGATTCGGTCTTGTTCTACGGCCAATTGGATCTGCTACCTAAAGACCTTGCACTCATTAGTACGGTGCGATGGGGAGTTGTGCCACTTGCAGTACTTCTTCTTCTTCAGTTCTTCGGCATATGGTATTATGTGGTCGGGTGACAGGTGAATCTACTTTTCTCTAAGCAACAGGTCGAATATTTTGTCGGCCTTGCTGATATCGAAGTCATACCTTTCTTCCTTCTCGGTTGATTTTATCCATGGACATGTGTCACGCCCCGATTTAATAAATCAGGACTTTTATTGAAATTCCATAGAAAATCAATAAAAGTCATGATTTATTAAATCGGGGCGTGACAAGATGGTATCAGAGCCGACTTGACTGTAGGAAGCCAAACAGACTTGACCCTAGGACTTATATTGACCATATTTTCTTACAAAATTACTTACCCTCTCATCTCTTGGAGTTTCACAAAAATTTTCTCTCTTTTGTAGATGCCGGTCCATACCATGAGCGGGACTCTTCGCGACGAGGCCGGATTCATCCACGAGCTTCGCGTGCTCATCGACTTCTTGGGATTCTCCCATGAGCCCGCGTTCCACGGTATCTTTCCCGATGCGAGCGAGAGCTACTGCGAGGTCACGGTTGTCATCCGCTCCTCCCCCACGCAGCCTCCCTTCTACACCCATGGAGTCGGAGGACCCTTGTTCGTGGTGGCCAGTCAGCACGCCGCACTTCAGGCCCTCGCCGAGCTTCGTCTGGTCTATGATTGCCACCTCCGCGACACCGTCTACCGCTTCATGCCCATGCGCACACCAGGGAGTCACCGCAGCATCTACATCAGCCCCCTCACCCAGAGCAACTCCGCCATCGCCCGCACCATGAGGCTTTTGGACGCCATGGACAACCTCCACACAGAGGCCATTCTCGACGCAGACAGCCAGCACGACACTATCGACTTCTACCACCATACCTCGGAGAACTTGAACCGCGAGAATGCTGAGCTTCGTCGACAGGTCCAGCAGAACCCCTAGTTGACCCTCGAGGTAGAGGAGTTGAGGCGTCAGAATGAGCTTCTACGCCAAGGCGCCATGGTCAACACCCAGCTACGTCACCAGCTCAAGGAGTTGAAGAAGGATATCGAGGAGATCGCACCCCTTCCGCCCCGCAAGGGGAAATCACTTCAGATCCCCACCATGAGGCCCAAGAGGATTTCCCGCAGTGCACCACCCGTCGGACCCTCTAGTTCCACCACCCCGATTGTTTCCGTCGAGCCC
Organism: Zizania palustris; assembly: GCA_019279435.1. NCBI lineage: Eukaryota > Viridiplantae > Streptophyta > Magnoliopsida > Poales > Poaceae > Zizania > Zizania palustris. Next base: position 41,055,589 of record JAAALK010000290.1, on the reverse strand, counting down.
GTGGTCGAGTCGTCCCCCGAGCTACCGTAGACATGGTTTTAAGATTGATTGTTTTCTTGTTTGTATTGCCATTCATGTCAAATATAAGACATGAGTGAAGAATTAAATAAAAGGCAATAAATGTAACCGCAAGAACGACATTTTGGGAATAAAACTTAATAATAATTTCCTCTAAGAAAATGTTGTCTACTTTGGAAACTTCAGGATGACCAACACTCAAGGCTCCGATGTCCCTCAAAGCGGAGGGGAGAACGGCAATTTGCCACAGTGGGGAGCGACTGGGCAGAGGCAAGCCCCAGTCGCCAACCACCCCACTCTGACCGAGATGATGGCCACTCAGAACCAGTTGGTCGCTGTCCTACTGAACTAGATGCAGCAACAGCAGCAGCAGATGCAAGAGCAGCAGGCTCAGTTCTTTCGCCTTCACCAACAGCCCGAGCTGCCCCGCCCCGCCACTCCAGCTCCCGCTCCCGCCTCTTAGCTCTCGGAGTTCCTCCGAGTCTGCCCTCCCACCTTTTTGAGCAATACCAACCCCATGGAGGTTGGGGATTGGTTGAGGACCATCGGGATGAAGCTCGACCTCTTAACCTGCACCGAGCAGGAGAGGGTGGCTTTCACTGCCCACCAGCTCTAGGGTCCCGCCGCAGAATGGTGGGACAACCTGCGTGAGACTTTGCTCGAGGGACATGTCCACACTTGGGCCGAGTTCTCCGCCGCCTTCCACGCGGCCCATGTCCCAGATGGCATTATCGCCCAGAAACAACAAGAGTTTAGGGACTTGCAATAAGGAAGCAGGTCTGTAACTGAGTACCTGCACGAGTTCAACCGGTTGGCCCGGTACACACCTGAGGAGGTCCGTAACGATGCGGCCAGGCAGGCAAAGTTCCTCCGGGGACTCAAGGATGAGCTGTCTCTTCAACTCATCTCTGGAGATTATACCAGCTTCCAAAAGCTGGTTAATAAAGCTATCATTCAGGAGACCCAACAGAACAAGGTCGACCTGAAGAAGAAAAGAATGATTGCCTTTAGGCAGAAGCAGGGCATGGCCTAGAGACCTCGTTTCACCCCTCCTCCATCAGCACCGCAATACCACCCCCGCCCGGTATATCATCCGGCACCACCCGCCGCACCGGCCACACCACCCGCCCCGGCAAAGAAGGCGGAGGTTCTGCGTGACAAGAACGGAAAGCCAGTGGTATGCTTCAACTGCCGTTAGGAGGGGCATTACTCCCACCAGTGCCCCCATCCTAAGCGCGCTCAAGGAATTGCGGTGAACCCCGCCATCCGCTCCCGCGTCAACCACGTCACTGCTGAAGAAGCCCAGGCCGCACCAGAGATTGTCATGGGTAAGTTCATGGTACACTCAGTCCTTGCAGTCGTTTTATTTGACACTGGAGCTAAGCACTCCTTTATAGCAACATCTTTTGTGGAAAAGAATAATCTGGACATAAGTGAACTGCCAAGACCCGTATTAATAGCCACCCCTGGCAAACAAACTCTCGCCCATTCCTATAGTCCAAGGGTATGGGTAGATATCCAAGGCACAATATTTTGGGCCGACCCCATCCTAATAGAATGCCAAGGATTGGATCTCATTCTAGGAATGGATTGGCTCAATAAACACCAAGGAGTGATAAGATGTGCCCTGAGACAAGTGACCGTGACCAGTGAAGAAGGGGCCGCCGCCACATTTCAGATGCCAAGCCTGAAGTCCGGAAGACCAAGGCTGCACCAGATTACCTTGGAAGAGATACCAGTGGTCTGCGAGTACCCGGACGTATTTCCGGAGGATTTACCAAGAATGCCACCCAAGAGGGATATTGAGTTCCGCACTGACTTGGTACCTGGAACCACTCCCATCTATAAGAGACCGTACCAAATGGCTGCCAATGAGCTAGCTGAGATGAAGAAATAGTTGGAGGACCTTGAGAAGAAAGGCTATATCAGACTTAGTACATCTCCGTGGGGAGCCCCCATCATCTTCGTTGAGAAGAAAGAAGACAAGGCTAAACGCATGTGTGTGGATTACCGAGCTTTGAACGAGGTGACCATCAAGAACAAGTACCCGTTACCTAGGATCGATGATCTTTTTGACCAGCTGAAAGGAGCTACGGTATTTTCCAAGATTGACCTGAGATCTGGATACCATCAGCTAAGGATTCGAGAAGAGGATATACCCAAGACGACTTTCACCACCCGTTATGGATTATATGAGTGTACCGTTATGTCCTTTGGATTGACCAACGCCCCTGCCTTCTTTATGAATATGATGAATAAGGTGTTCATGGAGTATTTGGAAAAATTCATCGTGGTCTTTATAGATGACATCCTAATTTATTCCAAGGATCAGAAGGAGCACGAGACTCACCTCCGGTTAACCTTAGGAAAGCTAAGGGAGCACCAGTTATACGCCAAGTACAGCAAGTGCAAGTTTTGGACGGCGGAAGTAAAGTTCCTTGGACACAATATCTCTGCACAAGGCATTGCAGTAGATCCTGCCACCGTAGAAGCAGTTACGGATTGGCTACCACCCACAAACGTATCTGAGATACGAAGTTTTCTGGGTTTGGCCGGGTATTATCGGAGATTTATCGAGAATTTTTCCAGGATAGCAAAGCCTATGACCAGGTTATTGCAGAAGGGAGAGAAGTTTGAATGGACTCCCGAATGCGAGGAAAGTTTCCGTACCCTCAAGACCCGGCTGGTGTCTACACCCATACTAACCCTTCTAGATATCCGAAAGGACTTCCATGTTTATTGCGACGCATCTCGCCAAGGATTGGGATGTGTTCTCATGCAAGACGGAAAGGTTATTTCATACGCCTCTCGTCAGTTGAGACCCCATGAGTTAAACTACCCAACCCATGACCTAGAATTGGTCGCTGTTGTGCACGCCCTTAAGATATGGAGGCATTATTTGGTCAGAAATCGCTGCGAAATCTTTACGGATCACAAGAGTTTGAAGTACATCTTCACGCAGCCAGACCTCAATCTGAGGCAAAGACGATGGTTGGAATTAATAAAGGACTACGACTTAGGCATTCACTACCACCCCGGAAAAGCCAATGTGGTAGCTGATGCATTAAGTCGTAAGGGATATTGCACCGCCATTGTGATTCAGGATCACGCGCCCTTACTCTATAAGGATATGGAAAAGCTAAACCTTGGGTTAACCATAGGAACATACCTAGCCACCTTGGAGACCCAGCCAGTTCTATTTGAGCAAATCCGTGAGGCCCAGTTGGAAGATCTGGATATAGATGCCATCAAGAAGAACATGAGACAGGGTAAAGCCCCAGGATTCTCAAAAGACGAGAATGGCACCATATGGTTTGGAACCCGGATATGTGTGCCGGATAAACCAGAGATAAAGACCCTTATTCTAAGGGAAGCCCATGATACATTATACTCCATCCATCCCGGAAGTACCAAGATGTACCAGGACCTGAAGGAGCGCTATTGGTGGGTTAGCATGAAGAAAGAGATTGCTCAGTTCATCGCAGAATGTGACACCTGCAGACGAGTAAAGGCAGAACATCAGAGACCTGCAGGACTGTTACAGCCACTTAAAGTGCCTGAATGGAAATGGGAAGAGATCGAAATGGATTTCATCACCGGACTCCCAAAGACCCAGCTTGGATACGATTCTATTTGGGTAATCATTGACCGGCTAACAAAAGTAGCACACTTCATAGCCGTTAAGACAACCTTCAGTGGCCCTAAGCTCGCAGAATTGTACATGGCCCGCATTGTGTGTCTTCATGGAGTGCCTAAGAAGATAGTATCCGACAGAGGAAGTCAGTTTACCTCTCGTTTATGGAAGAACCTTCAAGAAGAGATGGGAACGAGACTAAACTTCAGTACTGCTTACCATCCTCAGATAGATGGACAAACTGAAAGGGTGAACCAGATATTGGAAGATATGCTACGGGCATGCGTCTTGGATTTTGGAGCAACTTGGGACAAGAGTTTACCGTACGCCGAGTTTTCGTACAACAACAGTTATCAAGCTAGCCTTCAGATGTCCCCGTTCGAAGCCCTGTATGGACGAAAATGTAGGATGCCCCTACTTTGGGACCAAACCGGTGAATCCCAAGTATTTGGAACAGACATTCTTCGGTAGCTGAAGAGAAGGTACGGATCATCAGAGACCGGCTCAAGACCGCCCAATCTCGCCAAAAGAGCTATGCAAACAATCGTCGCCGAGACTTAGCCTTTGAAGAGGGAGACCATGTCTACCTCCGTGTCACACCCCTCCGTGGCACTCAACGGTTTAACATGAGAGGAAAGTTGGCCCCTCGATATGTTGGACCATTTCCCATTATTCGACGCCAAGGCGAAGTTGCTTATCAGTTGGAACTACCACCCTCATTGACCGGAGTGCATGATGTGTTTCATGTGTCTCAACTAAAGAAGTGCCTTCGCGTCCCGACAGAGCAAGTGGACCTGCAACAGTTGGATGTTCAGGAAGATTTGACCTACGTGGAAAAGCCCGTCAAGATATTGGAGGTCAAAGAGAGGACCACCAGAAGTCGAGTCATCCGCTTCTGCAAAGTTCAATGGAGCAACCATCCCGTAGAGGAAGCCACATGGGAAAAAGAAGATGAACTCAAGGCACAACATCCTGAGCTATTCGAGGATTGATCCAAATCTCGAGGACGAGATTCTCTGTAAGGGGGATAGGATTGTAACACCCCAAGAATTAAAAGGAAATAATATTAAAGAAATTTCTGAATTTTATTATTAAAGAAAATTCCTAAAAGAGCCCTATTAAAGCCAAAAAGGGAGGAATATTCAAAATTTGGACTTGAAAATTTTATGGGATAAACTAGAGGCCAAAACATAATTTCAGGAATTTTTACAAATTTTTATCAACAAAGATTCAACCCTTAATCAAATATATGAATTACTGGAATTATTTTAAATTAGAAAACAATTTAAATCCTAACGGGCCGCCAACCTCCAAAGTGCACCAAGCCCAGCCAAACCCAAGCTCGTGTCAATGACAAGCGGGACCCGCTTGTCAGCGCACTCCCCCTCTCTCTCTCCCGCACGCGCCCCGCCTTGGCCCCGCATGTCAGTCACTCGCACTCGCTTCTATCTCTCTAGACGCCGGGGCCCGCCTGTCGGCCCTTCCGTTTTCGTTCGCCCGCCGACAGGTGGGGGCCACCTGTCGGATCCATCGTCTCCGATGGAATCCCTCCCTCCCCTTTCCTTTTTTCCGGTGATCCCTTTCTATTTTCCCCTCCAGCCGCTCGCGTTCGCCTGGATCCGCCTCGGATCTCTTTCCCCGACCGCCAACGACCTCCTTCCATCTATGGCCGACGCGGTTTCGCGCTTATGGAAGCATGGCTGAAGCTTGGAAGCCCTCACCGGAGTTCTCGGGAACCCCTCGGTTCGCTTCCATCTAGACGCCGGCAAACCCCCTATATAAACCCCCTCCAGCCACCGCCCTCAACTACACTGCCTAAACCCGAGCTGAGCACTCCAGAGCGCTACCCCTCGGCTTTCGGTTTTTCTCCCCTTCCTCGTCTCCGGCCACAGTTCGCCGTCGATCCCGGCCCCCTCCGCCCTAGCCACCGCCACCATCAAGTCCGTCATCGAACGCCCATCCTCGGCCATCCCTCGGTTGGCCGTGGAACCCGTCGGATCGCCGTCGCCGTCGCGCACCCGAACACCCTCCGCCGTCTACACTCGCCGCCGGTCACCTCCGGACCTCCTTCTTCGCCGTCGAAGGTACGGTCATGACCGCCATCCCCTCCTCTTTCCATTTTAGCATAAAGCTAGGCCCCTAGGCCCTCACCGTCACCGTCGTCGCCGGAGACGAAGGGTAAAATACCCTCGTCACCACGTGCCGTGCCGGAATCCATCCGAGCCGCACGATCCCGAGCGAACGGTCCAGATTAGATCCTGTGGGGATCTAATCTGAGCCCTCAGATCCGGTCAAACCGGTATCTTTTAATCTGGGCCATCAATCACCATTTAAAATTTTGACTCGATCTGGTGCGTCCACGTCGTACCGGTTCGCGAGATCTAATCCTGGCCATTCGTGGCCACTTAAGCCTTCTGCGTCGCGCCTGATCGCCGGATCTAGATCCAACGGATCTGGTTGATCCGGTCCACGCGCATAGTGGCCCAGTCCACCGTGGGCCTGGCTCACCGTGGACCAGAGCCCATTTTCCAGTATAAATAAAATTCCAGAAATTGATTTAAACTTTGAAAATTCATAACTTGCTCATTTTAACTCCAAATTTCACCGTTCTAATTTTGTTAAATTCAGCATTTTATTCTCTACACATTAATGCCATAAAAACAGTATGTTAATATTGCCCAAAATAATCTTATTAATTAAATGAATAAAAACCCCTTAGGGATAAAATTATTAATTCAGAAAATAAATTAGGAAAAACCTTAAAATATAAGCTTTGCTGTTTTTCACCAACCTTCAGAATATTAAAACCTTAATTCACCCATAAACATGTATGTTTATTATTTGGTGGATTTTTATCTGTTTATTGAATGTACTGTTTATTTTTCCGTACCGAGAAGACTACGAGTTCGTCGAGGAGCCGGAGTTCTATCCCGAGGTTCCACCTTCACCCTTTGCTGAGCAAGGCAAGTCATCGAACCCTCATGTGGAAATAGTTGATCATCATTGAGCCCAGTTTTTCATAACTATCGCTATAACTCATAGGATAATATTGCATTAGTCAAATAACAAGCCCTACACTTATATTTATTAGATCCCCGTCCTTGTGTGCAAACCCAAGCCATGCTTATTGAGCCTTAACTCCTTGTCACTCTACTATATACATATTAGTTAGTGCCCAATGTACCGGCACAACTGCTATAACATAAAAAGAATGAGTCGTAGATAGATGGATTCTATTATATGAATTTCCCCGTTATTCTTGTCTCTGGACTCTGTTGGAGTAGGCTATGTTATAAGTATGGTGGGTTCCGGGTGCAAGCTCGGGCATCGGTTGGTCGCACCCGGGGCACTATAAGGACCGGTCTGTGGGATCTGTTGCAAAGCACTTCCGTACCAACCACAAGTCTAATGGGTAAGTCCTAACTGGAAGTATGGAACAATCCGACTTGATGCACCATAGTGGAGGGGGCAAGGGGAAACCTGCGGGTGACTTGTACCGACGAGGCTCAAGGGGGGGTATGGTGGGGCTTCGATGCGTCGGGACACCATATGAAACCTATAAGAGGGTGCTGTTGAGTTGAGGAGGACCATATGGAAGGTTTTGGCGCGAGTTCCCGTGGTATGGGTCATCTCGTTACACTTTGGTGTAGGTGATGAGTGCGTGCCTTGTGGGTACAGTGGTACATCTTTGATCAGAGTAATTTAATCTTTTCGAAAAGTCGAGCCCACGGTCAAGGGCGGGTTGTGTGACTACTCGCAGTTAGTTTACAATTGTTTGAATGGTTGAGTTATTCATGGCATGTAAGGACTGTTGAGCGAGGTGGGGCTGACTGTACCCCTCGAGTTAGAAGATGATGATGCATACTCATGTTTACATTTCAGTACCAATAAATTGATCACATTTAATGGTTTACAATTATGCTTCTTCCGCAAAATCAGCCACTATCTCCCTTGTTATTATCTTGCATTATATTTGCATTCGGTGGCTTGCTGAGTACGTTTGTACTCACCCCCGTTGACTTACACCACCAGAGCCCGTCTACTACGAGGAGGATGAAGGTCTGGAGTAGCGACCCAGTTAAGGCGAGACTGGAAGGAGGCGTTCATCTAGGACCCCTTTATTTTATTATTTTCTCTTCACCTTTATTCATTTTTGTACTAATACGGTCTACGAACCGTGAATGATTGCTCGTATTGTACGTGGTCGCATGATGAACGTCTTGTTTTTATTGATTTTCTATGGAATTTCAATAAAAGTCCTGATTTATTAAATCGGGGCGTGACAACATGCGACCTGATTCTTATTCTTGGACCACTCGGTCATCTCGACTTCTGCATTAGAGTCGTTGTCTTCATCGGAGTCTGAGTGGTACACTTGGGTGTACGCAACCTTCTTCTGGTATTTGTCCTGTCTGGCCTCTTGGAATTAGCTCTCATGGGACGATACCCTTTGCATCAATTGCGAGAGACTTTCTAACACGTGCGATGAGAATTTCTCCTTGATAGGGCTCAGGAGTCCTTTAAACGCCAGCTCTACCAACTAACTATCATTGAGGTTCATGTTGTAGGATCTGCTTCGCACGTCCCAAAACCTCTGTATATAGCCGGGGACCAACTCGTTCATCCTTTGTTTCACGGACGTCAAATCGGTCAGCTTCATCTCCTGGATGCCAGCGAAGAAGTACTTGTGAAATTTCTTCTCCAGGTCTGCCCATCCTCTGATGGAATTTGTCGGCAGCGAAGAAAACCACGCGAAGGCTGATCGTGACAGGGATAGCGGGAATAGTCGAACCTTTAGCGCTTCATCAACCGATGCCTCTCCACACTAGGCGAGGAACGAACTAATGTGCTCGATCGTGGAGATCGAGTCTTGTCCTGAGAACTTGGTGAAATCCATCACCTTGTACTGGTTCGGCAGCGGTACTCGATCAAACTACTCGGGATACTGCCGCTGGTACAAGTATGTCTTCTCTTTGGGCTTCAACCCGAATTGATCTTTAATGAGCTCTGTGATTCGGTTTACCCACTCATCTTCCTGCTGGCCCGGCGATGGACATTGGACAGGCACTGATGCCTGTTGGTACTGGTCCCACCAAACAGTGTCATATATGTATTGCCCTGCATCTCTGTAGGGCATTGCTCCATAGTGCGTCGTCCGGTGATATCCAGAAGGGATGATATCGGGTGCCCCTCTTAGTGGCATGAGGTCCATCGGGGGTCTCTTGCGATGTCGTACATCAATTGTGGCATCCACTGCCTTGGAACCCTTGGATCGAACACCGGGAACAGCGCCTATGCATTCTTATTGGCCCCGCCTAGCGTGCCCTGAGGCGGACTGTGTGAGGGGGGATGGCTGGGTCATCTTATCGCCTTCATAGCCGAGCGAAGAGCTCGACTGATCTAGCCTCATCGGCCCTTGTGGTAGTGATGCCAGCTGAGTGTGCTACAGCAGTATCAATGGGTCATTAGGGAGGTCCGCTCGACCTTGCGGTGCCTCACGAACCACTATGCCCCCGATGGCCTCCTTTATCAATCCTTGAATGGTCTTTGCCAGCGTCCCTAATTGGCTGACTAGCGATTGGCGGATCGCCTGGTCGATGATTTCTTCAAGGCTGGCTTGATAATTCTCCATTAGCGGACCACCCTCTATGGTTAGCACTAGCATTGGAAGCGGGGACTTCTAGACTGGACCCAGCCAGTGCATGTCGTAGACCTACAAGTATGACTTTCGGAACTCCTCCACATGTTGTTGCACCTCCGTCCTCTGTTCCTCAGATAGAGCGCCCATGGTGATCGTGATGACGTTTTCCTCACTGAGCTCGCCCGCCATGGCAAAGTTGTTGGAGATGGTCCCACTGGGTGTGCCAAAAAGCGTGTTAGCGTGCTTTTTGGTCACACACTGAAACACGCGCGGCCTGGGAGATCTGCTTGACGCTAGTACAGGTCCTACGTCATAGAAAAGGGTTCAGTGTATGCCCATCAGTTTGACCCTACAACTGATAAGGGATCGAAAAATATAGACGTTAGTAGCATAGCCGATCGGCTGGCAAGCCGATGACTGTGGCGTAAAAGATAAGACTGCGACGCGTCGATTGGTCGGATGACCGATAACCTGAGTTGGCCCAATTGAGCGAGCGCGCCATCGGTCGATGGAAAAGACAGAATATGCATATAGGCCCAAGGGCACCCTTCGACGGTGAACATGATATGGAGATGAATTAAAGATAACCTATCAGCTTTTAGTCTGATAGAAATAAATAAAGCATGCCAGATAACAGATCTATATCATGGAAATCATCACAATAACTAGATCGGACCTAACTGAGACAGTAGCTATGCTAGTCACGATGATCCGAACAATATATCAACGAATCGGGCAAACTTTATTTAGATGAATAGTATACGTCATTAAGAAGATACAATAGCAAGAGATGTCAGGCTTAACCAATGAAGCCTCAAACTATCAAACCCAAATCACTTTAATGTAAGAGATCAAACTTAACTAATGCAGCCTTCGACCTAGCCAAATACACTGAGAACAACCGGCGACCGTATTGTTTCACTGTTCTCCTCAAGAGATCGAACTAAATTGATGCAGCCGTGAGGGTACTAACCTAGTTGGCACAGAAGTCGGGGTTGATGGGAATCACCTCTTCGTCGGAGATCAAACTAATGTAGCTCAGCTCTGAGAGCCCAAGTCCCGCCGAATAACCTTGGGGCACAAGGGTGGCGATGCACCGATTGTTGATTGAACAAATGTTAACTAATTCTAACCTAAGGGATACATATTATTAGTCCGTAGACTTGCCGTTCAAGTAACATATCCAGCCGATTTTGGATGAACTTGTAACCACATGTTGCTCTTATCTCCATCGGCTCCCCTTCCGATCGTGTAGCTGTTACAGATGGACTCCTTTGACTTTCTTTGACCGGATCTTCCTTGACCTTCTATTGACCGCGCGCCTTCCTTGGTGGGCCTTGGGCTTTACCAATTCTTGGCATCAACACAAGCCGATCGAAGAGACACATGCGAGGGACTACTGTTGAGGGTGAGAAACCAAGGATGGTTTCGGTGTTTGTGATGAGTGATTGACTGGATTTTACCCTCTGTTCGAAGGGTACCTCCGAAGGGGCTTCGGAGGTGGTTCTCCGAAGGGTGTTCGGAGGTGTGTCACCGGAGTATGTTCGGTGTTTGCTTGCTGCAGCTGTGCAGCGGAGTGTACCTGTCGGAGGGGTCCGACAGTACGCGATGACTGGGTTCGTACCGAGGGCTTCGGTACTTTGGGCGGTACACCGGAGTGTGTGCCAGAGGTTGCTAACCCGGAGAGGTCTCCGGAGTACTGGATACACTTGTTTGCTTTTCTGTGGTGCGCAGGGACTTCGGAGGCGACGGACAAGGTTCGAGCCTGGTGAACCTGGGTCAAGCGGGAGGCTTGATGCCAGGGGAGCGGGGAGCTCCGTCACGGTGGCTGCGAAGGTGGTCTGGGTCGGTCCTCGGGTCGAGGCGTGCTAGGTGAAGGCAGAGAGTGCGGAGCGTGGCTCCGACTGAAGGTACTCCGAGACAAAGTCCTCGGAGGTGAGGCACTTCGAAGGTACTCCGGATGGAGTGACTTCGGAGTTGGATGGAACAAGTCCTCTGCGGAGGCAAGGAGTTCGAAGTGTGCTCCGGAGGGAGACACTCGAAGGTACCCGACGAAGGTCTCAGAAGTCGAGGTGCATCGAAGGCATGGTCCGGGTGAGGCTCGTCGAGGAGTGTGCTCGGGGAGAGGCACTGCGACGGAGTGCTCATGGAATGCTTCATGCGGAGGCCTTGGACGAAGGAGGGACTTCGAAGGGTGGTACTCCGAAGGTGGGGCTTCGGAGTGAGGATGACTTGTGGTGCTTCGGCCATGCATGGCTTCGGTACACGGACGGACGGTGTTCGAGCTGGGAGTAGCTGCGAAGCCGTGGTGATCCACTCCGGAGGTGGTGGTGCGAAGGCCCAAGGGCTTTGACGGCTTCGGCTCAAAACCGTCACTGTATCGAAGGACTTCTTCGGCGGAGCGAAGGCCAACAGGCTGCAGGCTTCTCGCCGAAGCTTCCGCACCCCTCGCGTGCGAAGGGAGGTTCCAGAAGTCAACACTGTAAAGGCTGACACTGTCTGTTCTGAAAAAGGCTGACACTGTCCCCTCTGCAGCTGACAGAGAAGCCTCCAAAATAAAGGTGGACTACCTTTTGTACCCCTTAGTTTTGTAGAGACAAATCTGTTGTAAACCCTAGGGGTAAAGTAGTCACTTCCTTAGGATGAAGCCGTGGGCTATAAATATGGGGGCTCGGTAGGTAACATTTAACACTTTGAGCATTTACTGTTGAGCTCCTGTACACAGACCTCGCTGGTTTTTCATCCAGAGTTCAATTTATTTTGTGTTCCTTGTTCAAGCGGCGAAGCCCTGTTTCTGTGTGCTTTTGCTTGAGCTCGCTTTGCATACCTCGCTAGTTTTTAGTTCACCGAAGCCTGTCTAGGCGAAGGGTGTTTTTCCTCGCGAAGTGTGTTTTACAGTGTGCTGTTCGCTCTGTGTAACACGAGGCAAGACCTCGCTGCTTACTAGCGAAGCCCTGTTCATTTCCCGTAGTGCTTCCTGTGTCGAAGCCCTTAGCGTAGTCCGTTGTGTGTGCGTGTAGACCTTCGCGTACGAAGCCCAGCACCAGTTGCTGTCGCCAAGTACTTGGTCGAAGTCCTCAGAGGGCTGTCCACTCTTGCGAAGGGTGAAGTGCGAAGTCTGCTCAAAGCACCCTGTGTGCGGAGCCTGCACTGAC